>OX327013.1:46554840-47159840 GCA_946800695.1 Geum urbanum
CAAGTAAACTTTACTCATCACATAGAGATTGTACCAAAAATGTGAGTCGAATTACCTTAAACATGGTAGTGATAGGACTTCCGGCAGGAAATTTGGTCCGGTATGTAGGAGAGCCTAGGAGGAAGAGTGGGATGGAGATAAGAATTGTTGCAGTGGCAATTCCGAAACCCCATTGCCAGCCTTTGTTGTCTTCAATCCACACCACGAAAGTTACCGCGACAAGTGCACCACAAGAGAGGCAGAACACATAGTAGTTGAAGAATGCTGATCTCTGCTTCCTCCCTTGTGCAGTGGTCTCATCAAACTGTTCCGCTCCGTGTGGTGGAAGAGAGCCTTTTATTCCTCCAACTCCGAGTGCCACCAGATAGAGGCCTGTAAATAACATCACTGTTTTGCCGCCATTAACTTCCTGGCATCGATTGTCTGTGCTCATTGAAGTGCAGCTTGGTGGTTTCAGTGATGGTAAATGAGCTTGGATTGTAAGAACCAACAACCCCTGTTACATCAATCTAAATTAGTAAACCATGCTGGGGCATGTTGTACTTGTTAAGTCTTGAATGCATGGACGTAAACTCACTATGATTTCAATTGCAGCACTTATCAAATAGATGCAGTAAGTGGTGAAGAAAGCATCAGCTAAAAAGCCGCCAAGGAGAGCAAGGAGGAAGGCTGTGCCCATGAAATTTGTGACAATGTTGGCAGATGTGGATGGAGAGAGATGCATGAATTTCGACAAGTATAAAACAAGGTTGCTTGCATTGGCCAAGTAAGCCAGATTTTCCAGTACCTCCACCACTAAAAGTATTCATAACAAGGAAAGACACTAGTTAGACATACTCATATAAGCTTGATCATTCTGAATTTTAAGACAGTTGGTTTGCAGCATACGTTCAATGTGATGCTTACTAACCTAGGACAAAGGAAGCCGCAAGCATTCCACCATGGCTGCCTCTTATGGCTGGTCTGTTCCTCCAATCTACATAACCTTCCCATGTGATCAAATGGTTTGCTTCATCCTACATTAATAGCAAACACAAGGTCAAGAACCAAAGTATGCAGAAACCAAGTTAGTTTATAAAGCCATAAATATCAACTAAAAGCTCACCATCTCCTTATGCTACTTCTAGGCTTATTTGTGGACTGGTGATAGAAGACTAGTTGAGCAATAACTCTTTTTCTTTACAGCTTGGAATGATAGAATGAGCCGTATTTATAGACTAAGTGAGAACAACCTAAGGAGAAAGGTCTAGACTCGATGAAAATGACCATTCATTCTCTTGTAACTTCTAACCTTAAAACCATGACATGACAGTCTCCACCCCTCAAATTGAGAGAGAGGGAGTGAGATTTATCTTCAATGTCAATATAAGAAATAATGAAAGTAAACTCAGAATCAAATCTCTCACAATCATAATCCGAACTTACTAGAAATTGATAAGATAAGCTAACCATGTTCCTCACTTTTGATAGAATAACAAGTTGCTGATGAGAAGCACAGTATACATGTGTAGGAAGATGATTTTACAGCGAGCTACCAAATGCAAATGCGGGAACCAATGTGGTGTTAGTTTGCCTGAAACAAACCATGCTTTCAGTTCTTGTCAACAAAGGGAAAAGATCTAAAAATAAGGAGTACAAATTAAAGCTGGTGGGCTAGAAACATAAATGTGGTCTAAATTTTATGATGTTCTACAATCTACATGAAGGTAATGTTCAGCTTTTCGTGCAATACCCCACAGCCAACTCACAACGAATTGCACTGGTCACTCCACTGGTTGGACGAGTAGCACTATCTCGTGAGCTCATATCGAACTCTAAACCACGCAATGAAAATATTCAGTTTCCGAAGATTAAAAGAAGAAAAGAACAGGAGATCGGATGAACAGTTTTCGGTTTCCTTCATTTTGTGGCATCATTTTCTGATGCACTGCCAGCAAAAGTAAGCCTAGGAGATAATGGTTCCTTCAAGTCTGTATTATCCTTGGTGTTTTTTAGCTTAATTAAGGTATGTTGAAAAGGGACTCATTTCTGAATTTTAGGTTTGATACAAAGAGTAATCCCTATCATGACCTTTTCTATGGTGAATTCAAGTCCATCCAGATCAATTTTCATCTACATTGTTCATGTGGTTTTGTCTTTTGGCATGCTTCCATGTTCTTATAGAGCTTTCAATACAGGACTGAAATATGCTTCTACTTACTACTAGAGACATTCAACTTGTACTATTACCTACTGTGCAGTGGCCTAATCATAGTAATGGTGTTGCCTTGTAGAGAAGGTTATCTTCTGAGCCATTCATATACTTGATCACAGAAATGTGTGACAGTAATCTCTCGGAGGCAGATGCGTATGCATCGTGATCTTAGAGACCTCCAAATTGGGTGGCTGATAGCCGTTTCAATTTGGTAGTCCTTGCAGGCCAGCATTTACTTCAATGCATTGCCAATACAACTAGGTATCCCTCTTGTTGGAAATGAAGGACTCTTGAAAATAAAACAAATGGAATATAAGTTGATTAAGTTTCTCCGTCTTTGGCCACAAAGTGGTAGGCTTAATTGGGATATAATCTGACCCTCCATAGTCAAATGTAGGTTTTTCAGGTTGCGTTGTTTTCAGGGAGAACATAAGAATGTTAATGTTAATCTAAATACTTGAGATTTGAGAATATTCCCTAGCTAAGTTTCAAAAAGTTGAGGCCAATAAATCTACACAGGTTCCAGCAATGTTTGAATTTAGAAACACAGATAAAAGAGGAACCTTTTGATACCATTCACACCCTTTTTCCTAACATAACATCCAGTTATATCGTCACAATTGATTCTTTGATCCAAATTTATCAGTTCTGCATATGGATGGAAACTTATAAGTATCAGTATCTAAGGAGTCCTATGAAAGTTGTAATGATGAAATATATTCGGCTAAAGCATATATTTTCGGCATCATTTTCCACTGCTTTGCTAAGTAATAAGGAAGAGGGCACTGACAAAGAGACATTTAGCAAATTACCAGATAGAGTGTGCTTATCTCTTTCCATGTTGTAAAGCAATTGAGAAAGAGAGAATGTCTTTGTGAAATAGTGGCAATCTCTGTCACATCTAATTTGGAAGGCTCTAGTCTTCCACTAATATAATCACACGCTAATACAATTATTAACATAAGCACTTCTATCCTAATCACACATTGATGCTGCTGGTATGTAATTACTGGTTTTAGGTATCATTTCTGGTAAGACTACTTAGAATGGAAAGCTCGGTGTTTTATGTATATGACAAGCTTGCGGTTTATACCTATTCGACATTCTAGAACCCTTAGAAGGGTTCTGTATGTTGACTCAAAATTCGATTGTTAACTGCAGTCACTGGCGTAGTTGCGTTTCGTCCTAGTATGTGACTCTTGTATTGGCTACATTGTAAGAAATGGCGAGTTCTAGATCACTCTAGTGGAGTTGTAGTTACAGGTCATGTTTTACCAGAAATGTGTCTCCCCCTATTGCAAATGTCCTTATTGGTAGGACTAGCAGGATCACTTATGATCCAAAAACCAGCAAAATGTAAAATGAGACGTATAAAGAGCAATTGCGATAGTGTGAGGTAATAAAGAAACTTAGAAAGATAGCATAGCTTTCAGTTTGCCCTGAATTAGAAAGAATAGAGAGAAATATTCATAGGGAATAAAGTGGTGGCAAACATGAAAATGGCTGAAACAAAAAGCTATGCAGAATACCTGATGTACTGTGCTCCTCAAGTGAAAATGTTCTTTGCTTTCAAAGATTATGCAAGCCCTCCCCTCGCCCACACAAGTTGGAATTGCCACTTGCAAATTTATAGTCTTAAATATACTTGACATTGTGAAAGAAAAAAAAAAAATAGGATACATGCTACATGACTTGAATTACGTTTCTTTTATGTGTCATGAATCTCATGTATAGTCTCTAGTAATGTCAATCTAGAAGTTATGAATCGGAAATAACATAACCCGATTAAAAACATGTGTTCTTATATTCACTCTCCATTAGATCAAAACTACAAAGCAAAAGATAGAATACCAATTGCATTCAAGCAAATTAAAGAATCCAAGCAGAATCAACTCTGCTTGGTGCACAGGAAGAAGCAATGCTTCAGAATAAGCAGCTGCATTGGGCTTTTATGAATAACTCAATCAAGGGAAGTGGATCTGGATATTATTTCCACATTGAGCTAACTATTTTGAGTATTTGTCTAGTCTTAATGATTGAAGGAAAGAAGCGTTCTAACTTCTAACAAGAACCTACCCAAGAAAATACAATGTGATCTCGATAAAAAAAAATTTAAAAAAAATATAAATCTCTCAACCTGCACCGGCAGAACTAGATTATGAGTACAAAAATGAATATTGATCTCTTTATTATTTTGTAACGTAGACTAGCAATACATTTTATACATGTCCAAATACAATATTCAGAAACTCACCGGAGTAGCTAGCCGCCGACCACCGCGCCGGCAGGTAGGGAGACCAAGAGAATAAGAAATCTGCTAGCCAAGGGCCCACCACGGAGGGTCCCTCATCATGTAGACGTGTGCCCAAGAGTGGGTCCCGGCAGCGTTGAATTCCGAGCCAATTGAGTGGTAGGAGGGAGTAAGCACCACCCGGATTCTCGACTCGCCCGAGTTTCAGTGAGTCATCCGTTCCTTCGTCGACTCGGCCTCGTTTAGAGATCACGAGAGCTAAAATCCCGAGTCGCCGTGAAAGCGACTGCTTCGACTGCAGTGCCTTTTATGTGCCTCGTTTTCGTCCCCATAACCCCACAATACCCTAGCAATTTACTATAGTAGCCTTACCATATGTTCCACGCTATGATTTAGTCACAATTGCCAACAATGAATATTATGAAAATGAAAATTCTTGGATGATACTTTAGTTAGGAAAAAAATCCATTAAAGATTTATTAGTTTGTAGTTTGGACGTCTTAGTTTCATTTTTGAAAAATATTCTCCGTGTCATCAAGGGGTGCTAACTTGAACTAGGTACCACTTGATTTAATTTAGTTAAATTTCTGATAACTAATTCGAATATAATTATTGAGGCGTTTAAAAAAATTTGCACCATGTTAAAAGAGTTGGTGAAAGACTCAAAAAATCATCTCCAGTGTAATTGCTACACATATGTGTATGGTGGAATTTGTCGACGTTTTGGTCATAAAAGCTTGTTTATCATTAATATAGACGTACATCATAGAATTTTCTTTCATTGTGAACCAATAAAAATATAAGAACTATAAAAGATCATATAGGACAACATACAATAACCAAACAAAAGAGCCTAGTAGTCTGAAGAAAAATTAAATACCAAAATGCCTCGAGCTCAATTGAAAAACCAAAGATAAGAAAGAAGAGAAAATAGAAAAGATAAAGAAAGGGATGCTCCAAAGACTTGTGAGAAGTGAATGTGATGCTTTCCGCAAGGAAAGGGGCACAATGGTAATTATGGCCTCACTCCCATCCATCTTCTACTATATTACCGTCACCGAGCGCTCAGAGATTCAGAAGACTTCAACTCTCACACACTCTGTTTCTCTGTTCCTCTGGTTCTATCTCAGAGTTTTCCGTAGAAAGATTACTTCTTTAAAAACCCAAGAAGGTGAAAGAAGTCAAAGAACCTCTCTTTCCTCTTATTCTGAGAGTTATGGGTGTGAGCAGCCGTTGTTCCCACACTTCCCACATCACCGAGATCATCATCACCAGCTTCTTCCGCCACAAGATGCCCTAAACTCTGTTCGATCAACTCGACCCGGGATCTTCTCATCATAATCAAACCCAGCTGTGATGTCAGATTGAAAACCAAAGCTTAATTAACAAACCCAACATAGAACCAAAACCAATTCAATTTAATGAGTCTAAGTCGTCTACTTCAAAACCAGAGAGGCTCTTGTTCTTCCGAGCCTCTCAATTCTCTCTTCCTTTCCGGGTCTTCTAATAGTTCCTCTACTTTTCTAGGTATATATATAACTCTTTGACCACCTCGAATCTTTCGCAAAGTTTTATAGCTATGGATTTCTCATCTTATCGTACTTGTTCAGGTACAACATCCATGATGAGTTTCGAAGATGTTCGCGGCGGAAGTAATGGACTCAAGAGATCTCTGTATGACCAATATGAGCACGAAGAGAACATCGACGAGGAATACAACGACTACTTCCACCAACCTGGGAAGAAGAAGAGGTTGACTTCCGATCAAGTCCAGTTTCTCGAGAAGAGCTTTGACTTGGAGAACAAGCTCGAACCGGAGAGAAAGATCTCGCTCGCGAAAGACATCGGCTTGCAGCCAAGGCAGGTCGCGATTTGGTTCCAGAACCGCCGCGCGCGGTGGAAGACAAAGCAGCTGGAGAAGGACTACGATGTTCTTCAAACCAACTTCAACGCTCTCAAGTCCGATTGCGATAGCCTCTCCAAAGAGAACGACAAACTGAAAGCAGAGGTATATATACACAATTAAACACATTTAGTGATCAATCTCTATTGTGTTTAACTTTGTTAATTTTGTATTTGATTTGTTCAGGTTCTTGAGCTCGCAGATAGGCTGCGACTCAGAGATCAAGAGAAGGTAAACTCAGAGCAATCTTATACGAACAAAATGCCTCAAACACCACAGCAGCTGCCTATTACTGAATCGGTTGCATCCGAAGCTGAAGTGTCCAAACTCTCGGCAGCCAAGGAAGATTTTAGCTCAGTCAAGAGTGACAGATTTGATTCGGATAGCCCACATTACACCGATGGTGCTCACTCTTCGTATGTTTTCGAACATGACCAGTCTGATCTTTCACAAGACGAAGAAGACAAGTTGCCCCAGTACATCTTTCCAAAGATAGAAGATGTCGATTACACGGACCCTCCTGTAAATTCGTGTAATTTTGGGTTTCCTGTGGAAGATCATGATCCAGGGTTTTGGTCCTGGTCTTATTAGGAAACCTTTTCCTGCGTTGTTATCCGGTCTTCCTCGGTATGAGTGATAATAAGTAATGAATCCAAGCTAGCATCAATGGCACCAGATCGATTCAGATATGGTGGTTGGTTTAGATTTCAATATTTACAAAAAATATGGTGGTTTTTTTTAACCCCATTTGTAAATCGTTTAAGGAATTTGGGTTGTGCTACTTGTTTATGTACATTTTTGTATGCAATGTAATTAAATAAAACTTGTCTATTTTAGCCAAGCTTGATGTGGAACAGGTAGACTTGCTTGAGCTTCTTTTAATGATCTAGTTTCCACTATCAACGGTGCAATGAGCTGTTCTGTTCTGTTGGTTCGATCTGATCTGTAATACTGAAGCACAGTGTTGTGCAAATGCATACAAACTCTAGTTGACTTCCGTATTGCTTTGCAAGTAGTGGCGGCAGAGCCAGGAGTTTTACGTTGAGGGTGAAAAATTCAATGTTTACTTAATAACTATTTAAGCTTATGAATAATATTAAAAAAAATTATATTATATATAAGATTAGTTCGAATTAATATATTTTTTATTATATATAATATTAGTTCGAGTTAAGTGAATAAATTAGAAACAAAAATATAATGATGAATAATTCAAAATTTTCAACTAGTATAAATATTTTATATATAGAGATTTCACGTATTACTAGATTTTTTTTCTTATGAAATATATAGTTAGATTAAGATACTAATAAACAAAGACTTACATAATTTTATTTTGAGCAAATCATTCGTCATATTAAAATAATAATGGGTTACATTATACCTAGATCTACCAAAATAGCACGACCAAGAGAATACCAACGTTCCCAAAGAACCTATGCGACATAACAGGACCTAGATCGAAGTGAGATCTCTAAGATGAAGCGCAAAAGAACCATGTGCCCATGATTATGAGACCTTATCGGGGTGAATAGACCAACCTGGCCTCGACAAACCATAACTAGATCCAAACTTCTACTAGAGCGGGCACAGGACCACCGAGCCCCAACAAAGAGAATAAAACAAACTCTAACCAAAGTCTCGCCCGAATCCCATGTCCAGATCCAAAATGAGTCCAGATCTAAGATCCAAACCCAAGAAACATAACCCAACAGCCTAAAGAGCTTAGGGTGATGACATGCCCAACTGATCAATGAAACAAGGAGTCCAGCCCAGTACACACCATCCAAACGCTGCCAGCAACAGGGTCTGCCTTTGTCAAAAAAAAGTCGTCGACTAGAGCTCCACTTCACGGATAGTCACCGCCTTCCATCCAAACCACCGCACTTGCCATGGAAGATCCCAGTTAGTGAGCAACCCACAAGATCACAACGACCCCAGAACTCCAAAGTCAGACCAACTACACCCCCACAATCCCATACAAGTCTTAGAGGTCAGGATCTCCGAGACCGACGTGCTAGTCCAACTAGAGCCGACCACTACAGATTAGTATCCTTCTTGACAAACTTCGACATTGACTAAAATCCTCCACCACGAACATAATTCACCCAAGACGAAGGGTGCCACATCAAGAGGACTCGAGCTCGGGAAATCAGAGCCCCGAAGAGAGGCAATTGATATCTCCTTGGAAAAGAAGGAGAAAAGCATGGCAACCTAGACCGCCACACAACAATCCCTAGGAGAACCAAACTCCTGAAAAAAAAAATTGTATAATAGACGAAAGACATCTAAACAATTAATAGTTACAATTAATAAAATATATATGAAATAGAGAGGTCAGATTAGAAATTATAGATATTATTTAATTGGTTAAAATAAATTAAAAATATATATGATAAATATTAAGGTGGACAAGAATCATATTTACTATATAATTATATTAAATTTTAAAAATTTGGGGGAGCGGGGGGTTACAACTGCCCCTTTTTCTCCTGTCATCCACCAATTGTTTGCAAGGATGGAAAATCTAGCTGCACTAATTTTTATGTTATTTTTTTTTTGTACGAGGGAAATGAGAGAAAGCATCTAACAGGTAATGGCGCTTTTTTTTCCCTAGCTTCGTTGCACTGGCGTCAACTTCCCGAGTCACTTACAAATTTTTTTCCCTTGCGTGCTTTGATTTTAGACCTAATTTGACGATGTTATTAGAACAGTTTGTGACGTTATATATTGAAAATATAAAACTTATCTGTAAATTTTGAATATCTTTCGTATAACGACTCTAAAATCAATGTAGAAACAAATATTAGTCTAAATATATTCTTATTACTTGTTTAATAGACATCGTCTATACTCAGTAAAATTATATAGTTTTACTCGATGTAGATATACTTGTCACTAGTCCTTCACTGTCAAGGGCCCCTGAAAATAAAATGAACAAGGCAAATACAAGCAACTCCCAATGGGCCAATCAAATGATAGTGATGTTGCTTATCTGCTTAAGAACCCAAATCCTTGGCCGAATAGATAAGGAGGTGATGTGCTTTATAGGACTTTCTCTTGAGTGATCATTAGACACAAGCTGACGAAGCTTTTGAAGTTAGCAAATAAGTGATTGGTTTTGTTGGCAACTATCTCTTAATACCTTAGCCAACACATTTCCAGATTTCCTATTTCATACAAGAAAGTTATCGATCGCCAACCAATTTTACGCCAAACTAGTTCACGGTAAATCAGGCCCACTGCATACATGGCAGCCGTCTCCTCCTTCGAATCACGAGGCACTTGAAGAGATTTGCTGCCGACCATCCAAAGCCCGAACATTCGGGGCTTTGCTTTCTAGCGACCACATGTACAGCTCTGATCGATAGATCTCGTTACCCGCCAAAAGCATATCACTATCGTAGACCCCCTCGCACCGGAATCTTCAGCTAAGCTGGCTTGCGCTCGCCGTGAGCAACATGACCACGTGGCACGTCCTCTATCATCTGATTGGAGTGTGATCAAAACAGATAAGGAGGGTGTGGGGCCCATTGAAGGGTAGGTTATGGGAGATGATGTCATACGGGTCGGGTTGCTTGCCGGG
This sequence comes from Geum urbanum, assembly GCA_946800695.1. NCBI lineage: Eukaryota > Viridiplantae > Streptophyta > Magnoliopsida > Rosales > Rosaceae > Geum > Geum urbanum. The sequence goes on from OX327013.1 coordinate 46,564,775, forward strand.
GACCCGTTCCCCACGTGTCCATGGGCCTATGCTCTTTTCTTCCCTATTTTATATTTTCTTTAAATTGCCTTTTGGTTTTGTAAGGATTTGTCATTTTGTATATTTAGTGGACGGCTTCTTTGGAAATGGAATGTGTGATTGGCTTTGGGGCAGATCTTTTCTGAAAGGGTTTTCAAAGCTGTCAATGCTTTAGATTTGATATTGTTAGCATTGTATATGTATATGGATGTTGTATTTCGTTTTCATTCAAAGTGACCGATGTAACATATGATTTGTGTATAGTGAAGATGATCGGTTTAGTAACAATCTTTGATTTTTATTAATTCACTTTGCTGTGTGTACCTGTACAGAAGACATGACTCAATATATTTCTTTCCTTCATTATTCAAGCGTGAACTATTTTGATCAACTAATAACATTTGATCAACGAATATACGGTGTGATTATGACTCCTTTTTTTACATTGTCTAAGTTTTCAAATTATATTTTATCAAGTCAATTATGAAGCACCAAAATCCCAGGTCTACGTTCAATACGCAAAATTTTGCGACTAATTATCTTACAAAAAACTCATGCACTAATTATATATTGAAAGCAGGAATTGATATGTACATTGTTGTCACCTCTTTAATATAATATGCAAACCAATATTAGCCGAAGAAAATATTACAGTTGTATTAGCACAGCATTCTTCAGCCTTGTATATGGGGGAGTTCTATGAAAGTTGTCAAAAATTGCAAAACGTCATTTGAGTTTTGCTACAAATTCTATGGTCCATGGCAACATTGGCAAGTAGATATTTGTATATATGACTATATGAGGATATCGACTTTAGAACCTGGAGCCATCAATCTAATTAGGACCATTGTAATACTGTATGGAGTCGTATTTTAGATAACAAATCTTTACAGATGATCAAAGCAGCCGGCGTATCGTTTTCGGATCAAAATTTGAAGTTCTCCTTCATGTATAGCACCATCACTTGCTGCAAGAATTGGAACCAAAGAAAAGGGTGAGACTTAAACAGCTGTCTCTTTCAAGAGTCAATATCGATCAGTAACTTACGATCAAGCAGAGGACAATGCATCCGGCGGCGCCAGGGAAGAAAGTGCCAATAATTCATCAGGTGATGCAGCTTCGTTCCGTCCATGAACAGAATCGGCAAGCTTGCAGCTGCATCATTTGATCATAATTTTTAATGAGAACTTGAGCAATGAGAAAGTTTAACCAGAAACGACATGGTATTACGTTTGAGGAAGTGTTACCTGGTGGATGCGTAGAACGTGTGTATATCATGAAAGCAACGGAAGCAGCTAGGGCACAGCTCCGGGCAAGCCACCCAGGGACTAATACAGTATATGCTATGACTCCTATAGCTGCACAACCAATTTGTGCCATGAACATGTTGTACTTCTGCAACACCATAATGTTTGATAGCATAGCCCCACCGATCACTGCTAATTAGTTAGAAGTTGGGCCTACCATTACTAAAGTGAAGAAATGAGGCCCAATAATAATTCTTCAAAAAAAATTCCCTATACTATGTTCGAAAAATGATGCTATTGATTTAGTGTCTAATAATGAAATTTTGTTCCCAATGAAGTTATGAAGCTACTAGCAACTAGTTTATTGTTAGTTTTGTTACTATTAACACTAATTGAGATATTTAATTGTTACACATATAGCCGTTTTAGTAAAAAGGTAATACCAATGCTTACTCTAGTTCCTCTAAAAAAATACTTACTCTAGCTAGACAAAAATCATAAAATCGAGAAAACCAAACTTACCCGAGCACCGGGTGTGTTAGGAGTGGCAAAGAGGACAGCACAAACAGCTCCAAGCGGTGCAATTGTCATGGATACTCCTCTTGGCGATAACATCTCGTCTATTCTTCCCAACATTGCCATTGCCGCAAACGCCCCTGTGTACACCAAAAGACTCGAACTTCGTTAATTTCCAAGGTCACAAATCAACTAGTAACTGAGCAGAACACAAACGTTTGAGTTACGAACCTGCAGAAGGCCAAAGCGTTTGAGTTGAACCACCTGTTCGAGCGCAAAATATCCCTTCCGGAGAGATTCTTCTGCGAAGCAGTATCTTTTAACAGGTTCAGATAGCTTTTAACCGCAGGTACTGGTTTATCTTGTATCGTGTGCTTCGTATGTTGGCATGCCACCGTTCTTCAACGGAATATAGACAGTTTACAGCCGCCTGACTTCTATATAAAGCGATTTAGACGGGGAGAACACCAACCCCGTCCGAATAAGTCCTTCTCGCCTAGTAACCTAGGACTTTTGGATATGTGTCTCTTAGCAGAGCCTTCGAAATCGATACCCCACACGCCCTTATCCGTGCAAAGCAGAGCAACTTCTCCGACGATATGTATTGAGAACACTTGCTTCCTTCGAGTATCCAAACTCTCAGTCTACAGGTGACAAGCTCTTCAACTTTCTGGTAGCAATTGCTTCCTTGGGATCGCAACACTCTCAGCCCACAGGTGACAAGCCCTTTGACCTTCTGGTTGCAAAGAAGATAGAATCTCGAAGACGAGATGTCTGTCTTAGGTGTACTTGCGTATAGCAAATGTTTTGTATTTGATCGGAGACCTCTTCCACAAAGCTCTTACTCTCCTTATATACTCGCTTATCAGCAATCATTCAATTATATTAAACTTCTTCTGTTCTTGCTCTTAGAATCCCAATATAACTCCTACACCAGCATACGGGTTGTTAATCCTTAAAGATATTTAATACTATCACAACTCCTCTATCAAAGAAACCTATCTGAGATAAAACAACAATGATAGACATCCAAGCCACATGAAATCAGCTAATTAATGAATCACAGTTCTAACTGAACTCTACTTTCTGTACTTGGCTGCTCGCCAAGCTCTTCAGCCATTCTTGGGCCGCTCGCCAAGACTTCAGTCATTCAAGCCCAATATGAAATATTTATTTTAGGCCCAAATATTGTCCCTCAAGTCTTGAACTTGAATTACTTGATCAAGCGAAAAGACTTGAATATTACCCTACTGACGCGCTGTTAAACCAAACGATAACATAACACCTAAGTGCCACGTTGCACGACTTCTTCGAAGAGTTACATCATTCGGCTGACGTAATATAAAAGCTCTAGTCTCCATCAACAAAATCTCATTCCTCAACGAGACCTTTTCACTTGCCTTGATCCTGCACTCTCAACCTTTTCAATCAAAAGCTAAGACCTTTCATTCTCAACGCCGTTTATCTTCTCCGATCTAGAAAAATGCCTCCTCGCAAAGACATCTCCATTCCTCATGAAACTCAAGACGTCAAGAAATTTTCCAGACACCTCAAAGCTGTCGCCAGACAACACAACCCAGAGGCCGTCTGCACCCTTTCTATAGACCCAAATGAAGGTATTGGCCTTCTTGATTCCTTCCTGGATGTTCCAATAAATCTAAAGCTTTTCAATATCCTTCGCCATCCCATCTGTAACTCATCCCTGATAGTCCAAGAAAACCCCATGGCAGACCCAAAAAAGGAGTGGACCAACAAAGATACACTTTATCTTATTGGGAGATGGCCGCACCCAAGCGTAAAAGATCTGGCCTGGTACCGGCACCGTCGCGAACAAGATATCGACCGGTGGGAAACAGTTGGAATCACTTAACTCATCGACCTATGCTTTTCTCTCCCAGCTGGTGGCAACAGAGCACCGTTTGCCACAGCCATGTGCTTCTGGGATTGTACAACCAATTGTTTCCGTCTCCCCTGTGGTGATGTAAATATTACAATGCTCGATTTGTACACCATTTTATGAGTTCCTACATTTGCAGATCCCTGGTCACTTAATCAACACCGTGGGACACCAGTCCAAGCCTCCCTAAACCGTCATTCTTCCTACTCTTCCTGGGTAAAGCACTTTGCACAGGAGAAAAAAACGCAGACCAAGGAGGAATAACCTTTCTAGAATACTGGCTATCGAAGTACATCTTCTGTCCCTCTTCCGCAAAGGTCAACAGATGTTGGACCAACCTCGCCGAACGTCTATTCGACGGTGAACAACTGGGCTTGGTTGAATCCGTTCTCGCCTACATCTACTACGGCTTGAGGCGAGTCATACTTTCAAAGCTCGACCTTAACCAACCAGGACCACTCTGGATGGTAGAGTTCTGGTTGCGGATGTACTTCCCTTTCTTCTGCCCATCAACACCTCCTGTCTTTGAAGATCAGAAGCTACTGGGCCAATCATTGATTTCTGCACCAACTAGGACCAGATCATGGTCCTATCTCAACTGCTTCAAGCATCTCTGCCTGCACAAGGAATTCCCAACCGTAGCAGTTGACATCATATTAAGTCATCGCCATCCTGGCCTCCTTGCGAGTGGATTTATATCCTCGCCAGAGCAAGACGCTCTTGCGAGGAACTTCTTCATTCAGTGCAACACTTGCAAGGACCTGCCAGTCTCGAACTTAGCGAGTCCCGGGTATGAGCTATATGCCCATAATCACTTTTCCAAACAGTTCAGGCTCACACAAGATGCACCCATGCCCCTCGCCAATTTTATGAACAGATATACTCTCTGGCGAGGAACCGGTCATCCCCTTGCAACAGAAGTGCAAGATGAACACTTTGGATTTCCCATGGTAATACTTCTTATCATAACCAAGCCACTAGTGATTTCTCAATCGGTCACCGAATCATATCGAGTATGGCGCTCCCAACTTTGGGAAGGGATACGAAACAAGGGACCGTTCTCATGCTTTGCCTCTATCTTCTATGATTTTGGCAAAAGATTTTCTAATGAAGACGACTTGGCCATGATTGGCAAGTCTTACACAAATATAAGCATCACACCCTGGCCATAGGTATGCATCTTCATCAAAAATGCCACATGTATTAGCAATTCCTGATATTATAACTGATTAACCTCTATTCCTAACACAGCACTTCCCTGAGCCAGACGCGACTGTGGCCATACAGTCCTTTAGGAAGAAAAGATCCAATCCTTCTGGGCACTCCGTAAGTATTTGCATTCATTTACCCAGAGCAACTATCTGATTTTGTCACTTATGCTGTAACTAACCTATTTCTTTGACAGTCCCAGAAACGCAGGAAGATCCATCTGAAGCCCAAAGAACCTCAGAGTGGAGCCTGGCTACCTACATAGCTCATAAGTAGGGACAAACAAGCAAAGCTTCAAGCTCAAGTCTTCTATGCTTCGTTTGACCAGAGGAGTGACAAAGCCTCCGAGGCAAGTGCATGTTCAGCACTGGTTTTCACCATTGCACATTGGTTATGTGCAAGCCCAAACAGCCTGCCCACGCTCTCCCAGTTTGACGACCTCTTAATTCAAGGTTCCAGGGAGTGGCAAGAACTATGCAAGGACGAGACCCTTGCGGACGCTTTCCCAGATCAACATTTTGATCTGGATGTTATTTCGAAGGCCAGCATCAGACCACTGAAGTTCTCATCTGATGACTCCTTCGTTGGGTATTTTGACCCAGAAAGGTTTACAGCCCTGAGTGGCCTTCCATTCTTTGATGCATTATGGGAGCAAATCAAGAAGAGCCAAAAGCCTCAGGTATTCATAGTGAGTTGGAATGATCATTTCTTCGTCCTCAAAGCTGAAGGCGAAGCCTATTATTTAATAGACTCACTGGGAGAAAGGCTCTCTGAGGGATGCTGTAAAGCCTACATCCTAAAGTTCGATGATTCCAACATCATATACGGTAGTGAAGATCATGACACAGGTCATGAAGTCATCAACAGCGGTAAAGAATGCTGCAAGCACTTTATAGCCCAATTTCTAGCTGGAATCTATCGATCAGAACTCGAGGAAGAAGAGAAGAAAAAGCATGTTGATAGCGTCGTGTTATTCCGTCGCTTGCAAATCGAGTTTCAATCTTGCTTCATTCCTTCCTCTTCTGGCGAAGGCACAAGTACTCAGAATGAACAAGTCATCACAGAGCCAGAAAATCAAATCCTCACCTCGCCATAGCACTCAGTTGTCAAACCACTGCCATTGGTCGAGATTAATTCAGAACGCGAGGACCCAACTCCTTCCTCGCCAGTGCCCCAAATTCAAGCAACTGAGGAAACACAGTCATTGTCTCCCACACAAGTAAGAACTTCTTAACTTACTGCATTCTGATTTATATTCTGATTGATCCTGATGACATGTTTCTGTATTCTAGTCCAAAAACGTTCCTGTGGACACCGAAGATCATGAGACAATTCCCACAAGTTCAAAGGAACAACTAAATCTATCAGGCCAAACAATTGAAACGGCCGCAAAGGGTCAGCCTGTCAGTTCTCCAGATGTCAATGATGAAAATCTTAAGTCTATAACTGAAGAAGTTACCGCACCATTTTCATCACCAGGAGCCTCCTCTCAATTACCCGGACCAACAGAAGCAACAGTACAACTACAAGACATTGTAAGCAAACTGGGTACACTGAGCTCTCCTTTTGACACTGATGTCACTATTCAGGACATCCTATCTGGGGATCTGGATTCTCCTCAAGAAATTCAAGCCGTCTGCATCCAAATCAAGAACATGAAGGCCACTGTCCCAGCAGACTCCATTCCCTGCCTGAACGAACTTGAGGAGAACCTCTCTCAACTCCTGAGCCAAATTGAAGCCTACCAATATCTAAAGCTCGAGGCCGAGCGTAAGAGAGAAGCAACAGAGACATTGGAGCATCAGACTCGAAGAGAGAAAGAGAGAATCCAGGCGATTCTAAAGGACACATCTACTCAATAAGAAGCCATAAGGAACAAAGAGGCTAGAAGAAAAGTTCTCAAGGCTGAACTGGCCAACCTTGACGCTGAAATAGATGTTCTGCGAGCATATGTCCTTAGACGTAATGTGGGCCAGGTCGTGATGGAAGGCGAGAGTCAAGCTCAGCTCATGCAGGATGCACGAGAAGAAGCAAGAAACGCTCGCCAGACGGTCCACCAGGCCAGGATGGCCTTGGAATTTTCCAGAGCAACAGTGAGGAAACTTTCCCTCTTATTGTAAATTTAATGGGCCTCAGTACTCAAGCCCTATTCTATTTGATCCAAATTTTGGAGACAGTGTAAATTGGAACCAACAACGAGAATGGGCCACAGATTTAAGCCTGCTCCAAACTTGTTCCAACGTAACTAGCCTCACTTATAAGCTACAACCGTTCGTTTGATTTGATCGTTCAATATTAAATGGAATTCAATTTCATGCTTGGAATCCGTATCGCGTCAAACAATCAAATCCCTGAAATACGTTTTACCTGCCCCATAAATCTTCATTTATCATGCTCTCTTCGTGGGTAGACAAACCGTATCGCGGTCCAATTCCAGCTAGACGCGTGTCCTCTATTTTCGGGTGTAATTACTCTCGCAAAGCTTTACCGCTGTGACTCCTTCCTATAAAAGGTTTCCCTTTTCTTGTCTTGTGAACCAACTTCTTCGCGAGAATGAACTCCCCTCTTGTTCTTTTGCTCTGGTCTTCCTACCTAAAGAAACCTCCAGATAAAATCTTTCATGTCATGTTCTTTAGATAGCAACATCCACGTCCAAACTTGGACTAGATAGTAACATCTACGTCTAGGCGTTGCCTTGGCTATCCTAACTTGTGTCAGCATAAGAAGGGGAAGCCACAATCCCGAGGTTGAAAACATCCTCTTCCTCCTCCTATGTAGGTGATCAGTTTCTAAATGCATGGAGGCTGCAAGCCCCATGAATATGGCTTACAAGGATGAGGGAAGACGGGGGCCTCATCTCGGAGAAAAAGGCAACAAACGTCAAGTCTAGTGTAAAGGGTCTTCTGATCTGATGCACTAGACTCCTGGCGCCTCAAATCCTCTCCATCTCCTCGCCGAGGTCGATCTCGCTCTCCTACTTGGAGCAAATTTGATACATCAACCAGAGGGGATGGCCATCAACTATGAGGATTTGTGAGAAACAAACTGTTTTTATCTTTATGTTCTGTTGCTGATTTGTAATTTATTTCTCACGTGGTATCAGAGCTTAAGGCCGCAAAGCCTTTGTATTCTTCTAAATAATGAATATAATTTTCTGTTTGGAGCAAAGAGTTCCTTGTGTAAATTTATTTGATAAAGTCAGATGTAGTTTGTACATAACTTTGACTATAGTAATTGGCTACCACGAACTCTTTACTTAGAAGGAATACAAAAATTTAAAATTTAAAATTTGGCCTCAAATACAGGCTCTAACTAAAGATTTAGCCTCCGGTATAGGCTATTGTGATGTACATAACTTTGACTATAGTAATTGGCTACCACGAACTCTTTACTTAGAAGGAATACAAAAATTTAAAATTTAAAATTTGGCCTCAAATACAGGCTCTAACTAAAGATTTAGCCTCCGGTATAGGCTATTGTGATGTACATAATCCCTGTGTGTTGCCCCTGTAGTTTACTCATGCGAGGAAAAAATTTAGCATGAATAAACTGGATTAAGCCATAAATGGGGGATCTTCATACTCCCAGAATGGTTGTATGAACTTCTTAAAGAAACGACTATTTATTGGATTAGCGTGGATTGAACCATCTCAATCTCGTAAACGAACTGCTCCTTTACCCAAAAGTCGATCGACATTGTATGGCCCTTCCCATTTTTCTGACCATTTTCCCCGTCCTTCAGTCTTCTCGCCAACAGGCAAAATGACTCGCCAGATGAGTTCTCCTTCTGCAAAACTCATGCCCCTGGTACATCGATAATAAGCACGAGCCACCTTTTGTTTTTCAGAACATCGACTATCATAAGCTTGTATTCTTTTCTCATCCAAGTCTTCATGCTCTTGCCACATCGCTTGGACATAGTCTTCACCGATCAAGTTGTGTTGTTCCATCACCCGTAAAGACTGAACGTTTATTTCCAAAGGCAAGACAACATCATGGCCGAACATCAATGCATAAAGAGTTGTACCTGTGGGTGTTCTTTTACTTGTTCTATAAGCTCACAGGGTGTTAAATAATTTTTCATGCCACAGTCTGGCATTGCTCGCAAGCATCCATTTAAGAATATGGATAATGATTTTATTTCTTGCTTCAGCTTGACCATTAGATTGGGCATAGTATGGAGAAGAGTGTAAAAGGTGGATTCTGAGATCCTTCATAAGCTCGTCTACTTCTCCGGACATGAATGCTGCCCCACGGTCTGAAACAAAACTCTCAGGAATACCAAACCGACAAATGATATCTTCAAATAAGAACTGGCGAATGGCCTTTGCTGATGATACTCTGAGAGGTCGAGCTTCGACCCATTTTGTGAAGAAATCGGTAGCCACGATGATGAATTTATGCCCCTCAGATGAATGAGGATGTATCATTCCAATTAAATCCAAGACCCATCCTCGAGCTGGCCAAGGCTTGATTATAGGTTGTAATGGTATTCTAGGCATATGGCTGATTTGACCATGTTTCTGGCATTCTTCACAACCTTTAGCGAACGTGATACAGTCTCTGAGCATTCCTGGCCAATAAAAGCCATGTCTTCTAAGTAACCATCTCATCTTAGGACCGGCCTGGTGTGCCCCCGCTATCCCAAGGTAGATCTCCCTCATTAACCGCTTAGCGTCATGTCCAAAGACACACCGTAAAAGTATGCCTTCCTCTCCTCTTCTATATAACTCGTTGTCCTTCAGTATATAATTAGGAGCTAAGAAACGAATCCGCTTTGCTGCCGGATTATTGGGATTCTGGAGGTAAGAGATAATCTCCTGTCTCCAATCCATATCAATGTGATCAAGTGTAGCAACGTACCATTCATTTTTATCTTCTTGGTGAGTAACGAAAGATGGGAGGGTTCTTCTTTCAACCTTTAAGATCCACTCGCGTACTCCATCTTGCAAGCTTACCCCTGTTGCTAGTTGAGCCAACTCGTTTGCTGCATAATTCCTCTCGCGAGGAATATGACTCAACTCCACTTCTGTAAACAACTTGAGTAAATCACAGACCCGTTTAGCATATGGTTCTAGGACTGGTCCAGCCTTATACTTGAATTCAAGTTGTCTGATCACTAGTTGGGAATCTCCAAAGAAGTGCACATCATTGATCTCCATATCCAGTAGAAGTTCTAACCCAATGATTAAAGCTTCGTATTCTGCTTGATTATTTGTGCATCTGAAGTCCAACCTGAAAGAATAAGAAAAAGTTTGGCCGCGTGGAGAAACTAATGCAACTCCTGCCCCAGCCATTGTACTCGTGCTTGACCCATCAAAGTATAAACACCAAGGGGCGAAATCAATACGAGCAAGGTCCAGTTCTGGCCCCTCACTAACATCCTCCATTGGATGATGAGCCACAAAGTCAGCCACTGCTTGTCCTTTAACCGCCTTCTGGGGAACATACTGCAAAGAAAACTCGGACAAAGCCAGAATCCACTTCCCAATGCATCCCCGGAGAATGGGTCTGGACAACATATACTTCACCAGATCAGTTTGTGCTATGACGCACGTGGTGAAGGAAAGCATGTAGTGCCTCAGTTTACATCCTGAAAAGTATAGGGCTAGACAAATTCTTTCCATTGGAGAGTATCGTGTTTCACAATCATTCAGGGTACGACTCAGATAGAAAATAGCACGTTCAGTCCCTGATGTGTCGTCCTGAGCTAATAAACTTCCAATAGAAAGGTCAGTAGCTGAAATATACAGCTTAAGGGGAACCCCTAGTCTTGGAGGAACCAAGACTGGTGGGTTTGTTAGATATGCTTTGATGGTATCAAACGCCTCTTGATGGATAGGCTCCCATATAAAATCTTTCTGATTTTGAAGCTTGAGCAAGGTGGAGAATGGTTGTATTTTCCCAGCAGCATTGACAATAAACCGTCGTAAGAAATTAAATTTTCCTAATAACTGTTGTAGCTCCTTCTTACTCTTTGGTGGGACTGCATGAAGAACAACTTGTTTCTTGTCGTCCGGTATCTCAATCCCACACTGATGAACCAAAAACCCCAAGAAGTCTCCTGCCTGGACACCAAATACACATTTGGCTGGATTCATCTTCAGTTGATGTTGTCTCATTCTGAGAAACACATGCCGTAAGTCTTCAAAATGGTCACTCATGCGTTTCGTTTTAACTACCACATCATCGATATATACTTCCATAGTCTTGCCGATAAGATCATGGAAGATCAAGTTCATTGCACGTTGGTAGGTTGCCCCAGCGTTCTTGAGTCCAAATGGCATGTCCACGTACTCAAATACTCCTGCAAATCCTGGACACCGAAACGCCGTTTTATGTCGATCAGATTCAACCACTGGAATCTGGTGGTAGCCAGCAGTGCCATCCATTAATGTTAACATCTCATGGCGAGCCACTGAATCCACCAGCAAATCTGCTACTGGCATTGGGTATGCATCCTTTGAGGTTGCATTGTTCAAGTCTCTGTAGTCAACACATACTTCGCATTTTTCCATTCTTTTTATTGACTGGGACTACGTTGGACATCCACTCATTGTATTTGGCTACTCGTATGATCCCTGACTTGAGCATCTTCTCGACCTCCTCCTTGACAAGAATTGCAGTTTCTGTGTTCATCTGACGCATCTCTTGTTTTACAGGCTTCTTCCCCTCGATGATGGGTAAGTTCTGACAAACCAAGTCTGGTGACAGTCCTGGCATGTCGTCATACTTTGTAAATCTGGTGACAGTCCTGGCAAGTCTGGTGACAGTCCAATCGTAAATCTGTTTTATGCATAATTTATATTATTGTTAATTTACATTTTTTCTATAGAGCCAATACATCTAAGATTTTACATACTAACCATAGTGGGATTCTAAATTTAGAGTACAAGGTTGTATAAAGGGAAGAACGAGTTTAGGTCAAAGTCCATTCATGTTAGGATAGCTGAGTAGGTTTGCATTATTAACATAATAGGTAGAAGACATTAACTTGGGAAAGATAACATGTACGTGGTGGGCTTATTATTGGGCTTTACCAACCCACCGACAGTCCAAAGAAAAGTGATATTACTTGGGCTTATGACCAGAATAATTGGGCTAATATTGGGGAATAAAGGATCCATCAACAACCAAGTTATGACTAGTAATGAACTCCGAGTTGTCACAAGCCAAAAATAGCATCGCCTTGGCCACAAGCTCCGGCGTTAGCACCACCCCTCTCAGTCACATGAGCTTCTTATAAGCTTTTCGAACCTCTGCCACTTCCCTCCCCTGATACATAAGCGGCTTGGCGACCCTATTCGGTGAGACGCAATTCACCTTAATATCGTGCATCGGAAGTTGAATGCTTGTTGACCTCATGAGCCCTAGCATGGTGTGCTTCGACATGCAATATTCAGTTTCTTTCTCCATGGCATGGTAGGATGCCCCGCTGGCCGTACACACTATCTTTACCCTCACGCGCCCTCCATCATCGCACTCGCCGCGTGTTTTACTGAAGTAATTTAGGGTTGCATATCAAAATCAATGGCAGTGGTAGGAGTAACCCAAATTCTTATACACAATAGTAAAACCATTATTTCTAATGTGAGAGTCTTTCTCCATTTACATTCTCAACACGCCCTCGCAAGTGTGGCGACATCTCAAGCTAAACATGTGAACAACATATATGGGTGGGTGACGATGAGCACGTGTGACCTGCATTCAGCAACACACGTGGGAGAACCCACTTTGATACCATGATAAAATAATCTGGGGTTCCATATAAGAACCAATTGGCAATGATATGAGTAGCCTAAATCCTTATAACCCACTAGCAAGACTACTCATTTCCAACTTGGAAATCTTTCTCCATTCACATTCTCAATATCACGCCAGAGGCCGTGCCTTTCATGTTCACGTTCACGTTGAACAAACGGTCAAATGCTGCAAAGTCTAGGTTGACGATTGTCTGCTTTTTTTGTAGATTGATCATTCATGCGTTGTTGAACATGATGTCTAGCAGTCCATAATTTTGGACCGTCGTCTCCACCATGGTCTTCACTTGTTCATCACCGGCTACCAATGCTACTGGCTGGAAACGAGGCGACGAAGATTTTTCGCCGCCCAAGCAGCATAATTGTCGCTTCGACGGCTAGTGACCGCGTCTTCGTTCCTTAAGCATCGTCGCCTCATATTCGTCTCTCCACCCTTTGGCGACGTAAGTTTATAAATCTTCGTCGCTAAAAATCAATGAAGCGACGAAGACAAGTTAGTCGCCAAATAATATTACGGCGAAGATTGGAGGAGGCTTTTTTGTCGCTCATATATTTAGCGACCAATATTGATGAGGTTGGGGCGGCCAAGGTATGTTATAGGATCTTACATAGAGCGACAGAGTTTAACCTATCTTCGTCACTCCATGTGTTATATGAAGCAACAGAGTTTGAGCTATCTTCGTCGCTTTATTGGATGACAGTAAAAAAAAATTATTTTAGTTTTTGCGTACCAAGTTACGACAGTACACAATTATGCACACAATGTGCACAAAATTATTCTTAACACACAATATGCACAAAACAAACTCATTCAACGCACACAACCATCCATATACAAAAATTAACCTCAAATCTAAACGTACTAGTTTGATGCCTATACACCATACATTCTACCATTGTTCACAAATTTGAGTCTTGGTTGGCACGCAAATTGCAACTAGATTGGGTGCCAGGAGCGGGGGTAGAAACTGCAACTTGTTGACGCCTAAATTGGATAGATCGTATTAAGGACTCCATTTCTCTCATCCTTTCGGCGAGCGCATTATAATCATCTTTTGACTTGCGCTTCATGTCTTTCGCTTTCGCGACCTCCCTTTTAAGCATCTCAGTTTTCTCAGCATTGTTGTTCACCTGGGCACCTCCTCTCATTTTGGGCTCGTGTGTGATCGCGCGCCCCACCCCTGCCATGACAAACATGAACAAATAAATATGTATCAATCATACACGAAAAGTGATCATACAAAAAAATCGAGTTAAACGACTATATGTTATGTATTACCTCTTGTAGAGGTCCCGGGCCTTGCACCCATCTCTTCCTCTATGATATTTATTTGTGTATCAAGAGGAAGAGGAAACTCTCGTGAAACCACATCGCTGCTGTCCTCGGTCACTGCATCATCTTGTTAAGACAACACTTCGTCAAGCCTTCGCTTGACTGCCACCTGCTCAATTAAAATATAATAATTAAATAATATTAAATATATGGCAAACAAAAATAATTGTAATAACATAACTTAACATATTTCCGCTCACCACTTTCTCAACTGCATTCTTGTCCGGCTCATATACATCGATCCAAGTCTGGACGGTCAGGGTTTTATGACCTTTCTTCTCCAACACTTCGCTCCAGTATGAGAGTGTGAGGGAGCCCGAATGGTGGTTGAGTTGCTGCTCCTTGTTTTTATTTCTATTTCCCCAATTCCGTGAGCATAGTTTTTGCCACACAAAATAATAATTTAACAATATTAATAGATAAATATTTAAATTTAAAATCATGCCCAAGAACTCTGCAAATAGGTTATGAAGCTTACCAGGTAATCAGGATTTTTGAAGTGGCCTTTTAACCACTCCCATTCTTCTTTCCTTCCTAGGAACTCGGCAGAAGTTTCCTTGCTGACGTGGAGATAATGTTGATGGCAATCATACTTCCAATCCTTGTACATAGTTTGCGCTGTCAAGTTCCACATGTCCACCTTGGTTGCAGGGATGTCATAGTTCGTCTAGCAAATAAAATAAAAATGTGTTAATTTTCTTTACTAAATACATAAACCCTAAATTAACAAATTTAGCTAAGCGCAGAAAGTATACCTCAATACTTGTATTGACGATGTCGCGGTGCTCATCTTTAAGTCCCAAAAAGTTAGGCTTAAGCATGAGAACTTTGCTGCGGATGATGCTGCAAATGTCTCTGGACATCAGACTTCTCTACTTTCTTGTTGCAGGTCCTCAATGCCTTGTAGAGTAAGGCACATGTAGTCGCTGATTATTGTTCAGCCGGACGAGGTACTCAGTCTTTGTGCTGACAACGACCCTGCACTGTATCCTTGTCATATTTCCGGTTGCCATGTCCACCATGTCTGCTCAAATCAATGTTACTAACAGTTATACATTTATCAAACCAAATCGGTAACCAACAAACTGAGAGACAAGCAGTGGACCTGGAAATCTAGTCTTCTTGTAGCGGATGCTGAGGGCGAGCGGTGGCTCTGAGTTACCGGAGGCGGCAATGACGCCAGTAGATACCGCAACGCTATTTTTCACTGACAGAAAAGTGTCTTCGAGCAGTGGGGCCGACATTTCTTGCTGGGAACGAGGCTGCGAAGGAGGCATGGATGGCGTCGTTAGGCCGGTGGATACCGCAGTCGCCGCTGCAACTTGTCGACGCTCAAGCGCCGCTCTCCTCATCTGGTGCACCGTACTTCTGGGAGCCATTCTAACGTCATCACAAACAAAATAATCACTTCACTATCATCATAATTCATATCACATAATCACAAGTCAGTAGTATGTATAAGCTCATATGTTTATATATAGTAAATGAAATCAAAAACCGAAGAGTGATGAATGCTAGTTTATATATAGTAATATTATATTTCTCCCACTGAACTAGATTATTCATCAATTTAGGAGATATAAATAGGATCATCTTTCTTTAGCTTAGAAGACATGAAGTTTGAATATGAAATTCATTCCGGTACACATGTAGGCAGAAAAGTAACATCTAATTCAATCTTCAATGATCAATTAAAATTCATATATAGTGCATGATGGTAGTACTGCAAAAACTTGATCATATTTAAACTCTTCTTCTTAGCCGAAAAAGGATCAACAAAAATTCTTCCAATATTATATGTAACCATGAACCGGGGCAAATCGAAATGAGACATGGTGGACATGGCAACCAGAGTGATGCTAAATCAAAGTGAGAAAACTCATAACACAAAATCACATCACATTATCACAAGGGAATTTAGGGGGCGGAGGCGATTTGAGGACGAAGAAGAAGAAGAAGAAAGAAATTATGCAAGTCTAGAAATATAATGGGCCTGGGTGACAAAGATTGATTTCTTGGTCGCCTGGAAGTTCTGAAGCGACGAAGATTGATTTTTTCGTCGCCTTGAAGTACTTTAGTGACGAACATTGCTTTCTTGGTCACCTCAAAGAGATGAAGCAATGAAGCTTTTAGTCACAGGGTTACCTAGGGGATACAGGTTGGTCACCTTATGAAAAAATAATATTTTAAAAACCCTAACCGAAGCGACGAAGATTGAAGTTTCTCGAAGCCTCGTACAATGTGAAGCGATGAAGATTGAAGTTTTGGTCGCCTCATATTGTTTTCTTTTTAAAAATACAAAAAATAGGTTTAATGTTTTCAAATACATAATTCATAGTTTACAAATACAAAATTAGTTTTCAAAAATATAATAATATTAGTTTAGTCTTCCTCCTCGTCGTCCTCTTCATCATTCTCTTCGTCTTCGTCTTCGTCTTCTTATTGCTCTAATAGGTCTTCATTAGATTCGTCGTCATCTTCGTCTCCTTCTTCATCCAAAACTAGGTGAATATCTTGGTAAAATTGTATCACCGTGGGAGTGTCCTCTTGGTAAGGCTCGGTGATATGATTACTTGTAGGCGACCTGCTTTCATCTATGGCAAGTACTTCGGCACTGTAGATATTTCAGTGCGACATTTCTTGCACTACCTTCTAAGTACCACCCGCCTTTGGATCGTCCATGTAGAATACTTGTTTTGCTTTGGTTCCAATAATGAAGGGTGAATCCTCATAGTAACTGTTATTTGTATCCACTGATATTAGTCCATGATATAACTTGATGGTGTCAATTTCGTCTTCATCCTCATAGTTGTGCCATGTGCACTTGAACAACATCACTGGCTTACGACTTGCATATAATACTTCGACTACATAGATAATATGACCGTAGAACTTGGATGAACCCATGTCTATCATGACACCGTTATTTTGAGTCACGATTCTTTGCTCAGTATCAAACGATGTGCATTTGACACCGTTCACATAACATGACTTAAAAACCAGGAATTCCTAAGGTCGTTGGGCTAATGACTTTATCCCTGGCACCCAGCTTTGGTCCTTATTTTTATCCTTGAGAGACACCTGAAAGATAAGTGTTAGATAAGGGAAAAATAAGTGTTAGATAAGTGAAAGATAAGTGTTATTTTCATACCCATGTTAAGAACCATTGAAGAAAACTCCTCTGACAACGAAGATCCTCGAAATCTTCACCATTTTTAGCCTTGAACGTCGTGAGATGTTCTTCTAAGTATGGTTTAACTTCGTCTGTTTCCACCAAAACTTGCTAGTGAGCCCCAGTAGTCTCTGCTTCAGTTAACCTAAACTGGCTATGAGTTTTGATACTCTCTAGCCTTACTTGTTGTGAAACACTGCTAATATTCCACTCTGGGGAAGTGTTAATTTCTTCGTGGTCTTCTCGTCTTAGATAAGACTTACAATACATCACCGACTCCTGTACGAAGTACCGTTCTGCAATACTACCCTCTAGGTAACATGTATTCCTCATTGACTTTTTATATTGACATAATTGCCTGCAATATCAAGTAAATAGTTAGTACATATTACATAACTAACATTATATTAGTAGTGTAAAGTATTATACCTTTCAATTGGATACATCCATGTATAGTGTACTGGGCTTGTAAGAAATACTCATTCCGGCAGATTAACCATGAGATGAACCATAGATACAAAAAAATGTGGAGGAAAAATCATCTCCAAATTGCAGAGAATCAACACTATCTCAGTTTCCATGTCAAGCGCAACTTCCTTCTTCAGCTCCTTAGCGCATAATTTATGAAACCAATTTGACAGTGCTATCAATGGCTTTACAATGTTATCTGGCAAGAACCCTCAGATAACCACTGGAAGAAGACGTTGAAGCAATACATGGCAATCATGCGTCTTCAATCCATAAAACTTTGACGGGGGTGCAACTTTGACCTTACTTCTCAAACTTTCTGCATAACCAAGAGGATATTTAACATCCTTGAACCACTCGAACACATCTTCTAGAGCATCCTTTTTAACTAAAAAAAGTGCACGAGGAACCTTCACCGTCCCCTCGTCACCCTCTCTTTGCCATTGGTTTTTGCGCACATTTATCTTCTTTAAAGCAGCGCGAGCTTTTGGACCATCGTTGGTCTTCTTATCAATTGTAAAAATGGTTGCAAGGATGTTGTCACACACAATTTTTTTTCAATGTGCATGACATCTAAGCAATTTCTGATCTTTAATGATGACCAATAAGGCAGCTTCCAAAATATGCTCTCGTGAGTCCAACACTGTCTGTTGTTCGGATTGTACGGCACCTTCAAGTCGTCATGTTGGCTAAGAATGGGGTAAGCATGTGACCTAACGTCCTCCAAAATTTCATATCAATTCTTCTAAACGGGTCTTCTGCCAAACTCCACCTTCCCGTTAAATGCCTTACTCAATTGCCAAGGGTAGTCTTGGTAGAACCATTTCCAATGACTTTCATAAACTATCCTCCCACAGATATGCTATGAAGTCAGCTCATCTAGACAAATTGGACATGCCTTGTACCCTTTCACCGTTGAGCTCGCAAGCATCCCTAAACCAGGAAAGTCGCTGATAGCCCACATTACCGCTGCATTCATCAAGAATACCTCATTTTCTACTCGATTAAAAGTATGGACTCCAACGACCCATAAATTTATTAGCTCATCGATCATTGGCTCCATGAGTACACTAAGGCACTTTCCGAGAAATTTAAGGCCCGGATTCAACACCGATAGCATGTTATATTCCTTCTTCATACACATTGACGGTGGTAGATTGTACGACATCACAACAACGGACCATGTACTATGCAAAGTTTTCATTGTTCCAAATGAATTGACACCGTCCGTTGCAACTCTAAGGAGCACATTTCTGTAGTTCTGTGCAAAATCTAGAAACGTTCTGTCAAAATGTTGAAATGTTTCTCCATCAGCTAGGTGATTGAGACTACCAATCACGCATATCCTCCCCCCGAGCCATCGCATATGTTTGGCAGTGTGTGGTGACATAAACAGATACTTTAACCTTGGTGTCAGAGGGAAGTAACGAATGATTTTTTTGGAAATGTCA
This sequence comes from Geum urbanum, assembly GCA_946800695.1. Lineage (NCBI taxonomy): Eukaryota > Viridiplantae > Streptophyta > Magnoliopsida > Rosales > Rosaceae > Geum > Geum urbanum. Next base: position 46,583,846 of record OX327013.1, read on the forward strand.
TCCGTATATGGTTTATATCTTTCACAATTACACACTGGACAAATCCTCTCGTTTACAAGCGCCCCCCTGAACAACATACAATTGAACTCACATGCATCAATTCTTTCATAACCAAGTGAAAGATCACTCAAGATTTTTTTTAATTCTCGAGTATGAACACGGGAATGTGTGCCCTTTAGGAAGAAGTTTATTAATGTAAATACATAAAGAGTCAACACTTGTGTCCGACCATCCATTTTTATTTTTCATTTTCATTGCATCTAATATGGCACTCAAAACAGTTTCCTCACTATCTTCATATAATGGGGTCTGTGACTCCTTTAATAATCTATCGTACTTTTCATAATCATCATCTATCATGTCATTAGAGTTGATGCCAGAATTATCTTCCAAAAATTGTTATGGTGCATCTGCATGGTATCCAGGATAATATGGATATGCATCATGTAGAATCTCTAGCTGAGGGTTCACTGAAGAACCAGCACCACTAGAAGGACCGACTCTGTCTTGAAGCCACTGTCTTCGGAGACTGAGCATTGCCGGTTCACTTGAAACTTCCCCGTGAAGATGCCAGACAATATAATCTAGATTCAAACCACTGTGTGACAAGTGATGATACATGGTATCCATAGTAATCTTGAACAGACCGTTCTTACAACTTTTGCACGGGCAGAAGTGATAATCGGCTCCGTTACTATGTCACCGAGAAAAATTCATAAACTTGAATATGCTTGTGATGTACCTTGGATCAGCATGCGGATATGTCATCCAGGTTTTTTCTGGGTGTCCTTCCATGTTTCCCGTCAACAGAAACAATCAATATGAACAAAGTTACCATGCCACATTTACAATACAACCAAAACCTGTCCCCACACTTCTTCTCCTTATGCCTCTGGGTGAATTGGGTCTTATCCCCTTCAGGGGAACACGAAATTTGTCAACCCTCTTGCACCCATGGGTTTCAGCTCTAGTTTTGAGAAATTTTGGCAGCATGTCCCTACAGTTCCTCGAGTGTACACATATCTAAACAACATAATTTGCACTCGAGGAATATTGTAAGGAGACACTGTCGAAACCATATCCCAAAATTGAAACTGAAACCACATGAATAACAAAAGGATCAACAAAGTCGTGTTCATCTAAAGTGTCCAAAAATGGGACAATTCGAGAATCAACAACTCATCTTAATCAACTAGATGAGTTGTTGATTCTCAAACAAGAGTTCTAAGTTGATAAACACCACAATTATATATAACCCTACGCTCGATTTTATGATTAACACTAACAACACCACTAATTGAGACCAATAAGCCTAATCTATACTAATCATCACAAATTTCACTAAATTTAACGAAAATTCAAACATTATTGATGAACTTATAAAATAATTTATCACAATTCAATGATTCAAACACTAAAACTACAACATATGACCAAATTCAATTCAACTTCAAAAATTTCACATAAACATCAATTTCACTTCTCAATTAACATATAATATGGTCATAAAGAGGGTTAACGAGATAAAAATCAAACTAACTTTACTTAAGAATCAAATGGATGGCAAGAACAACTTTTTTTTCTCAATTTCTTCAAAATTCTCTCCAAATCGGTCAAGAACAGCTCCCGAACACGAATGACCTATTTTCCCAAAATTTTAACCTTATAAAGGGTTTGACTTTAGAAGGAGAAAAGATCCAAATTTTAAAAAAATGAGGTGATGAATATTGCGCAATCTTCGTCGCATCAGATCTCTTCGAGGCGACTAAGTTTCTATTCGTCGCTTCAGATACCTAAATTTGGTTATATCATGTTTATGAAGCGACGTAGAAAAATATTGGTCGTCTCAGGCACCGTAAAGCGACGTATGATATTTTTGAGACTACCAATGCATTCTTTGTCGCCTCAGTTGGCCTCTAGCGACGAAGGAATTTACCTTCATCCTTTGGTAGTTGTTCTCCAGTAGTGTATGTAGCTGCATGTGTTGGATCCGATCGATTCGGCTAGCTGATGGCCGTGATCGTCTTGGATGTCGGCTATGACCACCGTGGATGTGCCGTGAGAGACGAAGAGGCGTGTTGTGGCCTCTCCAATGCCGCGCAAGCCGCCGGTGATTATGGCTATTTTGCCTTCTAATTTGTTGCTCATGTTGAGGAGTTGATCGAGGCTTGAGGAGGCTAATCAACATGAGCAAGGAAGAGATGTATATATACAAGGCTTTTCGATACAAATCACTTAATTAGGAAAGTCTCTTGTAGAAATGCTTACTGGTTTTCTTTTTGAAACGTATACTAGTTATTATATTATCAGTCTTTTCATGTCACAAGTGGAGTACAAGTAGACCCTCTGTTAATTAGCTAGGGAGAGACGTTTCAAATGATATTTCTGGAGGAAGTTGGAATTGAGTATCGAACACCATCATTAGTCACTTATCTATTTCAGTTGATGGATAATAGATACCTGTTTAACTAATCACCGTAAGTTACCAACTTTAATAATGGACGGTTACACATCCAACCCGTAATCGATTTATCAACATAAAAGTTTTTGCATGTACGTCACTCGCAATGGATGTAGTTGCAATCATTACTGTTGTGATAGTTGCATTTTTATGCGACGTGTATGTGCTTAACCGAATATTTAGTTTTTTCGTTATGTTTTTAAGTAACTTATTATTGTTATTCGTTTTGTAGATAATTTGAGGAAAATAAATAAAAGTTGATTAATTGTGCTTTCCTAACTCAATGAAGAGTAGCAATGGGCTGTTAAGAAATAAATGGACCAAGTCCAACTTGAAGATGGATTACTAGGCCTTATGGAATGTGGATTCAGCTCATTTGGGATTAATAACCCAAACCAAATCTGTTTTGATTAAATGAGGAGAGACCAAATCAAATGAAAGAGAGGAAAATCAAAAATCACGTGAAACACAAGAGGAGAGACGTGAAGAAGGGAAGAAGAAGAATAAAAAGGAGAAAACGCATGAAAAGAAGAGGCCATTCATTGTGTAATTTTTCTATCTTTCTCTCATACTCTTATGGCTAACATGAGGAGCTAAACTCCATTGTTAATGGGCTGTGTTGAAGCCCCGTTCATGTCTTCTAGATTACTTATACTTGTGAATTAAAGATTATTTTTGTTATTCGAATGAGGTTTCTTTGTTGTTTATACATCGATGATTCTTATTTGTGTATGCTTTGAGTGCACGCTTAGTATGCATGTTTAGAAATCTAATTCTAAGAAAATTGATGGTTGTTGGTGATCATTACCTTCCTCAAGTTTCAATCGTAGCATTCATACATGCTTGGTATAAGAAACCCTAGGTCTAGCAAGACACGACCGTAGTGTACTTGTAAAGCCTTGTAGATTCTCAAACCCTTTCTAAATCTTAATGTTTTTCTCTTGGTAAATTCGGGTCTTTGACTTCGGGTTCTTTGAGGGATAGACAATATTGATAAGCAAATCTTCAATGTTGTAGACGTAAGGATTGGGTAATAGGTTGTGTTCATAGCTTTGAATCTTCTTGGGAACTTTCATTCATGACATTAACATGATTTTGGTTCTGCATTTGTGGTCTAGATCATGTGACAGTGGTGGATAGCATTTCCCCTTTACCATTTTTATCATTGATTGTTACTTTACTGTTAATTTGTTTACTATTTCAGTTTCGTAATCTATTTTATAGAATTTTATTCGGCAACCAAACCAACTCCGATTGCATTGAAAATTTGTGTGGTAGTCTGCCACTGTGTCTGTAGTGTGCAGTATTAATTTCGTGATTTTAGGTTGAGTCTAGATATTTTAATTAATTACGTTAGTGTCAGTTATTGAGGATGTCAAGTTTCTGACTTTCGCGTATATTTGTAGTTTAGAGTATTGAGTCTTATCTTTCCATGTGGATTGACCCCTATATTATTGTACTGCATTTACAAGCATATTAAGTTCATTATAAGATATTTTTGGAAATGGTTAAACATCAATTATGTTGGAGGATCCAACACACACAGACAAACAACTCACAACACACAAGAGAGAAACATCACCGCATCGCCACGAGCTCCGGTGTCAGAAACAGTGACCTTTGCCAGCCCGGCCACCTTGTCTTGAAGCTTTCTATTCAGCGTAGGTTTTGTCAGAGACGGAGGGACATGGGGGCCAGGGTGGGCCTGGGCCCCCCCTGAATTTATGTGGAAAAAAATTAGTATACTATTATTATTATATAATATAAATATTATAATTTATTCTAAATATATCTAAACTTTAATGATGTGTGTGAGTGCATAACTAATTCAAATTCGACGACATTGTAAGAATATTATTATATATTATTTCAATAATGAAGTCCAAATATTAGGTCAATTATGAATCAATCTCTTACCATGTTTTATGATTTTATGGTCTTTTTTCTTTATAAAAGCTCTACCATTCCTAAGATTAACATACAATCATTTTTATTAAGTTTATTATATATGGAGAGATATTTCAAAAGAAAAAAGAAAAACCATTTTCTTTTACTCCAACATCAGATGAGCAACCACCTACGAAAATTCAAAAGAAGAATAATAACAATATGAAAAAGTCTCGTGCGGAAGATATTACAAAAAAGTATTCATCGGATCCCGTTAAACGCCCGTCAATTTCAAGTTATCATCCTAACATTCAAGAAGAAGTTTGAAGATATTATCTACAACACGGCCCTTATCAACCTAAAAATCATACTTTTCCTTTCACAAAATTTGGGGAAAAAAAAAAGAAAAGAAGGTTTATTCGTGATTAGTTTATTGAATTTCTATATTGGTTAGAGTACAGTATTAAAGATGATACTGCATTTTGTTTATGTTGTTATCTTTTCAAACCAGCTATTGGAGAACAAGGCGGCGGTGAAACTTTTGTTGGTGGTGATCATGCATTCAGTAATTGGAAGAAGAAGCAAACGCTAATATCACATTTTAGATGATCAAATATTACTCATAATCAGGCTGCGAGTAATTGATGCTTTATCAAACCAAAAACAACACATTGAGACTGTTTTGGCAAAACATACAAATCAAGATCAAATTGACTACCCTAACTGAGACTATTTTTTAAGATTTTTATTTAGGCCCCCCCTAATCGAAAATTCTGGCTCCGTCCCTGGGTTTTGTCATTAGTATTCCTCGACAAAACGAAACACCAACGTAGGTTCTCAAAATTAACCAACCTTAACATTAACCTTTGATTTTAAGGGAGCGCATTATTTGCCTCAAAATTCATATATATTGTTTGAACATTATGCTTATTGTCTGATCGCTTCGCGTACGGCGGGCGGACGAAGGAACTGGCTCGTTTGGTATTTGGTAAACTAGTCAATATATTAATGTACATGAAGAACGACTAAGAAGATCTATCAGTCGCTTTGGATGTATTAGTCGACTAAATATTGTCCACTCTCAAATATATTTCGATAATGAAAACAATGGTGTTCGTCTACATAATCGACTACATTATTTTATAATGTACTAAATACGAACACATACAAACGTGTACGTATTTTATTATATTCCTAATAACAACAATATATATAGAAAAGTCGACGTTCATGCAGGTCTTACTTGATCTCGATCAACATTTGTATCCTCCATCCAGGACCAGATTATGACCATTCACAAATTGAGAGTCATCGGAAGCTAAATAGACGACGGCGTTGGCTACATGCTCCGGCATCATCATCTGGTTGGTTCCTCTCAACGCAACCGACGGCTGAAGCTCCTCTGCCTCTTCCACACTCTTAACCATAAAAGTTGACGGATTCATGATATCTGTTTGAGTCGGCCCAGGGGATACGCAGTTGACGCGCATCCCGTGTTTGCCGACTTGCATACTCGCGCACCTCACTAGCCCTAAAATGGCGTGCTTCGACACGGTGTAGTCGGTGAAGATCTCCGACCCTTGACTCGCTCCAATGCTGCCCGTGCATATAATGCTACCCCTCACTCCTCCTTCCACCATGGCTTTGGCCGCGTGCTTCACACATGCCGCCGAGCCGCGTACGTTGATGGCCATCAGCCTGTCGTAGTTGGGCAGGTCTAGGTCAAGAACGTTCTGCATGGACTTGCTGAGTACTCCGGCGTTGCTGAACATGATGTCGAGCCGACCGTGCGTCTGGACGGTCGACTTGACTAGGGTTTTGACTTGTTCCTCGTCACTCACATCACAGTGGAAGTAGCTGCAGTGAGCGCCGATGGAAGCTGCGACGTCCTGTCCCCTCTTGTCCTGGACGTCAGCGATCACCACTGCACGTGTGCCGTGTAAAGCAAAGAGACGCGCAGTGGCTTCGCCGATACCGCTTGCGCCACCGGTGACTATGGCGACCTTGTCTTGAAGCTTCTTCTTGAGCGTGGGTGATGCCATTCTTCTTTTGCGGCGAACTCAAATTTTGTATTTCCGTATATCGATTTGACTCATTTGAGATATAAATCTGCAATGTGCAATTTAAATATGGAAGGCTAGGTGTAAGCTGTTGTCTTTTATATGCGAGTAATGCGAGCAATGACTTGCACCACGTACTGGTGGTGGTCATGGTCAATTGGTTATGGCGTTATGCATGGGTCGTGCCTCATGTAGTTATCTTTCATCGATCAACGTTGATAACCACGTACGTTTTTGAATATACACGATGAACGTCGTCGTCTAGAGATACAATTCATTCAAATTCATTGACATATGTGGGAGTTAATTTAATGTAAACATTGAATTGCATACATAAGGAATAGCCATATATCAAGCTTAGTCAGGAAACATGCATCTAAGAGTTTGAAATATCACGATTATTCCAAAAAAAAATGGTACTACTGTCACTATCGCACTATCGCTGTAAACACTATAGCCAACGATTTTTTTAAAACTATAGACGACGAGATAAAAATCTCGCCGGCTATAGTGGAAAAAATAATTTTTTTTAATTTTTTTTTTAAAAACTCGTCGGCTATAGTACTATAGCCGACGATAATGGGTAGATTGGATCAAGCCCGCATGGTCCAACCTCGTGTTAATTAGAGTGGATCGGCCTAACCTCATTTATATTATGGTAGATTGGATCAAGTAAGTGAAGCCCTGCCCTTCGATCCGGCTTTTTTTATTTCTAGAAATCAAGCCTAATTCGACCCATTTTGGCCTTTATAGCCTGACCCATTTTATTAAAAAAAGTCGGGGATGATAATTATTATGTTTTTTCTTAATTTTATTTGATTCTCATCACTATTCTCTCTTCACAAACATATTTTTAAAACAAACATCATAATAAATAATTGTAATACCTTCAATCTTTTATTAAAATGTGAGGCCCATCTTGGCCCTGGCCTGACCTAGCTTTAAATTCTTTAATGAGCATGTAAAGACTTTTAAATTGTGTTCTCAACCCGACCAGACTTAGCCTAGTTTGATTATTTGAGTTTTGATCGATTAAAGCTTGTTTAATTCAGTCATAAGTCTTAAATTTAGGGGCGAGTGTGGCTGGGCGTACTTGGCTTTAAGAGTTGGTCAATATGATTGTCTAATTATCTCGATTGGTTTCTAGAATTCTAGAAGTTAGTATTATTATAAAAGCCATCTAAAATACTACAAATGTGCACAACACAAGGTGCGAGAATAACGATATTCAAGTTGCAGCTGAGACAAAGAAGAAATCGATCGAATTTCGTTCATGCATGATGAGGATTGAACGTACATATAACAACAAGAGAATAGAAGAACGAAAACAACTACTTGATTTATTAAAATTTCCACGTCGCTGCATATGCTCATCAGCTCATGCATGTGGATGTTGATAAATGTTGAGCGATGAATACGTATATATAGTGATTGATTTCGATCAAGATTTGAAGCCTCCACCCAGCACTAAGTTATGTCCACTCATAAACTGAGAGTCCTCGGAAGCTAAATACACGACGGCGCTGGCTACATGCTCCGGCAACATCGGCTCGCTCCCTTCCTTCATCCCAAGCGAATGTTGATTCTCTAGAAACTCTTCTCGACTCTTAAACTGAAAAGTAGAGGCGTTCATGATCGACGTCAAAGTCCCCGCCGGCGATACACAGTTGACACGTATCCCGTGCTTGCCGAGCTGCATACTCGCGCACCTCATCAGCCCTAGAATGGCGTGCTTTGACACTGTGTAGTCGGTGAAGATTCCGGTCCCAATAGTCGCGGAGGTACTGGCGGTGATTATCACGCTACCCCTCACTCCTCCTTCCACCATGGCTTTGGCCGCGTGCTTCACACATGCCGCCGAGCCGCGTACGTTGATGGCCATCAGCCTGTCGTAGTTGGACAGGTCTAGGTCAAGAACGTTCTGCATGGACTTGCTGAGTACTCCGGCGTTGCTGAACATGATGTCGAGCCGACCGTGCGTCTGGATAGTCGACTCGACTAGGGTTTTGACTTGTTCCTCGTCGCTCACGTCGCAGTGGAAGTAGCTGCAGTGAGCGCCGATGGAAGCCGCGATGTCCTGACCCTTCTGGTCCTGCACGTCGGCTATCACCACTGCACGCGCTCCGTGAAAAGCGAAGAGGCGCGCAGTGGCTTCACCGATGCCGCTTGCGCCACCGGTGACTATGGCCACCTTGTCTTGGAGCTTCTTCTTGACCGTATGTTCTGCCATTTTTCTATAGAACTTAATTTGGATATCTTTACAGGTTGAACACTTTTGCTGTAATATTGTGCATCTTATGGAATACTAGCTGTTGTCTTTTATATGAGAGCAGCGGCATCTTGCAGCGTAACCTCCGTGGACATGGCTAATTTGTTTACGTTTATATTTTGTTATAGAATAACTTGATTCATAGACTTAAAACTACGCCTGCATTTGTTTGTTTGTTCATATGCGGAGACTTATACTCGATCAACCTGGTCGATCGTTTACATATACTAGCTACCTATATACAAATGAGATTATGTCAAAACAAGAAACCTACCAATAAGGCAATAGGTATAGAAAAGCTTCCAACTGGCCGGTTTGTTTCACACCAATTTCTATTGTAATTAATACTTGTATAGAAAAAAAAAACTTCTAGTGTAATAGACTGTACTGTTGGAAACAATACATAGCTTCCAATTCAGTTGAAGCTCATTTTCTGTCCATCAATATATGCTTCAAGTAAAGCTGCTAATTTTACTGAAGAAGCTCATCTTCTGGCCATCATGTCCATTTTTATTCGATCACCGTCGTTAATTTCCACAACGTAATCCAAGTCAAAACGTGTACTCAGATACTTAATTTCAAACTATATATATAACTCCTAGACGCAACCATTATCTATATATATCATTGACTTAGAGCAATAGAGCTTACGGTTTCCTACTTACCAACTAATAATGGAAGGAGGGAATGTACGTACGTGAAAATGGTGCATTGCGCAACACTCTGGCTTTGATCTCAACGATCCAATCAATACGTTGGCCTTTATTGTCAAATAGGGGGTACGTAAACATATTGGAATATAGCATGCACTTAAGATTTCGTAATTATAATGAATTAAAAACAAACCAATATTTAAGATGAGATCATTTAAGATTTGGCCGGCCGGATATTTGACAATTAACCAAGACTAGCTAGTCTGCTCAAGTAATCCAGACAATCCTCCCTTTCAATATGACGATGCTACAGTGCCTGACTGCATGGTCAAGGTTCAAGACTTTGGGAACTAATAAGCATCCAATTATGTCAACCATAGATACATATCGACAACCTAGTCATTGTGAAAGACTTTATAATAAACTCGCCGCCATACGTAGAATACCACAATTGTACGTACGTCTATATGGTGTATGTACGTAGAAGATGAGTTGTCAGGCTTGTACATGCCAAATAGTCTGGAACCGGACTTCTACCAAACAAATCCCTCTGATGTATATACTAGGTGGAAACCCGCGCTTAAAATGAGATAATATTTTATGGAAGAATAGGTTTTGATTTGATAAAATGGACTTGATATTTCTCAGGGTGATAGTATCTGTGAAGAGGGTATCTGTAATTATAGTATAAGTAAAAATGAGTTTCTCTTTGATTGAGCTAATTTTAAATGAATTTTAATTGTAGTTATTTCTTGATGATCAATGGCTGCCAATGGTTCTATTCGCTTTTCTAATGGCCAAATGACTTCTTTTTTGGGCGATGTGTTTCTTTGGCAGAAACAATTATGTCATAAAAGAATGAATAACTATTCATTCTAAATGAATGATTTATTTTTGTGATGCATTAAAAGGATTTATTACAGACCTTTTTGTTTTGATTCCATGATATCTTTCGAGAAAAGCTTTGATTTTTCTGTTTGCTGTGGCAACAATGGTTGTTACATGGTGTTTTGTATATAATATTTTAAGGTAACTTATAATGAATCGCCAACAACATATGTAATGCAATATTCTTACTTGATTTCATATTGTTGTTGTAAATATGGGACCAAACATTATAGTACATTTGAAGGTTTAATGTTGATTGCATAAATCGGGACTATTGATTTAGTTAGATGTTAGAATATAATGGAAAAAATCAATAAATAAGTTAATCAATGAGTACAATTTATAGTCACAAAGACAATTATTTTGTAATGGTCATTGTCGTGTTATTTTGCAATATATCGTGAATTAGTGTAAGGAAAATATGTAATTAATATGAAGGATCTTATCTATTCCAAAAATTCAATTATATTTGGACAATCAATTATTCTGCAGAAAATAATGAAAAAAAAATATAGGTAAAAGCAAAATTTGATACAATGTTGTATTTAGCAGGCAATTTTTGCAAGAAAAAAAATATTGTTTGATTACATATGAAAGAGTAGAGAAGGCAAGTCCTCATATGACATTTGCGTGGAGAAATCAATTGGAAGATCATATATCTGTTCTACATGAAATAAATTGGAGTTGAACAAAAGACAGATTGTAGCGATCATATCCACAGTGTTGATTCATGCGACTTAAATATAACTAATTTGTCGTGTAAGTTTGAAGGAGAATAAGTTTACAATTTGAATGTTAATATGTTACTGCATTAAAAAGTAGCAGTTATAAAGTAGTTATAGACATGAATTGAGCAATCTAGCTAGCTAGCATGTGTTTTTATCCAGAATTGGGAGTATTGTTATGTTGGAAATCATAAATGGATTTATTTGGATGATGATTGATATTATGGGGGCGGATAAATTTTTTGGATTTCTTCTGTAGTGTTTATGTGTTTGGTGCTCTGATTGTTGTGGAATTTGGTTTACATATCGTGCAGTTAGATCTAGCTTGGTTTTACATTTTGGTTTCATTTTGGGGCGTTGAAGTTTTCTGTCATTTTTAAATTATGTCAAACACATATATTTGGGTATTACATGTGATATTCATGTAAATATAATTTTCGTCGTTTAGGTAGCATTTAGACAATAAAAATAAAAATCTGTTGTTTCAGTTATGACTTAAATGACAGAAAAAAAAATTGTTGTCAATTTTGTCTAAGCCATCATTTAAACAGTGAGACATATATTTTATTGTTTAAAAATACATGCAAGTATTCAAGTATTTCTTTGTGGAGAAAATGAAATCATGTTGACAAAGAGATGTGGTCCACATGAAATTTTAATGATTGTGTTGCCTATAGAATTGGAAAAGAAGAATTTTGTTTGTATACATGATTATAAACTATTTGTAGCATGCTATATATGAATTTTTAATCATGATGTTTCCATAGATACAATTGTGATAGCCGAAAAGTTTTGAGGAGGAGACCAGATTTTGTTATATGAATCATTTATATGATTTGGATGAATCATCGAAAGATAGAAACTGTTAGAATTCGTGAAATTATTTGCATGTGAAGCCTTGTGTGATGCAATTCATGGGAATTCAATACAATTCATTCCAATGTTATAAATGGAACAAATGTATTGCAAGAATGTATATGATGAAATTGGACATGATTGTTTCATTATATGTCAGAATACACATATGCATTTAAATTACTTCATTAAAGCATATATTACAGTACGATGTTATCAATGCACATTACAATCCGATTACATCATCTAGTAATATATAGATAAGATACATATTAGATTACATATTACAATCTCATCACACATTGAAATACATTTAGTGACCATTAGTTAGGTCATTCGAAGAGTTGTTAAATGACAAAAAACTCCGATAGGAACTACAGTTTGTTTCCAGCAAAAGACAACTTCACATTATCCTCATACTAATTCTTTTTACATCCACCTGTAAAATTAAGAATGTGAATCATTAAACTATTCGAAGAAGTTAAACTACATGGATCGCAAATAGAGAATACAGTATTATTTATCCATATTCATAGGATCAGCTGAAAAAAATTTAAGTTTGGTGGGTCATGGGTTTGTGAATTTCATTGATATGAATACAAATCAAAGTTATCGGTAATATAAGAGAGTTTATCAAGTGCATATATGTATTTTTGCAGGCAATTTAAACATGTTTTTGTTTAGAGCAGAAACATTCAATAATAGGGTGTGTTTGTATTGTGGAAAATGCAGTCATCTAATTTTGACAGAAACATCTATGCGCACAGAATTGATCCAGAAAATCATCAACTTATGAGATAAATTTAATGTAGACAATGGTGAAAATACATAGCAATTGCAACATCAGATGAAAATGAGCTAACAACACACAATATCCAGCATTCTCATTTACTGCTGAAAATGAGCAAACACAATGAACTTAAAAATCCAAAACCACCAGAAACTTAGATGAATTTAAGGAAGATGTCATCTAACCATTTATGTTGTTATGACTATTAAATAAATCAGGCCACGTATTTTCTCCAATAGAATTAGTGAATGGGTTGTATCATTGAGCAGTAAGGTATTAGGACAATATATTTCCAATTTCCATATTATATACACCACATGTGATAATAAAATAAGCGTCAAAAACTTCCAAATGACATTTATACTTTAAATCAAGCAATAGTATCATGGGGATTTACAGCCTAGATAAATTAAGAAGGACCATTGCAATCACGACTCTATATATGGAATATATCATAGCCGAATTCAGCCCATTTTGGTCTCCTTAGCTTCCTACATAAGAAACCAGAGAAATTTGAAGAGAATGGATTATACATGAGGCAGATGTCAAGGCTTGTACGAACTGCTTAGTACCAACACCAATCAATTCTACAAAGAAATATGATCTTACTTATTAGATATTTTCTGTTACAGCCGAAAATGAAGAGCATACAGCTAATCGCTCAATTGAACTATGCATTTCTTAATATCAAGCAGTAATGGTTCAAGCTTTTATGGCAAACTGTAAGCCTTGTTATGACAGCAATAAACTTTAGTCCTGTAGAATTTCTTTACTGGCTGTTTTGATCCACTTTGTCGACCATAATGTATAGTGTTGTACTTATAAATGGTGTCTGATGTTATGCTCAATTACTATTCTAGGTTGTTAACTCATGAACTAAACCTCAGAATACAAAACTGATAGCACAACAGAGATACTGATATAAATTGACAGTCTGAGAACATAAAAATGATAACATCCAACATCATAATCCAAGATTGTGATAAACAATTTTAACCAACTACCCAGACCAAATTTTATCAAAATCAGTAATTCACAGATGAACTCTCCTAGATACAATTTGTATTTGTAAACACGAAATTCAATTCCAAAAGTACACAACACAAACCACAGATGCACACCAAGATAGAAGAACTCAGTCATATAATTCATACGAAAACAAATATTAAGGATTAAATTACAAAAACACAACCATCCAAATCAAGCAATGGAAGGTATTACCACTCCTTTTACAAAAATGTAAGGTTTACAATCCAACAGCACAAAATAGACCTTTTACATCAATGAGATCGACCCCCACGACAACTAAATATTCATCAATCACATGGCCATAACAACTGAGCACTACTGTAAACCAAGCTCAAAATCAATAAAAAGGGAAAACATATTTACTATGAAATCCAGAGCTTAACAATGAGATTTGAGTAATTTGTTTTTTGGCTTAATTTAAATATCAGATCACTGAAACATAATAAACATAGACAATAAACAGATTACAGAAAATAAAATGAGAAAAATGGATGAAAAGCTATATAAACTCAATATCCTGACAATCACCAAACCATGATTTCAATTTAAAGCAAGCGAATGAAATATAACCATGTTTAAATTGGAACACAGAACATTTTGCATTTCATAAGCTCTAATTATTTATGCCCATAACCAGTAAAAATATATATAAACTGGATTGATAACTCAATCAATCGGACTATGTCTTTCAGATACAGAGATGGATTTATTCTAAGTTTCCTACAATACATGTGAAGACTTATTAATAAACATAAGGAATATTGGTTGACGCAGATAATTGCAGAGAATTGGGGAAATGAAAAGAGGTATGCATACAAACTCTGCACAGATTAAAATAACCATAATTCTCAGAAAAAGAACATGAAACATAAAAAATTCATAATTTCTTTTTGTGTGAAACAATAAACACTCACATATTTGATAAGTCAGGAACAGAGAATGGAAAACAAACCTAGTAAACAACAAATAGAAAGACAGCAAACAAAATCACATCCAAACCTAACGAACCCAAACAATGCGATAATGAACTTCAGATGAGGAGAAAAAGAAAACACCCCAATGTTCAACAAAAAAGAAAAATTCATCATTTGTCACCCAAATCCCCTATTGTTGTACATGCAAATCATATTAACTCTCTAAATCTTAGACCACAGAACCAAAGACATCCATTGTTCAACAAAAAACAAAAACTCATCATTTGTTACCCAAATCCCCTATTCTTCAATAGGCAAATCTTATTAACTCTCTAAATCTCAGACTTCAAAACCAAAGACATCACTTTTAACTACATTAGAGGCCTACATCATTAAATGCTGAATGAAAATTGATCTAAACAATCCCTCGAGTTTGTTATATAAGTAACAACAGCACAAATTGCAACAGTGCTCAGTGAATGATACCTGGTCTGCGGAATCCAGCGATAGGATGACGAAAATCAATGAAAATTCACTACACAACTGCTGATCTAGACAATTGAATGCTCAAGTCCAAACAAAGTGATGCTGCGATCAACAGCCAAAATCTACAGAAGATAGATACAAAACCAATAAGTAAAATTTGTACAGTGACTTACAGACAACCTTTTATTTTTTATAGTCATGAGAACACTTCCACAATTTCGCATACAGCACACCAAAGTAAACAATATAAAACTCTACGACAACAAATACAGCAAGGATAACAAAAATAAGATACAAACATTGTCACTAATTTAGCGAACACATGCACATTTTGAAGCACCATAAAACTTAACACAAAAAAGAACAAAATAAATTAGACAAATAAATACTACAGGAGAGCATTAAATTTTATATAACCCAAAAAGAAACCAACCAACCTAAACTGATTGACAAATTCAAGAGCAGATCGCTAGAAAGCAAGGGTGAGACAACAAAACCAGAGTAACCCTTGGACAACAAATCTGTGAGCAGTAACACCAAAAACATAAGCATAAAAAATCATATCACCTATGGATTTATACTATCTATAGAATAAGAGACTGCATAAACTCATTAATTGTATACGTGTATTTTATGGCTCCATATACATCACAAATCAAATTTATCTAATTCCTACCTCATGTCTACTGCCTCTCCTATACAAAGCCTATGAACAGAAGATTAACTCTTCTAATTGCATTAGTTTCATCTATTGTCTGGCCATGGACATGATGTCACAAATATAGAAGAGTAGATACAAAAACAATGCAATCCACGGATGAGAAAATAAAGAATTATGGTTACCATATCAGGCTGTTCCTTCAACTGCACAGATTTCAAACCATTAGGAACATTTTTATCCTTATCAGCAGCGTTGTCGTTGTGATGGTTCTTGTCTTTGTATTTTTTATGCTTCCTTGCTTTGTCTTCTAATTCACCCTTTGAGTTCAGCACTGATGTACGGATCCCCTTCTCAGCCTATTAACACCATGCATAAATCCCTATTTATCACATAAATCACAAATCCAATCATTCCCTCTCCACCAACCCAAAAGCAAATAATCAACAGAATAAACAAACACATATATGAGATGTCTTACGGTAGATAAACAAACAGGAGTTGTTTCCCGTATTCTAAAAGCTTCTCCAAGCATACCCAAATCAAAAGGATGTATGTTTGCATTCCTTTTTCTGACATAAAGTTTTTCTAACATAAAGTCTGTTCTCAAGAAGTTGATCCAATTTCATTACATCCCCTTTCTGGATTTCTGTGTCTCCCACAACATTATGACGATACTGCGTCTCTGATATTGACAAAGGAAGTGGCTTTTTACAAAAAAAATGTGATGATGAGGCCGCAACTTGAACTGATTTATGAGATCGAAAGCACCACCCAATTCCCTAGGCCCTGTCAAGAGGGATCCATGAGAAAAATGCAACATGAGTCGCAATCATTAACTTGAGAAAGGAACCACAGGAGGGACTACAATGACTAACAAAAGCACACAAATAAAAAAAGATCAAGATACAAACACTGTTTCTTTAGACAGATCCAAATCCAAAATAAGAAAGAAAGTTCCTAACCAAGTCTGAAGTATCTGAAATTAATCTTTGTGAGCTATAAGCTATAACAACTTGATGACCAGTCATGTCATAAAAGGTAATCACTAAGAGCACAATCAAAGACAAACTGCTATCATCATTGCATATGTTGCACTGTATAAATGAATCTACATTGGTGGAAAGAGAAAATCGATGTCGTGCCCAGTGGGGTAGGAGGATCGTGTGATTCATTTGACCTAACGATAATTATGATATCAATTTCAAATATTATTATTTTTTTTGAGAATGTAGATAACAATATGTTTGGGCGGTGAACTGCTGAGTACACTTCCAAGCGATCATATCACGATCAAAAGGGTTTGATAGAACTCATATTGCTATATCACCGAGTTTAAACTTCACGTAACAGTCTCCATACGTGAAGCTCTGAACAGTGAATACATAGACATCAAATTAAAAACACAAAACTAAAAACAGTTGTACATAACTTTGAAGATATGCAAAAATAATAACATGTGTTCACTATGCATAACAGAATAATTGTTAAGCTCACATGAGCTGTAGTTCTTCAACTTCTTTTTTCATTTTCATCTTCTCCTCATCACAGCTAATGACAGCCTCAAGTGAGGACATGTCTGAAGCTTCAATCTCTCTATTGAGATGGTAGATATTCATGTGTTCTGGAATAGGAAGCTCTCAGCACCCTATTGCAGTTAGGAGGGTGGACTTATCACATTCATTCAACCGATGAAAACCATACCGTATAGAGAATAACAAAAAGAAAAGGAGAAAAGCTTTAATACATAAGCCGAGTATATTCTATGTATCAAAAAAATGATTTGGCAAAATAGCAAAAACTAACATGCCATAATTCAGCTCCAGTTCAGAATCAACTATCGAATCATGCCCATGGAAGGTAACTGATAGTGACTCAATCTGCAATAATCAGGTAAAAACATCAGTATATGGTTCATTTCAACCTATATAAAAAAAACAAAAAGGACAGACCATAACCAAAACCTCAAAAAGACTTCATACATAATCACTACATTAGAGATTGGATATGCTAAATCCATATACTTATTATATAGAATCGATAAGCATAGTGACACCTCGCTCATACGATTCAAAATACACAAAAAATTAGCCAAAGAGCCACACATACATATTGGAAAGCTAAAAAAACAATATCAATTTTCTGATACAGAGCAAAGAATATGATGTTTTGAGAAATGAAATTGAACTCCAAGCATACATAACCTAATTAATACGAATTGAAGTGGATATGTAATGTTTACGAATTGTATAACCTAATCATTCCTATTCCTAATATATTAATTTCAGGAATTGAAGTGGATATGTAATGTTTACTCATAGGAATCTATGCTAACCATTTCCACATAAGCTAATCTATGCTAACCATTTCCACATAAGCTCGCAATCCTCGCATTATGCCGTAATGCATTAGTACTTCTACACCCTCATTAGCTCATCCCAAGTCCTTAATTTCTTCCTATCGACATAGTGACCTTTAACATGAACAAAGTATCATTAGGCCTCAAGGAGCCAACCATTATTGTATCACATTCCTATATACATTTCCTGAACTATCTGAAGTAGACACTAAATATGACCACATAGAATCAGTAAACTAATTACTCTCAGTTTCAATTTGCGTAGTCAGCATACAATTCAGGAGGAGCCTAAATGAAATCCTAGAAAATGAAAAGCACAGAAATCTTAAAACCCTAAAAATGGTGAGTTTTACTTACCAGTTGTGACCAAGGACCACTTCGGTTCGGTAGCTGATGACCATTTCAAAGACGATGTTGACGTAGATGACTGGATGATCGGGATCTATGGCGTCGGTGATGACGAAACCACACAACGCCGTTTGGAGCAAATTCTGGGCAGGGCACGGCAACGGCTCCCCCAAGTTGTTCATCCATACTGTTTTCTTTGCTTTAGTCTTTCTGTGCTAACACCAATTGATTGAACTAATTTGAAAATATAGAAAGAAAAAAACCCAGAAAAAACAAAGAGAATTTATGAATTCAGGTTAAAAGAAACATAGAGAGAAACAAAGAACAGAGAGAAATTTTGAGCTTGTTACAATGGAGCGAACAAAGCCAACTCAACAGGAGGAAATGGAAGGCGCAGTTGAGAAAAGTGGTAAAATTGGGGGAAAAGGAGAGGAAGGCACCAAACATTGATAAATTAAGATCTTGTTGTTCACTAAGCAGGCATAAGTACACAACCACTACACATTGAAATTCAATACCTAACGTTTATCATGGAGAAAGTAACAGGATGTCAAACTTCTTTGTAAAGAGATCACTCACATCCAGAGCATGCAGAGAAAGTTTCATCTGAGCCGATCCAAGTTAAAGGGGGCTGGACCAACGAAGAACTGAGCAAAGATGAGAGATGACTAATCCTGCCATTCTCTACATTGAATACACAACTGTGACAATGCAGTTTCCTTTCACTCCAGTAAACTCTCTGGAGGACACAGAGAAAGACCCATCATTGCTTAGAATAAAAATTCGATCTCCCAAGTCTTTCACATCAACCCATTTCCCCCATTCTTGATCCAGCTTATAAACTTTGAAGTCAGTTGCATCAGCAACGTGACGATAATCTTGATGATGCCCCAAATCAACTCGTAATCCTGATCACGGTTTTGGTTTTGGTTCCTCAACCTCCCCCTATGGTCATGGTAAGTCACCGTTTCACAGTACTGATCAACCACATAAAGTTCACCACAAGACTCGACCAAATGCTTTTGCTTACCAAAGCCACACAATGGAGGCGAGAACTGAACCACCTGCAACCCTGAACTAAGCCATGAAATAGTTCCCCACTTATCCACAGCATAGCATTGACCCTTGTACACAATCATATCATCGTAGTGAGCGTTTTGCTCATCCACACGGGTCAATTTCTCATCTCCAAATCTCACAAAACCCAACTTCCCTTCATTATATAGCATAAAAATACCATAGACATTCCCAAACTCGGAATAATCACAAGGCATCACCACCAATTTATGCACAGACATAAGGGTCGTCAGTCTTGTCCCATTGTAGCGAAATTTAAGAACATACGATTTTCGCAACTCAACGAGTCGAAAATCAAGCAAACTGAACTCTTTTGAAGTTCCGGTAGGGGAGTACCTGAGCGGCGAATTAGTCACCGGATGGATCAAACGCGATTTACTGGAATCTGGGTCCTCCTCGAGCTTCCAAGCGATACGTTGTGGTTGTGAAGAGTAGAGCTTTTCTTTCGAGGGGCTGGGCGGAGACGGCGGAGGAGAACTTGAGGGGAAGCAGAGGAGGAGGCGGAGGTCGAAGGAAGGGAGGGCGAGAGGAGCGCCATAAGGAGCAGACGCTGCGGAACCGGAGGACGTCGAGGCGGCTGTGGAGGAGGTTTCCGATGATGGGCCAGAACTGCTGATGAGACAGAGAGAGAATGAGAGAGATTGCAAGATAAGCCATAGATCTTAAGCTACAGTGAGATCACTCTGATGCAGAGAGTGAGTGGTGAGAGGAGACTTCGCACGTGTAGTGTACTCACTTAAGCACTGTAGTTACTGTTGTAACTACAGTACCAGTTACAATCCCACCTTTGTTATATAGGAAATAAATGTAGAGTGTAGCTACTTCATCTTTTGGCCGGCTTTGCATTAGATAGAAAACAGTACGTAACTCTAAGTCGCTTGCATTACAATAGAGGGAAGCAAAAAAACCCCACTTCCTTAAATTTGATTGCATCCAAGACATAGAGCTGTCCTTGCAAGCTAGCTAGGTTAAGGTCGGTATACTTGGTTTTCATACTTCGCTCTAGGTATTGGCCTATTGGGATTTCGTAGCTTCTCGGGCACAACTATGAACTATGTAAGCTCTGGTGTGATCGATCACTTGGCTTAGTTAAGAGTAACAATACGAATAATAAATAAAAAGAATCTCTTCATTGACAAGGAACAAGAACCATGCACAGGCAGCAGATGCAATCACTACCAATTAAGCATCAAGAATCCGATTCCAGTTGCAAAGATATGATGATAAGTAATTAATTTACAAGCGTTGCCCCATAGAGAGGGGCAAAGATGACAAAACATTATCTAACGGGAGCATTCTGTTGTCCGAAATCATCAATGATCTGAGTGGGAGTCGTAGAAATCACTTGGACAAGGTGACATGACTTCTTGCTCTAGCAACTGCAGTACCTGATTCATTGATGGCCTAACATCTGGATTCGCATCCGTGCACCTTGCAGCTATTTCAAGAATTGCTTCTAGACTTTCAGGATCTTCATCTCCTCTGCATCGCTTGTCGACTAAATCTTTCAGCCGGTTCTCTCTCAGTAGTGTGTTCATCTGCATATGAAGACTAAGTTAGACTCTGACACAGAACTTGATGCTTTTCTTTAGTTAAACAATTGAGAAATGAAGAAGCTTACCCAACCAACTACATTTAAGCCTCTCTTGACAAATGTTGGATCGGTAGGTCTCTTTCCGGTCACAAGCTCAAGCAATAGAACGCCAAAGCTATATACATCTGACTTCTGTGTGGCTCTCCCGCTTTGCAAATACTCTGCAACAGTAGTCAAAACAATCAACACATGTTGCTACCCAACTGATAAGGGATGGTGATTCTGTTTTAGATTGTTACACATATACATAAACATCATGTTGCTACCTGATTGATATAAGACCGTTTTCTGTTTTTGATTGTCAGTTTATTGTAAAACACTAACACATACATATACACATGGAAGAATATAATATGACACGGAGAACAGACCTGGTGCAAGATAGCCAAAAGTGCCAGCAACCACTGTGGTGACATGAGCATCCTCATCAACCAAAAGCTTTGCAAGACCAAAGTCAGAGACATGGGGTTCCATGTTTTCATCAAGCAGAATGTTGCTGGATTTTATGTCACGATGGACTATCTTTGGACTGCAATCATGGTGCAGGTATGCTATCCCTCTAGCAGAACCCAGGGCTATTCTTAAACGCACAGTCCAGTTCAGAGGTCGCTCTTCCAGTCCCTCTCCTGAAGGAGATCAACAGAATGAAAGTCATGTAAAAGCACTCGAATTTAACGCCAACACATTGGAAAACTACTAACACAATACCTACCATGCAAGAAATCATCTAAGCTTCCCATAGCAACATAATCATATATAAGAAGCTTCGAAGTTGGGAGCCTGCAATATCCTCGCAGGTTAACAAGATTTATATGCTTAATGCTGCCCAAGATTTCTAACTCCCTCTCAAAACCTTGATCTGATCCTTCTCGGCTTCTATCAATTCTTTTAACAGCAAATGTTCCACAATCATTCATTACCATTCGGTACACAGTGCCAAATCCTCCTGATCCTACAACATCCTCTTCATCAAGTGACTCTAACTTGTCAATTATCTCACATGAAGGGTACGGAAGATCTCCATGGAAAGTAATTAGTTTTTTGCCTGTTAATAAAACGCAACAATATTTCAGCAACATTACTGTATGAGGTAAATGGATGGGTTAAAGTCCAGAAAGCATTCAGTTTACCTGCTTCTTGATTTACTTGCTTTGTTACTTCAGTATATTTCTTAGCCACTCTTTCCTTTTTCGTTAGTAACCGAGCCCAAAGGAAGCCGAAGAGAATGAAAAGTACAATTGCCATGGTGGCCATGACACCAATAAGCAATCCCTTAAGGTAATGTGAAGATCGCTTGGCAGGGACTACAATATCCATAACGAGTGGAACGTAGTCAGTACAATAAATCTTACTTGGTACATAAGAACCATAATCAAAGTGATTAAAGAATTAAACACTAGTTGTAGCTGGCATGGTTTTCGTTTCAGTATACAACAGATGAGAACAGACACTAAAATAAATTACCTGCTGCGTCATCACTTGCGGCATGTGGTAATACAGCAGGAAACCCTAGTGAGGTTCGACACCGCTTATTCACTTGTTGGCCGCAAAGATGTAGGTTCCCAATGAACCTACACAATTTCAGGGAAGTTCAGAAGAAGATCAACAAGATTAACAAATGAGATTGTGCACCAATGCCTGAAACAACATAGATATTTTTTTCTTCTCATTTCTCAACTCCTCCACCATACTAAACTTTCACAGCCCAACCAATCATATACATATATATGCCTACGATCTTATATTAGAAGTGTAAACATTTCTGATAAGTGATGGACTGTTCATATGAATACTTACGACGTAGTCCCAAAAGTGCTCAAAACTCCAACGTCTGGTATTTCACCGGAGAAAAAGTTAGTGGACAGGTTCCTGAGACATACAGAAGCATTTAAACAATTATAGTATCGAGACACCAACTATCTGATATGTTGAATAGCATAAGATATTATAATGGGATATGTTCATATAGGTCATACGACCTATGTCACCAAGCACTCATTCATGAAGAACAACCAACATCGAAACCGAAACCGGAGCCATCAACTTATTACTGAAGAAGATTAGCCTTAGTGTAGTTGTTTTGTGACATGAGGGACTTGCACCTCTCTCTCACATTGGAGAAATTGTAAAGGAGGAGGTCACCCTTAACTTATAAAAGGGAGCTCCCCTCCACACTTAAACCAATCTCACAATCATCTCATCTTTACCTAGCACTTGGGCCTAAATCATTCTTGGGTTCGAAATGCATAGTGAAAGCCCAAAGAGGCAAAAAGTGGACTGGCCAATTGGTGAACCACTATAATTATTGTGTTATTTACTTATCGCACTAGCTTAGAGTACTTATCGTTCCATATCTCGAATACTTGTTATTCCCGATATGAATAGGATATAATGGGGACTTACAGAGAGCGTAGTCGTGACAGACGGCCAATGGATGATGGTATTGCACCTTTTAATAAATTGCTTGATATATCCCTGCATTTTCATTCTACAATTCATTATACAGAAGTAAAAGCATCTATCAAAGATAATTACAAATAGCTTAACTCTCATAGCACTCGGGTGAAAACTCAACAACTAATTGAAACCTGACAGAGGTGGTTAAGAATTGAGAATGTATGGAGACTTATGAAAGTGAAATAAAGAAAGACAAGAAAACAAGTCTTACAGTATGGTGAGAGAAGTAAGGTTTCCAATATCTGATGGTATACCTCCTTGGAGATAATTAGCCCTCAAGTACCTAATAGAAATGATTGTCAATACATTACAATCTGAGAGAATGCATATACAAAACTAAGGAAAAGTACACAACAGAAAGAAATGATTTCTACTTACAGAGCTCTAAGCTCAGCACATTTGGTAATCTCATTTGGAATGAATCCATGTAGACTGTTCTGATGAAGTGCCCTGGTTCACATTGGAAAACAACAGCATAAGCAAAGCTGAAAATTGTAAACTTCTCAGCTACTGTCTTAGAAATAAAAAACAAACAAACATGGGTATTGAGTATTTGACTCACAGTCTCTGCAATCTACTGAGTTTACCAATGCTGGGAGATATAGTCCCTCCTAGTTGTATATAAGGTAGGTTACTGAAAACAACCCAACTCAAAAAAATCAATGTACTTTTGAGAATAAAGTGAATCAGATTAACATTAGAGTCAGGAAATTGAAGACGGGTTTGACTTTGACACATACATAGCGCTGACTCTTTGGTCCTGAGGATGACAAGAAATACCAGTCCAATTACATGGTGACTCATCAGAATCTTGCCAGTTACTGAGAATGTTCCTACTGTCATTCAAAGTGCTTTTGATTTCCAGCAATATGATACCTGTTACAAAAATACTACATCACTAAAACAGTAATAAAAAACTCAAATCACAAGTTTATAGATAAGTATATCTAAATCAAAACCCATTAAAGATACGATCTTTGCAAGTTCAACATGAAATTCAAGATACCCAGCTCAACTAATAAAGATCAAATCTTTAACCCACTAGAGAAGAGAATAAACAAACCCAAATAGCCACCATAGAAAAGAAAAAACGAATTGAGGATTTGATTACCATCTGGGTTGAGAGCAAGAGAACCATGGGAGTAGGAAGTCACTGCTAAAACCACTGAGAAAACCCAAAACAGAACACCCTTCTTCATTTTCTTCACTGAAAGAAAGGGAGTGAAAGCTTTGAACTTTTGAACTACAATGTCAAGGAACAGTGAGTAGTAGAAACTCGAGCAGAGACTTGAGTAGAGAGTGAACTGGAAGCTGTGATGGAGGAGTGTGGGGTACTAGTACCATTACCATGACACCAATAAATTAATCATATTATTGAAGCACGACCAGAGAGAGAGAGAGGGAAAGACTGCTTTTTTTGCCCTAAAAGTTATGAGCAGCGTAAGGACAGACTTTTTGAAATATAGAAAGTTGTGCAAGCAAATAGCAATAGCCGTTGTTTCCAATTTTCAAAAAATTGACTCCCTCAACTTAAGCATTCAAATTTGTTATTTGATCAGTTTTGAAAATATCAATAATGAATTTTAATTTTATCTATTAAATATATCTATTTTAAATGTCAATTTTTTTTATTTTATGATAATTTTCATACTTTTTCCACTTATATTATGTGCATTTCTCTCATATTTTCATATATATAAGTAAAATATTTGACAAATTAGAATATTTAAAATAAACAAAGTGATCAAATTGGTAGACAAAGTTAAAATTTAGTGACTTTTTAAATATATTTCAAAGTTCGGTAATCAAATTATCAATTTTGATAAAATTTAGTAATTATTTATGTCATTTTTTCTTTTAGTTTCCAGCCTCACTCATCTCCCTCATTTCAGCTTATGGATCACTATTTACTGGTGATTAATTTCATTTTTTGCTAAAACAGGGAGCATACTCATAACCCAGAAAATGAAAGGAGAAAGAAGCCAAAGAACTATGCTTGTTGTTTTCTTTTAATCTTTTGGTAATTTCTTGGTTATGTAATAAAGGGTTTCATTCTGGACAGAGTTGGGGATTGAGTCAGTAAATGTGGAGCAGTTCTTCCATAGGGTTGCCTTGCCACGTGGAATATAGGGATAGCCACTTGCTGAGCTTTGTAGAGGGTGAATGGGATATTTTGGGGTTTTGGCAAGGGAAGAGGGGACAATTTAGGTAAAAATGAAGGCTTCTTATTGGCTGGCCTCACCATTATAGAGGTCAGATAGCCCTATCAAATGCGAGATACTGCAATTTTTGAACATTATGTGGTCACTGATCAGAGGGAGACAGATGCTGATCTGTACAAGCTGACCCTACAATAGGTATTATGGTTTAGAAAGATCACTTTGGGCTTGGGGTTGGGCTTGGGTAGTATGTAATAAGTAGTAATAAGGGTCGAGACTTGAGAGTTTGGCCCAATAAGATCAGTTTGGCCTTGGGCTTGATAATGTACTTATGTACATATTTACATAAATATTTATAAATAAAAAAACAATCAAGTCGACATACGACTTAATGGAGAAAATTACACATATTACATATTACACAAATGTTTAGAGGAAATAACTAGGGCTGGGCATGGGACGGAATTGAGATCATCCCACGTCCCATCCCGGTTGTTACACGCGGGACGGGATCGGGACGGGTCTTACATTTTGAGAGTAAATCCAGCCGGCCCAATCCTGGATGGGACGGGACACCACAAAATTAGAAACAAAAAAGAAGAAAAACTTGCTTACATTCATAAATCACAACATGCATCTATGATCTAATTACAATTACACAACTTGCTTACATTCATAAGTCACAATCCATAACCTAATAATATCAAACATAACAAGAATAACATCCATAATCTGTTACACAAGTTCACATATCATAAGTTTAACAAGAAAAGAAGAAAATTAAAAAAAAATAGCAATACAAGATTAAAAACATAGTAATACAAGATTAAAAACATAGCAATACAAAAGTAAAATCAACGGTCAAGATTAATTTTAATTTATATATGGGACGGGACGGGCCTAACGGGACGGGAAATTTCAGTCCCGCGTCCCGTCCCGTTGTTTTTCTGATAGGACGGGACGAGAGGGACGGGATGGAAATTTTTAGTTTTAAATCCCGCCGGGATCGGGACGGGACCAGGACGGGACCAGAATTTGCAAAATTTATGCCCAGCCCTAGAAATAACACTCAACCGCTCTTCATTTTCAGGCTTAAAATACACATATTGCACATTATAATCACATTGCAAGAAACATGTGATTTTTCGGAGTTTGTCGAATGAAATTTCAACCTTATCACGTGGCATCTGATGGGGAAGATAAATCATCTGTGCTTTTGGGTTGAGCAGTTTCCACCTGAAAATCCATCGCCGACAAAATTTGTGAGCCTAGCTATGTTTGTCATATATATAGAATGAAACAAAAAATACACAAATAACAGAGCTTAATTTCTTACTGGTATTTTGTAGATAAATGGTGCAGGAGTATTGCAAGCTGTAGTCTAACGAGCATGTTCCCTGAACATACCCTAAAGCTTGATAAGCCCCGGCTCTAACTGGTTCCTAATTATTAAGACTTTCTCAAGCCACCAGAGAGAGGAGACTCATTCAAGAGCAGGGACGGATACAGGTGAGCGACTTAGACTGAAATTTTCACTTCTCCATTCGAGAGGAATGGTTGACGCTTTGAGCACAGTGAAAACTAGCTGGATCATGATCATCGATCACTATATCATCTACGTATTCCATTTAAGTGTGTGTACACACACTTATTAAGTGTAAAACTTCGCACTAAAACTTCTGTACGAAGTCATATTTTACAAAAAATCGACAACGTGATTCGATAATTAAAGTAAATCAATTTTTAGATATATATAGGATCGTATCTGCAAAATTCAGCTTAATCAAAAATATTTTAACCATTTGATCGTTATATTGTTTAACAATATACATAAGTTGTCTGATTTGGCTCAAATTTTAAATGTGTGATAAAATGGTCAAAACATCTCTAATTTGGCTAAATTTTACAGGCACAATCCTTCCATATATATTTAAAAGGTGTTTGATTTCAATAATCAAATTATTTTGTCGATTTTATGTAAAATTAAACTTCACACCGAAATTCAATGCGAAGTTTGGCACATGCCATCTATCTAGATTGAAGCACATTGGATCAATAAAATTCTCCGAGTTTGTATGGAAATACCGAAGCCACATTATTACTTTCCAGCCCTTTGTATCTTATAACCTGGAAGAACATAATTGAATAAACGATCTAGATCGATTGCAAAAAACTAATGGATTGAACCGGAGAATCAGTTATACCCTTATACTCGGCGTCCTCGGCAGCAGTTCGGAAAATAAATGCTGCAATGTTGACCATTTTTATTGTTTCTTCCACCACCCGCATGTGTATTAGTGTATGTCTCCATAAACAATTGTTTCAAACCATACATTACTTTCATGTACATTTATATTTTACACATTGTAAAAAATTTCGTGTATGTATCTATGATTAAGCAATTGTTTCAGAAACAAACATGCACGTACATTTGTATTTGTTCATAGTGGCAAATTCTCATTGTAAGACCAACTACGTACCTTGTTTGTGTACTTCAATTTGGAAACATCTCCACTCGTGACAAATTCCCCTTTCTTGTTCTGAAGTATACCCATGTTCTCCTCCTGCAAGCACATATTGTATATAAAAACGTACGTTCCATTTTACACACACATATATTTTCCATATACGTACAGAACGTACCCTCATGTATATATGTATACATGCAAAACGTACATACTTACATCAGTTACATGCATATATACGTACCCGGAGTTTTTGGAGGACATTAGGGAATTTGGCGAGATCATATATCACCCACATTGTCGAAATGCAGTAGATGCATATCCGCCGACAACAAGGCTCACAATGTTATCTATCACCTCTGTCACCTAGTTTATTTCCGTCATCATCTTTGATTTGCATAAGCCCATCCATGAGATCATTTGTCTCTACTGCTTTCTGCTTCTTCTTTTTCTCCAGCTCCTTCAAGAAAATGGCCTCAAGCTTCTTCCTACACTGCAAATATAAATACATCATCAGTCACATATACGTACTAGGTGGGTGGCCGCCCCTTGGGGCGGTGATATACTACTGGTTCAGCAAGCAATAGAACACAAATGGAGACAATAGAAAGATGGAACATGGTAGGAGAAAGATGAAACAGGGTAAGAGAACTGTGGATATATAAAAAATAATGATCTATTTATAGCACAAATACACGGGATCGAAGCTGCATTGAAGATAGTGAACTCTTGCATTCAAAACTATAGACCCTCTTTATAGGCCAATTGTCACACAATTTTTTGACAATGTGAAATTATAAGATGAAACTTCAACAATAAAACAAACTTACAAAATTATATACGTTGTTCAAACATTTTATTTGAAAATTTGCTGTTACTAACGAACACACCTTAAGTTTTTCTAGACCAACAAAATTAATGAACTCAGACTCGACGATAGATTCCAATAGCACCAAACCAAGTCTCCATTATTAGCAACATAATGAGGTCATTGTGGGAAATGAAGGGTTCTATAACGAATGTTGTGATGGGCTATTTGCGCTTCACATTTTTGACATATAAATTAAAAAAATACTCACTGAGAAAAGGATACAATAAGTTACCCAAAAGTTGTAAAACAGAAATAACTCATATATTAATGAGGCAATATATAGGACAACCAAAGTATCTCCTTGCCTAGAAAGTGACGATATCAGCGAAATCTAGATTCAAGGCAACCAAGCCCTTCTTTCCATGCTTTCCAAACAGCTTGTCAAGCTTGGCAACCCATTCGAAGGTAGATAGCAAAGACTCCTTCTCAAATAGCTCATTGAAATAAATTAATTCAGTCACCTATAGATCATGCCAGAAACAAAGAAATACTAAGTTCAAATGCACAACAAATATGTGTTCTGCAACATCATAATAGATAACTCAAAACCTTGAAGTGTATATGTGATTAGATATTTGTCTAAAATTGAGATCTTTAACAACTTATAAGTTCTTATTATTTAACTTCACTGCGGTCAGATTAAATTGTCATTTACACAACAATTTTGAAGAATTTTTAAGATCTAAAATGCTGGAGCAATCTAAATCAAATAGAGATAAAAACAAATAAAATAAATAAGAAGGCTGACCTGGGCAGATTTGAGAGGCAATTCACGACCCGCGAGTCTACGCTGCTGTACACGCACATGCACGCACATTTCCTTAGCACCGACATCAGTAAAGGGGTCTGCATTTACAGAACACAGAACACAAATGCAAGTACCCTTTAGATTATGCCATATTTTGTACATATAAACCATGTCCTCCAAAGTGTAATGGCTAACTTCAGAGTTTACTTACCAAAAGTAGGTGGGACCTGACTTTCAAGTTCAGACATGAATCTTGACTGTTGGACATAGACAATATGATCACCGACAAAGGATTTTTCTAGTTGAAATATAACATCAAATTTGCACTACAACAAAGAAAAACCAATTAATTAAATTCTCCAAGCATAT
Organism: Geum urbanum; assembly: GCA_946800695.1. Taxonomy (NCBI): domain Eukaryota; kingdom Viridiplantae; phylum Streptophyta; class Magnoliopsida; order Rosales; family Rosaceae; genus Geum; species Geum urbanum. The sequence continues at coordinate 46,613,968 of OX327013.1, forward strand.
CACCAAATAATTGAGTCAATATCAACCCAAAGTATCTGAATTAAAATTACAAAAAACAAAGAAAAACAACATGTATATGTACCATTATAAATAGCTGTTTTTCTGTATGGCATTGTAAATAGACCTGACTTGTTGTCGTCGTTCATTGTTGCAATTTGAAGCCCTTGCGTGAAGGAGAAGCTTCTTTGAGCCGCAAATTTATATTGAGAAAACTTAGTCTAGCTACACTAATGATTAAATATTATAACTATAACAACATTATTCTTAGCAAAAAAAAAATAACTTTGACAATACAATCAATAAGCTTACCTGAGGAGTGTTGCACATAACACCATCCACAGTTACCATTCAGTCACCCATTCAAAATTAAATCTGTATACTATAGAAAGAAAAAAAATGTGTTGTAATTATTTACATTCTTTTTCTTTGAAAATACGTTCCAAAATTAATCGAAAAAAAATTATATTGACTACTTATATTTGATTCAATCATGTACTATATTATATATTTTGCAAAACATCCTTGTAAACTATATTTTTTGTATAATTATTTGGTATATCATCACCATTATTTATCATAATTTTTAGGCCTTTTTTTTATGTAACTCTCGATAATGCAACATATAATTGTCCGTGACTAAAAACTGGTTCGGTCAAATATATTCCAACTTGATTTAATGATTGACCCTGACTTTTGTTGATTGTCATTGCATAACAGGCTCTGACAGGGAACTGTCGTCTCTTGAATGTAAATGGCCATTTAGTTTCGTTTGGGATTAGCACAATCCTTGGAATGTAAACTTTTTCTCCAATATTAGTCCCTGTCAGTATTTTTGCCTCTATAATTTTATCTAACAACTTTGTTACAATCAACCGCGTTCCGTTGCACAAACCCTGTATTTGATTTAAATTTCTTAACAACATAATTGGCATTCCAATCTTCAGTATAAGTTCGTGTGATGGTAAGCCGCTGAATTCAAGCTTATTCAAAAATTCAATAGGATACAAAATACTGTTATCGGTGTAGATAGCAGAATTGAAAGAAATTGAATCAGAACTAAAGTATGTTCTTTTATCACCAGGTAACAAATTAATTGCATATGTATTTATTTCATGTACAGTTGTATTTCTGGGTGTGACAATGACACGCTCTCTCAAATAACTTGTATCATCATATTTACAATCAAAGTTTGGATAAGTTGCCATAAAAATTGACTTGATAGGATCAGAAGTGGAATGAGTCAGTAAATCATCAGGAATATGAATCCAAGATGTATCAGAATCATTTGTAGGGAAATTTGATTGCAATCGACCCTCACCTATTTGTAGCATCCATTCTGCAAAATTTGTAATTTCGTTTTTTTCAGCAATCATTAATCCGATCGATGACAATCTCATGTTTTCTGTTAAACAAAATACCTTAAGATGAGGCCACAAATATTAATTATTCAAAGATGCATCAATAACATCACTTTTGCTTCCTCCTTCTATAATAGGCAAAGTCTGTCTAAAATCTCCGCCAAACAAAATAGTTTTTCCTCCAAATGGTATCTCTTTCTTTCGATCCTCAGAGTTAACTGACAAAATATCCCGCAGCGTTTTATCCAAAGACTCAATAACACACTTATGACACATCGGAGCTTCATCCCAAATAATCAGCTCAGCCTTTTCAATTAAATCTGCAAGATGTGTTTTTTTATTTATCGAACATGCTAAATCTTTATCTATAATCGGCTTTATTTTAAAACGTGAATGAGCAGTTCTGCCTTTCGGAAGTAATAAGGAAGCAATTCCTGATGAAGCGACGGCTAAAACAATTTTTCCCTCAGATCTGAGCTTAGTAATTATAGTATTCCACAAAAAAGTTTTTCCTGTTCCGCCACTACCATAAACAAAAAATGATTTTTCATTTTTTTGTTCCACAGCTTCAATCACTTCATCATATATAATTTTTTGACACGTATTTAATTTAGTAATCAATTCACAATGTGCATGTTTAAGTATCTCACAATCAAAATCCAATTCCTCTCTCATCAATCTATTATTTAACTCTTGTATCTTTTCAATTTTAGGCATTGACAAATGATGGTCTTTCAGAGAACTGGATGACATGTTGAACAATTTTTCAAGTTCGTGTAAAACACTATTTTTCAAATCATCCTCAGGTACGGTAAAGTTGGGCGTGTTAAATTCCTTTTGAATTTTGTTTAAAATATCATCAGACATGCTCAACCAATGTGCATCAAGCAGAGCTTGTGGATTCGAGACATCACAAAAAAGAATAATGGTAACAAATAATTGTCTAATCTGAGAAGCAGTCGCAGTAAATGCGGATTCAACCAATGCATCATTCCATTCTTTATCATCATCTAACAATCCCAATGCTCGACATGCTTCTTGAAAAGTAGAGTAAGTAATTCCATTAACAGTTCTGATCCACTCGAAATTGTGACATCCCTTCTGAATATTCAACAACATTCGAAGATAAAATAATTCACCTGCAATCGGTGGTACATGCGCAATTCTTCCAATAACGTCATATCGTTTTTTTCTTGGATACCATATTTTGCCATCACTGTCCCAAACAAACTTAGTAGGAAATTGAACATAAGTTAAATTAGATGCATCCTTATAAACAGTGTTCGCATGAAACCAAGCAATCAACATAGTACATTCATTATTCGGATTTTCCACAACTTGTTCAAGAGATTGGCCTTCATTGAAAAAAACAGTCTGCTCATTTGGCAAATGAATTTTTAAGTACTGCACCGCAGGATATCTGGAATGAATGGAAAATTCAAACAATCGCCACACAGATTCATGAGGAGTTAAATATCGACAATTTAAATAATTTTGGATTTCATCATTCACATTATCTTGAACTAACACTCGAGCTCTATCTGGACCTTTATTTATATACTTGAATAAATATTTTATTAACATGGACTGAGAACATGATTCAACATTTATGTGTGCGTTATACCTCAACAACAAAATTGGATTGTATGGAACAACAAAATTATTGCCAACATGAATTCCGTGCTTAATTGTAAACTTTGAATCATCATCACGTCTTCTATATTGAGGAGCCTTGATTGCATGAAAAATAGTGTCAAAAATGTATGATTTTGGAAATAATTTTGTACATTTACCATCTCGCATGCACGGTGAATTTAGATTCAATCGTCCGCAAGGCCCATGTATCATAAATTGACTAACTATCTCAAAAAGTTATGGATTGATGTACTTATCTGGTAATTCAGCAGAAATAATGGAATCTATATCTGTCGATGTATGACACTTGTATTCTTTCTGGAGCCAAAAAAGTAAATGAGCATGGGGCAATCCTCGTTTCTGAAATTCAATTGTACAAACATGTGCTTGAACAGGTCCAAAAGGTTCTCCTGATTTAATGAATTCAATCATATCATCCACTTTAATTTTGAAGATTCGACAAAGAATATCTGGTCTGTCTTCCGCTTTGTAGCCAGGTTTTTTTTCAAAATATCTAACAATTTCCGACCACCTAACATTGCAAGTGAAAGTTATGAACAAATCCGGATTGCCATAATATCTACAAATTGCCATCGCATCTTGATAATTATTTAACATATCTCTTGGACTGCCAGTATGAGTACTTGGAAGAAAAATTGTCTTTCCCACATCAGAACATCGAGTAACACCATTTGATGCAAACGTAGATAATTCATTATATTTTTCGCACTTTAATAATGGTTGATTATTCCTTATATATTCCAAGCGATTTTCCTCAACAGTCGCATATGCATCAACTAAATATTGTTGAAATAATCTACCACCTTTCAATAAAGTCCCTGAATCATTTGATCTATCATGGATGTAATAACGAACAAATTTTATCATTGTCAATTTTGTCCTTTTCCTCTTACGATTTGTTTCAGTACACTCCAATAACATATTTATTCTAAATCCATCCTCACCATACGGGAAAAGCAACGGATATTGCAACGACATTAATTTTGGATTTATCTTGGATATTCGTTTCATATGTCCATCAATTGATCGCACAATGATATCTCTATTAGAGTTAAACTGACCAATATCGCCAACAATCAAACCACCAATTTCATTACCACTGGGCAATTCATATTGTTTTCCATCTATTAGTTGACGATCAAGTAGAGTCATACTAAAATCACGTAATGAACCACTTTCATATTCATCCCTGACCGATCGATATTTTTTTACCAAATCATTAATCTCATCAAACATATTTGATAATTGTTCAACAATGGTAGCATCGATTTTCTTATTCTCATTATTAGGATCAACAGCATTAATACGGTTCTTAATCTCATTTTTCGTATCGTAAACATACAATTGTGAATACTTGGGACATTCAGTTGCAGAAGGTAACACAGATCCCATCAAATGACAAACTTGACCACAAATTTTAAATACATAAGGAGCACCACCACTATTTGTCTTATAATCAATTTTTGCACCCATAGATGTAAAAGCAAACATAGAATTATAAACTCGAATATTCTCACGAAAAATAGTGCTTTCACGACCATTGATCGGATTTAATAATTGATCAAGAATAAAAGGAGTTGGATTTGACAATGGAAGTTTAACTTGTCCTTTTTGGCAACAATTTGTATAAGCTAATTGATTTTTGATCTTATTCTTCAAAGCCTCATCTGCCCAAAAAGAAGCGTTGCAATGAAGGCACGTGTAAAAGTCATCGCCAAAATCCTTATAATTTACAATCACACCTGTATAACAAATATTCAGATCATTGATCAGAAATTGCAGAAAGATTTTTCATGAATCAAAAAATATAATTTAAAACGACATTCACCTTGACGACTTTTTTGATACGATGCTTGACCAAAAACAGTCGGCTCTAACACTATTTTTTCAATTAGCAAACACTTGTTAGCTTTATGTAAATATATTGAACCAAAATGAAAAATAGCAAGTGTATATATACCTGATCTATTTTCACCAGCTATATCTGCGGGCAGGGCATCAACATCACTTTCACACTCTGTTACCTGATTAAGTGCTATCCTCGATTGATTACTTGTACCCTCACTCTGGAGACTTGACAATGATGCATTACATGGTATGAAGTTATTTTGTACATTGTCAGCATTCTGTAATGACCTTTGTCTCTTGCTTGAAAAGCGTCTATCTCCTCCACATGGATACACATTACTATCGCTCTGTTTCATCGCCACCACAGATTTCAAATTTCTCTTTCGCCACATGCCTACAAAACCATATATATAAATAATTAACCTAATATTGAGCCCAAAAGCAGTAACTTTGTTAAATTCAATTGCTAGGATGTTTACACAATGAAGCGCATAACAAATATTGCTGGACAACAGAACTTGACCAACATCAAACATTATTACTTGCAGATAAAAAAATATGAGCAATTTGATTGTCATTGTGTTAAAACCAAGAACTATGATCCATTGTAACTACTGTTATATCAACAATAGACCCCAATATTAGTAACTATAAGAACATTCGACAATTGTCACAAAAAAATGTCATCACACATGAAATGCCCAATCAAAATAATATGGGGACAACCAACCAAATGAATGACAAATTCACCCAGGACAGATAAAATGTAAAGGCGAAATAAAAACACACAGAAACAAAGAAAAACTGCAAGAACTTGACCACGGATCAGGCATATCAATAACCATAAAAGCAACAGAAACACACTACATTCTATGGGGATATTGCAAATTTCTACCTCTAATATGTCAAAATTACCATCACGTCAAATGTCCTCAATAGGCTCGACATACATAACAACGCTTACATCACACTGATTATAGGTTCATTCTCATATTAACCACCAAGAACAATCCAAATCTAGGAAATTTGTGGCCCCAGTTTCAATAATGACTCAAAAAATTGGAAACACAAACAAAAAGACAGTTCAGATAAAAAAATATGAGCAATTTGATTGTCATTGTGTTAAAACCAAGAACTATGATCCATTGTAACTACTGTTATATCAACAATAGACCCCAATATTAGTAACTATAAGAACATTCGACAATTGTCACAAAAAAATGTCATCACACATGAAATGCCCAATCAAAATAATATGGGGACAACCAACCAAATGAATGACAAATTCACCCAGGACAGATAAAATGTAAAGGCGAAATAAAAACACACAGAAACAAAGAAAAACTACAAGAACTTGACCACGGATCAGGCATATCAATAACCATAAAAGCAACAGAAACACACTACATTCTATGGGGATATCGCAAATTTCTACCTCTAATATGTCAAAATTACCATCACGTCAAATGTCCTCAATAGGCTCGACATACATAACAACGCTTACATCACACTGATTATAGGTTCATTCTCATATTAACCACCAAGAACAATCCAAATCTAGGAAATTTGTGGCCCCAGTTTCAATAATGACTCAAAAAATTGGAAACACAAACAAAAAGACAGTTCAAAAAAAATTTTGGTACCTAAACTGAAAACCAACTCAGTTTTAAGCATGATTAAGCTCATATTATCTTAAAATTATTCCATATACTACAATTAAAAAAAACTTTTACATAAAAAAAACCAACATAAAACATTGATCACCTTGGCGACTTCCTTGATGCAACGCTTGACCAAAAATAGATGGACATGAGTCTGCATTTCCTACAAACCAAGTCATAGTTATTATTGCAAAACTATTGTTTAAATACAGTCATAGCAGAAAAACTTTATATATTAATTACTACCTGATGTATTTTCAGAATCAATATCCATGACCACTGCAGTGGACATAGTCAAACTTTGATTCTTGTCTAAATAAACAAATCTAGATCCACCGAACACCTCATCTTGAAAATAGCTCCACGGCGATGCTGTCTCATGGCATGCAAAAGATTCTTGACATATATCTTCAGAATGATCACATGAAAATTTCCTCTCCAGGCCGCTACAAAAATCTTTTTTAATAGACATATCTATAAGACCTGTGACACAATGAACGGCGAATTACCTTCCAGCAGCAACATGTCTAAAATTATCAAGATTTGATATGCACAACATAAGACTTAACCACACAACATAAAAAAGGGATTAACATTTGTTGAAAAAAAAATTAACATTGGTTGGAAAAAAAATTAACATTATCAACCAAACATCCACCTAATATACCATCAAAATTCTTTGAAAAATAGCAGCTAAATAGATGAGAAGCAATTGAAGACCTGAAAATCTAGTCTATTATTTGAATCAATTTCAGATTTTATAGAATAGAAAAAGCCAAGCACCACAGTATAATTAATTAACAACTATTCATAGATTTTTATTAGAAAGTAGTTATGAACCAAACATTCTCACTATATACATAGATAAACCAAAATAAAGAAAACACAATGTAAGAAAGATCACATACGCAATGAAACACCATGAAACCAAGATCTAAAGATAAGAAAACATAAAATGATAATAGACATAAACAAAATCAGAGAGAAGTGTCAGTACAATTAGAAATTAGAAAGATAACAAACAATATAAAATCAATTGTTGACCACTATTTAGCACGGAAGCCATCCTCATCAAACACATAGGTTTTCAGTGAAGTTATATGTTCTGGTAAATCAATACTTAAAAATCTCAGCCCAGAAAAAAATAGTAAGGGAGTCATAGTATTGTGTTTTTACGCTACTTGCTAACTGATAAAGTTGACATGACACAAATGCAAAAAAAAAAGAAAAAAAAGAAGCCCAACAGAGAAACAAAAGACGGATTATCATGGCAAACTGTATTACACAATACATAACATGTTCCATATTATAAATCGTATGCATAATCATAAGAAAAGACTCACCAAAATACAATAAGAGGAACCAACAACACCTAAACTTCAATGCGATATAAGAAGCACCAAGATCCAACCATTGACAGATGAAGATCCCTAGAAAGAATAAAACATTAAAAAGTAAATCGATACGTCTCAATGTGCATCATTATGTCATAAAATCCAAATACAGAAGAAGACTCACGAAAACCAATTATTAAACCAGAAAAATGAAAATAGAAGCCAAACATTGATAAAATTCAAAGTTGTCTACACAAATCAAAGGAAAAGATAACAACAAAACATGATCTAATTACCACCACAACCCAAAAAGAAAATAAACGATGCACATAAATCAATTTGAAATTGCTTCATAATCTCACTTTTCCAAGGCAAAAGAGGCCCCAGAAGCTTAACTCAAATAAGAAAAAAAATCCAATTAGCCCAAAAGAAAAAGAAAAAGAAAACGCAAGAAAAAGACCTAAAAGGAAGTAGAGGTACCACATACGGAAAAAGGCTCACCAAAACACAGTTACCTAAAGCAGAAAGAGGCACCAAAATAGAACAGAAGCCCATGAGCATATTGGTGAACAGAAAGCAGATAAATCATATGAAAACATAACAAAACAACTGCATACCAGTTTTGATTCAAACGATCTAAGCCTTATGAATAGCTCTTAGCTTCTCCCCTAACTGAGACGGTAACTTTACTAAAGAGAGCACGACGATTGATCGACCTTGAAAAATGAAAATAAAAGAGGAGGCCATGAGCAAACATCGATAATAATCAGACGCAACCCAAACAAAATCCAAAAAGTGATCAATCCAACATAAAGCAAATGGATATAGACATTTGTTTACTTCCCCAATTTTTTTTTAATGTCTTCATTCATCTCCATACTTCAAATATTAATTCAAATCTTTAAAGTTCACCCAAAAACCTCAATAAAAAAGAAAATGAGATATAATCAATACCTCTTCAAACTCGAGAAAATAGAGAAGTATAGAAAATGCTGCAGAATCTTATATATTTTGGACAGCATATGCATTCAATACCTAAGAGAAACAAACGCAAATAAGAGGAAAACCCAAAATATTATATGCATATATGCATGTACAAACAACATCGGCCACTTTTCCCAAACTGGGGTACAAACACTGTAGCAAAAGAACATAGGACCAAAAGCTTTATACACATACAAACAACATCTGTTTTTTCTCAAAGTGAAGAAACAAAACTTTAAGAACCCCAACGTTTCTTTTTTTGTGAACCAAAAATTGGAAGGGCCATGCTAGGAACCTGAGCCCTCTAACTATAACTATACACAACAAACCAAAACCTGAGCCTTCTAATTAATGGATTCAAGGGGTTGTCCTGAAGAGGTTCAAATTGATACATGGCCGCAAAAAGTGTTAGAAGGTGTAGTGCAGCAAGAAACTACTGCTCAGTTGTCTTCAGAAAGAAAGAAAAAAACACTTGTAATACAATAGAATATGTACATGTAAGTGCTAACAAACCAGTCAGAATTCAAAATCCTCCAAAGCTCACTAAGAATTACAAAGTAGTAATAGTAGTAGATTGCATCACACATGACAATGTTTTGAGTAAATATCATATAAATATATGCACGGACACTTTTATTTGCATATACTTCTAATCTGTGCTTGCATGATGTGCTCAAGGAATCCAAAGACATTCGAAGAATAACACAAAACTCCAATAATTACAATCACCTGAAGCTAAACTATTTGCTAAGTCCAAAAGTGCATCTTGATCTAGGAACATACAAACCAAAGTACATCCAATAGGAACATACCAACCAAAGGAGAATAGGCATCAATCCAAGTTAAATCAAACCACAAAGAACAAATATTGGATAACTGTACAAATAAGAAGAGAATTAAGAGATCAATCAAAAACAAAGCTCACCAAAGTGAAGAGGTGATCAGAGGGCAAGAGAGGGAACAGGTAGCACTAATAGGAGAGAGAGTAGAGCAGATGAGATCGGAGAAAACCCAAACTTCAGATTGTCACCAAGCTGAGCAGAGCAAATAGAAGACAATAGCTGAAAAGAGTAAATTGAAGAACCCAATTCAGATTTGTATTGTAGTTGAATAACACAATTCATATTGATACGGTAAACCCAGGTCAACTACTATTTGATTCATATGGTTCACTTAACTCAGCACAAAGCAATCGTATATATGAAAAGATACCAAGCTAACTATCATAAATTCTTGTATACTACATAACCAAAGTCTAAGAAAGTACATATCCAACGATACCAAGTCTTGGAAAGTCTATCAACCCAATATACCAACCTAGAAAGTCTCTTCCCTCTATTCATTGCAAGAGACCAAGAGTTACTATCTAAGAATTTTATGCAAGGTCAAAAGACGAAGTGCAACGCAACCTAAATGCTTGCAGGAGTTACAGCACAACGCCTTAGTTTTTATTTCGATGACTGTTACTATCCTCTTATCGTATAACTGCGCAACGTGCGGGAAGTCACCTAGTTTATACCATTCATGAGACACCTACCTGCACCACCCGCCAAGGACCAACTCATTTCCACTAAATAATATACATCAGCTCCCTGTAGATAATGGTCAACCTCCAAAATGCTCTACTGTATAAGGTAATCAATCAATTCAACATCCAAAACGGCCCGTAAAAAACATGTTCAAGCATAACAAAGCAAACTATTTACTATCAACGGATCAAATAGGCAAATAGGCAAGTAGACAAATTGAAATGGGGTGGCCCAGGAAAAAGCTTGTTAGAAATCAGCTGAACTCTTTTACTTCCCCCACCAAGTGAACAATTGGGCACAAAACCACAACTTTCCAGCAAAATAAGCAAACTATTTTAGTACTTTACAGTAAGATCAAAGAGGTGTCGGTGATTACTGAATACCCTGTGAGCCAATGTTCAGAGCGGGATACACGGTACATACGAACATACTGAAATATGTCGATATATAAGCTACCATTACAACAACATGATTAAAATAAATGCCGTGTTTTTATTAACTGTAATGTGTTTAGAAAAAACACCACATAATTATTCTTTGGCTGATCCCAAACTGATAATATAACTAATCAACAAAAAAGCTTTGATGTAATGACCACTGTGAATAGTTGAAAATGACAGCTGGAAAATTATGCAATGATATATTCAATTATGCAGTACGACGAAGAAGGTTGATAGCTCAAGACGAAGCATATATAAACACAGAGAGAGAAAGAAAGAAGAGAAGGAAATGGCCAAATAAGTACAATCTGTCCATTAGTTTATGGGCTATATATATAATTTTTCTCTTCTTTTTCTTACACTACTGGCTTCATTTGCTGTAGAGAAAATCTCTCCCCCCTATATCACTGCTTAAAAACCCTCAGACTAAGAAAATGACAGCTGGAAAATTATGCAGTGATATATTCAATCTGTCAGGAAATACTCTCCATCTCCATTTGTGTTTCTTTCAGTTTGTTTCTGATAAATGGCTATTTCTGTTAGGTACTTATACAGTGAACATCCTCTATTTACTTGGGTTATCTAACATATATGCTGTTGTTATGTCATGACATCTAAGTCAGCAAGAAGCTATAGAAATTCAAGGGCAATATCTTCTTCGTCACTTTTTCTAAGAAGCCCAATTTGAAGCTAATAATGAAAGAGCTATATAAGCAAAAAGGTTATGGAGAACCTCATGAAGTGAAACCAGTAAATTGGCTGTAGAAAGTTCAAGAGGAAAAGGGTGACGATCCATTATTATTGGTCTTGGATGATGTATGGTCCGGATCCGAATTCCTTCTCAAGCAATTTGAATACAAAATGCCAACTTACAAAATTTTGGTGACATTAAGGTCTGAGTTTTGGGGATTTGGTTCGTCTTATCATCTACCATTATTGGATAATGATAATGCAATGAAACTTTTCCATCACACAGCATCTCTCGAATACAATTCTCAAATACCAGAAGAACTTATAGCAAAGGTATAGGGTGATTTCTTGATTTTATTTAAGTTATTTTTTCTTTAGTTTATTTAAAGCCTATATTTCCCGTTAAAAAAGCCTTTCTTTAGATTATATGTTACCATTTACCATTTCTTTTATAAAATTTCACCAATTGTTCATTACGATTGCAACATGCAGATAGTAAACCATTGTCATGGCTTTCCATTGGCCATTACGGTTACTGGTAGATCACTTTGCGGGCAGCCTAAAGTGATGTGGCAAAGTAGATTAATTGAATGGTCAAAAGGTTCTTCAATTTTTGATTCTGAGACCGAATTGCTTCTTAGCCTCCAAAGCAGCATCGATGCTTTGGATGAAGGAAAACTTGAAGTCAAGAAATGTTTCTTAGACCTTGGTGCATATCCTGAGGATGTTACGATTCAAGTTTCATGTCTTATTGATATGTGGGCAGTGTTGTACGATAATCTGGACGAAGAGACTTTATGCTTTGCTAGACTCCGTGAACTCAACAATAACAATCTAGCTAATTATTCTCACATAAGGTTAGCACTAAGATCTTATGTATTTTTCATATAAGTTAATCAATTTCTTTAGATCTCTATATATATCACAACAACTCAAACAGCCCTGGGTAGGGTATTATGCAAAACTCTTTGTATAAATTCATGACACAGATCATGAACAACAGCAAGGGAACAACTATTAACTACATCATCAATTATCGCTCTCAAAAGAACATCAAAGGTCCATTCCAATTAGCTTTATTGTCTACATTAGTCGATAAATAAGCACAGACCACATTTCTCACAGTAATGTTGGTAACATAACAACAACAGGAAAAACAATGTATAATAAGCATATTCAAACTCCACCAATATACTGTTGGCTGCTGTAACTGAAGTGAACAGGTGGGTATAAGCTCTAAATATGAACTACTTTATAGTAAGATCACCAAGGCATCAATGCTCAATGAAGTTCCTCAATCTTCTATGACCTATGATTCACTGTCTTCTAATTACTTCATGTCCTATGATCACAATATTGTTATCAGAGATCCTAAGCTCTTCAAACGTTGCCTTTACATTTCTGCCTCAGTAGTTATTCTTATCCTAACTCTATTTTTACTGCTAACCTTTTTGCCTCGAAAACATCCTCACAATTATCCTTCAAAGAATCTTACACTCGCATTGAACCAAGCTCTGAAGTTCTTTGATGCTCAGAAGTGTAATACTTTTCTACCATCACCATTTGTACACATATGATCATCATATGCTTCTTATTTGACTAACTCCTCTGTAGAATTTATTTTTCAGCTGGGATTTACCCTCATAATAGTCCCGTAAAGTTTCGAGGGGATTCAGGGATGCAAGATGGGAATTTGACCAGTAACCAAGCAACGAAGAGTGAGAGAGAGAGAGAGAGAGAGAGAGAGAGAGAGAGAGCTTACCGGGTCCGATCGAAGCAGCGAAGAGTAGATCGAAAGAGAGATTCGCCAACTCTAACCACGCACGGGCCACTATCCTCTTGGCTTTATCAATCGGAATCAAAGCAGACTTTCGGTGTGGATGGGAACGGCAGTAAATCGGAAGACAAAGATGCAGGCCGGAATTGTGAAAGCAAGGGATCGGAGACAAAGATGCAGGCCGGAACTGTGAAAGCAAGGGATCGGAAACAAAGATGAAGGCCGGAATTGTGAAAGCAAGGGATCGATTATGAGAGGTATGATAGAGAGAGAGAGAGAATCTGAAAGGCTGAGAATCATGAGTCTGTGGTCTCAAGAGGGAGGAGAAGGTTAAGGAAAAAATTGGCACGGGTGGCACGGTAGTGTACTATTTACATGAACAGTACATATGAACAGTGAACCCTCAACACCACGATTGTTAGATAGTAAATATTAGGTGTGTATATATATATGCACACAGTGTTATTTGGCTAAGGACGTCCTCATTTATTATAAAATGCGAATTTCTTGATTTTTCCTTGATTTGACTCAGTTTGAGGTCACATAATTACTTCTTCACCATTCGATTTCTAGATACTAGTGTATACATCACTTATGCAAAATTTTATCTAATTTGATGATGTTTAAATTACCTAACTAGATGAAACCAATGAACAGACTGTAATCTGTCCAATCAGAACCGTTAATGTTACTATGCAGTAAATCACGATTTTGGAAGCTCAAACGATCATCAAATTAGATGAAATTTTGTATAAATGATCTATACACTAGTATCTAGAAACTGAATGGTGAAGATGTGATTATGTGACCTAAAAGTGGATCAAATTAAAGAAATCTACATTTATTAATAAATGCAGATACTTAGTAGAACCTTATTGTATATTTATATATATGGTGGTTATATATGTAACTTATATATGAAGAACATAATTGACTCACTTGATGAGCATGGTGAAAAGCAGTTCCAGAAAAGTTTATTGATTGAGCTCTAATTCCCTTGAGCAATCCATCAAACAAGTAATCCATCTCATGTAGTTTAGGACCGGGCTCCACACTTGCAAATAACCTCCCAATGTTCTCAAATGTCACCTGTTCGTGGCCGGAAAATGTATCAATATATTACAGAGACGATTAGTTCAGATTCAATACGTAACGTTTCTTCTTAGGGTTCAAAATGAGTTCATGTTCATATATATATATATATATCCAATGATATACGTGTACTTTAATTTGAAGTAGCTAGGTACAGGTACCTTCTTGGCTTCGTCAAGTGCTTTGATTCTACCCTTGTGAGCCCATGACTCGAGTGCAGCAACGATGGCTGGTTGGACTAGTTGGGCAATGCCTCGGAGAGCGTCCGGTTGATTAACGACAACGTTGACGTAGCGTCTGAGCCTCGCATGGGGTTGTCCATGAACTACTACCAGAGAGCTTGTTCCCATGAGTTCAGGGCTCGGCTAGTTTACGAAGAAGGTCTCCTCAGATTTGTACACAAATTTATTGATGTTCGGAATTCGGAAAGCATGTTATGATAGCCGGCAATCCGAAGAGATGCGTTCTATACATTCCTTCTCCATCGCCATACCTGATCGATGATATATCGTTAACAACATATATAGAGTAATGTTCACGTGGTCTGTGATCTTTATATGAATTGAATTTCAACGGGCGAAGAATAACGATAATTTACATGATATTAATTCATCTATCTTGAAAACACGTAGTAATGTAGTACAAAAACGAATGATATATAGATCTATACTTGCATGGAGTGTACGTTTGACAATACTTAATTACTTAGCACGCTTGCTATTGATGAAGTCATTTGGACGTCCAACAACTTTGACGTACCAAAGGAATGTGAGAAGTTCAGTTTGGCTTTGGTCGACGAAGATTGTAGGGTGAGAGGAAGCACGTACCATAGCTCATTCCACCACCACAACAACAGCCCCAACAGTGGCAGACCACCCGCCGCGAAAGCTACCACACATTCCCATGGAAACCTCCCTATATACTCCACTCTCTGTAGGTAGCTAGCTTGCTCACTAACGGATAGTTTAGGCAGCTATTGCTGTGCACGCACACATACACACATACATAGTCAGCTTAATTGGTTGCACTCCGTGCACACATTACTACAGTCTAGCATCTAGTTGACGAAGATTTTTCGTCGTTCAAGTAGCAATGATCGCCTCGATGGCTAGTGACCGCGTTTTCCTCGCTTAAGCGTCGTCGCCTCATATTCGTCTCTCCACCCTTTGGCGACGTAAGTTTATAAAGGTTCGTCGCTAAAAATAAATGTCGCGACGAAATAAAGTTAGTCGCCAAATAATATTGCGGCGAAAATTGGAGGAGATTTTTTTGTCGCTCCTCAATTTAGCGACCAATATTGATGAGGTTGGGGCGACCAAGGTCTGCTATGGAACAAAATAGGATCTTACATACAGCGATGAATATTGAGAAAGTTGCGTCGCTACATGTGTATAGGAAGCGATGGAGTTTGACCTATCTTCGTCGCTCCATTGGATGACAGTAAAAAAAACTATTTTATTTTTTACGTACCAAGTTACGACAGTACATGACAATTATGCACATAATATGCACAAAATCATTCTCAATACATAATATGCACAAAACAAACTCATTCAACATATACAATCATCCATACACAAAAATTAACCGCAAATGTAAACGTACTAGTTTGATGCCTATACAAATATATTCTACCATTGTTCACAAATTCGAGTCTTGGTCAGCACCCAAATTGCAGCTAGATTGGGTACCAAGAGCGGGGGTAGGAACTGCAACTTGTCTTTTTCCGTCATCTAAGTGACACTTAGACCGCGAAAACTTTCTTCGCGGTCCAAGTGGCCACTTAGACGACGGAAAAAGACATCTCCGTCGTCTAAGTGCATTTTTCTTGTAGTGAATTATAAGCAATGAAGACTAAGATCATTTGATGATCTCATGAATGTGTTGGCCAAGAAAGAGAGGTATCGCGAGATACTTCTCCACAATAATGCTCGGCCAACTAGTACTAAAAAGATCCATGAGTCGTACAACACTGGTAGAAAGGTGCGTTAAGATAGGACGAATGGTCTTTATGAGCCTTACAATAACCTTGGTGGAAAAGACGGACGAGGTAAAGCTCGTGGTAGAGGATATAGTCAGAATTTGACTTGGACTTACCAAGACAATAGCCACAACTCCAACAAGAATCATTCCGATTTTAGGAATGGGAGAAATTCTTCAAATTTGCTTCTAATTCAAGTTTCTCTTCTTGTCATAGATGTCGTTCTACCAAGCACATGCACAAAAAATATTGTGCACCCAAGGATATTCAAAATGCCTACAAAAAGTACACACGATACTTAGCACATGAGACTAACTTCATTTGAAGACTATGAGATGGAAGACTGCGGTAAAGTCAATCTTATAATAGCATACAATATAAAAGCAAGTTTGGAGACTGCGATTTTTTAGTAGTCTATATATTAGGCTCAAGTTTTTACTATGTAATCAAGTTTAGCTCTATTTTTCACTTGATTTTTAGTCATGATTTTTTTTTTACTTGGTTTAGTCATGGTTTGAGACTTTGTTTTAAGTCATGATTTTTGGAATAAGACATCTATGATGTAACTTTTACTTGTTGGCAAGTAATGAAATTTTCTCTATGTTTCGGTTTATGAAAGTGTTGAGAATGTTATTTCAGTACTTATGCAGTGTATGGTTCGATGTTTACAATTTTATATGGTATAATGACACAATGATACAGTACAAACGGGACACGAAAAAGCGTATATTATGATCTAAGGAAATTTTTGACCCGTCGAATGTTCCACTATGGATTGGTTTTAACATTTTTTGACCAGTTGAGATTCTTCTCGACCCGTCGAAGGATCCACTCTGGATCGGTTATCACACTTTTTCGACTTGTCGAGTGTTTCTTCGACCCGACGAACGTTTACTTCTGTCTCAGTTTATGTCTAACTTTGACCCGTCGAAAATAATATTCGACCCGTCAAAGTATAGATATCGGAAAATTGATATCAGTTTTAAGTTTTCTTAGACCTGTCGAAAAGTTGTTCGACCTGTCAAAGGTATGCCCCTGGACAAACTTTTGACCCATCGAAAATTTACTTCGACCATCAAGATTTGGTATCGAAAAATCACATTTTATTTTGTGTTTCTTCGACTCATCAAGAGGTTTACTCAACCCGCTGAAAGTTATATATGGTGTTGTGGTGTTTTTGATGTATCTTACATCGATTTTATTGGAAAAAGATGATTTTTTTTACCAACCTGGATTTCAGAACCATATGTGGTTTTACATCGGTTTTTGTCATGCCATGGAACTTATACAACGTTCATTTTGACCGATCAAATGTTGTTATAAATTGGTTGTGTTTAAGTATTATCATACCATATCAACACTCTATAAGGGTTACACCCTTTGAAATCTTTGAGTATTCACTTAAAGTGTTCGTCATGTCTTGGGTTTAAAGACGGATTGATTGACATTGTTTTGTCTTTGAGTATTCACCTTGAGTATTCACTTAAAGTGTTTTGTTGATATATGATGGTGAGATTGAGTGTTATATGCGCCTAAAAGGCCATTCGAACCTTGCTCAAATTTGAAAATATTTGTGCCAACGATTTTCACTTGAAACAATATTTTGAGAATGGAAGATAGTTTTGTGTCAAATCTCTATAGAATGCTGCCAATAGCGCATTTTGGAAAAGTTTATGAGGATTTGTAGTATTTTATATCTTACTACGGTTTGGATCATTGAATCCAATGCAGTCATTTATATTACTATGTGTGACTTAGCCTCATATGAGCTTTAGCATTTTGATAATCAAGCTGTTGAGAAATTATCATGGTCATCTATTCTTAAGAGTAAAGAAGCATATGAGAATATCTAAAATCATTGGTTTAGATGGGGAACTGAGATTACTGTACTCAGTTCAGGCTCGGTCTCCGAGACGAGTGCAACACAATCTCGGCAAAGTACCGTTGTTGCGTCATGCTTTATCCCACTAGATGTCCTTATAACAAAAACCAATGTACATCCCTCATTTTGTAAAGCTTCTTTATGTCTATAATATTGTTTACATGCATAACAGTCTTTTTGTTGTCGACACAACTTTCATTTCTTCACAGATTCCAAGAATCTATTTATAGAGCAATCAAACTGGTATGCAGACTATTTATATATAGTTTTGATTGATGCATCGATGCATAGATCACACGTCTTTGCAATCCACATGGTACGCTGTATTTTCAAAACTCCTAGCACATATTATTAAATTTCGGGCTCACCACCCAAACAACTCAATCAGGTCATTCATATTGGTTTAATACATGAGAGTTTACATCGAAATATTTTGTTGATTATTGCATGTTGATTGGGATTATTGTTGAATATCCCGGTTCCCCATGTTTTATTCATAGAACAGCTTAGCAGAAGCACAAATCAAGCAGTTAAAGCTTGTGGCCAGAGTCATGATTATGCATACTAATTTGTTGGTATTTGCTTGGGGATATACAATATTACATGCAGCTATGCTTATTCGCTTGATACCCACAATTTGCCAACTATTTAGTGTGTACCAGTTGGTAACTGGATATGAGACTGATATCTCACATCTACGCATCTCTGGTTGCGCGGTACATGTGCCTACTACGCTTCCATTGTGTATAAAAATGGGTCATCAACAACGATTATGCATTTATGTTGGTTATGATTCTCTAACAAATGTCCGCTATATAAAACCTTTGACAGGAGATCTCTTTATTGCTAGTTTTTGCAGATAGTCACTGTGATGAGACATACTTTCCGTCGTTAGGGGGAGATGGAAATGGTTCCATTATGGGTAAACATCGAAAACTGGCGTAGTATGTCCCCACTATGTCTCATCATGATCCCCGCACATCTCAGTATGAGATTGAAGTGTAATATATTCTTGATCTTCAGAAAGTAGCAGACTTTGTGCCTGACTCCTTTTACTGATATCATGAAAGTGACGAGATTAGTTATATATGTTGCAAATCTTGCAAGGTTAAAAGTCCCTGATATTGGGCAAGTTAGCGCAACATTCACGCAAGATAGTTTTTCTCCTACCCATAGTGGGGGTGTAACATTGGTCAAAATCCACTAATGAGTTGTTGATAAAAAGGCAAGCCATCAAGGCACAACTATTTATCATCAACACATGACATTGTTTCTTACTGCAATTGTATCTAAAAGTCGATATTGACAAACGCTGGGGAACGCCTCAGAGTCAATGACGATGTCAGTAAACAAATGCTAGCCGTATTATAGATGATTCTCTTATGTTCATTGATAATGCATTTACTTATTTCGTCAGTCAGAAATTAAGGATGATGAAGTGGAACATTGCTCTGTTGTGAATTGTCAACGGTTAATGTAGAGTAAATTGATCTATATGGAAAGTTGCAGTCTATGGTGAACTAGACTCTCTTACAAATGGCAAGTTTTCAGTATAGTAGTGCTATGACTACCGAATGGTAAGCCGTTAGACACAAATGAGTCTTTTTCGAGTATTGAGAATGATGAAGTCATGCGGTATAAAGCTAGACTCGTGGCACAAATATTTTCTCAACGTCCTAGTATTGATTATGAGGAGATAGATTCTCTAGTTATGGTCATCATTACTTTTCACCACCTTATCAGTTTGGTAGTGTCCAAAAATACTAAGTATGCAGCTTATAGATATGATTACAGATATCTCTAAGGGGATCTTGATTATGAGATATACATGAAAGTGCCGGTTGGCATGGTTCTACCTAATTCAAGTAACTATAAACCATGGAGTGCTCATGTAATTAGCATGAGATGTTCACTATATGGATTGAAATTATCTAGTAAGTTGTGATATACACGTCTTAGTGACTACTTGATTGGGAAGGGAAACAATAATGAAAAGTTATGCCCATGCGTTTTTGCTAGATGAATGAGTTATTTGAGATGATAGACCTTGGTAGGACTTTAGAGACAACACATCGAGTTGGTATAATTCTTATTCACCAATTTGCTTATGTCTAGATTAGGCAATAGACAAAGCATACCATATTAAGCATACTAATGGTTGTTTGTAGTCTGGAACCCAAAAATATCAATTTCATCGAAATGATGATGGAAAAGATCTTTTTGAGATGAGATTCTATATCTTGGTACGGTTAGAGCTTGGTAAAATAGAGCTTGGTAAAATATAGCTTGGTGCACACATCCAGACATTGCCCTCTAGGTATGCGCCAATGCAAAGTTATTGGAATAGAGTATAGTGTACATTTTAGTACTTGAAGGTAACCATTAACTTAGGCTTGTTCTTCCCCTACAAAGTAAATAGAGTGAAGCTCAAAATTCTCAAAAAAAAGATGGTTGAATCGCAACGTGCAGGTTCTGGGCTCTTCGACCCGTTGAGTAGGTCTCTTGACCTGTCGAAGGCAATGAATGGTGATAACCCGAAGGTGTCATTCAACCCGTCGAAACCATACCCTGGATTGAACAAAACCATTCGTTCTACCCGTCGAGTGAGGATTTTGACCCGTCAAATTCTTCTCCTGCTGTGAGCAGTTTTTCTGCAGTCCCCTATTCCGAAACACCGGTTGATGTGTTGGTCAGATTTGCTGATGCTTGGTACCTCTCTGACCCACACAAAGGTTGTGCACATACTGGTTATGTTTTCACTATGGGACACACAGTGATTTCTTGGAGATCAACTAAGCAAACCATTACTGCTACTTCCTCGAATCATTCAGAAATCATTGCATGAAGCGGTTAGAGAATGTATCTGGCTTAGGTCAGTCATTTATCATATTCGATGGTCTACTGGATTGCCATCTACTACGATAACTTTCACTTGCCTCTTTGAAGATAATGCAGCATGCATTGAACATATGAAGTTGGATTACATTAAGGGTGACAATACAAAGCATATATCGCCAAAATTCTTCTTCAATTAGCAACAACAACAACTGTTGAATATCCATGTGAACCAAGTGGGTTTGGCGGATAATGCTGCGAACTTCTTTACCAAGTCATTACCCAAATCTACATTTGTGAAACATGTGAGACGCATTGGTATGCACAGGTTATTTGAACTCCATGACTGCGTTTACAGTTAAGGAGAGTTATATTTCCGTAGACATCAGGAGGAGTCTATATCACATGTGTTAGCATATGTAATTGATACATTGTACTCTTTTTCAGTGTATCAGTTATTCTCCTTCAATAACTTTTACATTTTAACCTGTTTAGCATCAACTCACGCAGCAGTGAAAACTGAAGACGGTAACATATGGGTAAAGTAAAGATTCGAGGCGTGGTTCAAAAATACTGCTATCGACTAAGGTAAAATTTCAGAACTACCTGTAAATATCGGATAAGCTTTAGTTTGGCTATGCTGTTATCTCCATGATTAATTATATATAGTCTCACTAGAATTAGAAGCTCAATATCGTAAGATTAAGTGAGAGAGCCAACAGAGAGAGATACAGAGCGAGAGAGAGTGATGAGGATGAATGTTAGGGATTCATCTAGTCCAGGAAGAAAGAAAGCAAGAGGAGGATGGAGAGCAATCAAGTACATTCTAGGTACGTATATAGTGATTGGTTTAATTTCTTACTCCACTACTGGAGGAGAGAATCGGGGCGACGTATATTGCCTTTGATAAAAAGTACGTCGCTTCAACAAACTGAGGCGACGTAGATTAATCTTAGTCGCTTCAATAAAATCAGGCGACTACTTTTTTATTCTAGGCGACCAAACTCATCTTCGTCGCTTCGAATAAAATCGAGGCGACGTATATTGCTCAATCTACGTCGCCTATATTTTATTCGAAGCGACGAAGATGACTTTGGTCACCTCGAATAAAATCGAGGCGACGTAGATTGCTCAATCTACGTCCCCTCGTTTTTTTTAAATCTGGATCTACTCTTCTTCTTAAAGTCAAACCGTTCATAAAGTTAGAATTTTAGAAAAACAGTTCATTCGCGTTCTGGAGCTGTTCTTGTGCGATTTTGGGAGAAATTTGAGGAAATTGAGAAAGAAGGTTGTTCTTGCCATTGATTTGATTCTTGAGTAAGGTTAGTTTGATTTGTATCTCTTTAACCCTCTTTATGACCATAATATGTTAAATTAGAAGTGAAATTGAAGTTTTGGTGAAATGTTTGAAGTTGAATTGAATTTGGTGTTATGTTGTAGTTTTAGTGTTTGAATCATTGAATTGTGGTAAATCATGTTATGGGTTCATGAATAATGTTTGAAATTTGGTTAAGTTTAGTGAAATTTATTGATGATTAGAAGTGAAAATGAAGGTGATGTGAAATTTTGAAATTGCATTGAATTTGGTCTTATGTTGTAGTTTTAGTGTTTGAATCATTGAATTGTGATAAATCATGTTATGGGTTCATGATTAATGTTTGAAATTTGGTTAAATTTAGTGAAATTAATTGATGATTAGTGTAGATTAGGTATATTCGAGCCTTAATTAGTAGTGTTATTAGTGATAATCATGAAATCGAGCGTATGGTTATATATAATTGTGGTGTTTATCAACTTAGAACTCCCGTTTGAGGATCAACAACTCATCTAGTTGATTGAGTTGAGTTGTTGATTCTCGAATTGTCCCATTTTTAGACACTTTAGGTGAACATGACTTTGTTGATCCTTTTGCTATTCGTGTGATTTCAGTTTCAGTTTTGGGATATGGTTTCAATAGTGTCTCCTTTCAATGTTCCCCGAGTGCAAATTAGGTTGTTTAGATATGTGTGCACTCGGGGAACTGTAGGGAGATGCTGCCGAAATTTCCCTAAACTGGAGCTGAAACGCATGGGTGCAAAAGCGTTGACAAATGTCGTGTTCCCCTGAAGGGGATAGGACCCAACCCGGAGGCATAAGGCGAAGAACTGTGGGCTTTTGGTTGAATCGCAACTGTGGCGTGGTAACTTTGTTCATATTGATTATTTATGTTGACAGGAAACATGGACGGACACCCAGACAAAACTTGGATGACATATCATCATGCTGATCCAAGGTACATCACAGGCATATTCGAGTTCATGAATTTTGCCCGGCGACATAGTAACGGAGCCGATTATCACTTTTGCCCATGCAAACGTTGTAAGAACGGTCCATTCAAGGTTACTATGGATGTCATGTATCATCACTTATCACACAGTGGTTTGAGTCCGGATTATACTGTCTGGCACCTTCACGGGGAAGTTTCTGCTGAACCGACAATGCTCAGTCAACGAAGACAGTGGCTTCAAGACAGAGTCGGTCCTTCTAGTGGTGCCGGTCCTTCAGTGAACCCGCAGTTGGAGATTCTACATGATGCATATCCCTATTATCCTGAATACCATGCAGATGCACCCCAACAATTAGTGAAAGATAATTCGGGCATGAACTTCAATGACATGGTAGACGATGATTATGAAAAGTACGATAGATTATTGAAGGAGTCACAGACCCCATTATATGAAGGCAGTGAGGAAACTGTTTTGAGTGCCATATTAGATGCAATGGCAATGAAAAATGAAAATGGATGGTCGGACACAAGTGTTGACTCTTTATGTATTTACATTAATAAACTTCTTCCTAAAGGGCACACATTCCCCTGTTCATACTCGAGAATAAAAAAAATCTTGAGTGATCTTTCACTGGGTTACGAAAGAATTGATGCGTGTGAGTTTAACTGTGTGTTGTTCAGGGGGCGCTTGTAAACGAGAGGATTTGTCCAATGTGTTATTCTGAAAGATATAAGCCACATACGAATGATATTCCCAAAAAAATAATTCGCAACTTTCCTCTAACACCAAGGTTGAAGCATTTGTTTATGTCCCCACACACTGCCAAGCATATGCGATGGCTGGGGGAGTGGATATGCGTGGCTGGTAGCCTCAGCCACCCAGCTGATGGAGAAGCGTTTCAACATTTTGACAGAACTTTTCCAGGTTTCGCATGGGACTGCAGGAATGTGCGCCTTGGAGTAGCAACAGACGGTTTCAATCCATTTGGAATAATAGGAACTTTGCATAGTACATGACCCGTTGTTGTGATGCCATACAATCTACCACCATCAATGTGCATGAAGAAGGAATATAACATGTTATCAGTGTTGATTCCAGGCCCTAAATCTCCCGGAAAGTGCATTAGTGTACTCATTGAGCCGATGATCGAGGAGCTAATACATTTATGAGTCGTTGGGGTCCATACTTTTGATCGAGTAGACAATGAAGTATTCTTGATGAAGGCAGCGGTAATGTGGACTATTAGCGACTTTCCAGGTTTAGGGATGCTTGCGGGGTCAACTGTGAAAGGGTACAAGGCATGTCCAATCTGTCTAGATGAGCTAACTTCAGAGCATATATGTGGGAGGATAGTTTATGAAGGTCATCGAAAATGGCTCCACCAAGATCACCCTTGGCGATTGAGCAAGGCATTTAACGGGAAGGTGGAGTTTGGCGAAAGACCCTTTCAGAAGAGTGGAGATGAAATTTTGGAGGACGTTAGGTCACACGTGTACCCTATTCTTAGCCAACATGACGACTTGAAGGTGCCGTACAATCCGAATAA
Organism: Geum urbanum; assembly: GCA_946800695.1. Taxonomy (NCBI): domain Eukaryota; kingdom Viridiplantae; phylum Streptophyta; class Magnoliopsida; order Rosales; family Rosaceae; genus Geum; species Geum urbanum. The sequence goes on from OX327013.1 coordinate 46,638,848, forward strand.
TAGACAGTGTTGGACTCACGAAAGCATATTTTGGAAGCTGCCCTATTGGTCATCATTGAAGATCAGACATTGCTTAGATGTCATGCACATTGAAAAAAATGTGTGTGACAACATCCTTGGAACCATTTTTGCGATTGATAAGAAGTCTAAGGATGGTCCAAAAGCTCGCGCTGCTTTGAAGAAGAGGAATGTGCGAAAAAACCAGTGGCAAAGAGCGGGTGATGAGGGTACGGCGAAAGTTCATCATGCACCCTTTTTAGTTAAAAATGATGATCTAGAAGATGTGTTCCAGTGGTTCAGGGATGTTAAGTATCCTCTTGGTTATGCAGGTAGTTTGAGAAGTAAGGTGAAAGTAAGTTCCCCGTCACAATTTTATGGATTGAAGACGCATGATTGCCATGTGTTGCTTCAACGTCTTCTTCCTGTGGTTATCAGAGGGTTCCTGCCAGAAAACGTTGTGAAGCCATTGATAGCACTGTCAAATTGGTTTCGTCAACTATGCAGTAGGGAGCTTAAGAATGAGGTTGTGCGTGACATGGAAACTGAGATAGTGATGATTCTCTGCAATTTGGAGCTCATATTTCCTCCACATTTTTTTACATCTATGGTTCATCTCATGGTTCATCTGCCCGAACAAGTATTCCTTACAGGTCCAGTATACTATACATGGATGTATCCAATTGAAAGGTAAAATGTTTTTCATTGCTAATATTATGTTCGTTATGTAATATGTCGGCAATTAGGAAAATATTGTACTAATCATGAGGGTGTTTTTGCAGGCAATTAGGAAAATATAAAAAGTCAATGAGGAATACACGTTACCCGGAAGGTAGTATTGCTGAACAGTATCTCGTACATGAGTCGGTGACGTATTGTAAGTCTTATCTCAGACGGATGGACAACGAAGATATCGACACTTCCCCTGAGTGGAATATCAGCTGTGTTTCACTCTTAGTAAGACCAGATATTATCGAGACTCGTTGCCAGTTCAGGTTGACTGAGGCAGAGACTGTTGAGGCTCACTGACAAGTGTTGGTGGAAACAGACGAAGTCAAACCTTACCTAGAAGAACATCTCAGAAGGTTCAAGGCTAAAAATGGTGAAGATTTCGACGAGCTTCGTCGGAGGAGGAGTTTTCTTCGATGGTTCTTAACATGGGTACATCCAACTATTAATTCTTGTAAGGTTCTTTGAGGGTTTATAACACTTATCTTTAACTTCTCTTAACACTTATCTCTCAGGTGTCCCTTAAAGAAAAAAACTCGGACCCGAGCTTGCTTGCAGGAATAAAGTCATTAGCTCAAGGACCACAGCAATTCCGGGTTTATAAGTCGTGTTATGTGAACGGTGTCAAGTTCACCTCGTTTGATAGAGATCAAAGAACCGTGACTCAAAACAGCGGTGTCATGATAGACATGGGTTCATCTAAGTTCTACGACCATGTTAACTACGTGGTCGAAGTATTATATGCAGGCCGCATGCCAGTGGTGTTGTTTAAGTGCACATGGCACAACTCCGACGACAAGAAAGATCTTGACACCGTTATAAAAGATCATGGACTGATATCAGTGAATACAAACAACAGTTACTATGAGGATTCACCCTTCATAATTGCAACCAAAGCAAAACAGGTATTCTACATGGATGATCCAAAGGCTGGTGGTGCTTGGAAGGTAGTACAAGAAATGTCGCACCGCAATGTCTACAACGCTGACGTACGTGCCATAGATGAAAACATATCGCGTACAGGAGATCATATATTCGAGCCTTACCAAGAGGACACCCCTACGGTGATACAATTTTACCCAGATTTTCAACTACTTTTGGACGAAGAAGGAGACGAGGACGAGGACGAGGACGAGGACGAGGACGAGGACGAGGACGAAGACGAAGACGAGGACGAAGACGAAGACGAGGACGAGGATGACGAGGAGGAGGAGGACTAAACAAATATTATTATTAATTTGAAACCTAAATTCGTATTTTCTGTAAAGCATAATTTATGTTAGCGTTTCAAAATTAAATAACTTTTGAATTTGTAAAAAATAACACAAAATGACTACCTACGAGGCGACGAAGAATGTCCATTATTTGTCGCTTCAATTAATCGAAGCGACGAATATTGCATTCTTGGTCGCGTCAATTTATAATTCTAAACTGTTTGGTTTCTTTCATCTTCAGTTCATTACCTTTCCATCAATAAATTGAAGCGACCAAGATGGCAATATACGTCGCCTCGTATGTAAAGGAAGCGACGAATATGTCTATATACGTCGCCTCGTATGTAAAGGAAGCGACGAGGATGTCAATATACGTCGCCTCGTATGTAAAGGAAGCGACGAAGATGTATATATACGTCGCCTCGTATGTAAAGGAAGCGTCGAAGAGGTCAACATACGTCGCCTCGTATGTAAATGAAGCGACGAAGATGTCAATGTACGTCACCTCGTTGGCTTTATAATTCCAGATTCACAGTTTCTTTCTTCTTCTTTCCATTTCGTCTTCGTTTCCTTCTTCAACGCATTTCGACCTCAGCTCGCCCCAAATCCCTAAACCCGAAATACAAATCCCTAAACCCGAAAGGTAAAGTGATTCGGGTGCTCTCTTATCAGCATATTCAACTCTCTCTAATCATCTTCGATCTTCAAAGCCTCGGTAGGCATCTTCTTCTTTTTTCGATTTTTTCCTTTCAATTTTTGGATGATTCAATCGGTGTATTTAAGTGTTAAGCATGGAAGATGTGATTTAGGGATGTGATTATGGGAATTCATCTACTGTTGTGATTTATGCTAGTGTAGGAAGATGTGATTTCCTCTACTTTCAATTTTCGATTTCATCTACTGTTGTGATTTATGCTAGTGTAGGAAGATGTGATTTAGGGATGTGATTATGGGATTTAGGGATTTAGGGAAGATGTGATTTAGGGATTTATGCACGTATTCATTGATGGAGTTTGGAATGGTTTCAGTGGTTTATTTAAGGAGAAACTGATTTCGGGGAAATTAGGGTAGTGATTATGTTCCCTACTATTTGAGATTGGGAAGAAAGTGATGGACTTGAGGCGAGGTAGAGGAAAAGAGAGGTCTTTGGAGATAGAATGGTTGATTCCAGTAGTAGTTTAGGGATGGTAGGAATATGGTGGGAATGACAGTGTTGAAAATTCAGGACCGGATCGAGTAGAAGTAGTACTATGTTATGATTCATTTGATGATTGAGTAGAATTCAAGTTCATTGCAATTGTTTAGTATGAGTTTTGCATATATGTGCAAGGTTGTGCATAACTCTTATTAGTAGATAAGAGTAGAATTCAAGTTCATTGAGTAGAATTCAAGTTCATTGCAATTATTATACATTTGTATGGTTAGTGAGCATTGCAAAGTGAAGAAAACATTTGTAAATAAATCTCCTACCTTGTTACATTTGTAATCTGTTAATGAGCATTATGGTTAGTGAGCATTGCATGTAAAACATGTGTATGTTTGAAACTTTGAAGCATTTGGTATCATATTTAATTTCATCGTGTAGGTTTGTTTTGCGAAATCGATTCATATGTTAACTTCAAGTGGTAGCTTGTGATGAGTGTGTAAAGGTTATGATTAAGTTATTGGTTAGCATCTATTGATAAAGTAAAAGAACATCTTGTAGGACTTTATTGCTTATATTGCTGGGTTTGGTTGGAATTTTTGTTTAATGTATTAACAGAATGGCTCTCGAAAATACAAGTCACCAAAGGAAGAAAGCGTCGATCCAGGGTCGTGAAGCGGCGACGGTGGCTGCTGCGGAGGCGGCAGCTGCGGAGGCTGCGGAGGCGGCGTGGCGACCATTCAGCAGAGAGGGGGCTTCCGGGTCGGGCTGCCCCACGGGACAATCTGCGACCCCGACGATTCCAGCAGTAGGGGTTTTAACGCCCGCCCCAAACCTTGAGGATGCGATTCCTCAAGTGGATGATAGCGACGCCACTACGGCGCCACAGCACCCTCCCGCCCTCAGCATCCGGTGCAAGAAGACCAAACTCCCCGACATGGTGGACATGGCAACCGGAGATCCGACGACGCAACAGCGCGGAGTCGTTGTCGGGACGAAGACGGAGTACCTCGTCCGGATGAACAACAATAGGCGACTACAAGTCGCTTACTCTACGAGGCATCGGGGGCCTGCGACGAGGGAAATGAGGAGTCTGATGTGCAGAGACATCGGTAGCATCATCCGCGGAAAAGTTCAAATGCTTGCACCTAGCTTTTTGGGACTTAGCGATTTGCATCGCGATATCGTCAATACAAATATTGAGGTATACTTACTGCCCTTAGCTTACTTTGTTACTTTACGGTTTATATAAATATAACTTTTACATAACGGAATTTAAATGTCTTGTGCTAGACGAACTACGACATCCCGGCGACTGACGTGGAGATGTGGAACTTCATTGATGCGACGACGCAAACAATCTACAAGGATTGGAAGTACGATTGCCATCAACATTATCTCCACGTCAGCCAGGAGATTCCGACCGAGTTTCTCGGGAGGGAAGACCAATGGGCGTGGTTAAAAGCCCACTTCGAAGACCCTGCTTACTTGGTGAGCTTCATAAACTATCCGCACAGTTTTGGTAGCCAACATTCTGAAAATATGCATGTTTATCTATTCTTATTTTAAAATGATTTTTGTGTGTGTGTGGCAGCGATTGTGCGAACGGAATCGAGGAAACCGAAACAAGAACAAGGAGCAGCAGCTCAACCACCATTCGGGATCTCTCGCCCTCTCGTACCGAAGCGAGGTGTTGGAGAAGGAGGGTCATAGAGCACCCGCCGTCCAGACGTGGATTAATGTATACCAGCCGGACAAGAATGCGGCTGAGAAAATGATAAGCGAAAATAGTTCACGTTACGTTATTTCAATTATTTTTGTTTACTATATTGTAATATTATTTATTTAATATATTATAATTGAGCAGGCGGCAGTGAAGCGAAGACTCGATGAAGTCTTGTCGCAACAAGATAGTGTTGCGGACCCAGCTGACGGCGATTCGGTTTTCCAAGCCCAGCCTCTTCCTCTTGATACACAAATAAATATCATAGAGGAAGAGGTGGGTTCAAGGCCCGGGACCTCTATAAGAGGTAATACTCTAACAAACCACCGTCGTTCATCTCGATTTACGTTTTGCTTTATTTTTGTTTACTATTCCATTACTAATATTTGTTCTTGTTCGACGTGACAGGGGTGGGGATCGCTCTCACACGCGACCCCAAACCGAGAGGAGGGGCCCGAGGACAAGAAACCGAAGCCCTGAAAAGGGAGGTGGCTGAAGCCAGAGACGAGGCGCGCAGATCGAGCGAGGCGGCGAGTATATCTGCCGAGGTGGCGCAGAAAGCCAGAGATGATTACAATGAGCTCGCCCAAAGGGTCCAACAAATGGAGGCCCTACTGCGATCAATCCAGGCTGGGAGTCAACAACCCCAAGCCCCTCCACCACCTCCTGGCTCGTAATCGAGCTGCATTGCCCTCCCCCAGCATTAGTCTACTGTGTGATAGGTTGCTTTGTATCAACGCTTTGTATAACGTTTTGAGTTGTGGAATATTTTTCTATATAACTTGATTTGATGAATGAGTTTTTGTGTTTGTAAATTGCGATAGGTCGTGACTTGGTACAATAATATTTATTTTTTATTTTTTTTCTTTTTGAATAAATTAGGCGACGTAGATTGATCAATCTACGTCGCCTCATTGTGTAAAAAAAGAAAAAAAAATATAAATTAAATACATTGAGGCGACGTAGATTGCTCAATCCACGTCGCCTCATTTATTCAAAAATAAAAAAAATAAATATTAAATACAATGAAGCGACGTAGATTGAGCAATATACGTCGCCTCATTTATTCAAAAAGAAAAAAAATAAAAATTAAATACAATGAAGCGACGTAGATTGATCAATCTACGTCGCTTTATTTATTAAAAAAGAAAAAAATAAAAATTAAATACAATAAAGCGACGTAGATTGATAAATCTACGTCGTTTCATTTATTCAAAAATAAAAAAAATGAAAATTAAATACAATTAAGCGACGTTGATTGATGAATCTACGTCGCTTCATTTATTCAAAAAGAAAAAAAATAATTTATGTATACAATGAAGCGACGTAGATTGATCAATCAACGTCGCTTTATTTATTCAAAAAAAAAGAAATATAAAAATTAAATACATTGAGGCGACGTAGATTGCTCAATCCACGTCGCCTCATTTATTCAAAAATAAAAAAAAATAAATATTAAATACAATGAAGCGACGTAGATTGAGCAATATACGTCGCCTAATTTATTCAAAAAGAAAAAAAATAAAAATTAAATACAATGAAGCGACGTAGATTGATCAATCTACGTCGCTTTATTTATTAAAAAATAAAAAAATAAAAAGTAAATACAATAAAGCGACGTAGATTGATAAATCTACGTCGCTTCATTTATTCAAAAATAAAAAAAATGAAAATTAAATACAATTAAGCGACGTTGATTGATCAATCTACGTCGCTTCATTTATTCAAAAAGAAAAAAAAATTATGTATACAATGAAGCGACGTAGATTGATCAATCAACGTCGCTTTATTTATTCAAAAAAAAAATATAAAAATTAAATACAATGAAGCGACGTAGATTGATCAATCTACGTCGCTTTATTGAGCGAAAAAGAAAAAATAAATAAAAAATAAATAAAATGAAGCGACGTAGAGGTCAACATACGTCGCTTCAGTGAGCGAAAATCAAATGAAGCGACGAAGATTGGTTCTTTGTCGCCCAAATGGTGAATGGATCAATCTCAAGCGACAAATCGAGGCGACGAAGTTTTGGTTACAACAAATCGAGGCGACGAGAAATCTAGACGAGGCGACTACCTTTCTTCGTCGCCTCGAATTTCTCCTCCAGTAGTGCTCGTATATGTTGAGTTGAAGTACTTACAAAAAGTATGTTTGAATAATATATCAGGGAATGAGTCGTTTGAGAAGGTGGCTTCGATGAGCTTGATATCCAATATCACAGTGTATTTGTCAACTAAGTACAATTTGAGTGGCTTGTTTGTGGTTAATGTGGTGAGCATATGGAGTGGTTCCTCCAATGTTGCTTCACTAGCCGGTGCTTTCATTTCTGATACTTATCTGGGCACATATCGGACTCTTCTGTTTGGCTCACTCTCATCTCTTCTGGTAATTCAGATTCAACTCACTCTCTTTTGCAATATTATTTCTCAACCTAGCTAGGTTGAATATAGACGACATCTATGCCATGTTAGCATTCAAGTTCATAGTCTCACAACTCATTTACATGAACATGTGTTAAGATTGCTATATATACCTACCTAGTGTAAATTTTATTTCTCAAGAAAACTAATTAACCTTTATATGTTGAGTTTGTTGACATACAATCTTCACTTGTAATTTGCATAATAATTTAGAGGAAGGCAAGATAATTGAACGCATTGATTGAAGAACAAGCAAAGAAAAAATCTGGAACGACTAGACTAAAAACTCCGAACTTCATGGGATTTTCCTAAAGACGGTTACACAAAACAAACTCCTAGTTGACTGGGAGTCTTAATTATTTATTCAATAATCAACAATATTCTACTTCAAATAAATAAACCCGTCTAACAACAAAACCAAGGGATTAGTTTTGCAAATTATCCTTAGCAGTATTCACTCACCACATATATAGAACTATGTTCTTCCATGCATGCATGTCTTTTCCTGCATTTTTGAATTTTGAACGCTCTTTATTTTGTAGGGTATGGCCACCGTAGCCTCAACTGCAATATTTCCCCAATTAAGACCCTCCCACAGCTGCAACGGCCAACTCCATAACTGCCCTCAGCCCCAAACTTGGCAGCTGGCCATACTCTTCACTGGCCTCGTCTTCCTATCAATCGGAGCCGGAGGCATTAGGCCCTGCAACATTGCCTTCGGTGCTGACCAATTCGACACCAAAACATCCAAAGGAAGAGCACAACTCGAAAGCTTCTTCAACTGGTGGTACTTCTCCTTCACCATTGTTATTATTATTGCCCTCACCGGAGTTGTCTACGTTCAAACCAACGTCAGTTGGGCCATAGGGTTCTCCATCCCCACCGCCATGCTCACTCTCTCCATCGTAATCTTCTTGCTTGGCCGACATACTTACATTTACTTCAAGCCACAGGGAAGAATTTTCTCTGATTTAGCCAAAGTGATCACTGCTGCATGCAGGAAGTCTAGGGTTAGGGTTGACCCTAATTCCGAGCCCCTTTTTTACGATCCTCCTGTTGTTGATGACGGCTCGGAGAGACAATTCGCTGCAGTCAAGTACCCTCAAACTAGTAGGTTCAAGTGCCTTGACAAAGCTGCCATTATAGCAAACCCTAGCCAAGAACTAGCCAATTACGGTAAGCCGAAAAGTGTGTGGAGACTATGTAGCATTCAACAAGTCGAGCAGTTGAAGTTTGTGGTGGCAATCTTACCAGTTTGGGTATCAGCCATCGGTACATTCATAGTCCAAGACCAAATGACCACTTTCGGTGTGCTACAAGCTTTGCAAATGGACCGATCAATAGGACCTAATAAGTTTCTTTTCCCAGCAGGCTGGATGTCCATAATCATCAACATTGCCCTAGCTCTATGGATCCTCATTTACGAAAGGTTTTACCTCCCTATAGCTAAACACTTGCGCAAGGCATCGAAGACCAGAGAACTCCGATTTACAATGCGGCAAAGACTCAACACCGAGATTACTCTTTCAATCATCACAATGTTGGTGTCTGGGGTCGTCGAGCAACACAGAAGAAAGACAGCAATGAAGCACGGCTTGCTTATTTCACCGGCTAGTTTTTTTTTGGCTCTGGCCACAGTTTTACTTGACGGGCTTAACCGAGGCTTTCGCCGCGGTTGGGACAATGGAGTTCTTCACCATGCAAATGCCGGAGAGCATGAGGACCGTTGCCGGAGCAATCTTCTTCCTTAGCTTATCGGCTTCGAATTACCTAAGCTCGTTTGTAGCGAACATAGTCCACAAGGCGACGAAGGATAAGTCTCCGTGGGTAGGGGGTCACGACCTTAACAAGAACAAGCTCGACTACTATTACTACCTCATAGCTTGTTTTGGCGCTGTCAATCTTGTCTACTTCAATCTGTTTGCAAAGCGTTATGTGTTGATTGATGAAAAGCCTAGTGAGAAAAAGGAAGTGCAGCTGGAGAGGATAAATGTGGAGGATAAAGCTTAAGGATTGGAAGAACATGCAAGACCAGTAGTTTGCTTATTCTTGCTTGTTTTAATGTTCCATTTTGTACGTAAAGAGGTAGGCAGTACTTTTCTCTCTTCTTTTTCTTGTTAAAATTTCAATGTTTGGTGACTTGTTCTATGAACTGAGTAGTACTAGCCAAGCTGATTGAGCAATTGATCTGTTTTGCTACTTGAATTGGGTTGACCTTGTGATCATCACCGTTGCTTTCAATATTTCAACTGAAAGAGTTTTATTTATGTTGAACTAGTTAGTTATGGTTTTCATCCGTAAAATTGTAGAAATTCTAGGGTGTTTTTATGACTTTTACCTAACCATCTCTTAGGAGATCGACTCTCTGTTACAGGGACTGGTTATGTCTCATAAATTATAAATGGAAGGGAGTTTTATCTAATTATCCCTTAGGAAAATCTCATGATTATAGGAGCTGTTAGTCATGACTACGTAGTCGTTGCATGTTTAAGTTTAGGTAATGTTAGTGGCCTCATTAATTGGGGCTATGAGGTGGAGACCTCAAATCTTATGTGGCATATAATTTAAATTTTTCTTACAATATAACAAAAATCAAAACACAAATCTTGCCTTTTTTAGCTTTGAGTTTTAAATTTATTTTGTTTCGTTTCATTTCAATATCCTAATTACATAGATTATATTATATAGATATTTCATTTTCTAATCGATTATTAATTGTCTTCCCTTAAAGCCAAATTATACCATGATTGTATCAATAAATAATCTTAATTGTTGTCCTTATTAATTCATTTAAAATTTAGTTCTAGTTTCTATATCAAGATCAACCACATATTTTCGTGAGAGAAAAAAAATGTAGAATTAAGAGATGGATGTAGCCGTTGTTGATTGAATTAGGTATTTGAAGTACATACATATCTGCCATTGATAAAGTAAGTTTTTCATAAAGTCAAGACCCCACTACTAGAGATCAGCTTCCAAGCGATAAAGGTAAGTATCTTCGTCGCTCCAATCCCTCTGAGGCAACGAAGAATGAATTCGTAGCCTCTGATATAATCTACGTCGCTTCAACATCCCTGAGGCGACCAACATTGTTCTATGTCGTTTCAGAAAAAAAGAAATAACCAAATTTAGGTATCGGAAGCGACGTAGAACCATGTTGGTAGCCTCAACAAATCTGAGGCGACTAAGATTGAGCAATGTTCGTCGCTTCATTTTTTTAAAACTGGATATGATCTCTTTCTTAAAGTCAAACCCTTTATAAAGTTAAAATTTTGGAAAAATATGTCATTCGCGTTCTGGAGCTTTTTTTGGCCGATTTGGAGAGAAATTTGAAGAAATTGAGAAAGAATGTTGTTCTTGCTATCCATTTGATTCTTAAGTAAGGTTAGTTTGATTTTTATGTCTTTAACCCTCTTTATAACCATATTACATGTTAATTGAGAAGTGAAATTGATGTATATGTGAACTTTTTGAAACTGAATTGAATTTGGTCCTATGTTGTAGTTTTAGTATTTGAATCATTGAATTGTGATAAATCATGTTATAGGTTTATCAATAATGTTTGAAATTTGGTTAAATTTAGTGAAATTTGTGATGATTAGTGTAGATTAGGTGTATTGGTCTCAATTAGTGATGTTATTAGTGTTAATCATGAAATCGAGTGTAGGGTTATATATAATTGTGGTGTTTGTCAACTTAGAACTCCTGTTTGAGAATCAACAACTCATCTAGTTGATCGAGATGAGTTGTTGATTCTCGAATTGTCCCATTTTTGGACACTTTAGGTGAACACGACTTTGTTGATCATTTTGCTGTTCGTGTGGTTTCAAATTCAGTTTTGGGATATGGTTTCGACAGTGTCTCCTTACAATGTTCCTCGAGTGCAAACTAGGTTGTTTAGATATATGTGCACTTGAGGAATTGTAGGGAGATGCTGCCAAAATTTCCCAAAACTGGAGCTGAAACCCATGGGTGCAAGAGGGTTGACAAATGTCATGTTCCCCTGAAGAGGATAGAACCCAATTCACCCGGAGGCATAAGGAGAAGAAGTGTGGGGACAGGTTTTGGATGTATCGTAAATGTTGCGTGGTAACTTTGTTCATATTGATTGTTTCTGTTGACAGGAAACATAGAAGGACACCCAGACAAAACCTGAATGACATATCCTCATACTGATCCAAGGTACATCACAGGCATATTCAAGTTTATGAATTTTGCCCGGTGACATAGTAACGGGGCTGATTAACACTTCTGCCCATGCAAACGTTGTAAGAACGGTTCGTTCAAGGTTACTATGGATATTATGTATCATCACTTGTCACACAGTGGTTTGAATCTGAAGTATATTATCTAGAACCTTCACGGGGAAGTTTCAAGTGAACCGGCAATGCTCAGTCAATGAAGATAGTGGCTTCAAGACAAAGTCGGTCCTGCTAGTGGTGCCGGTCTTTTAGTGAACCCGCGGTTGGAGATTCTACATAATGCATATCCGTATTATCCTGGATACCATACAGATGCACCCCAACAATTTGTGGAAGATAATTCTGGCATAAACTTTAATGACATGGTAGATGATGATTATGAAAAAGTACGATAGATTATTAAAGGAGTCACATACCCTATTATATGAAGGCAGTGAGGAAACTGTTTTGAGTGCCATATTAGATGTAATAGAAATGAAAAATGAAAATGGATGGTCAGACACAAGTGTTGACTCTTTATGTAGTTACATTAATAAACTTCTTCCTAAAGGGCACACATTCCTCTGTTTATACTCAAGAATTAAAAAAATCTAGAGTGATCATTCACTTGGTTATGAAAGAATTGCTGCATTTGAGTTCAACTGTGTGTTGTTCAGGGGAGCGCTTGTAAAAGACAGGATTTGTCCAGTGTGTAATTCTTAAAGATATAAGCCATATACGGATGACATTCCCAAAAATGATTCGTAACTTCCTTCTGACACCAAGGTTGAAGCGTCTGTTTATGTCACCACACACTGCCAAGCTTATGCGATGGCTCGGGGAGAGGATATGCGTGGCTGGTAGCCTCATCCACCCAGTTGATGGAGAAGCATTTCAACATTTTGACAGAACTTTTCCAGGTTTCGCACGGGACTACATAAATGTGCGCCTTGGAGTTACTACAGACGATTTCAATCCATTCGAAATAATGGGGACTTTGCATAGTACATGGCCCGTTGTTGTGATGTCGTACAATCTACCACTGTCAATATGCATGAAGAAAGAATATAACATGTTATCGCTGTTGATTTCGGGCCCTAAATTTCCCGGAAAGTGCCTTAGTGTACTTATGGAGCCAATGATCGATGAGCTAATAAATTTATGGGTCGTTGGAGTCCATACTTTTGATCGAGTAGACAATGAGGTATTCTTGATGAATGCAGCGGTGATGTGGACTATCAGCAACTTTCCTGGTTTAGTGATGCTTGCGGGCTCAACGATGAAAGGGTACAAGGCATGTCCAATTTGTCAAGATGAGCTGACTTCATAGCATATCTGTGGGAGGATAGTTTATGAAAGTCATTGGAAATGGTTCCACCAAGGCCACCCTTGGCGATTGAGTAGGGCATTTAATGGGAAGGTGGAGTTTTGCGGAAGACCTGTTCAGAAGAGTGGGGATGAAATTTTGGAGTAAATTAGGTCACACGCTTACCCCATTCTTAGCCAACATGACGACTTGAAGACGCCGTACAATCCGAATAACAGACAGTGTTGGACTCATGAGAGCATATTTTGGAAGCTGCCTTATTGATCATCATTAAAGATTAGACATTCTTAGATGTCATGCACATTGAAAAAAAATGTATGTGAAAACATCCTTGGAACCATTTTTGCAATTGATAAGAAGACCAATGATGGTCCAAAAACTCGCACTGCTTTGAAGAAGAGGAATGTGCGCAAAAATCAATGGCAAAGAGAGGGTGACGAAGAGACGGTGAAGGTTCCTCATGCACCCTTTTTAGTTAAAAAGAATTCTCTAGAAGATGTGTTCGAGTGGTTCAGAGATGTTAAGTATCCTCTTAGTTATGCAGGAAGTTTGAGAAAAAAGGTCAAAGTTCTTCCTCCGCCATAGTTTTATGGATTGAAGACGCATGATTGCCATGTATTGCTTCAACGTCTTCTTCCAGTGGTTGTCAGAGGGTTCTTACCAGATAACGTTGTGAAGCCATTGATAGCACTATCAAACTGGTTTCGTAAATTATGCAGTAGGGAGCTGAAGAAGGAGGTTGTGCGTGACATGGAAACTGAGATAGTGATGATTCTCTGCAATTTGGAGCTGATTTTTCCTCCACATTTTTTTACATCTATGGTTCATCTGCCCAAACAAGTATTGCTTACTGACCCAGTACACTATACATGGATGTAACCAATTGAAAGGTATAATATTTAACTATGTAGCTAATATTGTGTTAGTTATGTAATATATACTAACCCCCTATATGTAATTGCAGGCAATTAGGGAAATATAAAAAGTCAATGAGGAATATACATTACCCGGAGGGTAGTATTGCTGAACGGTACCTCGTACTTGAGTCAGTGACGTATTGTAAGTCTTATCTCAGACGGGACGACCACGAAAAAGTTGACACTTTCCCAGAGTGGAATATCAGCAGTGTTTCACAACTAGTAAGGCCAAATATTATCGAGACTCGTAGCCAGTTTAGGTTGACTGAAGCAGAGACTGTTGAGGCTCACTGGCAAGTTCTGATGAAAATAGACAAAGTTAAACCTTACCTAAAAGAAAATCTTACAATGTTCAAGGCTAAAAATGGTGAAGATTTCAACGATCTTCGTCGTCGAAGGAGCTTTCTTCGATGGTTCTTAATATGGGTACTGAAAACTAATAGTTGTTGTAAGGTTTTTCAATGGTTTTTAACACTTATCTTTCACTTATCTAACACTTATCTTTCAGGTGTCTCTTAAGGATAAAAACTTGGACTAGGGCTTGGTGCCAGGAGTAAAGTCATTAGCCCAACGACCTCAGCAATTCCAGGTTTTTAAGTCGTGTTATGTGAATGGTGTCAAGTTCTCCTCGTGGGATAGGGATCAAAGAACCGTGACTCAAAATAGCGGTGTCATGATAGACATGTGTTCATCCAAGTTCTACGGCCATGTTAACTACGTAGTCGAAGTATTATATACAGGTCGTATGCCAGTAGTGTTGTTTTAGTGCACATGCCACAACTCTGAGGATGAGGATGATCTTGACACCATCAAGATAGATTATGGACTAATATCAATGGATACAAACAACAGTTACTATGAGGATTCACCATTCATTATTGCAACCAAAGCAAAACAAGAATTATACATGGACGATCCAAAGGCGGGTGGTTCTTTGAAGGTAGTACAAGAAATGTCGCACTGAAATGTCTACAGTGCAGAAGTACTTGCCATAGATGAAAGCAGGTCTCCTACAAGAGATCATGTAGTTGAACCTTACCAAGAAGACACTACCACGGTGATACAATTTTACTAAGATCTTCACATAGTTTTGGATGAAGAAGGAGACGAAGATGAAGACGAATCTAACGAAGACCTATTAGAGCAAGACGAAGACGAAGAGAATGATGAAGAGGACGACGAGGAGGAAGACTAAGCCATTGATATTATTATGAATTTGAAAAAAAAAATCGTATTTGTAAACTATGAATTATGTATTTGAAAACATTAAACCTAATTTTTGCATTTGTAAAAACAAAATCAAATGAGACGACCAAGAACTCAATGTTCATCGCTTCATATATTCTAGGTGACCAAGAAGTCAATTTGCGTCGCATAAGTTATTCCAGGCGATGAAGAGGTCAACCTTGATCGCTTCATCACTTTGAGGTGACGAATCACTCAATCTTCGTCGCCTTAAGGGGATTAAATATCTAGACTTGGCACGATTCTTTCTTCTCTTCTTCTTCTTCGCTGACTCGTTTATTCTTCATCTCCTCTCCTCCGCCCCCAAACCAAAACCCTAAATTCCCTCCCCTAAACCAAAACAAACCTAAACCCTAAATCTCCTCCCTCGAAACCCTAATTCTCCTCCCTCGAACCCCTAAATCTCCTCACCGTCGCTTATCACTTCAAGCATCGCCGCTCATCATCAAGGTATGCCTCTTCAATCCGCCTTTGAACATGGTTGATATATCTCACAGTGGGTTTGCATGCGAAGCTTTTTATGCATTGATAGCACTGTCATTCGATTCTCCTACTCAAACTGTTGGTTGCAAATTAGGTTTAGTGTATGTATAGATCGGTCGAGATCTTTGTTTAGGGAAACAAACGCAAGCTTTCTAGGAATCTAAGGATGGTGGTGTGTTTTTGTGATGAGATTGTGTTACTGAATTTTGTGGTGTGTTTGAGTAGGTTGTGTCATGCCCTTAATGCATGTGTTGGTGTTTATTAGTTGTTTGTCAATGCTTATGTGGAACGGTATGTTTGATGCAGGAAGTATGGCAATGAGATTTATGAATTATATGGGGTAATCGCCATTAGGGTCAGTTTATGTGAAAATCTTGTCCATTGTATCTCTGTGTAGGTATAGCTATGATGGTATTCGACTAAAACTATGGTATTTTTTTATCAAACCATTTGATAGCTTGGATTGATAGTTTTAACGAACTGCCGTACATATATCAAACCATTTGAGACATTTAGGGGACTACCATACATTTTCTAGAGCAAGAGCATTGTTTGAGAAATTTTTTGTGATGCTTATGTGATAGTGTACATATGTGTTTTGCGATGCTTACAGAATGGCTCCCGGGAATACTAGTCACCGGATGAGGAGAGCGGCTCTCGAGCATCGAGAAGCGACGGTGGAAACGGGTCCTTCCGTATCCGCCGACCCCGGGGGACAATCTGGGTCTCATCCGCAGCCTCATTCGGCGCATGAAATGCCAGCCCCATTGCTTGAAGACACTTTTTCATTAGTGGAAAACAGCGGTGCAGTATCCACCGGTGCCAGTACCGCCTTCGGTAACTCAGAGCGCCCGCCCGCCGTCAGCATCCGCTGCAAGAAGACCAAACTTCCAGGTTAGGTCCACTGCTTTATTTTAGTTTGTTCATTACTATTTTGGTTTGGTAAATGTATAACTGTTAGTAATGTCGGTTTAAGCAGACATGGTGGACATGACAACCAAAAATGCGACGACGATGCAGCAGCGTGGGGTCATTGTCGGGACAAAGACTGAGTACCTCGTCCGGCTGAACAACAATCAGAGACTACAAGTGCCTTACTCTACGAGGCATCGATGACCTGCGACGAGAGAGTTGAGAAGTCTGATGTCCAGAGACATTAGCGGCATCATCCGCAGCAAAGTTCCCATGCTTGCGCCTACCTTTTTGGGACTTAAAGCCAAGCACTGCGACATCTTAAATAGCGGTATTGAGGTATACTTTTTGCGCTTAGCTAAATTTTTTAATTTAGGGTTTATGTATTTAGTAAAGAAAATTAACACATTTTTAATTTATGTGGTAGACGAACTATGACATCCCTACAACCGACCTAGACATGTGGAACTTCATAGACGTGACGGCGCAAACAATATACAAGGACTGGAAGTATGATTGCCATCAGCATTATCTCCATGTCAGCCAGGAGACTCCTGCCGAGTTCCTAGGGAGGGAAGAAGAATGAGAGTGGTTAAAGGCCACTTCGAAGACCCGGATTACCTAGTAAACTTCATAACCTATTTCCAGAGTTCTTGGGCATGATTTTAAATTTACATGTTTATCTATTAATATTGTTAAATTATTATTTTATGTGACAGAAACTGTGCTCACGGAACAGGGGAAATAGAAACAAGAACAAGGAGCAGCAGCTCAACCACCATTCAGGCTCCCTCGCACTCTCATATCGGAGTGAACTATTAGAGAAGAAGGGTCATAAATCCCCGGTCCTCCAGACTTGGATCGATATATATGAGCCGGACAAGAATGCAGCTGAGAAAGTGGTGAGCGAAAACACGAAAAATTTATGTTATTACTATTATTTTTGTTTACAATATTTTAATATTATTTAATTATTGTGTTTTAATTGAGCAGGCAACAGTCAAGCGAAGGCTCGACGAAGTCTTGTCGCAATAAGATAGTGCAGCGGCGAGGATGATGGCAATGTGGTTTCACGAGAGTTTCTTCTTCCTCTTGATACGCAAATAGATATCATAGAGGAAGAGATGGGTTCAAGGCCCGGGACCTCTATAAGAGGTAATACTACATAACCTAGAGTCGTTTATCTCGATTTACGTGTATGCTCACTTTTCGTGTATGATTGATACATATTTATTTGTTCATGTTCGTCGTGGCAGGGGTGAGGAGAGCAATCACACACGAGCCCAAAGCCAGAGGAGGCGCCCGGGTAAACAACAATTCTTCAGAAATCGAGATGCTAAAGAGGGAGGTCGCGGAAGCGAAACAGGTGGCGCGCAAGTCCAGATATGATTATAATGCGCTCGCCAAAATGATGAGAGAAATGGAGGCCTTAGTACGATTTATCCAAGCTGGGAATCAATAAGCTGCAGTTCTTACCCTAAACCCTACCCCCGCTCTTGGCACCCAATCTAGCTGCAATTTGGGTGCCAACCAAGACTCTAATGTGTGAACAATAGTAGTTAGGGTTTGTATAGGCATCAAAACTGTGTACGTTTATATTTGCGGTTTATTTTTGCGTATGGATGATTGTGTGTTCATTGAGTTTGTTTTGTGTATATTTTGTGCAGTTTTTTCTTATAATTGTGTGCTTTCATAACTTGGTACGTAAAATTTTGAATAGTTTAATTTTATTGTCATCCAACGAAGCGACGAAGATTGAGCTATCTTCGTCCCTTTATTTAACACATGGAGCGACAAAGATACCTCAATCTTCATCGCTTTATCTAACACATGGAGCGACGAAGATTGAGGTATCTTTGTCGCTTTATTTAACACATGGAGTGACGAAGATACCTCAATCTTCGTCACTCCATATAACCCTCCTTGGTCTCCCCAACCTGACCAATATTGGTCTCTCAAATTTGAAGCGACAACTCTAATCTTCGCCGCAAAATTATGGGGCTACGTACTTATCTTTCACCGCTTCAGATGAATGAAGCGACGAAGCTTTATAAAATTACGTCTCCCAAGCGTGGAGAGACCAACATGAGGCGACAATGCTGAAGCGACGAAAATGCGGTCACCTCTCGTCCAGGCGACTAGAATGCTTCTTGGGCGGCGAAAGATCTTCGTCGCCTCAGTTATCTCCTCCAATAGTGCCCTAAGAATATGGCTATAGAAGGATTTGTCTTCGACTTCAATTTCAAATTTGAATTTCATATGTGTTGGGATTAGAACAGAGGTAAAAGAAACGACAAAGATCATTGGTGGTGCCATTGAAATCAATTTCTAGGTTTGAAAAATTGTAGAATTATACTTGATCGAGAAAAAAGAATGTTAGAGATGAGTTTTCTTTTGCAAAGATTAATTATAAGATTAATGATAAGTGAATAATAAATAAATATGTAGGAGGAATTGATTGTCTTTTGACTGATGTGATGTGTATACAACATGACTTAATAATATGATGTGGCATGCTACATAAATTTTGAGGCCTACACATCATGGTGAGGCCTAAAATCTTTTTTTTTATAATTTTTTTGATTTGTTTGTTGCTTCATGTGAGCAAGTCAATCTTCTAGTCAAAAGCGTAGCTACATACCTGGCTGCAAGTCAATCTTCTAGTCAAAAGCGTAGCTACACATCTGGCTACTGGGGGCTATAGCCCCCTCTAAATTTTAGAAAAATATTATTTGTTCCTTAATTTTTAGTGTAAACTTTCAAAATTTGAAACTTAACCCCCCCCCCCCCCCCCAAAATTTGTATACCTAACTCCAAAAACATTAGTTTCTTCGCAAAAAAATTTAACCCCCGCATTATGAAATCTTAACTCCGCCCTTGCTTCTCGTCAATGAAAATCCCTTAAATTAAACAAACCTCTTCCTCCTAGTAGTTAAGATCTCTATTCTGAATTAAATTCGAGAATAAAGCTAATAATCATTGCAGAGGATATCAACTGAGCACTACATAGTTGAATGTTTGTTGGAGAATTATTGCTCTCATGATAGGGCACGCATCTTTAACAATACCATTAGAGTCCGGCTTAGTCTGTGCTTCAATTAATTAAGGAGAAACAAGACTAGAAGGAAAATGATATTACTAGTATTGTCAAATCGGGAGTACTATCACTGTTTATGCACATAAAATATGGAGTTAGCGCGCATTAGGTTTAAGCATGGTCGGATAGTCTCATGATTGATGTTGTCTATACTTCTCCATAATGTCATCGATTGATTAGTTCAAATTTATATGTGGATCGGAATAGACAATACTGTTAGTCCACGCATGTGAACACATTCAGTATCAAATTGAATGTTCATTCCGTCTCATATCCACTCTCATTTCAATGATGGCCGCCTTTGCTGGAATATTTGAATTCTTGACACAAAAACACATATAGATAAGGGATTGGGGATTGCGAGTTGGTTAAACAATATATCTCATGTTGGTTTGAGTTATCAAACCCTAGAATAGACGTGCTTGGACACCGTGCGTACACTACTTGGCTACCCATGCTGGCCATGCAAAGTAGCAATCAGCAATTGGGAGCCGACAACCATATAATGCTATATATATTTTCCCGCTTTTATGTTTTCATTCGTTCACTAACAGAGATGAAAAGGATGTCCAGCGATCTTTTCATCTTTCATAAGCTCGTGTGCATATATATGCATGGTTGTAGATTTTAAATTTTCCTATATATTTAGCTAAGGTTAAGATCAACCTGACATGGATGTCTGATAAGAACTCATATCAAATGGCGCTGGAAAAGAGTGCATATTAACTCAGTGTTTGACTGGTTGATATATATCACGGTTATAACGTCACTCCCAAAACTCTGATGCAGAGTCAAACTTGACGACTCAATCTGCTAGCCCCGCAATCCCACACACACACACACACACACACACACACACACATATATATATATGAATATATGTATGACAAACATATCTATATATGTTCATGATGAAAAAGAGCTTCGATATATGTGGGAATCTAGCTGGGAACTGGTTGAGATCGAGATTATACCACTCCCTACCTAGGGTTCTAACTATTTCCCAGTTCTTTAGATCTGTGTTATGTGAAAAACAAAATGCAGCCCAACAGAGAGAGTGAGGGAGAGAAAGAGTTTGCTACGATAAACATGGAGAAGAATGAAATGGCTGCAACTTATGAGAAGCACAGATGAGATAACCGAGGTTAAGTACAGAGGAATCAAGGCCATGCCGTTTTTTATAGGGAATGAGACGTTTGAGAAGTTAGGAACCATAGGAACCTCAACAAACCTATTGGTGTATCTCACCACAGTCTTCCACATGAAAGCGTCACAGCTACAACTCTTGTCAATGTCTTCAATGGCACCACCAACGTAGCAACTTTGCTCGGCGCCTTCCTCTGCGACACTTATTTCAGCCGCTACAAGACCTTGGGATTTGCTTCTGTTGCTTCTCTTGTGGTATGGTATCATCACTAGATATGTCATTGAGAATTAAACTTATAACTTTGAATTTCTATTTCTGTGTTTGATGCTCAATTTCTATTTCATTGTTATTCTTGGGCGGATATGTCATGTGTATAATATAGGGGATGTTGATGCTTACTCTAACGGCCGGAATTTTAAAGCTTCCCCACCTTACTGTGGGACAAGTGGGCCGTGCAGGGGGCCTACATCATGGCAAATGGCATTTCTCCTAAGTGGGCTAGGATTTCTAGTTGTTGGAGCTGGTGGGTATAGACCATGCAACTTGGCCTTTGGTGCAGACCAGTTTAATCCCAACACTGAATCAGGGAAGAGAGGTATCAACAGCTTCTTCAATTGGTACTACTTCACCTTCACATTTGCCATGATGGTGTGCCTGACGATCACTGTGTATGTGCAAACTGATGTGAGCTGGGCGTGGGGGTTGGCGATTCCCACATTTCTCATGTTCTTGTCATGTGCAATGTTCTTTTTGGGTTCCAAAATATATGTAAAAGTGAAACCAAACGGCAGTCCATTGACTGGCGTGGCGAGGGTTATAGCTGCCGCGGTCAAGAAGAGGCGATTGCCTTCACCGGAGCAACCGTGGATATCACTATATAATCATATACCCATCGGCTTTATTAACTCCAAGATCCCTTACACTGATCAGTTCAGGTAACTCATCTTTAACATGGCTAGATAGGGTTTACATATCAATATGATTCAGGTTACTTGCATAAATAAATATAAGTTACCAAAATTTAGTAGGGATATATATTATGGCTAGCTAGAGTACTATATTATCAACAAATTATATGTTAAATATCCAAATAATCAATCAAGTATCATATAAGAATCTTCATAACCAAGGTTTAGACATGTTGTTGGTTATGTAACAAAACTATTAACCTAGCCGTCGGAAATTAGTTTTATGGGAAATTGAACTCCTAACCTCTTAGCCTATGAAAGTAATATTATGATGGTCAGCCACTAAACTACTGGTTTAGTGTTTATCGTAATATCAACATGTTTTGTTGTAAATTGTCAGATTCCTGGACAGAGCTGCAATCCTAACCGAGCAAGACGCAATTAACTTAGACGGATCATCAACAAATTCATGGAGACTCTGCACAATGCAAGAAGTAGAACAAGTGAAATTCTTGGTCAGAGTGATCCCCATATGGTGCTCGTCCCTCGTATTCTACATTGCCACAATCCAATAACAAACCTCCGTAGTCTTCCAAGCTCTCCTTCCGACATACACCTCGGCAACACCGGCTTCCAAATCTAAAGGTCCTAGAGGGGGGGTGAATAGGCCTTTACCACTTTTTCGTTCAAACTGTTCTCGGGATAGCAAGATATAGATCTGTCCCGAAACACAGAAACGATTACTGAAATGTAAAGCAGTAAGTAAAGTGACACAAGATGTTTTTGATAACGCAGAAATCCTACAACCAGGATCAAAAACTGCGTGCCCCTAACTCTTGAGGGACAAACATTTCCACTACTATGTAACACACACAATTACAAGTTTCTGGCACTCTGGGATACATAACCCGTATGCTATCCTGACTAGTCTACCCACCAGTACAAACAGAGCTACACTACCTTAATCTATGTGCTTACACTTTGGAAATTTACAGAAGTATCAACTCAGATCTTAACTACACGTAAGTTAAATCTTCTTGATCAACTTCTTGGGTTGGGCATCTCCACACTTTATCTCTATGGAATGCACAATGCACAAATGCATATGAGTTTTGAAAAACAGTTTTTATGCTTTAGAAATCCATGTCTATTATGCACAAACAAGGCAACCAGAAGACATGGAAGGGGAAGAGAAGAGAGAGGAGAAACTACACTCGAAAGTGCTCTCAAAGAGTACCAAAACAGAATAACCAAAACCCCCAAAGTTTTCACTCAACCAACCAAGGATCCAAGACAGCTTGGGTCTCCTTATATAGGGCAGGTTATTCAAGGGTCAAAGACAGCAAGTAACCACGTGAAACACAGCAGCCAAGAAGCCTAAATGCAGACCTAAACGCTGTCCAAATGCAGACCTAAACAAGGATCGATGCAGGCCTAAACACAGCAGCTACCGAGGTGACACAGCAAGCAAAGTCAGTTTGCATAGCAGCACAGTTTCTCACAACTTACCTTAAAGAGCTAAGGTAGTCTAATCAAGATAAGAGAGGTCATATGTGCTTATACCAGAATGGCAATATCAGATATCAAGGAAGAAGCACGTTATAAGACAGCAATGAGAGAAACCAGAGAAATCAGAACCGAAAGCGACTTGTCAAGAAGAAAAAGACAAACCGATTTTTCCAGAAAACACATGTGAACATATAGTCAACTTTCCTAGGGAACTCCCTTAATCAACACAGATTTTCATAACCAAAGAACATACAGCTTAAGCATAAATAATCTGGGTTATAGACGTGATTAAAGTCATCAAGAGTCACACAGGAAAACATTCCAGAATGTTTGGGATACATGCTCAGTATTCTATCCTAGATGGAAAACATGTATGCAATGAATGTTATACCTATTTGTCCAAAGAGATAAAGTCACTTAATCATTGATAAGCTTTCATTACTGTGTTTTGTCATGGCTTAAGAAATAGCCAACATCAAGTGTATGCCTTCAAAATCCCCGCCGCATCTTACGCCGTCTTCACCATGCGCAGCCTCACACTCTGGATACCTCTCTACGACAGAGTCATTCTACCGAAAAGCGACAGGAATCGAAAGCGGTGTAACACTGCTTCAGAATATGGGGTTTGGGATGTTACTCACTGTGATAGCAATGTTGGTCTCTGCCATTGTTGAAGTGAAGAGAAGGAGTTTGGCGCGCTCTGTCTAACCCTATAGGTTTTGACTCAAGAACAGGTGCCATTTCTTCCATGTCTGCTTTATGGCTCATACCACAGTTAACTATAACAGGACTTTCCGAGGCCTTCACCATTATAGCCCTAGTGGAGTTCTACTACAAGCAATTCCCCGAGAACATAAGAAGCATTGGAGGCTCTTTTTTGTTTGTGGGATTTGCAGGGTCGAATTACTTTAACAGTTTTTTGGTGTCAGTAGTTCACCGTACGACTCGTCGTAATGATGAGGAGGACTGGTTGGCTGAGGATCTTAACAAGGGGAGATTGGATTACTTTTACTACCTAGTTGCTGGATTGGAGTTTATAAATTTGGTCCATTTTGTATTTTGGTTGCTAAGTGGTTCAAGTACAAGGGAAGTGCTTCTAGTGTTGCCTCTGAAGTTGGGTTGGAGAGTTTGCAATCGGAGAAACGTCTTGTTTGATAGCTTAGCCAACTCTGTCATACATATACCATATGTAAAAAGCCATTTTCTCTATAATGAAAATTTCTAGGTATTTACGATGCTGATTTTTCACATCTGCTCGATCCGTCCTAAAGAATCATAATATATATAAATGGAGACTTGCTATGTGAAAGTTCACCATTTTCTTGTCTTATAAGTGAACCGTGTCACGTGTTTAAGTTCAAAATTTTAATATTATCAAATTATTATGTAGAGTCAATGTGTGTCACGTATTTGGCTCAAAATTTCAACAGTATAGAATTAAATGATAATAATCATTCAACCTCGTTTAAAAGGTAACTCTTCCCCTTTAAACCTCACCATATATATAACTTAGAATGTATCGGTGAAGTTTGGTGTTTAATCTCATTCTTTGTGGTGGTTTTAATATGCTTTTAGTAAAAAGGAAAATAAAATAAAAATATGGTTTCAGCTAAACGATTTTATTTTTATTTTTTTGAAATTGGTTGACAATTACAACGGACATTCGTTTCCAATGAAACCCAAGATGGATAAATGGAAGAGATGGGTCCCGCCAGCAAGACATGGTTTACTTTCTTACTATGCCTTAATATTGTAACGGAAATCTATTGCTAAGAACCAAAATGGTGTGTACCAATTTGCAACGGATAAGGCTCCCGTTTTCATATGAACCTTCCTAGCCAATTGGGCAATCTGTGTACAAAAAAGCAACGGAAACTCATTCCGTCACCATTTAGTATCAAATTAGCAATGGCAACACTATCTTACGTGACGGAAAACACTCCATTGCTTTCTAGTGTAAAATTTAGCAATAACAACAAATTTTCCTTTCTATTGATACCGTGGCTATAACCCATATTTTTAGTAGTTTCTAGTGTTCGTTGTCGATTCAACGATTCTCACGTCTTTGACCCAGAAAATCTCACCACAACTAATTAAGAGATTTTGAGTTTGATAAATTTGATCCAAAGAAGTGAGATATTCATACTTTTTCATCATCAATAATGATGAACAGTATCCAAAACCAATAGAAGCTACAGGAGAAACCAATAATGCACCATTTGTATCGAAAACCAATTGCTCCACGCATATAGATAAAAACAAATTACACACCAGAAGTGACAGAACTTCCTTTTCTTTGTTTTCAACACATTTCTGTGTGGCTCATCATCAGCATCAGCATCAGCATCGATCTTATAGGAAAGACAAAATCTTTGATAACCAAATGGAAATGGGGAGAGTGGCCTTGCATGAGCCATGAAACGTGTTCACTCATATCTGCCATGCACCGATCATTTCCAGCAAAGTGAAAAAAGATCCTAGTAAAGTTTCAAAAAGAGTGAGCTATCTTATGATACCTAACCAAGAAAATTATTACAATTTATCCTGCTTGTTATTGTTAAGTGAATAGTATCAGATTTGAAATCAAGAAATTTATTTATTTCTTTTTCATTGGCCAACTGAAAGTCTTTTCTGTAATGGGAAATCTCAGAAAATTATGGACTGATAGTCAACCAAACAATGACTTGGTGGTCCAACAACTACACATCACAGGAAGCATGCACATTGGTCTCCAATTCCATCTAGTTAAAAAACAACAAGTAGTGGACAGGTGAGGTTCCTCTTTCTCACATCACTCATTCACTAATTCAGTTACCTTTTCATTATTTTAATTCTCATGTTGCTTTTGGCCTGAAATCTTTAGCAGTGAGAGCTGAGGAAGAGAACACGGATAGATTTTTACAGAAGCCAAAACCATGGAGAACAGTGAGCAGAGAGTAGTAGCCATGGTGGAGGAGGAGGAGAAGAAGGTTGAGGATGCTGCTTCTGAAGCTGAAGAGGAAGTGAACTACAGAGGATGGAAAGCCATGCCATTTGTCATAGGTGAGATTTCAGGCTGACCCTTTTCTCTTGATTTTCTCTATCTTTTCAGATTGATGATGTAAAGTTTTGGTCTTTTAATGTTGTGACGTTAATTATGAGTGACCCTTTTGCATATAATTGCAGGAAATGAAACCTTTGAGAAGTTAGGAGCTATTGGAACCTTATCTAATCTCTTGGTCTATCTCACTACTGTGTTCAACATGAGCAGCATTACAGCTGCAACTATCATCAATGTCTTCAATGGCACCACTAATTTCTCTACTATGATCGGCGCTTTCGTTTCTGACACTTACTGGGGTCGGTTCAAAACCGTGGCCTGCGGTTCAATCGCTTCTTTACTGGTACTTGAATTATAATAGCATGATTAGCATCTAATGTCCATAATACGTATTGACCAGGAGTTGTTTCTGAAACCTGGATCATCCGGATCAAATTTTAGAACTGCTCTAGTAGAAGTGTTTTTGTTGGAAGCGGTTCTGTAATGTGCTTTTACAATGAGTTTTGTGATTAGCCCAGGATGCACTTTATGACAGCTAATATAGTGCTTATACCAGACTAGCTTTTAGTGTTCTTATAGGCAAGTTCATGTTGACTTCTAATTGACTTAAGCTAGTACTGGCAATGGATCTAATTCTGTGTTTCTATTGTTTAAAAGGGGCTGATCTTCATAGACTTCACTGCCATATTCAAGACCCTTCACCCTCCTCCTTGCGGAGCACAGGACCGCAGTGCGTGTACAGGCGGCACACCTGGGCAAATTACATTTTTAGTAGCTGGGCTTTTCCTACTCATAGTAGGAGCTGCTGGGATTAGACCATGTAACTTTGCATTTGGAGCAGACCAGTTTAACCCAAAGACAGAATCTGGAAAGAGAGGAGTCAACAGCTTCTTCAACTGGTACTTCTTTACATTCACTGTGGCACAAATGCTGTCATTGACAGTCATTGTGTATGTGCAGTCCAATGTGAGCTGGTCTCTGGGGTTTGGCATTCCAGCCATGCTCATGTTTTTGTCATGTGCACTCTTCTTCATGGGTGCGAAATTATTTGTGAAAGTGAAACCCAGTGGAAGTCCAATGACAAGTGTAGCACAAGTCATAGTTGCTGCTTTAAGGAAAAGGAAACTTAAGCAACCAGAACAACCATGGCTCTCCCTCTTTGTTTATATGCCTCCTAAGTCCATGAATGCCAAGCTCCCTTACACACATCAATTCAGGTACTTATATAAGACTAGTGTGTTTGATCTACAAGTTACTAAACTTAAGTCCTAATATTGTTGTTTTCACTTCTCAGATGCCTCGACAAAGCAGCTATTGCAACGCCAGAAGACCAAATAAACCCTGATGGATCAGCATCCAATCAGTGGAGACTATGCAGTATGCAGCAAGTGGAAGAATTGAAATGCTTGGTGAGAGTTTTACCAATATGGTCTGCATGCATTGTGTATTATGTTGTCATAGTGCAACAGCACACCTATGTAACCTTCCAAGCTCTTCAAGCCGATAGACACCTCGGAAGCTTCCAGATCCCAGCTGCATCCTACTATGTCTTCTTGATGTTGGCCATGACCATTTGGATTCCCATCTATGACAGACTTGTAGTCCCATTTCTCCAAAAGCGCACAAACGTAGAAGGCGGAATCACAGTCCTGCAAAGAATGGGGACTGGCATTGTTCTCTCCGTTGTCTCCATGTTGGTCTCTGCAATCGTTGAAGAGCGTCGCAGGTCGGCAGCTCTAACCAAACCAATCCCGGGGATTAGATCAAGGGGTGACATTTCTTCCATGTCAGGCTTCTGGTTAGTCCCTCAGCTCACTCTGGCTGGACTAGCAGAAGCCTTCACTGCCATTGGACAAGTTGAGTTCTACTACAAACAGTTCCCCGAAAACATGAGAAGCATTGCAGGGTCTCTCTTCTTCTGTGGACAGGCAAGTTCAAGTTACTTGAGTGGCTTCTTGATTTTAGTAATTCATAAAACTACCGAGGGGGCTGCAACCGGAAATTGGCTGCCGGAAGATCTCAACAAGGGGAGACTTGATTACTTTTACTACATGATCACTGGTCTTGCAGTGGTGAATTTCGGATACTTTCTGCTCATGGCGAGTTGGTACCAGTATAAAGGTTCTGGGGTTGATACTACACTTGAAATTGAAGTTGTGTCGAAACCGTTGGAGAAAAATACTCGATGGTGAGGAGGCCTCAAGAACTTTCAAGCTCGTAGTAATATGTATGCCAGAGTATTCCTTGTTGTAGATGGAATGTACCTATGAAGAGCTCAGATTATTATTAGGGCCATTATCATTATTAGTCACTACCGATGGAGATTTTTTCATACAATACTAGTGGAGAAGTAATTGGCCTTTATTATATACTCGCAAGATCCAAATTCAGTAGAGATTGATAAGAAACCACCAATATGCATCTCTAAGAACATATTTTCCTAGTTGAATATGGGAGTGGTATTCTCATTTACATGTTCGTTTCATAAGAAAGTAAACATGTTATGAGTGGTTCATATCAATTGAGGAATTTGTTCCTCTTTACCTAGTCATGTGAGCTTTAACAAAAGTAGAAAACAGCGGATTGCAGCAAACTCATTTTACATGCCAAAAATAAGTCAAAGCAGAGTAGCAAACTTGAAAAGGATTTCTCTACGAGGTTACTCACAACATGCCGAGTACCTGTCTTTACTCTCAGCAATACTAAGATCTGTTACAGTATAGTGAATAATTTCTGTCCCGTAACTAGACTGTGTATGCTTGCTGAATTGTGTCGATGTCAAGACCCTTCAATCTCACCACAGATTCCACGTGGCCTTTCGGTGTATGCAGCTCTCTCAACCTGCGCAACAGAATTAGATTTGTGATCACAGACTGGTAGAGAAAAGTAGTTTTGAGATATAATCCGCTTTCTGTATCAAAATGAAATGGAAGCGTGCAGCTTTACCTGGCAATTTCAGCTCTTCTCTTGGCCTCTTCAGCCATGTGATTGAGTTCCGTGAAATGAGTTCGTTCGGTGAACATCTTGGTGTCTGGTGGTTGCAAACCGTGCAGAGTCCTTTGTGCATGTGCCCATTGAAGTGATCTACGCATTTTAGGCGTATTAATTAATATATTTTCTCTACATTTTTACTTTGATAATTGCTTAGTTTTATTAGTTTTAACTTATTTTGTTAATTTCATGTGTTGACCAAAAGAGACGGAGTAAAGGAGTCTACAAGCATGCAAAATGCAACAAAATAATGGAGAAAAGAAATTGGTTCGAAATTCCAAGGAAGAAAGTAAAAAAATTACAAAGAAAAAGGAGACTACGGAGTAAAGAGTTCATGTTTACACTTTTAGTTCCGTGAACAGCACTGCAAACTTCGAGAGCAAGATGACCCTTTGATGGAGATGACATCGGTTTTAGGAGGTGGTGATGGTGTAGTTGGCCTTGACTTTGGAGATCTTTGTGGTGGAGAGTGTTTGAGTATTTTGGCAGCGTGAGAGCGTAAGATGGGTGATCACATGTAAATAGTAGTTAGTATTTTGTTTTCGGTCTAGCAAGCATGTTTAAGATTATTTGTTCTTGTTTTTTTTCTACTTGTCTATGAGTGAAGCATGATAGAATCTAGGATTTCTAAATATGTTTGCTTACCAATTTCTGTTCTTATTTTCGTAGTTAATTAATCCAAACTTGCAAACCCCCATACCTTTTATTCTCTGTTTATAAACGTTGTCAAGCATTAGTACCCTCAATCCCCGGTTAAGAACGATTCCTACTTATCAATGCTAAATTTACAAAGAAGGGTTTTAAATTGCATACGTGTGAGATATGTGTTGAGTGTCTACTTTGTGTTAATATTTGATGCATGTTTTACGCGTTATCATGAAGCTCACGCTGTTCCTTTCCGAAGTCCTTTTGCCTTGTGAAAGCAATCTAGAAAACATATGGTAACATATGGGTAAAGTAAAGATAGGAGGCGTGGTTCAAAAATACTGTTATCGACTAAGGTCAAATTTCAGAACTACCAGTAAATATCGGATAAGCTTTAGTTTGGCTCTGCTCTTATCTCCATGATTAATTATATATAGTCTCACTAGAACTAGAAGCTCAATATCGTAAGATTAAGTGAGAGAGCCAACAGAGAGAGATACAGAGGGAGAGAGAGTGATGGGGATGAATGCTAGGGATTCATCTAGTCCAGGAAGAAAGAAAGCAAGAGGAGGATGGAGAGCAATCAAGTACATTCTAGGTACGTATATAGTGATTGGTTTAATTTCTTGCTCATATATGTTGAGTTGAAGTACTTACAAAAACTATGTTTGAATAATATATCAGGGAATGAGTCGTTTGAGAAGCTGGCTTCGATGAGCTTGATATCCAATATCACAGTGTATTTGTCAACTAAGTACAATTTGAGTGGCTTGTTTGTGGTTAATGTGGTGAGCATATGGAGTGGTTCCTCCAATGTTGCTTCACTAGCCGGTGCTTTCATTTCTGATACTTATCTGGGCAAGTATCGGACTCTTCTGTTTGGCTCACTCTCATCTCTTCTGGTAATTCAGATTCAACTCACTCTCTTTTGCAATATTATTTCTCAGCCTAGCTAGGTTGATTATAGACGACATCTATGCCATGTTAGCATTCACGTTCATAGTCTCACAACTCATTTACATGAACATGTGTTAAGATTGCTATATATACCTAACTAGTGTAAATTTTATTTCTCAAGATAACTAATTAACCTTTATATGTTGAGTTTGTTGACATACAATCTTCACTTGTAATTTGCATAATAATTTAGAGGAAGGCAAGATAATTGAACACATTGATTGAAGAACAAGCAAAGAAAAAATCTGGAACGACTGGACTAAAAACTCCGAACTTCATGGGATTTTCCTAAAGACGGTTACACAAAACAAACTCCTAGTTGACTGGGAGTCTTATTTATTCAATAATCAACAATATTCTACTTCAAATAAATAAACCCGTCTAACAACAAAACCAAGGGATTAGTTTTGCAAATTATCCTTAGCAGTATTTACTCACCACATATATAGAACTATGTTCTTCCATGCATGCATGTCTTTTCCTGCATTTTTGAATTTTGAACGTACTTTATTTTGTAGGGTATGGCCACCGTAGCCTCAACTGCAATATTTCCCCAATTAAGACCCTCCCACAGCTGCAACGGCCAACTCCATAACTGCCCTCAGCCCCAAACTTGGCAGCTGGCCATACTCTTCACTGGCCTCGTCTTCCTATCAATCGGGGCCGGAGGTATTAGGCCCTGCAACATTGCCTTCGGTGCTGACCAATTCGACACCAAAACATCCAAAGGAAGAGCACAACTCGAAAGCTTCTTCAACTGGTGGTACTTCTCCTTCACCATTGTTATTATTATTGCCCTCACCGGAGTTGTCTACGTTCAAACCAACGTCAGTTGGGCCATAGGGTTCTCCATCCCCACCGCCATGCTCACTCTCTCCATCGTAATCTTCTTGCTTGGCCGACATACTTATATTTACTTCAAGCCACGGGGAAGCATTTTCTCTGACTTAGCCAAAGTGATCACTGCTGCATGCAGGAAGTCTAGGGTTAGGGTTGACCCTAATTCCGAGCCCTTTTTTTACGATCCTCCTGTTGTTGATGACGGCTCGGAGAGACAATTCGCTGCAGTCAAGTACCCTCAAACTAGTAGGTTCAAGTGCCTTGACAAAGCTGCCATTATAGCAAACCCTAGCCAAGAACTGGACAATTACGGTAAGCCGAAAAGTGTGTGGAGACTATGTAGCATTCAACAAGTCGAGCAGTTGAAGTTTGTGGTGGCAATCTTACCAGTTTGGGTATCAGCCATCGGTACATTCATAGTCCAAGACCAAATGACCACTTTCGGTGTGCTACAAGCTTTGCAAATGGACCGATCAATAGGACCTAATAAGTTTCTTTTCCCAGCAGGCTGGATGTCCATAATCATCAACATTGCCCTAGCTCTATGGATCCTCATTTACGAAAGGTTTTACCTCCCTATAGCTAAACACTTGCGCAAAGCATCAATGACCAGAGAGCTCCGATTTACAATGCGGCAAAGACTCAACACCGGGATTACTCTTTCAATCATCACAATGTTGGTGTCTGGGATCGTCGAGCAACACAGAAGAAAGACAGCAATGAAGCACGGCTTGTTTATTTCACCGGCTAGTTTTTTTTGGCTGTGGCCACAGTTTTACTTGACGGGCTTAACCGAGGCTTTCGCCGCGATTGGGACAATGGAGTTCTTCACCATGCAAATGCCGGAGAGCATGAGGACCGTTGCCGGAGCAATCTTCTTCCTTAGCTTATCGGCTTCGAATTACCTAAGCTCGTTTGTAGCGAACATAGTCCACAAGGCGACGAAGGATAAGTCTCCGTGGGTAGGGGGTCACGACCTTAACAAGAACAAGCTCGACTACTATTACTACCTCATAGCTTGTTTTGGCGCTGTCAATCTTGTCTACTTCAATCTGTTTGCAAAGCGTTATGTGTTGATTGATGAAAAGCCTAGTGAGAAAAAGGAAATGCAGCTGGAGAGGATAAATGTGGAGGATAAAGCTTAAGGATTGGAAGAACATGCAAGACCAGTAGTTTGCTTATTCTTGCTTGTTTTAATGTTCCATTTTGTACGTAAAGAGGTAGGCAGTACTTTTCTCTCTTCTTTTTCTTGTTAAAATTTCAATGTTTGGTGACTTGTTCTATGAACTGAGTAGTACTAGCCAAGCTGATTGAGCAATTGATCTGTTTTGCTACTTGAATTGGGTTGACCTTGTGATCATCACCGTTGCTTTCAATATTTCAACTGAAAGAGTTTTATTTATGTTGAACTAGTTAGTTAAGGTTTTCATCCGTAAAATTGTAGAAATTCTAGCTAGGGTGTTTTATGACTTTTACCTAATCATCTCTTAGGAGACTCTCTGTTACACGGACTGGTTATGTCTCATAAATTATAAATGGAAGGGAGTTTTATCTAATTATCCTTTGGAAAATCCCATGATTATAGG
Organism: Geum urbanum; assembly: GCA_946800695.1. NCBI lineage: Eukaryota > Viridiplantae > Streptophyta > Magnoliopsida > Rosales > Rosaceae > Geum > Geum urbanum. The sequence continues at coordinate 46,671,860 of OX327013.1, forward strand.
AGCTTTTAGTCATGACTACGTAGTCGTTGCATGTTTAAGTTTAGGCAATGTTAGTGGCCTCATGGCCCTGATTTTTTCTTACAATATAACAAAAATCAAAACACAAATCTTGCCTTTTTTAGCTTTGAGTTTTAAATTTATTTTGTTTCATTTCAATATCCTAATTATATAGATTATATTATATAGATATTTTATTTTCTAATCGATTATTAATTGTCTTCCCTTAAAGCCAAATTATACCATGATTGTATCAATAAATAATCTTAATTGTTGTCCATATTAATTCATTTAAAATTTAGTTCTAGTTTATCAACCACATATTTTCGTGAGAGAAAAAAAATGTAGAATTAAGAGATGGATGTAGCCATTGTTGATTGAATTAGGTATTTGAAGTACGTACATATCTGCCATTGATAAAGTAAGTTTTTCAGAAAGTCAAGACCCCACTACTAGAGATCAGCTTCCAAGCGACAAAGGTAAGTACCTCTGTCTCTCCAATCCTTCTGAGACGACGAAGAATGAATTCGTAGCCTTAGAAATAATCTACGTCGCTTCAACATCCCTGAGGCGACCAACATTGTTCTACATCGCTTCAGAAAAAGGAAATAACCAAATTTAGGTATCTGAAGCGACGTAGAACCATGTTAGTCGCCTCGTCAAATCTGAGGCGACGAAGATTGAGCAATGTTCGTTGCCTCATTTTTTTTAAACTGGATCTGCTCTCCTTCTTAAAGTCAAACCCTTTATAAAGTTAAAATTTTGGGAAAATAGGTCATTCGCGTTCTGGAGCTGTTCTTGGCCGATTTGGAGAGAAATTTGAAGAAATTGAGAAAGAAGGTTGTTCTTGCTATCCATTTGATTCTCAAGTAAGGTTAGTTTGATTTTTATCTCTTTAACTCTCTTTATGATCATATTACATGTTAATTGAGAAGTGAAATTGATGTATATGTGAACTTTTTGAAATTGAATTGAATTTGGCCTTATATTGTAGTTTTAGTGTTTGAATCATTGAATTGTGATAAATCATGTTATGGGTTCATCAATAATGTTTGAACTTTGGTTAAATTTAGTGAAATTTGTGATGATTAGTGTAGATTAGGTGTATAGGTCTCAATTAGTGGTGTTATTAGTGTTAATCATGAAATCGAGTGTAGGGTTATCTATAATTGTGGTGTTTATCAACTTAGAACTCCCGTTTGAGAATCAATAACTCATCTAGTTGATCGAGATAAGTTGTTGATTCTCGAATTGTCCCATTTTTGGACACTTTAGGTGAACACGACTTTGTTGATCCTTTTGCTATTCATGTGGTTTTAGTTTCAGTTTTGGGATATGGTTTCGACAGTGTCTCCTTACAATATTCCTCGAGTACAAATTAGGTTGTTTAGATATGTGTGCACTCGAGGAACTGTAGAGAGATGCTACCAAAATTTCTAAAAACTGGAGCTGAAACCCATGGGTGCAAGAGGGTTGACAAATGTCGTGTTCCCCTTAAGGGGATAGAACCCAATTCACCCGGAGGCATAAGGAGAAGAAGTGTGGGGACAGGTTTTGGTTGTATCATAAATGTGGCGTGGTAACTTTGTTCATATTGATTGTTTCTGTTGACAGGAAACATAGAAGGACACCCAGACAAAACCTGGATGACATATCCTTATGCAGATCCAAGGTACATCACAGGCATATTTGAGTTTATGAATTTTGCCTGGCGACATAGTAACAGAGCCGATTATCACTTCTACTTGTGCAAACGTTGTAAGAAATGTTCGTTCAAGGTTACTATGGATACCATATATCGTCACTTGTCACACAGTGGTTTGAATCTGGAGTATACTGTATGGCACCTTCATGGAGAAATTTCAAGTGAACCGACAATGCTCAGTCAACGACGACAGTGGCTTCAAGACAGAGTCGGTCATTCTAGTAGTGTCGGTCCTTCAGTGAATCCGCAGTTGGAGATTGTACATGATGCATATCCGTATTATCCTGGATACAATGCAGATGCACCCCAACAATTTGTAAAAGATAATTCTGGCATCAACTTCAATGGCATGGTAGACGATGATTATGAAAAAGTAAGATAGATTATTAAAGGAGTCACAGACTCCATTATATGAAGGCAGTGAGGAAACTGTTTTGAGTGTCATATTAAATGCAATGGAAATGAAAAATGAAAATGGATGGTCAGACACAAGTGTTGACTCTTTATGTAGTTACACTAATAAACTTCTTCCTAAATGGCACACATTCCTCTGTTCATACTCGAGAATTAAAAAAATCTTGAGTGATCTTTCACTTGGTTATCAAAGAATTGATGCGTGTGAGTTCAACTGTGTGTTGTTCATGGGGGCACTTGTAAAAGAGAGGATTTGTCCAGTGTGTAATTCTGAAAGATATAAGCCATATAAGGATGACATTCCCAAAAAAATCATTCGTAACTTTCCTCTGAAACCAAGGTTGAAGCGACTGTTTATGTCACCACACACTGCCAAGCATATGCGATGGCTCGGGGAGAGGATATGCGTGGCTGGTAGTCTCAGTCATCCAGCTGATGGAGAAGCGTTTTAACATTTTGACAGAACTTTTCCAGGTTTTGCATGGGACTGGAGAAATGTGCGCCTTGGAGTTGCAACAGGCAGTTTCAATCCATTCGAAATAATGGGGACTTTGCATAGTACATAGCCCGTTGTTGTGATGCCGTACAATCTACCACCGTCAATGTGCATGAAGAAGGAATATAACATGCTATCGGTGTTCATTTCAGGCCCTAAATTTCCCGGAAAGTACCTTAGTGTACTGATGGAGCTAATGATCGATGAGCTAATAAATTTATGGGTCGTTGGAGTCCATACTTTTGATCGAGTAGACAATGAGGTATTCTTGATGAAGGCAGCGGTGATGTGGATTATCAGCGACTTTCCTAGTTTAGAGATGCTTGCGGGCTCAACGGTGAAAGGGTACAAGGCATGTCTAATTTGTCTAGATGAGCTGACTTCATAGCATATCTGTGGGAGGATAGTTTATGAAGGTCATTGAAAATGGCTCCACCAAGACCACCCTTGGCGATTGAGTAGGGCATTTAATGGGAATGTGGAGTTTGAGGGAAGACCCATTCAGAAGAATAGGAATGAAATTTTGGAGCAAATTAGGTCACACGCTTACCCAATTCTTAGCCAACATGACGACTTGAAGGTGCCGTACAATCCGAATAACAGATAGTGTTGGACTCACGAGAGCATATTTTGGAAGCTGCCTCATTGGTCATCATTGAAGATTTTAGACATTGCTTAGATGTCATGCACATTGAAAAAAAATGTGTGTGACAACATCCTTGGAACCATTTTTGCAATTGATAAGAAGACCAAGGATGGTCCAAAAGCTCGCTCTGCTTTGAAGAAGAGAAATGTGCGCAAAAATCAATGGCAAAGAGAGGGTGACGAGGGGACGGTGAAGGTTCCTCATGCACCCTTTTTAGTTAAAAATGATGCTCTAGAAGATGTGTTCGAGTAGTTCAGGGATGTTAAGTATCATCTTGGTTATGTAGGAAGTTTGAGAAGTAAGGTCAAAGTTCTTCCCCTGTCACAGTTTTATGGATTGAAGACGCATGATTTCCATGTATTGCTTCAACGTCTTCTTCCAGTGGTTATTAGAGGGTTCTTACCAGATAACGTTGTGAAGCCATTGATAGCACTATCAAATTGGTTTCATAAATTATGCAGTAGGGAGCTGAAGAAAGATGTTGTGCGTGACATGGAAACTAAGATAGTGATGATTCTCTGCAATTCCCCGAAAACATGAGAAGCATTGCAGGGTCTCTCTTCTTCTGTGGACAGGCAAGTTCAAGTTACTTGAGTGGATTCTTGATTTTAGTAATTCATAAAACTACCGAGGGGGCTGCAACCGCAAATTGGCTGCCGGAAGATCTCAACAAGGGGAGACTTGATTACTTTTACTACATGATCACTGGTCTTGCAGTCGTGAATTTCGGATACTTTCTGCTCATGGCGAGTTGGTACCAGTATAAAGGTTCTGGGGTTGATACTACACTTGAAATTGAAGTTGTGTCGAAACCGTTGGAGAAAAATACTTGATGGTGAGGAACTTTCAAGCTCGTAGTAATATGTATGCCGGAGTATTCCTTGTTGTAGATGGAATGTACCTATGAAGAGCTCAGATTATTATTAGGGCCATTATCATTATTAGTCACTCTACTGATGGAGATTTTTTCATACAATACTAGTGGAGATGTAATTGGCCTTTATTATATACTCGCAAGATCCAAATTCAGTAGAGATTGATAAGAAACCACCAATATGCATCTCTAAGATCTTTTCCTAGTTGAACATGGGAATGGTATTCTCATTTACATGTTCATTTCATAAGAAAGTAAACATGTTATGAGTGGTTTATATCAATTGAGGAATTTGTTCCTCTTTACCTAGTCATGTGAGCTTTAACAAAAGTAGAAAACAGCGGATTGCAGCAAACTCATTTTACATGCCAAAAATAAGTCAAAGCAGAGTAGCAAACTTGAAAAGGATTTCTCTACGAGGTTACTCACAACATGCCGAGTACCTGTCTTTACTCTCAGCAATACTAAGATCTGTTACAGTATAGTGAATAATTTCTGTCCCTTAACTAGACTGTGTATGCTTGCTGAATTGTGTCGATGTCAAGACCCTTCAATCTCACCACAGATTCCACATGGCCTTTCAGTGTATGCAGCTCTCTCAACCTGCGCAACAGAATTAGATTTGTGATCACAGACTGGTAGAGAAAAGTAGTTTTGAGATATAATCCGCTTTCTGTACCAAAATGAAATGGAAGCGTGCAGCTTTACCTGGCAATTTCAGCTCTTCTCTTGGCCTCTTCAGCCATGTGATTGAGTTCCGTGAAATGAGTTCGTTCAGTGAACATCTTGGTGTCTGGTGGTTGCAAACCATGCAGAGTCCTTTGTGCATGTGCCCATTGAAGCTCACGCTGTTCCTTTCCGAAGTCCTTTTGCCTTGTGAAAGCAATCTAGAAAACAAAACAATGTCTCAAATAGCTCGTATGAAAGTGCCTGATTAAGAAAACCACTTAAGAAGAGCAAAAGCATACCCTTTGCTCGATGAGAAGATCCCAAGCCTTCCCACTCAGAGCATAGCGTATCATGAACTTCAGGATATCCAGTGGGATATAAGTCACAATGTTGTAAAGCCAGATAACCCCAGCCCAACCCCATCCTATCCCTTCGATAGCAGCAAACTCCCAGTTAGCATAGACTGCTATCAAGGTGGCAATCTGCTCAAATAAAAATATCAAAGTTCAGTGCTTCCTCATACCCAATCTAAAGGAATTGAAAATTGGGATTATTGAGAAATCAACTCACCAGCTGCGCTATAAAGAAAGCCACAACAAGCAGCATTCCAGGTCGCTCAACAAAGGACCAACTTCGAGACCGTGTAACAAAAATGAGGGCCTGACTAATGATGCTCACTTGTAGATATATAGCAGATGCAAGCTTCCTAAAGTCATCATGAGCTGTCTTCTCAAGGGTTGACACTCCAAAGGTTCTCTGAAACATGCAGTACATAGAAATTAATAATCCATTACAATTGAGAAACTGAGAAGCGGAAGTAGACATAAAACTAGTTCTCATAATGTAAAGTAAAGTATCTGCCATGATCTCATTTCAACATCAGAACAGAGCAGGCAATCTTACTGGGAAAAAGTCTGTTTTGTATGCTGCCCAAAAGAATATCACAGTCATTATTGCCAAGTAAGTTCCAAGCACAATTCCAGTTGCGAAAATCTCAGCCAGCTTCCAGCTATCCGGCAGCGGAGATGGTTTAACCCTGTCCTTTGAAATCGTCATAATAGTACCTAAAAGGGAAAGTTGCTAGTAAGTCACTGCAGATACACATACTCAAATCTCCACTATGTATAACCAAACAACTCATGAGAAAAGGGTAGAACACTTGACCATCATTGACCAAACAACAATAAAACATGCAGCTAACAAGGGCTCAAACACTTTTGATTGAATTAAAATATATCTGATGAATGTTAGACTCGAAACTTTTGCGCGTCTGTGTGTGTGAGAGAGAGAGAAAGAGAGATTCAACAGCGAAAGGAAGCACAAACCATCATTGAGAATTGCAATAATAAGCACCATGAAAGGTGGAAAATCAAATCTCCATAGCAGGGCCAGCAGCATGAAACCCATCTGCCAACATAATAAGGGTCAGATAAGTGTTGAATTCTAAACAGTTCCCAAAGAAATGCATTTTCATTATAAGATGTCATCTACATAGATCAATTCAAAATATAAGCAACTTACCACTATACGGATTGTGATGGATACAGCATATATCTGACAGCATAAAGAGCAAAGTTTTGAATCATCATTAGTTCACCACTAATGCAGGCAATAAAAATCACAAGATAGAAATCATCTACCACAGTACAAATCAAAGCTTACTGTGTAATTTTTCATTCTCTGGAAAATTGCTCGACTAGTCAAAACGGCACTAATAATTACACTAAGGCCAGGTTCAGTTAGCACAATATCTGAAGCACTGCGAGCCGCATCTGTTGCATCAGCAACAGCTATACCAATATCCGCCTTTTTTAGGGCAGGAGCATCATTAACTCCATCACCAGTCATTCCACAGATATGTTTCATTGCTTGCAGGCGTTTCACTATCTCGTATTTGTGCTCTGAATCAAAACAATATTAAGCCAATCAGCTCAACAGAATTACAGAAGAATTATCACCATTTCTGGGTGATAAAAATTTCATAGACGAATATTTCATCAAGCATGTAAGCAAGCTTAACAATGGCAAGGGAACAAGCATACCTGGGAAAACACCGGCAAATCCATCAGCTTTCTCTATTAAATCGTCAATTGGTAAAGCTGCAATTGACTCATCCTTATCCTGTCCTAGTAAAGCTGATGAAGGATACATATTTGTTCCCATTCCCAAACGACGTCCAGTTTCCTTTCCTATGGCCAGTTGATCCCCTGAGAAAGTAAAAGTTCTAGTAAATGGTGGTAAGTCACATCTAAATTTACCTGCACACTTTCCATATAGGATGAGCACATTTCATTCTCTCTCTAAATTGAGAAAGCATGAATGAAATGACAGATTTCAACAGAACTAATATATTAAAACATCTATACAGCATCATCATCGGTGTTCATAACATCAAGTAAACCATGCACTTGGTGAAGCTATAAATAACATACGACCCCAATATCGGTGATTATATCAAGACAAAATAGAGTTAAATTGATATTATGAGCTTCAATTGCTCAAGAATCTTCAAGATGCTACCGAGATCAAATTGGACTTCATAGATTTTTTACAAGCACCCACAATACATATATAAACTACAACAAAAGAGCACACACCTGTAATCATTTTCACATTTACTCCAAGATTTAGTGCCCTCCTTATGGTCTCTGCACTGTCATGCCTAGGTGGGTCAAAGAGAGGCATTAGACCAATGAACTGCCATGGGCCTCCGGGACTCTCCTTGATTCCTTCTGGAACTTCCTGCAATGCAAAAGATAACTCAAACATCTAAAAAAAAGTTCAAGGTACAACAGACAACCAAAAGGGGAAAACGAGAAATCCATTAACCTGGTAGGCTACTGCAAGAGAGCGCAACCCTCGCTCTGCAAACTTATCAATCACAGCATGAACTCTACGCTCAATGTCTGACTTATTGTGCGCAAGATGTAGAATCTGAAAAAGAAGAAAAATCGATAAAAGTGGAATTAGGAGTAGTATTGAATGAAAAGTCGGACACAACAGAGTGGAGAATAATTTACCTGCTCTGGTGCACCTTTGCTAACCCTGTGCATTTTACCATCACGGTCAATGTAAGTCAATGCAGTTCGCTTATCAGTAGGATTGAACGGAAGAAAGTGTACTTCTTGAATGCCAGCACGTGCCTAGCCATTGAGAAAGATACGGATTTTCGAGTCAGATATCATGTTAGACATATATATTCAGGATAACAATTCAAACTTAAATTTAAAATCAACAAAATACGCCTACAAATAGCGTCATGTCGATGTTTAAGGAAGACAACAGCATTTACCTCCCTAGGATCAGCCAGCATCCCAACTATTGCAGTATCTATTGCATCTTGATTCTCCGTCCTGGAGGCTCGAGCTGACATCAAAACAACAGTATCGGCATCCACTCCTTTTGCGAAAACCTACACATAAATAAAATTCAAACAAAATTAGAATTTCATCAGGTAAGAATAAATTATATAACAAATAATCTGCATTTCTCCTAAACGACCTCGATGAGATTTTTGTCAACAGTCAGCTTGTTCAATGTTAGTGTTCCAGTCTTGTCACTACAAAGAACATCCATGCCAGCCATTTCTTCAATGGCTGTCATTCTCTTTGTGATAGCTCCCTGTAGTCATCATGAACAGACTTAATCATGTCCAAAAAGCAATAACCACATACAGTTGTAGCATTTTACATGGAAATAAACGTACCTGCTGTGCCAATCGATGAGACCCAATTGCCATCGTCACTGACAGAACCGTGGGCATTGCTATTGGAATTCCACCAATGAGAAGCACAAGAAGATTGTCAATTCCAGGGCGATAGTCTCTGTCTTGTATCGGGTACATGACAATTATCTCTATTACCATTCCCACAGCAATTGAACAGATGCAGAAATTCCCTATCGCTGTTAAGACCTGAAAATGAAAAAGACAAAAGGAATTATTTACATAGTCAAAGTGTAGAAATTCCACTACTCCGTGATAAGATATAATACTGTTGTTCCCTCACCTTTTGGAAGTGACCCACTTGATTAGTGCTATCAACAAGGTGAGCAGCCTTCCCGAAGAAAGTATGTACGCCAGTGGCAATGACCACAGCTTCAATCTCTCCCTGTTTGCAGGTTGAACCAGAGTATACACCATCTCCAGGGCCTTTTGTCACCGGAAGCGACTCACCAGTAAGTGCAGACTGCAAGTTCAAAATAGAGTATATGGAGCTCAATTTTTCTACAGAATCACCCATTACATTCCAACATAAGAGCATTACAGACAACTTAACACAAGAACTGCAATTGCAAAAGAACCTGATCAATCTTCAAAGGGTCCCCTTCAAGTAGACGTGCATCCGCTGGAACAATATCACCAAGTTTGATACTGATTATGTCACCAGGTACTAGAACAGCAGCATCTTGCTCATTCCACCTTCCATCTCGAAGTACCTTTCAAGCACAGATTGAAAAAAATGGACGCAACAAACGAATTGAGTAATATATATATATATACATATATATATATATATCACCATAAAAACATCAGAAATCGATAGATACACCAAGATGGAACCTATGAAAAAAAGCTGACATGCTGTCAAATCCTATACCTTGGCTTTCGGAGCAAGACGAGCCATGAGGGCTGCTGCAGCATTGCCGGCATTGTTCTCTTCTATAAAACTTATGGTCGAATTGATGACCAGCAGGATAATAATCCCCACAAAGTCTTGCCAGTCAGGTGGCTTGCCCTGCATAAACACAAACAACCTTCTTAATCAACAAACCAATCACCCACAACACAAAAAGTATACAAAAAATACCCGAAAAAGCAACCAACTTACTCCTCCATTGGCGAGAGCAATAGCCATGATTGCAGCAGCCTCCATCACCCAGGAGAGTGGGTTCCACATGAACCCCAGAAACTTTATGAACTTGCTCTCCTGAAACACAACACAAAAATCTGTAAACATAACACCAAAAATAACACAGTTCTTCTTTCACAAGCTACAAAAAGCACCAACAACAATAACAATAATAGGCTGGAGAACACGAGCTACTAAAAGCACCAACAACAACAACAATAAAATAGGGTATAGAAACCAAACCTGTTTCTCTTCAAGCTTGTTATGCCCAAAAATGGTTAATCTCTCCTCAGCAGCTTCACTGCTCAGACCCTCTTTGCTACATCTCAGATTCTCGAACACCTCCTCAATGGGTATGTTCTCCTATAATCACAGAGTTCACAAATCCATTAAAAACAAAACAAACCAAACACAGAGCCAACAAAACCAAGCAGAAAGCTTCAAAATTTCTCCAGATCTATATACATACCAAATCAACCGTTTCCTTCAGCACCGCGTCAAGCACTTCAGGCTTCTCCTCCGCCATATCTTCCGTCACAGCTCTGCAGAAGCAGTCACTCAACAAAAATCAGAAGGGCCCATTTTATATCAAAAGCAAAAGCCACCACCCAAAAACGAAAAGAGAACAGAAAACACAAAAAGACTGAAGCTTTTTGAAAAAGTGATGAACTTTGAGCAGTACCTAGTTGAAAAGACTCGATTTTTATCGGAATTAGAGGTCGACGGACCAAAATGAGAGTGACCCTCTAGCCACACCAAGAACGCAGAGAGAAAGAAAGACGAAGAAACCGCTAATGGAGGAGAGAGTGGCACCAAGCAGCAGTCAGTAAACAGTCGCAAGCTTTTCCACTTGCTCTGTTTTTATTGTCAAAACACAAATACTTTTTGAGAAAAGAAAGGACTCCCTCACTGAATATTTTTCTTTTTGGCTAAAAAAAAAATATCCACACTTTACCTAAAGGCTAAAGCTCCAAACTTTTCCCTGTAAATGGGATATTGAAATGTACACGACACGAGCATAAAAATAGAATCTTTATTCATTTAATGTCTTCAAGAATATATGTTTACGATGAATAGTGAATAGTTTGTATATATAGTTATATTACCTTAAATTGAACGGTGAAACTTAATAATGAAATAATTGAAAAAGATGTTTTATCGCGACTTGATAATATTAGCCGAAATTAAAAAAAAAATTCTATATCTTTTTTGTCTATGATAATAATAATAATTTTGAAGATGAGGTGACCAACCAAGGCCATTGAATCATGAATTGCACATGCACTCATGCATTAGGTGTTGAGCACCTTTCTAACCTTGACTCTTTAACTTTGCAATTTAGCCTTTCTTCTTTTTTACTGTGTGCAATATCTATTGAGTAAAACATAAGCATGTTTATCTGGTAATTACGTGAAAACGTTTTTTCAGTTAGTGGAAAGGTTGGTTATATGAGGTTTAGTGATGAAAAATGGTCGCCATGGCAACTCGTGCGGTCAATATTGTGGTTGTGATTTAATCCTCCCGAAAATGACAGCCTAGCATAAAGCACATCATTGACCACAGTTGACTGTCTCTAGGGTAACCAATACAACATGATCCCGTGAAGATTATAATACCTAGAATATTTATTTTTCTTTGAAAATTCCTAAAACGTGCCTCCCCTTTATGTTGAAACGTAGAAATCTTCTCATGATAATGTTAAGAAAATTATGTTTCTTGTGAACATACTCCCCCCCCCCCCAAATCATATGCCCTTTTCATTTTTCTCAACCAATAAAATAATATCCATAATTTATAATTTGGTCTCACCATTTTTTACATCTCTATTAATTAAAGCATAAGTGCTTAAGGCAGTTGGGGAAATAGAAAATTTTGAATGCCTGAAAATGCCCCTACCTTCATATAATTCTACATATACCAAATAGATTGAAGGAAGGACAATGTTTTAAGATGTCATTTGGATTTACATACGGAGGCTCAAAATAAAATTAATTTTCAGTTTCTATCTTTTCCCACAAACTGTATCAGTTCATCATCGGAAAAAGAAAGCACATCAGTTTTTATTTTTGTAAGGCAAAGAAGTGTAATAGAAAATAGATTTCTCGCCGACTGTGAAATCAGTGTTTGGAAGAAACACAAACGACTGTTTTGGAATGGGGAGAGAAGAGAGACTAGATAAATGTAACACAAAGCTTATTGGGATTCTCTCACTAACCAGAGTCGTCGTCGTTGTTGTTGCTGTAAATCTATTAATTGTGACTATTAATTATTTAGATGTCCCTTATTTATTATACAATTCTCTTTATTTATTAGTATCTTAACCTAGCTATACATTTCTTAGCAAAAAAAACTAGTAATATGTTTAATCTCTATATATAAAATATTTATAATAGTTAAAAAATTTAAGTTATTCATCATTAAACTTGTATTTTTCTTCCCAAATTATTCACTTAACTTGAACTAATCCTATATATAATAACAAAATATTAATTTAACGTTATTCATAATCTTAAATAGTTATTAAATACTACACATTCAATTTTTTCCACCCCAAAACATAAAATTGTGACTCCACCCCCCTAATGGTAAGATGATTCAAATAGAATTCCTCGAGTATAATTCAATGAGATAAAACAGATGAGAGTTAAACTTCTACATAAATTATATACTATTACGGATATAATGTGAGTTCGTACTAGAGGAAAATAAAGATAACAATATGGAATGCAAAATCATCACCGCCTTCCATGATATTGTTATGGATAAGAGAGTGGATAAACTAAAATGTTATTTTCCTCACTTTGGTAAAATAACTAAAAGAGCAATGATTTGATATGTTGATTCAACTATGTCAATCCTCAATATAAAATCAAAACTTGATTTACACTTAAGAGTTTATGACAACAATTATTACAAGGGTAAATTACACACAAGGTTATTTATATAAGATTTATATTAGATTAGATCACCCAACATTTTTATCCCAAATCAGGTCATCCCTATAACAAATATTTAAATAAGATTTATATTATATTAGATCACCCAACATTTTTATCCCAAATCAGGTCATCCCTATAACAAATATAACCTTCAAATTTTAATTATTTACATTCATGTCATCCTCTCTCTCTCTCTCTCTCTCTCTCTCTCTCTCTCTCTCTCTCTCTCTCTCTCTCTCTCTCTCTCTCTCTCTCTCTCTCTCTCTCTCTCTCTCTTTCTAGCGAAGCCATGGCAGAGACAAAGCACAAAACTAGAAACGGAGGAAGGGGCAGGAATGACAGCATCAACAAGAAGCCAAAAACGAATAAGAGAGGCAAGGGCGCCAATAAGAGAGAACAAAAAGGCCCTCGTATTCCCAACGACTCCAACGAAAAGGTTTTAGGTCAGGATCTCTGTGAATATGAAGAGGCAGCGCCGGAGGAGGAGTCCAGGAAGAACTGTCGGTTCGACCCCATCGATAACCTCGATCACGAACTACCTGAAGATTTTAAGGTCTAATGGAATTTGATTTTATCCAATACTAGCTCATAGTTTGCTTTTCCAGTTCTATAGATCATTACCTGGATTGCTTTGATAAATTATGTGATTGCTAGATCTAGGGTCTGTTTGTGTTGAAAATCAATGGTGTGCTTTGGTTGTTACACAATAGTGTCTACATTAGTATGTGATAGTGTTTATGTTAGTCTATAGTAATGTATACAAATTGATGTGATTTGGTTGTTACGCAGTAGTGTCTACGTTAGTTTGTGGTAGTGTGTATGTTAATCTGTAGTAGTATATATAGATTGGTGTGCTTTGGTTGTTACGCAACAGTGTCTACGTTAGTCTATGGTAGTGTGTATATTAATTTGTAGTAGTGTATACAAATTAGTGTGCTTTGATTGTTATGCAGTAGTGTCTACATTAGTCTTTAGTAGTGTGTATGTTAGTATGTAGTAGTGTATACAGATTGGTGTGCTTTGATAGTTATGCAATAGTGTATACGTTAGTCTGTGGTTATGGGTATGTTAGTCTGTAATAATGTTTACAGATTGGTGTGCTTTGGTTGTTATGCAGTAGTGTTTACGTTAGTATGTAGTAGTGTGTATGTTAGTTTATAGTAGTGTATACATATTGGTGTGCTTTGGTTGTTTGCGAAAAACTGATTTTCTTTTTTATTATAATGGTGATGACATGCAGGGCAGCACCAATAGTGATCAGAGACATGAATTCAAGTCGAAAAGGAAACACGATAGGGTGGCAAAACTTATCAATGTCGGACGTGAGCTAAGGTCCAAAAAAAGACATGATGGGCCGGCAGAACTAGTGAAACCCCAACTGAGGTCTTAGAAGGATGCTACTATAGCCGGAAAAGGTAAGGGGAAGTCACCATCTTCGTTGGTCAAAGCTGTGAAGAGTAAAAAGAGAAAGGCAACAAATGGACGCCCAGTTCGACTACATAATAGGAAGATGGCAACCGAAAGCATCAAAGTCCAAGTAGTAGTGTAGCGCTTTCTGTTGTGTTAGTACCATGTTGTTAGAGTCTGATGCAGTACATTGTGTTACAAAACAGTAATACTTACCATTTTTTGAAGTAGTCCCCTGAATGTTTTGGAGTAGTGCTTACTAGAGACAGCAACAGTACATTGTGTTACATAACAGTATTATTTACCATGTTTTGAAGTAGTACCATGTATGTTTTGAAGTGCTTTCTAGAGACAGCAGTAGTACATTGTATTACAGAATAGTAGTACATCGTGTTACAGAACAGTAGTCCCCCAATGTCTCTCTTTCTTTCTGAAATTTTGAATAGGACGAAGAAAGAAATGTTAATATAAATGAGCAAAATTAAAACGACAGAAAATATGGATAAAAAAAGTAACCTTAACTAGAATAAAAACTATAAATGACTATATGTGTAAAATAGAGTCTCCAATTAATTTATATGTAATTTTTTATTATTACAAGATATCACACAGCTGTCATCTAGCAACAACTACCTTAAAGTTAGTCATGCATCTAAAATTAACTTAAAAGTATTCCCACTTCTTCACTCCACAAACTTTGACTCTTCCTTCTTATTCTTCTCTTATTTTCCCTTCATTTGATTTTTCCACAATATTTCTCACCAACCAAAGTCTCGTATTTCTTACGTCCATTGTTAGTTGTGACCAATTAGATACTTTTTGGCTAAAGAGTAGGTTAATCACAAGCTCTAATTTGCTGTATTAATGTATAATTTTTCGCTAATATTCGATGACTCATCGTATCATATATGTTGTTATTCACCATCATGTTACGGTGTATGACTTATTTAGAACATGATTAAGATTCGAATGCTTAAATTAACAAACTAATCAAATAATTAAGTCAATACATGTGGGATAGAGAGGCCAAAAAGATGCATATATTTCGGTCACTTATTTCAAACAGGGAGAGGAGATGTGGACCAATGACAGAGCAACATGTGCAGCATGTAAGAGAGACAGGGCATGCCCACGTGATGGGATAGACTTTGTAGTCTTGTCCCATGATTTTTATTTTCACTAGTTGAATTATTGTTAGTTTGTATACTTATCGGGGAATGGCCGTGACAGAACAGTAAAAAAACAAAGAGGTGAGGGAAACACAAAGGTTAGCTAGGGCTATATATTTTTGAGGCTACGAAACACTTTTGTAAATAGTGATCTTTATCCGTGATCTGATTCCATTTCATTTTCGTCTCACAAGATAAAAGTTTAAAAAGTAAAGATTAAAGTTTCAACATAAAAGATTATCTCTCTATCACATCGAAATGATGTATCATTTACATGCATTTTAGAAATTGTTCTAGTTTTTTTTTTTTTGGAAATGAGAATTTGTTCTAGTTGATTGTACACACTACAATATCTAGACAATTATGACAAATTGGATGTGATGAAGTCTTTTAATTGAGAAACTGAATATCATTAATATGGGGAAAATATATAAGTAACATGGAACAATTTTCTTATATATTTGTAGGTACAATCTGGGTGAACTTAGTTTATTTATCTTGAACCAATCTCAATTTCTCCGTCCAAATTAAATAAATGGTCGATATTTTTAATTATTTTTAAAGTTTTGTCTTAGTTTAAAATGAATCTGGTTCATACGAGAACTTTTTGAAAAATATATTATGTGAATACATTTCAAATTCAATTTCTTAGGGCATGATATTTTCTTAAATTTTTAAAAAAATACTTCCTTCATTTTTCAGAAAAGAAAAAAAAAAGGGAAACAAAGAGACAATTATGAGAGAGGAATGGGTCCTGGGACCACATACCCATGTGGATCAATTGGTCACTAATTTGGGTGGGGTGGCACATATAAGTACCCCACAACCACGTGGCATGTGCCCGTTTGGCGGAGCAAAAGCTTAATATATGACGACATAGCAGAGAAAAATAAACCCCGCATGGACTCTGCCTCTCTTGTACGATCCGTACTCGAACCGTAGCACTTTTCATCCTTGCTCCAATTATTGATGGGCAAAAAAATCATGCAGATCAGGTGCATCGCACCCCATCTGGGTTTTGATGAGACCGCGGCCTTTATTCTATCCATCTATCTATAGTTAATTAAGTTGTCTTGGATAATTCGGATATGTGGATTTAGGGGATTTCTTTTTCTGGATAATAGGGAAATTTTTACACCATCTTAAGAAGAGGCGTATTTTTTATTTGTTTGCATGCGCGTTTATTTAGGCCTAAAATGATTGGGATGTTGTTACACACGTTAAGTCTTTTAACGATTATGGATAAAAATATACTTATAATACATTTGTCCTCTCCGATTATCATCCAACATTCAAAAATGTAATGATGACATCTTAAATCTCATCGTAATTGACCACAAAATTAACTAATTAACCATCTTAATACTGCTTGATCTCCCATATTCTTTTCTCTTCATTTTAAAGGGGTTGCGTAGTTTAAAAAAAAAAGGGTTGCGAAAAGCTTCGGAACTCAAGAGCCGAAAATTGTTATATTAGCAAATGTAAGCCACGCAGTGATCAAATTATTGACTCTCAAGTTTTTATAATATTTCACACTAGGACTTATATTGAAAGTTTTTGCTACTAAATTTTGAACTCCAATTATTGGGTTAGACACATGGACGTGGATTTCTACCTCTTCGTTATTGACTAGACATACTTTTAAATAGGTTGGGTCTATGTATACTTCTATATGTTTCTTCATGCATGCAAATGGCAATAACTCTCCTTTGCAACTAGAAAACGGGCAAAACAGCAAAATAATTGCTTGTTTGTGTTCCCTTCTATCATCGAAAGTTGTTATTTCACAAGATCCGCGCCGTTTAATTTGATAATTTGAGAACGTAAGGTACTATATATTATTGTTTTGAGAACATAACATTACTATCTCTCTTAGGTACTATATATTAGTGTTTGATTAGCTAGTTTAGTGAACGAGTGAGATCGAAGAAGACAAAAAATGATGCGCGTCATATCCAAACTCGAGCGATAAGTTTCATACGACTGAACACTTCTCTGTTTAGAGGAAAAGAGCTTTGCTCTGGCTAACAGATGTACGTGCATAAATTGAGTATCACTTTAACACCTAATACAAACATAAAAAATAAGAAGCATGGTGGTGGTCGACTCATAACCCTATAGCTATAGCTTTGTGGGTTGTCATTAAGCACGGAGCTAAGATTTCAAAGGGGCTAATTTTTTTCAAAGTATGTATTTTTTTTGGGTAGATTTTTAAATTTGAGTTTTTACACTAAAAATCAGCTACAAAATTAGATATTTTCAAAATTTAAAAGGGTTATAATTCGTGTGTAACTACGTTTTTGGTTGTCACACTTCTCTTGTAAATATAAAATATTTCAATATCATATTTGAAGGAGGGGGGATGTGATAGTTTTTGAAATTTGAATTTTTTTAACTGAAATTTAACTACAAAATTAAGTATTTTCAAAATTTAGGCAGACTATGATCTACTTTAACCCGTGTGTACTTCGCCTTTAGTCGTCACACTTCTCTTGTTAATATAAAATATTTCAATATCAAATCTCATAGCCTAGCATTTTATATATAGAGAGATCGATCACCACGAATGATTCAACGAATAGATGAATTAAACAGCTTGGAAAGCTACCTAAGTGCACTTCAAGAACACTCCTGCCGGCCATTCAAGAACTTAGAATGTTAAAAGATCTCTTACGAAAAAAAATCCAAATATGTATTCAATAATGGAATACATTTTCTAGAGGCAATCTGGACACTGAACTATCAAGACTCAAGAGACCAAAGAAAAATTAATATATATGTCTTTTTCTCGGTCATTTTATATGTATAAAAAAATCGAACAAGCTCATAGTTTTTGTTACACAATATAAGTAATTAATATCTGCATATTTATATTTTATATATGTGTGGATGACAATGTATAATGCTCTATCCAAATTCGAAGGTATTCGAACCTTACAAGTTACAAATGAAGTTGTGATCTTGAAACATCATTGTAATTATCAATTTGGACCACATATATCAAAATTACATATGCTGTTTGTTATATTTCCTTAACTCACGAATGTAAAGAGGGTAACACAACGGGTGCGTCTATTCACACTTCTTGAATTGATATTTACACCTTCTATATTTTTGAAACTTTTTAAACTCCAATTATCACTATCAGAATAATGACAACGGGTGCGTCTATTCACACTTCTCGAATTGATATTTACACTTTCTATATTTTTGAAACTTTTTAAACTCCAATTATCACTACCAGAATAATTACTATAACTGACGACCAAAAGTCGTCGGCCTGTTAGACAATGTCGTTAGCTATAGTTATACCTGATGACAGTTCGTCGGCTTTAACCTCGTCCGGAGAATAGCGTCGGTGAAAGTAAAGTCGACGAATTTTGTGACTATCGGCTATACCCGACAAAAAAAAAGTCGTCGGCAAAACCTTCCCCGGTGGTCAAAATGGTTGACCCGAATAAGACTATAACCGACGATTCCCAAATGATGTCATCGGCTATAGTATTTGAACATCATCGGCTCTAGTTTGTAAATCGTTGGCTATAGTATGAAATTGTAATTTTTATTAAACGCTTTAGCCGACGAGTGAGACTAATTTCGTCGGCTATAGTTTGTGATTTCTGGAAAAAAAATGCAGAATCTGGATTTCTATTCCCAAAACCTATAATTGCACAATTTTATTTACACAATAGCCAACAACACATATTCACCCACATTAGACCTACACTAAGGGTATCCAAATCTATGTGATCGAAAATAGATGCGTTACCACTAGAAGCTTACGGATCCTCCTGTGGCTGTGGAGCAGGAAAAGAGAACGGAGGTGGGTCCGGGACCAGGATTCCAGAAGCCTAAAGCTATGCAGTCTAATCCTGAAATCAGGAAGCCAACGTAGTCTGCTCAGCTAATCTCGCCCGCTCCATCTCCTCCATCCGTCTTCGAGTCTATTCTATCTCCCTCTGATGCTCCGTCGTCTGCCTCTGAAGCTGCTCCTATAACTGAGAAGCCCTGGAAGTTCCAGACTTGCGTGAGAAACTGAGAGTATTATTCAAGATCTCGCTGCCCTTCTTTCCTAGACCCTTGCGGTAATAGGTGCTCCCTCGTGGTGGAAAAACCTCGGCCATGATCATCGCCGCTACCATCGGGTCAGATTGATCAATCTGAGATATGGCCCAGGTGATGTCCTCATCCTAGGTCTCAGGCCATTGTTTTCTCACGATCTGAGTCAACACCTCCGGAGTCACCTCCTGCACTCTCACCTAATTGACAAGAAAAATAAAATAAAATATTAGTAAACATACGTTAATTTTTTTAAGAGAAAATGCATATATAAGAAAATATGTTAATTAATTTATAAGGGCATAAGACTTACAATATCTTCAGGGTACGGAGGATACGCTTTCTCTAACATATACTCCAACATGGGGACTTCAGGGTGTTAGGCGACATCTTCTATCCAACCCGCAAAGGATCTAGAACCGGCATGATGATTCTTCGTATTTTTTCCCCGGTTCGTCGCGTTTATTGCAGAAATGGCCTTGTTGGATAAACATATATCAAAACAAAATTAATTAGGAAACTATTTTTGTCAAATATGATACAAGTATTTAAACACAAATCTGATGTTGCATACTTCAAATTTTGGGTTGTTGAAGTGGACCAAAAGTCAGTGCCCCTCGTACTTCTTATACATAAACTCGCTAGGGGTACCCCCACGGAGATTGCCGTGATTCTTTCAGTGTTTTTTGAGCTCACTTTTTCACTCTTTGTACCTATATTAATGCAACACAAATGTTAGAAATTGAAAATAAATTATCAACAAAATATAACTCGATATATAAAATAGTAGTCGGATCTCATCACCTTTTTCCTTGCACGTCATTTGCCCATGTGCATTTGAGCTCCTCCGGCACAAAAAACCACACATGCAAATGTATATATAAATTATAATATTTATATATTTATTCAGACTTAATTAATAAGGGTAGACATACATAATTAATGAATATATAATTAACTCACTGACATTGCATTATTCACCATGTCCTTCACACACTGTTGCACGGAGAACCAGTGTGCCCACAAAATTGGGACCCTGTCACGTACGATACTTCCTACTTGACCGGAGTACCTGCGCGCATTCTTTCCCAAAATTACTTATCCATCCTTCCCGGAGCCGACGAATGTGTTGCATACAGACACCCGAAGGAACGGAACATGTTGAGCCGGTCAGTGAGGGGCTGGAGGGGCCGTCTTTGTTCCAGAGCTGCCTCGTGCTGACGGGTCGGCGGGCTACTACATCCTGATGCGGCATCTGCTGAAGAAGTTGAAGGTGTCGAGATGTCCTAGGGCTGCTAAAAGTGTTGCTGATAGAGGTGGACGAGGAACTATCGCCGCTAGACCCATTTTCTTTCTTAGATCCCTTCGAATTCTTCCGACTTAACCAATTCATGATTCCTAAAATTCACCCATATATAATTCACAAAATCCATATATAACCCATATATAATTCATCCATTTATAATTCACCCATATATAATCAAATTTTACCCATATATAATTCACCCATATAATTCACATCTCAAACCCTAAACATATATAATTCACCCATATATAATTCACAAAATTCATGTATAACCCATATATAATTCAACCATTTATAATTCACAAAATTCATATATAACCCATATATAATTCACAAAATCACATAAATTTCACAAAATTCATAAAATTCACACAACCCATATATAATCAAATTTCATAATCAATCACAAAATCAGTCACATAATCAATAACCCATAATTCACAAAATCACATAAATTTCACAAAATTCGCATAACCCATATCTAATCAAATTTCATAATCAATCACAAAATCAATCACATAATAAATAACTCATCATCACAACATCACATTTCATATATGGGCGAGAGAACAAGAGAAAACCTGAAAATTGATAGAGAGAGAGAGATGACCGGCTGGGCGGCGACAGGCTGGGTGACTATCAGCAAGCTGAGTGATGATTTAGAGGTTTTTAGGGTTTTTGGTTTGGCTGGGCGACTCGGGAATTATAAACCCGAAAACTATAGCCAACGACTTATTCGTCGGCTATACTATAGCCGATGAAATTATACATGAAGGTCGTCGGCAATACTATAGCCAACGACACGTGTCATAGTCGTCGGCTATAGTAATTATGCTTCAGCTATACACCCTTCACGTGCGGATTTATTAGCCACATAGTGTTTGTAGTCTTCCAGTTGTCTATCAAATTTCAAAGAGCGTGTGATGATTATTAAAAAATATAATTATATAAAAACAGACTAATACTCCAGATGTTAAATCATACATACATTTCCATGGGATACATTTAAGTGTAGTGTACTAGATCAGTAAACAACAATTACTCGGGAAGATGGATCATCAGGTGAGGCATGATGTTAAATTTTTTTGGGGGAAATATCCTCTCAAATTTGCACATGATAAAAATGATGTCCTCTTTCATTGCCCTCAGATCTGATTTTTTCATTTCTCTAGTGCATAATTTCTGAGAGAATCTTGACAACGCTACTAACAGCTCCACCACCTAATGGGGCAGGTATGATCGAATGAAAACAGGGAAGAGACGTTGAAGCTGTATATGATAGTCACGACTCTTTAATTCGTATATCTTATTGTTCCAGAAGTTAACACACGGGCCTATATTTCCTGCATAGCTTGAAAGATACATAACATTACCCATCCACCTAAAAATTTCATTCTTTTGCTCAGGCTTGACGGTGTAAGGAGCTTGAGGCATGTTTTTCTTCCCTTATCTCAACCACAAATGTTTTCGTATACCCATTTTTTTTCAGATCAATACGTGCCTTAGGGCCGTCTTTAGTTTTCCCCTCCCAATTCAGCACTGTGCCTACCACACTTTTGCACACATTATTCTTTATGTGCATGACATCTAGGTAGTGTCTGATCGACAACTTAGACCTGTACGGGAATTCCCAAAATATGCTATTGTGTGTCCAGAATTTATACCTGTCGGGTTTGTCAGGTATTGCCGTCACTATATCATGATGATTGCTGAGCCACACAAAATTGTATTCATTTAGCACTTCCAAAATTTCCTCCCCTATCTATCTCTTGGGTTGCACATCAGTTTCTATAGTCTCATCAAATGTCTGGCCATTCTCCTGCCATGGGTGATCAAGTCCAAGCCAATAACAGTGACACATCAGCACAATCTTCCTACAATGAAGTCTGCCGCAATCAATGGTCATGCACTCTTGACAATCCTTGTATCCCCTGGTAACGTTGCCCGACAACATCCCGCTGGCAAGAAAATCACGGATGGTGCCAACAAGCATGACATGCATCTTGAACATCTCGTTTTTGTACTTGTCATAAGTGGGATGACCAACGTTACTCAAGTACTTAAGCTCCACAATCAATGGTATGAAATACACATCGAGACAATTTCCTGGATAACCCGGCCCTGGAATTAACATAGTCAGCATATTGTATTCCTTCTTCGTGCACATCCATGGAGGAAGGTTGTACGGTACCAAAATAACTAGCTATATACTGTATTGAAGACTCATGTTGCTAAAAAGGTTGAATCCGTCAGATGAGAGCTCGAGCCAAACATTTCAGACCTCTGATGCAAAATGAGAGAACTCTCTAACCATGTGCTTCTAAGCCTTTCCGTCAGCAGGGTGTCTAAAGGTATCTTCGTCAGAAAAATCTCTCTCTGTGTGTTATCTCATAGCTTTGATTGTGTGTGCAAACATGAACAACCGTTCCAGCATATCAATCAGCGGAAAATACTGATGTACCTTCACAACTTTCTTATTCCCTGCAGGAGTCAACTTATACCTATCTGTGTGACATACCGAACGAGCATCAAGGTTTTCAAGATCATTCCCTTCAGCACCTTCACCCCAGAAGAGAACGCAATCATATCTGCATGCATGAATTTTGATGTAGGTAAGGCCAAGATGTTTCAGGATATGTCACACCTTACAATGAGTTGTAGGAAGGCGATGAACGGGGGGCAACATCGAAGCAGTCAACGCTAGATAATTATCAACAACCTTGACACTCAATTTGTTCTCCATTTTGACCTTCATTACTCCCATGACACTTTCAAGTACCGTCTTATTACACCCGTTGTACAACGGAGTCTGTTGGAAGACAATCAACTTGTTGTACTTGTCAATACTGGTAGTGTTGACAGCTCTAGGTAATTACTGGAGTGACTCAATAAGAGGGAAACCCTCAATGGCGAGAGAGTTATCTTGTGCTTGAGCAAATACACCGCTTTCATAAAGAAACACATCGTTAATCAACCTCGTTGTTGGATCATTGGATATACTGGCCCTCTCAGAAAATTTTCCTTGATCATGACCCACTGATTATGTTTCACCGTGATAAATCCAACATGTGTACTTATCCCAAAATTCGTTTTTCTTCGGGTGCTCCCAAACTATATTAGTGAAAAAAGGATACAAATCACTGCGATACTGACATTTCGTACACGGGTAATAATGAATTATTTTCCCGTTAGCATTAGCATTTACATATTCCATAAAACTCCACATTCCAATGACATATCTTCGATCCCATTTTGGAAGGCAAATCCAACTCTTGTCCATCCTAAACATTCTAACTATGTATATATATATACATGCACCAATTAAAAATTCATCATTATATCTATATATATATATATCGATCTTTAAACTACAAATTATATTAATTCTTCTACTCCTTAATTATAAGTTAACACACACACATATATATGCGTACTGTATATCAACAATTAACATATAATTATATATATATTTTCATTGAATTCAACTCAACTCAACTCAAAATCAACAATCAACACACACACACACACACACACACGCGCGCGCGCGCACGTACTCATATATATGTAGTGGGATATAGCTTCACGAACTCATTTTAGATAGCTTCCGACAACACCCAACGATTTGAGAGCGTTTTGTGTTTTTCTCACCGATTTTTTTGGAATAATTAAGCTGCTGCCCAGATCTGTAGTAAAGAACTATAGTCGACGACTTAATAATATCGTCGGCTATAGTTAAATATGTCGTCGACTTTAGTCAAAACTATAGCCGACGATTTTCCCATCACAAACACCAACGACTTTTTTTGTGTCGTCAGCTATAGTATTATAACCGACAACCAAAAACTATAGCCGACAAATCATTTTTGTCGTCGGCCTGTTTTTTCTCATTTCTTCGACTATAGTACTTATTCTGATAGTGTATAATCTCTTACAAAAATAAAGAATATCTCAATTCAATAATCTGCATATAGACATCATGATTGTTTATTATTTAGCTGCGAAGAACACCTACGCCTTGACCTACAAGCTTCCTCATTTCGAATGGATATGTAGTCTATAAGTAACTTATGATATGCAGCATACAAAAGCTTATAAGTAACGTAATGATATGCATATCTTCTTCGGCCTCAGAAAATATGATAATCACCCCGTAATATATATATATATATATATATATATGATAATCATCATCCACTCTTATAAGTTACTTATAGGCGGTGTCATAATTGTAATTGATGAGGTTAGATTCGATCTTAGAAACAATATCAATAGTTACATTTTAATAATCTTTTCTTTTAATCAACTGTTACGAAAATTATCTGCTATCAATCTCAATTGATTTTGAGCAGAGATGTATATAAAGCAATTCATCAATCATAATTCAAAGTTTATTTTATCCGGGAAAAAAGAGGTGTAAAGAGAAAATGAAGGATATTTAAAGAAGTTTAATTGATAAAAAATTGATTGGAGATTCAAATATCAATTTAAAAAGTGTGAATCGAGGCATCCTAACACAATTCACTAAAACGGAATTTTGACAAATATTTTCGCCGCGAAATACTCTAAAATGTTATATCAATGTAGCTAGTTCAAATTTTTGTAGGTCGACTCAATAATTAAGATCTGCGCGCATGCATATTTGCTTTACGTACCACCAAATAATCATTAGGAAGAATAAGTAGTGATTTGTAAGTTCAGTGTGTTGTTTAGTTGTGCAACATATATATGAATCATTTTGTACTCGATGGATGATGATCAAGTTGCACGACTCGGACAAAGAATAATAATTTTGTTATTGACGTTTGTTTTCTTCTCGATCGAGCTTTTAGATCCGAGCCACCACCAACTACGAATAGAAAAAAAAGAAAAGAAACAGACTCATTACATGGTCCTCTAAACTACTCCCTTAATCTCTATAATCCCTCGGATTTTTCTACTTGAAATTAAAGCTAGCTATAGTGCTTTGCCATGTTCATGTTCTACCTGCGTGCTTTCCAGTTTCCACTAGCTCTTATTATTTTCAGTCTTAAACTCAATAAAGGATTGCTTTTCCATTCTTTACAAGTTTACATATATATATATATATATTTCCAGCTCTGTTATTATAACTTTCATGCTTTGTGCCGTCAGAATCATTTCCTGTCTTGTTTAAAATCACTAGAACATTGGTACCATATATAGGAATTCGAAAAGTAGCTGAAGGAATGATATATAGTTGTGTTGTGTGATAGTCTGATGGAATCATATAAACGATATGTGATAATTCGAGTTAAGCTAGATCGAGTTGGATAAGAGTGTAGTTCTTTTTCTGAACGAGAACTTGGACACGTAGAAAATCGATAACCAATAGAAACAATTTAGAGGGCATTCGATCGATCTAAGATATATAGTAGTTGATTAAGACAACGTGAGAGTACGTAGATTAGTTGTGTGACGTGATTTTGTTTTTGTTAGTTGCAAATGGTAGT
Source organism: Geum urbanum (assembly GCA_946800695.1). NCBI lineage: Eukaryota > Viridiplantae > Streptophyta > Magnoliopsida > Rosales > Rosaceae > Geum > Geum urbanum. The sequence continues at coordinate 46,697,859 of OX327013.1, forward strand.
ATGCGCACTTGGGGAGGAATATTATTGGATAGACACAGATCGAAAAGAGCTAGAAACGAAAGCTCAAAGATAAAAAAAAAAAAATTCGAACAGGATGCATGCATGCATCTTCGTTCTGTCTGTGTCTGTGATCGAATTATATATAGGAGCGTGCCGAGTGGTGTTATATTGGAACCTAAACTCATGCACATTACCTAGTGCTCAAGTGATCAACTGGTTAAAATTATATTGAATATTTATTAGATTGCTCATAGAATTAGTACATTAATACTGCGTCTTAGTTCACCTTGTATTATGTTGTAATAAAACTTAATTAGTGTTTAACTTGTATTCTGATAATGGGTAAGCACAAGTTGAGCCTATATATAGAAGAGGTGATGTCCTTGTATCTCTACGCGATTTTACATTCAGTTCTTCCCATCAAAGAAGTATATTTGCAGTAGAGAACAGAAGCCCTTGCTATCCTCAGTTTATCAAGATGTTCATCACCATCAATACAGTTGGTAAGCTATTCTGATTCTTTTGGTTTTGTTCATGTTTGAGTCTAACATGTTTATATGATTGAGACAAACTTCAGTTTATGTTCTTCAATTGGTATTAGAGCTTTGGCTCTTTAATCATATAAATCGACGAAGTAAAAACTCATACATAAAAAAATTAGGGTTTATGTTTGAACAAAAAGAAGAAGCAAAACTTCAATTTTTAGGGCCAAAACCCAAAATTCAGTAAAGGCTCGAAATCAACAAACTGGGCATGTGATATCGCATACAAGCCGAAGCCCATGATCAGTAATTTGGAAAACCCCAAATTTTGGGGATTCAATTGACCGTTGAACCCAACGGCCAAAAAATTTCAATTCGCTAGTTGGGATTTCAGTACGGCAAGGTGCACGAATTCATTAACGAATTTGGAAGGGATTCAAAACCCATATATCGCAATCAGGTTAGTTGTTTCAGTTTTTGTAAATCGCAAAGAACCTTAGAGGAATGTTCCCAGTGTTCCAATAAGTTAGGATAGATCTGATCGGATGAAATTTACGTGTTCTGATTGTGATTTTGTGCATCTGTGGATTGTTTCGATTCATATTGAATAATTTTTTTGTATGAAATTGTTGTACTTCCACTAACACTGCAATGGTATGAGCAGAGGACAAGGTTAGTAATGTATGATCTTGATTTCGATTAGGGATGTTTTGAGCATCTATTAAGAACGTGAAGAAGGTCTGTGAATGAAATCAAAAATATGAAATTGCTGAATGACTTATTGTTTGTCTGCTTATATGAATACTAATAGTTTTTTTGTGATCGAAAGACATGTTTTGTTCTCCATGTGCATATAGTTTCAGTGAAAACCCCCTGCAAAATTGATTCATGCATAATATTCAAGTTTAAGTGTTCACTTGTTTACAGATAGCATGAATTTTATGTGAGTTGAAGTTCTGATTCATTGTAGAGTAGGATGTTATGTTGCACAAAGCAAATTATTTACACTGCAGTGAATCAATTTAGCTAAAAGAACAGGTTCAACGTTTTGTGTAAATGTTTTAAAGATACGTGGACTGTACCTTCCAAAGAAGCATTGTTGCATGTTTTTTGAAACACTTGACAACATCATACATATTATTTAAATTCACAACATCATAGAGTGTAATCTGGATTCAACTTCAGTCATGGGATGATTTTGTATATATGTGATTGTACTCTGCTCATATACATGTTCTGCAAGTTTTTAATTTTTCAGTGTTTTGTTTTGGTGTGTTGTTGTGTGATATTGCTAAGACTAAAACACATACATAAAACACTTAAAACATCAAACCTGGAGATTTTCTTTTGTTTTAAACTGCAGTGAACAAGATCAACAAGAACTAATAATTTTTCCTTTTCTGTTTGTTTTTAGGCAACCGAGTTGTGACTCTAAACACCATTGAACTCTTAACTGGATCCAATTATAAGGTTTGGAGGAGGCAAATTGATACCTACTTCAGCAACAATCACGATCTAGACATATCCCTCTACCAGAATGTTCCCAACCCTGTCTCAGAGGAAGAGAAACATTAGTACCCTGAGGAGTATAAAGCCTATCACTAATGGAATAGGACAAACAACTCAGCCAAAAACATCATCATGGGTTGTATCTCAGATACAGTAGCTGGGACAATTCCTGAGGTGGACTATACTTATGGTTATCTGTAGCTCATTGAGAAATTTTTTAAAGAATCTAACAAGGTTGAGAGTGTAACTCTTTCTCAATAGTTCAATTCCCTTAAGTATGAAGGAATTTAAGGGGTCAGAGAGCATTTATTGCAGATGGAGAACATAGCTCTTAAGTTGGCAAACCTGGACATAGTGATGGCCGATGAGTACGTTGTAAACACTGCACTACAATCACTGCCTAACAATTTAGGGCAGCTTATATCCAGTTACAACACTCAGAAGGCCAAATAGTCTATGAATGAACTCATAGCCATTGCTTCCGCAAAAGAGTCTATGATTAAGAAAGAGGATCCTTCATGTGGAATAGCATCAAAACCTGAGAGTAATGTGAACCTGGTAGGCAAAAACAAATAGAAGAAGAAGCTAGGACCCAAGAAATCCAATTTTAAAACCTCTGCAGCTAAGGGAAACTCCAGTAACAACTCTAGTAATAACCACCAGCAGCCATTTATGTTCAAGTGTTTTTTCTGTAAAAAGAAAGGGCACATGAAGAAAGATTGTAATGGTTGTAAGGCATGGTTAGAGAAGAAGGGTAAGTCTTTCATTGTTGTTAATTCTTTTAATATTCCTTCCCTTTATTTTTTAGAAGTTGATTTAATTGACTCTCAGCCAAATACCTTTTGGTTTGACTCAGGCTCTCCATTACACATATTTAATTCATTGCAGGGTTTAATAAGGAAAAGAAATCTAAGAAGTAATGAGATTAACATCAATGTACGTTGGCAATGGAATACGCGGAGCAGTTAGAGCTATAGGCAGTTTAAAACTTTATTTAGGTCTAGACAATTTTCTTTTTTTGGATGATGTTCATTACATTCCCTCAATAAAGAGGAATTTAGTTTCTTTTGATCTTTTGGTTGCAAATGGATACAGTTTCTTTTATGATCTTAATGAAATTCAGTTTTTTAGAAATTCATTATGTGTTGGTTCAGAAAAACGTGTGAATAGTTATCTACAGATTAGCTGCAGTGTACCATCACAGTCTATATTTTTCATTGAGGATTCTAACAGTTCAGATACAAACACCATTGTTGCTGTTAAACGAACCTTATTCAACGAAAAATCTGCATTCCTATGGCATAGAAGATTATGACACATATCCAAAGAAAGATTAAAGACCTTGGTTAAGAATGAAATGTTGCCAGAACTTGATTTTGATGACCTAAAAGATTGTGTTGAATGCTTTAAAGGCAAAATGACAAACTTAAACAGAAAATATGCATACAAAAGCAAAATTTTGCTTGACTTAGTACACACTGACATCTATGGACCATTTAGAATACAAACCATATGTGGAAATGTTTATTTCATAACCTTTACAGATGATTTTTTCCAGGTACTGTCACATACCTTTTATCAGAAAAGTCTCGATCTTTAGACTATTTTAAGTTGATAGCCAACTGTGGAAAATGAAGCACATTCTGAAGTTGAATGGCATGTTGAGCAGGTAATAATACTGAAGAGTCTGTGTGTTTAATCGTCAAACTTGAGCCATTTTCAATAGTAATCATATCATTAGAGTTGTATGGTTGCGCCTGATTATTGTTGTGTACATCTGTATTCTTGTAATGAGTGGCACCATTATCCAAAATTTAGGAATCAGGATTGGAGTAATCAACAACATTTTGAGTAGTCAAAGCTTGAATACTATGAGGTGGAGGTGTCCATTGATAAGCAAAATTAGCCCTGTGATAGTAGTTTAATGCAATGTGGCCTTTCTTTCCACAAATTTGGCATTCAACAATAGAAGATGTAGCAGTCTGTGAATCACCAGTCCTGTAGTAACAATTGACTTCTGTGTGTCCCCTCCTTGAACATATTTGACATTCAACAATTCCACCATTTGACCCTCCATTAGATCCTCAATTTGATCCTCCAGTTTGGCCATTACTTCCACCTGTATTGTTCTCGTTATTCCAGTGATTGCCTTGAAATTTGCTCCTCCATTATTCCATCTGCCACCATTATTGTTATTGTTATTCCATCTGTCACCTGTACTGTTATTCCATCTGTTCCTTCCTTGATTTCCATGATTAGTTGTACCATTCTGAGCCACAAAAGCTCCTGAACCATCATCATTAGTATCATCTTGGTGTGTGACAGTGCTGGATGCAGGTGCTTTAGCAACCATTGCAAAAATGGTACCAGACACAGGTAGTACATTCCTCCTTTTAATAGTACTTTCTGTTGCTAAGAGTTGAGTCTTGAGTTCTTTGAGAAATATTGACATCTCCTTGACATAAATAACAATTTTAATCATATCATACTCAGTTGGGAAGCCATTCAGAGTAACCACCACTGTCAAACTAGCACCCACTGCAGCAACCTGATCTCTTGCTCTCTTGATCTTCGGCAAATACTTATCAAGACTCATAATACCCTTTTGAATGGTCTGTAAATCAGTCATTAATTGAAGAATGCTCGACCTAAATGCATTAGAATACCTATCATTCAAAATTGTTCAAGCCTCACCACAAGTCTAAGATGACTATGAAACTCAGAGTAGTGCAAGAATGAGGTTACCAAGCTTCGCAGAACAGCAAAATTGCAATAGATTTGAACCGAATATTGTGAAATCTCTAGAGAATCTGAAAACGAAGCAAAGAAGTTCGAAAATCCTAGAATCGTCGCGGAAGCACCAGAATCACAACGTGGGCTTAATGCTCTAATACCATGATAGAAATCATGGTAACAAACACAGTATAAGAATCAACCATTCATCTCTATTGAAATCACCACTCAATTGGTTTGTACAATCGAATAACAACAACTATATATCTCTCTGGATTTCTATTCTCTTCTTCTCTTAATTTCTTATCTGATAAGAAACAAATGGTGCTGGTGTTATATACCAATTCACAATCTAACTAACACAGCTTATGACTAATCTAAGCCATACACGTGTTAAAGCCTACTAACTGAATCAGTGAAGAGATATCCAGCAGCGGGTCCATGCTAAGCCAATATCTAGAATCATCAAAATCATATATGTATATGCTAACAAGTACGTCATAGACTATAAACTATGACATCCTTTATATGATCAGGATTTATAAGATGAGAAACATTTGAGAGCCTACAGTAGAGACTAAAAGCTAAACAATAAGCAACACGTAAGAATGCCACCTTTATTATGATTTGAGTGTTACCGTACTTGTAGTAGATCAGAATCTATCATAGCTAAACAAAGAGCATTTGTCTTCTTGGGTGGGATGTTTTACCGAAAAATTAAACCGAAAATCGAAATAAACGGAACCGAAATTTGTTGGGCCCGAAATTCGTGGGACGGACTATTTAGAAACCGAACCGAAATAAATCCAAACCGAATGACTTTTTATGGTACGGTACCGAATAAAATCGAACCGTTCCGAAATAATATATGTGACAAAAATGTGTTTTTTCTTTACACAAATGAATATATATTCACCAATTTTGAATCTTTTAGGACATATATATAGAAAATTCTTACAAAAATACTCTTATTATCTCACATTTCTTCTATCTCTCTATGATATTGCCTTTTTCAAATAATAATTAACTTAAACAATTGTTTATGCCTAGATGATTTTATCGAAAAATCGATCCGAAACTGAAATATACCGATCTGAAACCCGTTGGAACCGAAACTTGTGCCACAGACTTGCCAAAAACCGAACCGAATAGGATCCGAACTGAATATTTTATTACGGTACGGTACGGATTCCGACCTAATACCGAACTGTTCCGAACTGATCCCACCCCTACTAAGCGACCACACTTTAACAGACAGGCCATTCTCAAATGTAAACGGCTCCTCCAACGTATTTTGTATCAAAAAATAAGTGTCGCCGATGTCGGGAGGGGACCCAAGAATGCATTTCAGAGCCATGCAGAAAAATTCAGAGCCTATATAAGTTATACCGTAATTTTCATCTAGATTTTGATAACCTTCGAGAAAACCCACTGACATTATCAGGTTGGCCTTGCAGGCCATCTCCTTGTAAGAGCATATGCAGCGGTGATCGTATTTGGGGATGTTCCCACCATGGGTCCGCCGAAATAGGACATCTGACGCAAAAATTTCGTGCAACAGTGAAGAAATGGCGCGGCGACCCATCGTTGATGTCGAGGACGTCCTCGCTGGTGTCCGAAAATCGTCAGAGGGAGAGAAAGTTCTCCCTGGTGGTCCCCACGTACGTGGGAAACGCCATGGAGCACGTAATTTTTTTTAACTCTGGTGCGTGTAATACACAAGCCAGTAATTCAGTTATAAGAAATTTGACCGAACTAATCGGTGCGTGACACGTGGCCAGGCTATCGGCCGAGCTTCCCAACGGATCTTTTAATCTGGGCCGTCCATTTTGAACGAAAAAAGCATCTGACGGTCCTCTTGCAAATGAAACGGCTACTTCGGCCAGAAATGTAATATTTGCAAATAAAACCCCAAAAAATTACAAAAAAATTCCAAAAAATTGCAAATGACCCCCTACAATTTTTATATAAATACTACCTTCATTTCATTCATTTCTCATACCAATTTGTGCACAACAAATTTATTCTCTCCCTCCTTCCATCTCTCCTCTCAATCCTTTGATTTTTTTTTTTGCAAAAAATGGCTACCAATTGGCTTCTTTCGGAAGATGTACAATTGTACATCTCTTATTGTCGTTTTAGTGTTGATTACATCACCGGAAACAAACAAAAGGTCGAAAAATTGTTGAAAAAGGTTTATGTCGATTACAAGGAGAATTGGGAGCTAGGCCATGGTGAATCGAGGCCGGATACTAGGACCCAAAATGTAGTATCCTCTCGTTTCGCTAAGTTGAAGCCAAATTTGAAACTTTAGGATAGTGCTCTTGCTTTCACGAAAGAATGCACCATCCGGCTCAAACTTACAAGATGAGGTAAGTTTGTCATCTCCCATTTTTAAAAAAATTGTTCTTATTAAATACAAGTTGTTTATACCATATTGTTTGAAATTAGTATGTCTATTTTTAAAAATTTTGTTCTTATGAAATACGTTTTGTTTATACCATTCGATTTGATATTATTAGGTCCATTTTATTTAATTTTGATTCTATGAATTACAAGTTATTTATTCCATGTTATTTAATATTATTATGTCCATTTTATTTAATTTTATTTTATGAAATACTAGTTTTTTATGTCATTTTATTTGATATTATTATGTCATAACAATTAATTATTTTTATTTTTGATTAGATGAGACTTGCTCAATCATTTTATGTGGCAAAAAAGAAGAAAGAGTTTAGATCGAGACTTTGATTGTTGGGAAGCGGTGAAGAATCATTCTTATTTTATCCATGTCGAAGCTAGTACACCTCCGCCTTACTCAGCATCTACTCCGCCTTACTCATCATCTACTCCTGCAATCTCAATGCTTCACACCATCAACTTGGACGAGGATGAAGTGATTGCTACACCAATGAGTAACCAAGATCCCTCTTCTCCGGTTAGACCTATGGGAGTGAAAGCGGCTAAGGAAGCCAAAAAGAAAGGGAAAAAGATCATGATTCCTACAAATGAGAGAGTCAAGGATTTGAACAAAATTGCTACCAATTATTTGATCGAGAATGACACATGTCAGCTAGTTATTGGATAAAAATATTATCAAGATTTAAAAAATTAAAAATTTAAAAATTTAAATAATAATAAATAGTAATAGGAAGTTCTATTTTGGACACCGCTGCAGACAAAACAGGAATAAGACTTCCTATTCGAGAATTTTGGAGAGGGATTCCTCAAATAGGAATTCCTCACCTATTTTATGGTTGCATATGATGTAAGAGTACTTCTTCAAGTCCATGGACTTCCACACTATTATTGCTCACGTTCAATACCCCATGGTACAGTATGGTATCGAACGTAGCTCCCAAAGCCAGCATGCGATAGTTGAAATGTGGCAGAACGCTCATTTGGTCGAGGAGCGAATTCGGACGAGTTTAAGACTAATCGTAGGTTGTGTGTACACATATATATATAAGCTAGACAACTTGGTTTGCAAGTTATTTCTTACTGTATCTTTTTTTTTAAAATTATTTTTCTTTTTATGTTAAAGAAAAATATTATAAGATTTCACTCTTATCCTCTCGTGACTCGAATCCAAGACTTAATAGCCTACTTCTTAGGTAGTGGTGCTCTTAGAGTACCTGCAACGGGGAGCTCTTTTGCTGGAAATAGGACGTTCATTGCCTGGGTCCCACCGTCGATAAGACTTCCTCAGCTTAGATTCGGTGCAGCGGTGGGAATCGAGAGCCTTGACCGACCGTGGACGGGGGAGGAATTCCTCGACATCGATCGAAAATCGATCGCGAGAGAGGACTTTCGCTCCTGGTGGAGTTCACGTACGTGGGTAACGCCAGGGCACGTTTTTTTTTGTGAGGCATGTGCGTTTCAAGTGCCGTAAAAATTTTAAAAAAATAATAACGGACGAATGACAGCCTACCACCTCATTAACTGTTCGCCACTAAATATGGGCAATCAATTTTTTTAATTTTTTTTAAAAACAATCCTATGGCCCAGATTAAACCAAACATTATTATTTTTTAATAAAAATTATCAAATAAACATTTAAAATTCATAATAAATAGTTTGAGTGTTCGAAAAATTATACAAAAATTTCTACGAACTCGAAATAAAATATTATATAACTCTCATGAAGAAACTATGGGTATCAATCGTTCATGAAAAATAGTCAATTTTAAAAACTCGTATTTACAACAAATTAGTCATCAACATTAATTGCACAACGAAAATGACAAACACATGTCGTTTAGTAATTGATTGAATATCGTACCAAGAATAAAAAATAAAAAAAATTAAATCGATGAATAGTAATAAGAAGTGCTATTTTTTGGCACCGTTGCAGACAAAACGTGAATAACACCTCATATTCGATGAATAGTGATTGCACTTCCTAAAATAGAAATTTCTAGAACAATAAAAATTCTTAGATGGGTGTGGATGCTCTCACAGTATCTAAATGCACGGAAACTTTAATTCATCGATTACTAGTCTTCAATATGGGCGTGTTGTGGGTGTATTTATTGAGATCGTGCAATTATATTAGTTAATAAAATATATAATTCAATCATTAACACTTTTTTTTGTTCTCAATATATCATGACTCCTCGATTGTACGAAGAAAATTTCTATTCACACCTCTTAATTTTCTCTTTAAACTTTCCTTAGGTTTTTGAAAATTTTAAAATCCAAAATTGCACTTTTCAATGAATAAGAGACTAGATCGACAAACCACTTCCAGGGTTTAGTTCTCATCCACAAAGTAGTGTTGGCAATATGGGTAAACGGGCGGGTACCCGCCCGTTGAATGGAATACCCAGTACTAAACGGGTAAAACTCGTTAATACCCGTTACCTGCAAAATGATGAACGGGTAATATCTATACCCGCTCATTCAAACTTCGGGTAACCCACGGGTACCTGTTCAATTTTTTTTCATTTTTTTTTCTTGTTCAGTCGGAGAACCACCAACAACGGCGACGCTACCTCGAATTCCAGCGACCAAAAACCCAACTTGTTCCAAATCGAACCCAACAACAATTATTTCCAAAGAAACAACATCAAATTCTAAACAAAACTCAACGAATTTTATTCTGAACACAAAATTCTCAAATTCTTCAATTCTTCAATTCGTCCGACTCCAATTGAATTGGGAAACAAACAAGATATGGTTATCTTCGTGGTGACAAGACCTACAAAGCCCAAAAAGGCTCTTTAGCCAATTTGTTCTTGAAACATAAACTCCCAATTTTTAAGGTTTTAGATATTTTCATTCATTTTTTTTCTTCAAAGTTTGAGCTTTTTATGGTGTAAAATGGAGTTGAGAGTTAAGGGAGAAGAGAAGAGGGCGTCGGTGTGATCATTTTGATACCTTACTCAAAGATTTTGGTGACCGGACGACATGCTTCGTCGCCAGAGCTCCAGCGAGGAAGGGAGAAAAATGGAAAAAAAAAAATACCCGCGGGTATACCCATAGCAGCCCATATCAATCATCGAGTATTTTGAGAATACCCGTTACCCGCTCGTTTACAATGTGAAATAATTTTTATCTACCCGTCCATATCAAAAACGAAATAATACCCACAAGTAAAAATGCCAACACTACCACAAAGCCGACCTACAAGCTCAGCATAGCTCTGCAACTTATTTAAATCCAAAGTATATGTTGCTTGATTTCCAGGTAGTAATCTCGGCTAATAGGAAAATTGATTGTTGAATCCCTAACCACCAATACATAAAAAATAAAAATAAATCAATAAATTAATAAATTAATCTAGTAATCGACTTAATTTCTATCTACTCAAGTTCCAAAGGACGTTCGCCAGGTGTAGAATGCAAATGAAAAGATAAAAACCCGACCGAAAAACTTACATGGCTCAGGTAAAATTAATAATCTCCTCCAGGAAAGAGAGATCTGCATCTTCAATCCACCCTCACTTCCCTAGTAAAACCAAATGAGAAACTGCAAGTGCTTGATAGACCGAGCCTCTTCTCCCTGTCTTCATCCCAGAAAGCTTCTAGTATTCACATCCTTCAAATATCAATTGCATATCATATTTACACAATGGTCAACCTAGTTAGCAGTCATAACAAAACTCCTCCCAGAACTCTTTTCAAATCCGATTTCTGTTCTGTAGTAAGTCTTGAAGGATACTTGACGTCAAACTTGATTCTCAAATTTCCCCTCCTCCCTGGTTCTTTTGAGATGGGCATTCCTTCATTTGGAACAACCATTTCAGCTCCAGGTTTGATGATATCAGTCAACGGGATCATCAGATTCCTTCCGTCCAGGGTGGTTAGGTCAAGAGTCTTGCCTGTCAGTGCCTCCAGCAGTGTGATCTCCTGGTTCACCAACAGATCATTACCGTCTCTCTTATAAAGTGCATGTGGTTTTTCGTCAACCACAAAAATCAGATCCGCTGGAATAACACCGGGCTCTTCATTACCCTTCTCAGGGAAGGTTATCTTGGTGCCTTTCTTCCAACCAGGTTTAATCTCAATAGTTAATATCTCTTCCACAGTCCGAACCTTACTGCAAGAAGATTAATCATATCAAGAAAAAGTACAGATATAAAAGAAAAGGAGAGGCAGTAATAACTAGTAAATTAGCGAAGAATGTTCAAGTCTTAAATGGAAAAAGAGGAAAACAATATACTAAATAATTCCTTTGACATGACTTGTGATAACTATTAGTTTTCTACCAAAAGGAAACCGCAACTATCCACAGAACTGGAAGGTTCTGATCAACAAGATTTATGACCAATGTAGTCACATTTGTACTAAGAAATGCGAGGAAGTCCAACATGTAGTAATGCAGGGGAGCAGACCCCGGTAGCTCCTTTTTATGCAAACTTAATTACCACATAACAAATACAAAGAAAAGATGGGAAACAAGAAAAATAAGTGTTGTCAGCATAAAATGGCTTAATTCAAGCATGGCACATAGGCTTGAATAGCAAACACATTGGACTTGACTGTACTTCTCTTCATATAGAGAAGTCCTGGGTTCATCTCATGGGAAGTTAGAAATTCAAGGAGAAAGCCTTGATTAGTAGTGTACTGTAGAGCATAAGCCATTTTTTGTTTTCAAGATTAAACAGCAGTTCTTGCCTCAATAGCACCGACAAAATCTTAGCTTAACTCTGTATTTAGCAGTTTCCTCTTTTACTCTTTTACTTACCATGTCTGAAGAGCATATCTAAACCTAGTATTCTATTCGGTCCCAATTCTAAGATTGATCAGCAGGACCTTGTCTGTTCCAAATGTCCTACAAAACACCTTAAGATAGTTTATAACCGCACAGGGACCCTTCTCTCACCAGCAGCATTTGCAATGGTAATTTCTACAAGAGTGTCTCAAGACAGACCAACTCAACTCAAATAAGCAATATATAACTCAACCCAGTATACACCCTTCTAACCCGAAACATATGAGACCAACAACATTGGCAGACAGAAACAGTAAATCTTAGCGAATCGCATGGACTTGAGCTGATCACATACATATCTAAACGGTGTTACCTGTGACACAAGCCTAGATCAGCTGACATCCACCCCCTACAAATCCAACTGAACTCTAATTTATCACTACAACTTAAGCAACAAGCTTCAACCTTACGCATACTAAATTAGCCGGCTCAAGTAATCTCACTCCCAGTCTACAACCACTCTACAGTCTACACACCTGTTCTCATTTCATCACTACACAATGTGCTACTAAACCGTTGACCAAAAATTCAATTGTGCAACACAATGACAGCAAACAGCTCAAAATGATCGTAATTTCAAACTAAAGCCAGCACATTTCTAACACAAAATTCCGATAAGTAAGAACTAAAGCAGAGAGAGTATAATTACCCAGCGGAGTCGAAAATGCTTCTGGAAATCTTCATCTTCTTCTTGAATCCCTTATACAGCTCCTCCAAGCTACACGTCAACGAACTCTCCACCGCATTCGCCTTCCTCGGACCACCCAAACCCGAACCCGGCCCAGGCCCACTACTACTGCTCCCTCCAAACTCCGTCCCATTCGACGTCCTAAAGAATCCATCTCTATACCCCCTCCCTCCTCCTCCTCCGCCGATGCTACTGCTCCCAGCTCCCTCCGATCCGAAAATCTCGGCGTAAATGTCGTCGGCGTCGCGCGGATTGAACCGAAACGACGTCGTATTTGCGTTTCGGTGGTTGTTGTTGTAGTTGTGAGTCTGCTGGCGCTGGGGGTGGGGGTGGTACTGGTGGTTTGCTTCGGCGGCGGGAGGCGGCGGGAACTGTCCGGATTTCAAGGCTTCTTCGCCGTAGAGATCGTAGATCTGGCGCTTGGTCGGGTCGCTGAGGACATCGTAGGCTTCGGAGATTCTCTTGAACTTGGACTCGGCTTCGGGTCGTTTCCCGGCCGGGTTTTTGTCCGGGTGCCAAATCATCGCGAGTCGCTTGTACGCTTTCTTTAAATCTTCCTCGCTCGCGTTGCGATTCACTTTCAGTATGTTGTAGTAATCTACACCCATAGCTCTCTCTCTCTCAACCTCAAACCCTAGCTCTTCTCCTTCTCTCTTTCTCTCTCTGTTTTCGTCGTCTGAGATTTTTCGTGTGTTTTTGGAATTCCGTTGTGTTTTTTCTCAATTTTGTTGCGTTGCCGCGTTTATGAGTTGAGGGAGGGAGGGAGAGGCCCGAGATCCTTAATCGCGTGGGTCCCAAAATATTAATAATTTTTCATTAATTTTGTAGTTATGCATCTTTAAATTTTGATTTAACTAACATCTAAGAGCATCTGCACCGGCGGTGCTCAAGCAGGTGGTGGGTCCGAGCAAAACGAAGTCAGTGACGCAACAGTGACTCGAGGAAGTGGTGTGCTCGAGCAAGCAAGCCATGATTTCGATAGGCTCCTCCATATGCTAGAGCAATCGCCGGAGCAAACTTTGCTCGCTCCACCGCTTACTCGAGCAAAACAAATTTGGCAGAATCCACCAGTTGCTAGAACAAAAACAATCACCGGTGCAATTTCTCTAATGGAAAATTAGAAATAAAGTAGTCAAGCTAACTTAAAAGAATAAAAATCAAAAGATATTTTATTCTCAATCAAAATCATTTCATAGGGTTTATTGTATGATTTGTATCCGAAAGATAGTAGAAATAGTCAAATGATTATATGAATGTCTTTCAGAAGATATTAATGACAGACATATTCGGTATTACAAGATATTTTTGAGAATTTTTTGAGCTTTAAGTCTAATCCGTATAAGAAGATTTTGTTGAAAACGCTTCATTTTCTTGATTACTAAAAACTAGAGATTTAACTATAATCATCGTGTAATATTTCGACTCGAAATTAATTTTTTATATTCTGATTAAGTGTTAATCAATTATGGTAACTAGTTTTGTCACCGTCATTGAGAGCTTTTTAGTTGACTTTTTACCAGTTTGTCGAAGTTGGTTGACTTCGAGTGGAATTCGTATAAATTGTCAAGCTGAGTCCGTGGACACGAATAATGCCGAAAATGAAGTTACGACGTGAAAGTTACAATCGACAGAAGTTTGTCGTAAAATTATTACCGAAATTACCGTAAATGGAAAGGTATTTAAATGGGAGGTTTCCCTTTATGGAAGGGTAGACTTTTCTGGAGGGTTGACTTTGGTCAACTCATCCCTCCCGTGAAGAGAGAGAGTGAACCGCGATGGTGAGGCGGTGCACCGGCGGAGGGCAATCGTCCGGCCACCTCCGACCTCGAGACCGGTCAGGATCGGTGCGTCCCGGCCTCCTCTATCTTTTTCGATCTCAGTCGACGGTGTAGTGGCCAAAGAAAAGAGTAATTAAACTGGACGACGTATTACCAGTTAGTGGCAGACGTATAGAAATGCTGATTGGCAGACTTCGGTTTGGTGGAAATCACGACACAGTACTGTGAGTGAACACTTTATTTTCACTGTTATTTTGTGAATCTATAGTTATGCATTTTTCAGTTATGCATTATTATAGTTATGCATTAGCTTGGAGGCATACAATATATTGTTTTTACACATAGCATAGTCACAGTTGTTGCATCGATGCACTGCCTCTTAGCTGATCCCCGAGATGCTCCGGGAAGGCCAAAGACCTGACCTGAGGATTTATTGAGCACCCAGGAGGGCCAGAAAACTTGACTTGGACAGTATTAGGACTTGAGGTCTAATGACCCGAGTCGTAACCTCCACATATTTTATAGTACCCAGAAGTACCTGGATAATCATATTTTTAGACTCGGGTCATTTTTATGTACATTTATAGTGAAAGGCATATCAATATAGTTTTCAGTTTAAAGTGAAATATTATTTTCGTCCACTTACTCTAACAGTTTTATTATTTTATGTGTCTTTCCCTGGGCTTTTCGGTTTAATTGCCCAATTTGCATAGTTCGTTTGAGGTAGAGCGTGCACGCAGTTCATGACATAGCTGTATCTACCGTAGGATCCAAGGTTGATTCTACGAGTTAGTATTTTACTTTGTATACTCAATTTAATTTGTCTAGCTGTTCTGATGTCGAAAACAGTTGTAAATATTGTTAATTTTTGTAGTGAACCTATATGTAGAAAATTTCATTATTTCGTGACTTTCGAATTTTGAATCTCCACATTTGTTATCAATTAATGAATAATAACTAAGGTTAACAGAGTCGTTAGAGCTTAATTCCAATTTAAGCAATTAAATTGGAGTTATGTCATTTTACATCGTCTGCGTGCTCAATCTCAAGTGTGAAGGGAGGTTTTTTCACCGGAAGAATCTCACCAATTTTGCGATTTTATAGCTCTTTCGATTTCCCCCGTCCAAATTTGCAAGCTACTATATCATGATTTTTTTAATAAAAAAATGTAATAATTTTTGGTTTGGTGATAAAAAAAATGATATTGGTAGACTGGCGGGAATCTTAACGTGCACCAAACTAACTGAGTTGGATGGTTTAGTTTGAAAGTTCTTGCCTTCGAGTTCTTTGTTAGCAAAATCATGTTTAAGTAGAAAGTAACATTAGAGGCGGATTAAGTACACTTATTCTATAGAGCATTGGAAGTTTTGGACACAAAACGATATATAATTGGGATAAATGATGAGTACAAACTACCAAACGAGAACAACTCTACAGAGTTCACAAACTGCTTCTCATCGATTCAATGTGAACAAATCAACAAACACAAAAAGATATCGATATGACAACACAAATATACAAGTATTTTGTGACACAGATGATCATCGGAGAAAAAAACTACAAACTATGTATACACGGCCTTGACGATCTTCTCCCCGAACTGCTTTTGTTAACTCAACAACAGGCCTTGGAATGCAAAGCTTTCGTCGAGTCAAGAGCAACGGCCTACTAAAATCAGGTCAATTAAGTTCTCAATTTTGCAAAACCAATGAACCTGCTCTTTCTTTTCCGGGTGTATCGACGAGTAAAAAAAGAGAATGAATCCCCCACAATGCACAAACTAAACAAGAATAACTAAGTTACACGGCAATGGCTTGACCCGTTAGCCCATCGTGTAGCTGCAATGAGCCATCTTTCATCAGATTGAGGCTCAAACTCTTGAATCTCTCCCTTGAATACTGCCGAGAGGCCTTTCTCCAATCAGTTCCGGTTTTCATCATAGCAACAAACTCGTCGTAACTGATACGTCCATCCTGATATTAGGCAAAGGAATAAGTACATATATATGGATAACTTCTACCAGAATGCTGGAAGAGACATGAACTCAAAAGGGCTGAAAGTCGAACCTTGTCTGTGTCCACCTCACGCATGATGTCAGTCAGCACATCATTGTCCATCTCACCTGTTTCATCAGCCAACGCTTGCCTGAGCTCGCCTAATTCAATATACCCACTGCCATCTCTGTCGAAGTAGATAAATGCTCTCCTAAGATGTTCATCATTTTCCAATTTTTGCAAGTGAATGGTTACCGCTGCAAACTCTCCATAGTCCAGAAAGCCATTCCCATCAACATCAGCCTATACAAAAACAAGAACAGATGGCGTCATGAGAAATCAATCGGAGAAAAAGTTATTGTGAAATTAATTTAAGGGCAAGTAGTACCCTTACAAGGGGTTATTTATATTTAGAGAATGAAACTCAAGAATTTTTATTCTCCAATGGCCCATACCAGGAACGATAAAAACATAATAACATCCTCGAATCAGATATATCTGAATGAAATGACCACAGAACTTACCACTTCCATCAGCATCTTAACCTCCGGTTCAGCCAACTGTGAACCAACCTTTTGAAGCCCAGTCTTCAATTCCTCATATGTAACTCTGCCGTCTTTATCAGAGTCCATCAAGGTGAACATGTCCCTGATTACTTCTACTTCTTTAACAGATAAGTGCTCTGCAATGACCTACAACATTCGTTGAGAAAAGAAAAACATCCATTATAGTTGCATAGTTTGTGAACCGCACATCACTGCAACAATGGCCAATACTTTACTGACGCTCATAAATGACCAATAACAGATGCTTACCCGTAGGGCCTTCTTTTTAAATCTATTCATAACTGAAAACTGCTTGAGCCTTGGCCTCACAATATCTCCTAATGGAACATTTGGAGCTTTCTTTGCATTTTGTAACCATGGATGATCTGTAACCACAAAAGGGAAGGGAAACTTCAGTTCACTTGATTCAGAAATCATGTTGCCATTATAAACATTCCTAAAACTCTTTCTATCCTCAATTCATGTCACACTGATTACCACAAGCAAGGCAATCCTCCAATTCCTACAGACTAACAGCAGAACCATTATTAATGTTCTGGAAAGTTTGGTGGGACTCTGATTCATGTAGGAACAACGGTGGTAAAGTAGTAAGGGCACATCATAGATGCCTATACAATTGCTACAGGTGGACCTGAATCTCATAGACTAAGAAGCCTGTAGTTTATTCATGAAGATGATAAGGCTTTGAATAGTCAATTGCCTAATCCAATAGTGAACCCACATTGTACTAGTAGTAGTGTAGCTGAATTGACTCACTTTAGCATACCTCAGGTTCCTTTCATCATAAGCACAGACTTTCGTTTCAAATACGTGTCTAATATTCCACTGTTTCCACTGATCTAGAAAATTTGCCAATTTACTATACTATTGCCCTTCCAAAGCAACTGCAAACCTATGGACTTCACTAATCCAACAAATTTACAATTCTATCTTTTTTCAGTTTCAGATGACCAAGAATTAATCTTGTCAAACAAACACTACATAGTTACTAGTGCACAGAAGTGATCTATTATGCAACTCTCTCAAATGTCAGCAACGAGGACTTACCAAGCACCTGTTGTGCTGTCAAGCGTTTGCTAGGATCAGGGTCCAGCATCTGCCTCACAAGACTTTTAGCACCCTCTGAAATCTGAGGCCAGGGTTCCCTCTTGAAATCAATCACCCCTCGCAATATCGCAAGAGCCACACCCTGTTCACTCTCTGTAACAGAACTTTCAAACTTAGAAACAAACTTAAACTCGCAAAGTAAGCTAAAAACCAAAATTTTATTTGCCAAATAAACAGGTTTGAGCTCAATCACCTGCCCAAAACGGAGGAACTCCACACAACAGAATGTAAAGAATGACTCCGGCGCTCCATATATCTACCTCCGGTCCATAATTCCGCTTCAAAACCTCCGGTGCCATGTAGTACGGACTCCCCACAATCTCCATAAACTTCTCCCCTAAAATCCACACACAGTCAAAGCCTTCAAAAACACACATACAACCTCATAATCCAATACAAACACTCGAAACATATGTCCATACCGGGCTTGAAAAACACGGAGAGCCCAAAATCGATAGCCTTAAGCGGCGAGTGCTCTTTCTTATTCGAAAACAAGAAATTCTCGGGCTTCAAATCCCTGTGCATGACTCCATTAGCATGACACATCCTCACCACCTCCGCCACCGTCCTCGCCACGTTCGCCGCAGCTCTTTCGCTGTAATGCCCCCTCGCAACAATCCTATCGAAAAGCTCGCCTCCTTCACAGAGCTCCATCACCAAGTGGACGTTCTCGTCGTCCTCATAAGTCGCCTTGAGCTTCACTATGTTCGGATGCTCCGGCAAGTTTGACATAATCGCCACCTCACGCCTCACGTCCTCTATATCCACCTGAAAATAACGAAAAGTGAGAAGTACAAACAGAAACTCCAAAACGGAGTCGTTTTAATAGTGAAATTGAAATTCTGAGTCTTACGGCGGTTCGGAGCTTGCGTTTGGAGATGGATTTGCAGGCGAGGGCTTCTTTGGTCTCGCGGTCGGTACAGAGGTAGGTGATGCCGAACTCGCCGCGGCCCAATTCCCGGCCCAGTATGTACTTGTCGCCGATCCGAGTCCGATTAATCACGTCTTTCAGGACTCGGATCGGAGCAGGCGACCGGATCCCGCCGCCGTCGCCGGAGAACGGGTTCGGACGACGCTCTCCGCCGCCTGCCTTCTTCTTCTTGTTGTTGGCGCGGTAGGTGGTCTCGTTCTCGATGACGTCAGCTCTGACGCAGACGTTGCAGTTCCCCATGATGTGTGTGGGTCTACTTTACAGCTGTACAGCCTCCAACCTCCTCGGGCTGAAAGAGAAAGAGGAGGAAGAAGGGGAGAGAGGGTTGACTGAGTCAAAACGGTGGCGTTTTGGGGTTGTTGTGGTGGCGCAGCCGTGTGGGGGAAAACGGAGGGAGAGAGTGAGAAGAAAATGGAGCTTAGATTTTTTGAAAAGAACAAAAATCAATAGTGGGTGTTATAATAGAGAGGTTTTAATAAATTATATTTGGGTTTAAATTTTACAGGGAGGGATTGTGAAGGAAACTGTTGTGGTCTGGAGTTTTCAGTCGAACCTGGAGGAGGAATCTTTGTCCATTTTTGAGAGCTTAGGCTGGGGATTGTCAGAGGAGGTGGGGAGATAGTATTGGCTGCTGAAGGGAACATGATAAAAGGGTAGTTGTTAGTTAATTTCCGTTTTTTTTTTTGTAATATACGTCGGTCTACTCTATATTTTCTCAGACAATTTTTTTCATTAGTTTTGTCTAATTATTTGAAACTAAGTCAAGACATTACTTAATTATTTGAATTTTCTTATATTAGTTTAGTTTATAGTTGGTTTTTCTTTAAATATTGAAAAATTATTTTTTAAATTTACGAATTGTCAATTTTCAACAAGAGTGCATTTATTCACGCCTTCAAAATCATTATTTACACATCATTCTAAATATTTATCATCAATCTTACTATTTTACTTTTTATTCTTTTTTCTTTTCTCACCGCCTCTATTTAAAAAAAAATTATTATTCTAAATCTTCAATCATTGAAACACAAAACTATGAAATATTGTTTGGAATCTATCCATGTTGAAAAACATATAATAACATTGACATTAACAAAAATAATTGAAAAATGACTTGCAACCATAAAATTAAGATCGATTCACCCAACTTCAAAAATTCAAAAAAAAATATTACTACAAAGATCGATTCCAACTAATTTTAATTTCTAAAATAATTCACCTATATTTTAGGTTTTAGTCATCAAACCCAACCTGAAATTGTCAATAAAAATTATATATAAATTGAATACGATGAATTCACACTAAGAACACGTATGAGAGAGAGACAGAGATATATTTTCTGCAAAAAAAATATTTCAAGAATCCATATTTTAGCTATATAAACAGTTATAGTTTTTTTTTGAATTATGGTTAAAAATAAAATTATAACAGTTCAAAAATCATTAAAGGTGTAAATAGTAATTTTAGAGGTGTGAATAGATGCATCATTTCGAGAAACATTTACTCGTGAAGTTTTCAACTAAGAGTCATTGAATGGATCTTCAATTTACTGAGGAAGGTAGTGCAACACATATTTACTAGTTTTAACTAGTGTAGAAGGTATAGCAATACTATTATCTACAATATAATTTTATTTTTCTGAACATATTTTAAAATAAGCATATGGACACTTTTGGTTTTTTTCTTTCTTTCTAGTAGTCTAATATCTAACTTATTTACCTTTTACGAACTTTTTACATAACCCATCATATGCTACTATGCAAAGGTTCAATTTTACATTAATATTTCTTCTTGTGTGCAGTACGCATGCTACTTTGTTATAGAAATAAATTCGCACATCAATAGACGACACATTCTAGAGTATGTCATTTTTTTCTCGAAACAGTGATGTCTATGGCATTTGTTAGCATACAATAGATAACTTAATCTAATCCAAAATGCGTATAGAGTGATGTAAATCATGCAATTATATAGTTGCGTAGTGAACAAACCTCAAACAAACCCTTGGAAAAAAAATTGGCAAGAAAGGAAATGACTTCTTCTTTGGTGAGGTCAACATAAGGTTGGTTTTCTTAGGTACCAAGTTTCCAACCCCTCTCACAGTCACACGATTAATTACCTGACGAATTATTAGTAATTATGGAATAATTATGAATAATCACAAGTGTAATTGAAAAGATAGCCGTCAAATAATATTAGCCTTTGGATGGAGTAGAGGGTTTTGGAAATGAGTGGATCGATTGAACTTTCATAGGGGTGGGTTTGACTTGGTCAGCAGCGATCCTCTTGTATATGACTGTGTTAATTTTGTGGGTTAAGACAAACAAGATTAGGACTAATTAAGTACGATTAGGTTCTTATGAAGCTAACAATTGGCGCGTCAAGACGACATAGCCGTATTTCTAAGGTCTTTGTACCCTTGCAACATCAGATAGTATTGCTCTCCCCACTTCAATAATGAAGTACATGTATATTAGATCAATTATGATTTAATTTTTTACCAAGTTTAGAATTTTATAGTCTTTTTTTCTTTATAAAAACTTTACCGTTCCTGAGATTAAAATACAATCATTCTTATTAAGTTTATGAGATATGGAGAGATACTTCAAAAAACAAATCCTCTTCTTCTACTCCAACATCAGATGAGCAACCACCTACGAAAATTCAAAAGAAAAATAGTAACAATATGAAAAAGTCTCATGCTAGAGATATTACAGAAAAGTATCCATCGGATCCCGCTAAACGCCCGTCAATTTCAAGTTATCATCCTAACATTCAAGAAGAAGTTTGAAGATATTATCTATAACAAGGCCCTTGTCAACCTAAACATCATACTTTTCCTTTTACGAAATTTGGAGAAAAAAAGAAGAAGAAAATAAGGTTTATTCGTGATTGGTTTATTGAATTTTCAGATTGGTTAGAGTACAGTATTAAAGATGATGCTGTATTTTGTTTATGTTGTTATCTTTTCAAACTAGCTATTAGAGAACAAAGCGGTGGTGAAACTTTTGTTGGTGTTGGTCATGGATTCAGTAATTGGAAGAAGAAGTAAACGCTAATATCACATTTTGTAGGATCAAATATTACTCATAATCAGGTTGAGAGTAATTGTGATGTTTTATTAAATCAAAAACAACACATTGAGACTGTTTTGGCAAAATATACAGATCAAGATCGAATTTACTACCCTAATCGAGATTATTTTTTAAGCTTTTCATTTAGCCCCTCCCTAACCGAGAATCCTAGCTCTGTCCCTACATGCCGCCATTATATTTAAAAACGGAATTAGACTGTCTCATCGGAAAAAAAAACAAAATTAGACTGTCATATGTACGTATAAGTATTCTGGCATATGATTGAAAATGTATAAATACAGTTAAATTTCTATAAGTTAATGAGTTGGAAACTGACCAAATTTATTAATTTAGCGAGATATTAAATAATCAATAAATTATTAATTATTATTTTATTCGTTAATTAATAACTTATTAATTTATAAATTATTATTGTTGTACCTTGTTCAATGTACTTCATTTTTTAATATATTGTGTCATTATTAAATGTGCTATGAGAATATAACACTAAAAAAATTACCATGTTAAGAAAAATTCAAGATGAGATTTAAGATGACATCAATTTCAAGTCATTCTTCATGAAGTCATCATAAATAAATAATTAATTATATGCGTTAATTCATTATTAAATGTATATATTACTTGAGATCTATATGAATTCTTAAATTTCTATTATCTTATAAATTTTGTGAATTATTAATTTAGCACGTTGTCCCCAAGTCGGGATCGATAAAAAATATTATTTTAACGAAATTATTAATTAATCGAATATTAAATTATCAAGGTTCTACTGTCATTATAAATAATTTTTATTAATTGTTAAAAAAACCTCGCTTACATTTATGTGTGAAATAAAGAATAATGGAACCAAGAAAATTTGTGCCGTTAGAATTTTCTCATGGTATGTTACTTAATCCTCATGCATGACTGAGTGAAAAGAAAAAAATACGATACATTTTTTTAATTCGGTTAACTTGATAATATACAACAAAATGTTAATCATATTGCATTTCCAATGGTTTGTTTCTCTCATCTATTTGGGTAAAGTTTGCCTAGTGTTACCTTAGTAGCTAGATCCATGGAATACATGGAAATTTAATGATACATATGATCTAATCTCGAATGGCATACATAGGTGCAAATAGTAAAAATCTAAGTTTGAGTGCTAAAAGTAGGTGGTGGGTGGCTTGGTCAACATTTTAGAAGTCTCTTGAAAGCCGACGGAAATGGAAATTTTCAGATTGGATGATTAAAGTCAACAAAATGATTGACATTCACATCCTCTTTTCCAAAAGCTTATATATATAACATGATGTTTGTTGCTATATGATATGATGGTTGTTGTCCAAGTTTTTTTTTTTAGAAGCCTCTAATGATGTAGGACAAAGAGGAGGTCAATTTAAATGAAAATGAGTAAAAATAAAGAAGTGACGAATAATTAAAAAGAGTGATTAGTTGATCGGTAATTTACGTTTTATGAGGTCTTTAGTATCTGGAATATTGAAGAAGTTATGGTTTTAGATATTTCTGGTAGCACGAGCAAAACGTCGAGTTTGGACGGTTTGATGTAACTTTGGGCCAGAGTCTTCGTTTTGGACCGATAATACCTTTTCGGAATGAGATCGACGAGATCTCCAAGACTCACTTTAGTGAGCTCTTCAGATATTAGCCATTTAATTCCGATTGCATCTTTCAATTTGAGATTTAGTGATCAAATGTAGGTTTTTATATTTTGTATTGATTTGGGAATCTATTTTCCTTTTTTAAATTAGATTACTTTCTTTCTAAGTCTATAAGAGTTATTGTTAATTAAGTTTAGAACTATTATGTGTAGGTGCATATAGAAGCATCCTTAAACTATTGTAATAGAACAACTTCTGATGATATATAAAATTTTGAGATTTTCTCAATTTTTTGGTGGATTCCAGTTCTTTTTGTGGATTCAAGGCGATCCGTTGGTGGATTCCAACGTTATATTTTTTGCTGCATCAAGACTAGGACAAGGAGGGTTTCTTGAATCCATGAAAAGAACTGGAATTCACCACAAAATAGGGAAAATCTCAAAGTTTTATATATCATCAATTATTCCATTACAATAGTTTAAAGATGCTTATATATGCATCTACATGTAAGAGTTCTAACGCTGCTCTAATATCACTTGATGCAGCGAAAAATATAACGTTGGAATAATCATATAGTGAACACCATACATGAGTGTTTCAAACCCATTGGAGTGGTCATAGTCTACCAAAACTGATTGGTTTATACCACCACATACACTTAAGGGAATAATTTGAGGAAACAAGTTCATCTCCGTTTCTTCTTTGTTCAAGTCTGCCTTATTGCCAACCACCATGTTTATATGAGCAAATTCACGTCGAGCTGCTTCATGATCCTCATTGAAGTGTTCTTGTAGAGAGCTTTGGTGTGTACTTTATTCAAAATCTTCACCAACTAGATTATGGTTCTCAACAAGAAAGAGACCTCTTCAAACTTTATTTCTTCACATGCATTGGAGTCATCACCTTTGACAAGTTTCGGGATTTTAATCTTGTGTGACTCTCACCTAAATGAATAAGAGTACTCTGTGTAGAAGTTTCTTTTGATGCTAGCCTGCCACAATTTTTCCAAATAAACATCAGTATCACCCATATCAATCACATCACAAGCAATTTCATTATTATAATCTTTTCCTATAGATATGGGAATCTTGCAAACCTCGATTACTTCTGCAGATTCATCCTCTGACTAATCAATTGAGTACGGGTCGTCATGCTCTATAGTTGGTAGATGAAAATAATCTACGACTTTCTTTTCCACAAAATTAGCTCATAGATCACAATCAATAATCAAAGAGCATACTTTGTCTCGAATGCAGCAAGATGAACGGAAGTCGTCAAAATCAGGCGTTGTAAAGACCCACCGCTCCCTGCTTCTTTCTCTAAATTGATGAAGACAATCTTGGGCCATTCCCTCGACATGATTCTCACCACTAAATTCTCTCTGACCAGCGTTGTTAAGTTTTGTTATACTCCCAATATCAATTGTCATCATTGGAGACGATGCCTGGTCTGATACCACTTGATGCAGTGGAAAATATAATGTTGGAATCCACCAACGGATCACCTTGAATCCACAAGACTAGGGTTTCTCAAATCCACGAGAAGAACTGGAATCTACCAGAAAATTGAGAAAATCTCAAAGTTTAATATATCATCAAAAGTTCTTCCATTATAATAGTTTAAGGATGCTTATGTATGCATCTACACATAAGAGTTCTAAATCTAATCAACAATAACTCTTCTAGACTTAGAAATAAAGCAATCTAATCTAAAAAAGAAAAATAGATTCCTATATCAATACAAAATATAAAAATCTACATTTAATCACTAAATCTCTAATCGGAAGATGCAATCGAAATTAAATGGCTAATATCCAAAGAGCTCACTAAGGTGAGTATTGGAGATCTCGTCAATCTTATTCTGAAAACATATTATCGGTCCAAAACAGAGACTCTGGCCCAAAGTTACATCAAACCGACTAGACTGCCCAAACTCGTTATTTTGCTCGTGCTACCTGAAAAATTTAAAACTATAACTTCTTCAATATCCTAGATACTAAAGACCTCATAAAACATAAATTACCGATCAACCAATCACTCTTTTTGATTTTTCGTTGCTTCTTTACTTTTACACTTTTCCCTTTAAATCAACCTCCTCCTCGTCTTACATCATCTAACCTTGATTTTACCTCTAAGTAAATCAACAGGAGAAACAAAACAAAGTAGTCGACTTAATAATTAATTTACTAGATCTTTTATTTTGTCACAAGCTCTTGGAAGTAAATCAAATCACAAAAGGCCGCCAAGGTAAGTCTTGAGTCACCTTGATCGAGTAATTGTTATAAATTTAAATTGAAAAATAATAGCACAATATAAGTTCATTATCGATACTAGCTACGCACCTCTCTACTCCATGTATACGTATATACATATACAACCCCAACGCACAATAAGCTAAAGAGAACGTTACTATCAAATTTGGTACGTGTAGTATTTATATGGACTTAATTGAGCTCAAATTAGTTGGGAAATGGATGGTTGGGTCGACATGAATTATGCATATACAATATATATAAGCCTGCATGGTTCATATCCCCTGTTTTTATGTGATGTTGATGACACTACGTACGCGATCACGTACTGTTTAATGCAGGCTACGAAACCATAAGTAAAGTGCACGTGTCTAGCTTATTGCCCCGTGCTTTTCAAACATAGCATCATTAGCATGAACTCGTTGATGTAACTCATGCAAGGCCATGTATTTTCCAAGACTTGCATGTTTATCACCAAAGTCGTAACACAAGCCTTAATTTACAGTTAGCTCCCAACATACAGATGATCTGATGCAAATGATGAAATGATATCGATACATATGTATATATACCATTATCCCTTAATAACGAGTGCACCTTAGGACGTGCATGCATACTAATGCACACTGGGACTCATCTTTTGGGTCGACATCCGCTATAAATTTAAGGTTTAGGGTTGTGTTGAGTTGGACTTAGTCAACGGTTAAACATAAAATGTTCGGGCTGAGTCGGGTCAAGGCCTTAATAATATTGATACATATGTATATATACCATTATCCCTTAATAACGAGTGCACCTTAGGACGTGCATGCATACTAATGCACACTGGGACTCATCTTTTGGGTCGACATCCGCTATAAATTTAAGGTTTAGGGTTGTGTTGAGTTGGACTTAGTCAACGGTTAAATATAAAATGTTCGGGCTGAGTCGGGTCAAGGCCACAATTTAGAAGCCCTAACCTGCCTATTAAGGTTAGGTTAAAGTGGTCGGGCGGAGCCAAAATGTGTCTGAGAAAAATTAATATAAAAAGTTTAATGTATTATTATTATTGATGTATGATATTTATTTTGAATATATATTTTTGTGTAGAGAGAACATCAAGGAGAATATATAAGAAGAAAAAAAAAAGAAAATTGTTATAATAATAAATTATATTATTTTTTCTAATAAAAAGGGCCAAATAGGACGACTGGATTGACCTCTAGGCTTTTAAAGTGATATATAATAATTAATTTCTTTATTTAAAAAGAGGCTAGGTTGGACGAAACTTATGAGGCCGAGACCGGGGCTAGGTCAAAGATGTTCAAATGGATTGGACCGAGAGGCTGAGTTGAGTTTCAAATGTATAACCCAGACCCTATTTCAAAAGAGGTTGGGCGGGCCTGCCCTAAGTTAAGGTTGGACTGAGCTTTGGCCCTAAAGATTTGATAGGTCAGAATGAAACTCGAGACCTAATGGCCAAATGATGAGACCTAATACACACCAATGTGCAAATTAAAATTTATCTTGACCATTTTTTTATGTGTCTTGCACATCCTACTTTAGTCAGGGAATAAATTTGTACGGCTACTGGATGGAACATTAAAGAATTTATCCTTAATAACTGCATCAACAAGTTAATAGCTAGGTACCAAAGCGTATAAGACCAGATAAACCAACAAATGCTTATCTTGTAATGCAAGCACCTATATGTATCAAGCACATAGATCTCTTTACCAAGAGCCTTAAACCATGAAGTTCATGAGCATAAAAACTATTGATCTTGAACAATAATTGGGACACTCGATCTAATAGAGAGATAATAGAGCCGGCTGGAACCCTGGTTAGCTAGCCAAGTCTTGTGAAATTAAAGGGGGTCCGTCGGGCCGGAAAAAGTTGATAGTGTAATACATGCTAGCTGCAAGGAGGCGTGGGAGTTCATGAGCTGTGAATTGAGGTGTGGGAATTGAGCTGTGAATTGTCGCAGTGAATTGGAACACGTACCATGGATGTAAACTTTTTCGTTTTGAAACCCTAGAAAGAGAAAGAATAGATGATGATAGACCAAACATCATGATGATGATCAACATGCATGGACTTGCCTTTTCTTCCTTTTCCTCGATCGCTTTTGGATAAAGAATGAACTTGCCCTACAATAATTCCATGCATGCCCGGCCAGTCTACAAAGTTCAGTTTTCGTGTATCTATCTATAGCCGGGAACATTATCATAAGAACAAAGGAGAATCGAACGAGCTAATTCGATGTATCAACTCCAAAATAACACAACATGAAATTCGTGTTGGGCGAGGTGGTTAGTTGTATTTGGGTTTTCTTATCTGAGCCGGGCCTGTTTCAAGGCCTCTTCTTGACAGAGGAAAAATCGAGAAAATCCCTATTTTTAATCCATGATTAAACAATGTTCCTGGCTTGAGGAACAAGTATGTTTGACTATCATTCTATCATATCATAGACAAAAAATAAAATAAAAACACGGGAACAAGAAAACTCGTCCACCACTCCACCCCGTGTGTCGTCTCAAAGGGTACGTCTCCACTAACCATCGCACCATCACAACCGTTGGATCATATGACTATTTACAATAGTCAAGGAAAGTTCTAACTTGGGAGAGAGAATGAGAGACTAGGAAACTTGATTTTCACATAAATAAAAGGGATTATATATTGGCAGTACGTGTATATTTTCTTTCCTATACACCTACACAAACATGAGTCAATAAAGACCAAATCTATATATTGGTAGATCATAACTCACCAAGCAAGGAGATTGATAATGGTCATAAGTGTTTATGATCTAAAGTTCTAAACTCTCGAATTTAGATTGGAATTTATTATATATTCATCACATTGTTAACAATTATGTGTTTTACCATCCATATAGTGACGTGTGCCAATAGGGCTATAAGAACACCTCAAGAAAAGGTCGAGGATGACCAATTCTATTTAGATCAATAGTTGATGATCATCAACATAAATCTACTTTGCTCATTAGGATCTAGTTCCTCATCTCTCTTTGTGATTATGAACACAACACAGTGGCCGGAGGATGGTTTCGGTTCGTGTTCAGGGCGGTCCCCGTCACGTGTGAACCGTAAAGCTCTCGACACGTGTCCACACCATAAGGAATGCACGTAGGCAATTTTCTTAAGGAGCAGTAGTAGTAGTAGTAGGGCGAAACAACACAAACAGCTGATTTCCAAGGGCAGAACTCAGCAGCAGCCTCCCTTTGTTTCCCTACTTGCTTGGAGAAAAACCAAACACCACTCCAACTCAAAGCTCGGCACTTTGACGGCACAGAGGGCCGAGCCCTCCTCCTCTTCCGCCGCCGGCCATTTGTGATAGTCAGTTCTGGACAGACCCGGATGCCCCATGAGGCCCATTCGCCGTTTGAGGTGAGCTAGTGTATAAACTATAAAGTTCTCTGCTTTATGGGAATTGCTTGGTTTCTTGTACGGTTTTGAGCTGTTTTCGTTTGTACTGTGGTGATTCAGAGGTCAGGTCTGTAATATGTGTATAAAGATTGAAACTTTTTCTTTCTTCTTTTTACTCTTTGTTGAATCATATATTGAAAGCTTTGAGTATTTATATGATGTATGCTTGCAATGAAAATGAAACTGTTAGTGCCCAACTTGACGCTACTTGGAGACAGAATAAGAAAAATAGAAAGGAGGATCAAACTACTTGTGTTGATTGGTTTGGAGAAGAGAATAGAAAGAAGTACTTAGAATACAGTCTTGGTTTTGTATCCGGAAGACAATGCAAGAAGTTGTATGATAATCGGTGTAAGATCGTGGTTTAATGATTTGGATAATGTCTTTATTAGTCGAAGATTAGTAATCAGTCACGGAGTAAAGTGGTGCTGAGCAGAGGTTGATAACAATTAATGATTCGGGATTTTAATGCTGAAACCGAGTTAGTGAGTCATTGCCAATGCACCAAGACACTTAAGTACTACTGTGAGCTATGAAAAATGAATGATATCTTGGATGTGGAACAATTCGTGTTACTGTGGGAAGCATATTCTTGGTTTCATGGCTAGGATCCTTGTGTACATTTGTGGTGCAACATTAGTTTGATAACTCCTTATGCACTTCAACACCGTGTTTGATAATGAAAAAAGAGTACTTCTACCCGGTTTCCAGGGACTATTTGCTTCTTGTTAGGTGTTAAAAATGTTCATGCATTTATTTATAGTTCAGGTTGCTGATCCATTTTCATTTGCTTTTTGGGGCAGGTGATGCAATGGCACAGAATTTGTTGCGAGCAAAGCATATAGGCAACCTCTCAAGTAGTGCTAGGACATTATTTATTAGCGGGACACGATGTAATACAGAGGGGAATTCATGCAATTGTTCTGAAGATGACAATTGTATTCCGAAAAGGCAGCAAGCAAGAAATAGAGATCTTCTTGCCCAAAGTCCAGCAAGCACGGGATCTAGCCCTTCAGCAAGGGTAGGAATCTTAATTTCTGGAGATGCAGTAAAGGTGGTAGATTCTTGTAAATCAGAGATTGTAGACCACACAACTTCTATAAAACATGTTGCAAGTGCCCCTATACCTATTGTGAAATCAGATACCACAAGTTATGCTAGCAACGATGCTGCTCATAACGATGTGAGCTCATCACCTCTTGCTGCCGAGCATTTTGCGAAGGCTGGTGTCGCAACTGTCAATTTTCTGTCTGATATAGTGAATTATAAGATTCCCTTATCTGATGGGATGGGAATGCTTAATTTGCCCAAAAATACCATGGTTTGTTCCTCCGTGGGTGTCTCCAGTGTCAAATCATCAAATGTTAAACAGATAAAAAGAGAGCAGTTCACTAGTGTTCATCCAAAACCATCTACTGAGACAGCGGCTGGATCAGAGCGCACAAGCAATCATCAGGGTTCGAAGAATGGTGATAAGGCCAGTTCTGGTAGAGGTCTGAATCATGTCCCATATACTAGAACAGACAACTCGGCAGGAACTCACAATGTACAGACTTCAGAAACTCGTGATAAAAGGGCTCTGCCACGGAAATCAAGAGCTCAGCCAAATCACTTCGTTCCAGATTTCAGTTCCAATGTACATACTCTGGATGCCGAAACTACGAGGTTTGGCCCTAAAGGTTTCAATAAACCTGTTAGAGAGATGAAAATGCCAACAGGGATTACTCCATTCAACAGGCAGTTTGCACAAAGTGGGAATATTGTTCAGAATGTTTCTCACATCCTTCAACAACTAAAGTGGGGCCCTTCTGCTGAGGCAGCTCTCGGAAATCTCAACTGTTCGGTTGATCCATATCAAGCTAACCAAATTTTGAAGCAACTTCAAGATCATTCTGTTGCTCTTGGCTTCTTTAATTGGTTAAAACGACAAGCAGGATTCAAGCATGATGGGCACACTTACACTACCATGGTTGGGATTCTTGGTCATGCCAGGCAGTTTGGCGCCATCAACAAATTACTCAGTCAGATGGTGCATGAAGGATGTCAACCAAATGTTGTGACATATAACCGTTTGATTCATAGTTATGGACGTGCAAACTATTTAAAAGATGCAATGAAAGTGTTCAGTCAAATGCAAGAGGCAGGGTGTGAACCTGACCGTGTCACCTACTGTACACTAATTGACATCCATGCTAAGTCTGGATTTCTTGATGTCGCCCTCGGATTGTATGACAGGATGCAAGAGGCTGGTCTTACTCCTGACACATTTACATATAGTGTTATGATCAATTGCCTTGGGAAAGCTGGCCATTTAGCTGAAGCGCACCGGCTGTTCTGTGAGATGGTGGATCATGGTTGTGTCCCCAATCTGGTCACCTATAATATCATGATCGCTTTGCAGGCCAAAGCAAGGAATTACGAGACTGCTTTAAAGCTCTACCGTGACATGCAGGGTGCTGGATTTCAGCCAGATAAAGTGACTTATAGCATCGTAATGGAGGTGCTCGGCCATTGTGGATATCTTGATGAGGCCGAATTACTGTTTGGTGAAATGAAACGGAATAACTGGGTACCAGATGAACCTGTGTATGGCCTTTTAGTTGATTTGTGGGGCAAGGCTGGTAATGTGCAAAAGGCCTGGGATTGGTATCATGCAATGCTCCATGCTGGCTTACGTCCTAATGTGCCTACTTGTAATTCTATGCTGAGTGCGTTTCTCAGGGTGCACCGTCTGTCTGATGCCTATAACTTGTTGCAGAGCATGGTGGGTTTAGGTCTGAATCCTTCTTTGCAGACATATACGTTGCTTCTCAGTTGTTGCACTGAAGCACAATCAACTTATGACATGGAATTTTGTTGTGAGCTTATGGCAGTCACACGCCATCCTGCACATACATTCCTGCTGTCTATGCCATCAGCAGGTCCCGATGGCCAAAACGTGAGAGAACACATGAGCAGTTTCTTGGATTTGATGCATAGTGAGGATAGAGAAAGCAAGAGGGGACTTGTAGATGCAGTAGTGGATTTCCTTCATAAATCAGGGCTCAAGGAGGAGGCTGGTTCTGTTTGGGAGGTGGCTGCACAGAAGAATGTGTATCCAGATGCCGTCAAGGAGAAAGGCTCGTGTTATTGGCTTATAAACTTACATGTCATGTCGGATGGTACTGCTGTGACAGCATTATCAAGGACACTTGCTTGGTTTCGCAGGCAAATGCTTATATCCGGGGTTTGTCCAAACCGTATTGACATTGTGACTGGATGGGGACGACGGAGTAGGGTTACAGGTACCTCTATGGTGAGGCATGCAGTGCAGGAACTGCTGCATATTTTTAGCTTCCCGTTCTTCACAGAGAATGGAAATTCAGGTTGCTTTGTAGGATGTGGGGAGTCCCTTAACAGATGGTTGCTCGAATCTTATGTGGAGCGAATGCATTTACTGTAGGCATTAGTGCTACCCTTCTGTCATTAGCGCCATTTTTTTGTTCTTCCTTTTCGGTAGCGAGAGGGGGATTAGCAGGCCTAGTTGATTAATGTCTTCTGTAGTTTGAGTTGTTCTTATGCGCAGCTTCATGTTGAGTAATAAATTTCAGTTTTCGCATATCAGTCTTGGTTCTGTTCTTTTGTATGAGGATATGTTGAGCTAACTAGAAATGAACAGGTTCGATATGACATGTTGATGTGGGTTCTTTGCCAACTTCTGTGTTGGTAGATGAGAAGGTTGACTCTTTATTTAAGTTGGTGTACCTGAATGTTGATCAGTTTCAGCGTGTTAACTTTGTTGTTGCAGTAGGTGCTTGGATTTTATTACTAGAAAAAACTGAAAGAAATGGATCACTTCTTCAGTCTTTTTTTCTCCTTTGTCCAACACTAGTCAAAGCTAAGATCACCACCATGCTGTTATATTTGAATTTTTGAAACCTTGATTTCTGTGTTTCTTTTCTGTTATGTCCTCAAATATTTGACCACATTGATCTCATTTCTGATTTACAGGCTTGATATGGTGCTTAAATAGGTAAAAACTACAGCACAATATTACTCATCATGGTCATTGAGAAGGAAATACCAAGATCCATTGAATCAACAATCAACACTAGCAAGAAACACCTCATACTATATCTATATTTTGTGTATCAAATGTGAAGCAATTTAGAGTTTTATATACTTCAACGAATTAGATTAGAGACGTATGCACTTAAACAATAAGTACAAATGAGTTTTATTGCTCGAGTCACTTGTGCAAATGAAAAATTCACATCATTTCAAGACGACAAGTAAAGATAAACAATACAAGATTAATATAGAATTTAGTTTTTAACTTGCAAAACTCAGTAACTGTTATTTTCATTCATAGAGCGCAAACAATACCAAAATAGTGATAACGGGCAATGATAAAGTTTGTTAATAAAGGAGTTTACGGTTCGATTAAGATATTGTATCATCAAAATTTATTTTATAGCTAAACATTTATCGAGGCGAATCTAAAATTGTAAAATCTAACTTTTTAATCCAAAAGATAACGCATTACAAGTATATAACAAAAATCCAAAGAACGAGTCGAAAATTCGAATCCACCTCTTGCCGCAACACACATATCTACAACATTTTAAATACAACACATGCATACAAATAAACAAACCTAGAGTTTTCACATCTGAAAACATGTTTTTCTTCTTTTGTTTCCTCATAAAACCAAACATAATCCCAAATCCAAAATACCAAATTAGTTCTCCATCATCATATAAAAGGAAAAGAATAATTAGAAGAAAAAAAATCATAGAGAATTAGAGATTGCCTTACCCTACACTGCACCCAGTCACTCTTCACTAAAATAAAATCATAAATCAAATCACACTATCCCCAGCCCAGAAATTTATATTTAAGTACCAAAAAAACCCAGAGGTTTCTTTCTTTTTGCTTTAATTCGTTTTCGTTCCTGATAGAGAGAGAGCCTCCTTGGTCTCCAATGGGCTGCACTACTCGCAGCAGCAGCAGCAGTAGTAGGTAGTCCCTCTCTCTCTGCATTTCTCTCTCCTTGTTCACACCGCCGATCGTGTCTGCAATTCCAATTCTATCCCCATCTTCTTCTTCCTCCCCCAAATTCACACCAGTAAGTATACTCTCTCTCTACAACACGTTCTCTCTCTAAAATAAGGGATACATATATATATACGCATGTGAGAGTTCAATTTGTATTAAGAGACTATCATTATGGGGCATAAGAAGCGAAGCGCCGCCGCGGCTCCGAAGGCCAAACAGTCGCCGGCGGCGGTTTCGCCGATTGTGGAGGACGACGTCGTTTTGGCTGAGGCGGCGGCAGCGGCGGAGTCGAATAGTAATAGTCTGGTGATGGTGAAGAGCAAGATCGAATCGTCTCCGCCGTCGTTGGTTGAATCGGGAGGTGTGGACGCGGCGGCGAAGCTGGAATGCGAGCGGGCGCTGACGGCGCTGCGGCGCGGGAACCACACGAAGGCGCTTCGGCTGATGAAGGAGTCGTGCCAGCGCAAAGAGAGCAGCAGCTCGTCGGCGGCGGCGCTGATTCACCGAGTCCAGGGGACTGTATGCGTGAAAGTCGCGGCGATCATCGACGACCCTACGGCGAAGCAGCGGCACCTGAAGAACGCGGCGGAGTCAGCTCGGAAGGCAGCGGAGCTGTCGCCGAACTCGATCGAGTTCGCGCATTTCTACGCCAACTTGCTCTACGAGGCCGCCAACGACGGGAAGGAGTACGAAGAAGTGGTGGCCGAGTGCGAGAGAGCTCTGGCGATCGAAAACCCCGTAGATCCGGCCAAAGAGAGCTTGCAGGAAGAGAGCCAGCAGAAGCTGACCACGGCCGAGGCTCGAGTCTGCCACGTGCAGAGTGAGCTGAGGCAGCTCATACAGAAGTCCAACATTGCCTCTATTTCGACGTGGATGAAGAATTTGGGGAATGGAGAGGAGAAGTTTCGGCTGATTCCAATCCGGAGGGTCACCGAGGACCCCATGGAGGTGAGGCTGGTGCAGGCAAGGCGGCCGAATGAGATTAAGAAGGCGACTAAGACTCCGGAGGAGAGGAGGAAAGAGATTGAAGTGCGAGTAGCGGCTGCCAGGCTGTTGCAGCAGAAGTCCGAGGCACCTCAGTTGAGCAATGAGGGGGAGAAGAATGATAGGGGAGTGGATTCCTCGACAGGGTATGGTCAGAGAGAGCGGAGGAAGTATGGGGGTTTGAGGAAGAACGGGTCCTCTTCGGAGAGGAAGGATTGGGTTAGGTCGTACTGGAAATCAATGAGTGTTGATATGAAGAAAGAGTTACTTAGGATTAGAGTTAGTGATCTGAAAGCCAAGTTTAGCTTGTCTAAGGATGGTTTGGCGAATGAAGTTTTGTCGGAGGCTGTGGCGTATGCAGAGAGTAGTAGGAGTTGGAACTACTGGGTTTGTTGTAGATGTAGTGAGAAATTTGTGGATTCCGAGTCACATATGCACCATGTTGTGAACGAACATATGGGGAACCTTATACCGAAAATGCAGTCAGTTATTCCTCTTAATGTTGACAATGAGTGGATTGAGATGCTTCTTACTTGCTCTTGGAAACCGCTAGATGTCTCGGCTGCTATTAGAATGCTTAGAGATCAGAGAAAATTTAAAGAGTCCGAGTTTGTGGAGGATTTCTACTCTGGGAATCTTAACAAGGAGTGTGACGATTGTTTCAAAGACACGTGGGACTCATCTCCTGAGAAGGAAATTCTTGAAGATGAGCCTAGTGATGTTACTGTTGAAGGAAATAACCACGAGAAGGTTGTGCTCGTTGAGAGTACAGATTATGATGAGAATAGTGGATCTCTTATCGCTTATACTTCTCTAGCAGATGGTTGGCCCATGTCAGATGACCCCGAACGTATGAAGCTGCTTGAAAGAATTCATGCGTTATTTGAGGTGCTTATCAGGCATAAATATCTTGCCACGACCCACCTTAACAGGGTGATACAGTTTACAGTTGATGAGCTACAGGCTTCTGGATCTGAGCTTCTAAACCTTGGTGTGGAACAGACGCCTATTTGCATTTGCTTTCTCGGAGCTACACAGCTTCGGAAAGTCCTCAAGTTCTTGCAGGATC
This sequence comes from Geum urbanum, assembly GCA_946800695.1. Lineage (NCBI taxonomy): Eukaryota > Viridiplantae > Streptophyta > Magnoliopsida > Rosales > Rosaceae > Geum > Geum urbanum. Next base: position 46,734,330 of record OX327013.1, read on the forward strand.
TGTCTCATGCTTGTGGTTTAAGTAGATATTCCGAGAAACCTGGTGGTGCTTTGGATGATGGACATAGCACGAACCAGAGTGTAGAGTTGATAAAAGAGAGGATTGTTCTCAGTGGAGATGCATCCTACCTCATTTTGGATACATCTGATTGTACATCTAGTGCCGGACACGAAGCATCCCCAACTGATGGAACTGGGTTTCTTCCTGATTCCGATGCTCTGCTGTCTTATATATTTGCGGGCCCATCGAGTGCCGAGCACTTGGTATCGTGGATGAGTACGAAAGAAGAGAAAACACAACAAGGGATGGAAATTCTCCAGCTGCTTGAAAAGGAATTTTACCACCTGCAGAGTCTTTGTGAGAGAAAATGTGAGCATTTGAACTACGAAGAAGCCTTACAGGCAGTCGAGGATCTCTGTGTGGAAGAAGGGAAAAGGAAGGAAAATGTCACAGATTTTTCCCATAGAAGCTTCGAGACTGTCCTAAGGAAGAGGAAAGAAGAGCTTGAGAGAGAGAATGATATGATGTTCCTTGCAATTGCAAGTAGGATTGAGTTAGATGCCATATCAAATGTTTTAAGAGAATCTGAAGCACTGAACATTAACCAGTTTGGGTACGAGGAAACTTATGGGGGTGTAACTTCTCAGTTATGTGACTTGGAATCCGGGGAGGACGATGATTGGAGAACCAAGGATTATATCCATCAGGCAGACACTTGTATAGAAGTTGCAATCCAAAGACAGAAAGAACAACTATATGTTGAGGTCAGTCTCTACATTCTGAAATGGGGTAGCATTTATTCTTGGTTGTACCTCTTTCACTGTTATTTGTTGTTGATTTATATTTTCCTCATGCAGCTTAGCAAAATTGATGCACGGATTATGCGGAATGTTACGGAGATGCATCAATCGGAAATTAAGCTTGAACCAGTCTCTGCCCATGATTATCAGTCTATTGTCTTGCCTTTAGTGAAGTCCTACCTTCGGGTGTGTATTGAAGAAGTTGAATTTTGTGTAATGCTCTTTCTTTTTTTCTCTGAACCTAACTATAAGCTTTGTGACGTCACTGTCACTACCCATAGGCACATTTGGAGGATCTGGCTGAGAAAGATGCCACTGAAAAGTCAGATGCTGCAAGAGAGTCTTTTCTGGCGGAACTTGCACTTGATTCTAAGAAAGGTGTCAAAGGAGGAAGTGATAATTCAAGGCACACACAAGAGAAAGTGAAGGATAAGAAGAAGACTAAGGAGTTTAGGAAAGCAAAAGATACTAAGGTTTCAATTGTCTGTCCAGTTGTCTTTTTCTTTGTCAGGTGGTCATTATGTACTATCCATGAAGATATCCTGATATTGAAATTTGTCTTATTCTCTACTTCTGCAGGGTAATGGTGTTTCAGATGAGCACATGCAACAGGCTGAGACTGCTGAGCGGTATGTGTCCTTGTTGCTAATGTGCATACGTATCTATTTAAACAGTCTCATTATTGTTATCATGTGGTCGTGATTTCTCGCAGTGAGATATTCTGCTTGAAGTGTTGTTTGTTTTGTCTGTCTCCTATTGCAGTTTCTTTCCAGTGGCATCTGATGGTGACCCTCCAGATTCTGAGATTGTTGTTTCTGTGAATGGGGATGACTTGAAGCAACAGGAGGAGGAATCTAGACGTAGAATTGAACTCGAGGAAGAGGAAAGAAAACTTGAAGAAACTTTGGAGTATCAGAGACAAATTGAGAATGAAGCTAAGCAGAAACACCTTGCTGAGCAGAGCAAGAAATCTACTCAAACTCATCCAGAGAAGGTTGTAGAGCCACTGTACGATGCTCACGCGGAGCCTTATGCCAATTATCAAGATACACATGAACCGCTTAAGCCCTGTGTGCAGGTAATCGTTGTTTTGTACTTCCTGTTTGTGTTTGCTTGTCTTTATCTACCACCCAATAAGTGGTACATGGAACTGATAGAAGAGAATTTGCATTAGAGAAATTCCATGCAATGTATCCCTTAGAAAAGTAGAAATATTAATGAAAGTTTACTTTTCAGGAGCCGTCAGCACAGAAGACTGAACTCCCTAATGATTTGGAAGGCCTGCCTATCAATATGGCAAATGGTTCTCCAGTGTCAATCAAAGCTTCTACTGTTTCTGGTCCTAAGATGCTTAATGGTACACAAGATAAAGTTTACCCAGGTTGGTGTTACGATTCCTTGGATAAAGTTGAGGCTAATTGAAAATGAAAGATGTATTCATTGCTCATCGTCTTGAACAGGATTACCTAATGGAGAAATTCTGGAAGATGGGTATATACCTTCTGATCGACGGAGGAGAAATAGAAGGCAAAGGAGTTCCACCAAAGTGGCTGACGGGAGGAGTCAAGCCTTGACATCTGAAAGGGAAAATATTGAAGTTGGGAGGTCAACGGTTGAGGGTCAAATCGTTCCAGAGAGCAGTAAGTTTGCTCACTCACTATGAGTCCATCTCGAGTTTTGACATCTGAGCATATGGTTCTTCTTTTTGAAATGGAGCTTGTTAGTGGTTTTTGAAATTTTGGACTACGGGCATGGGTTTTGTTATTAAAAATTAGTTAATTCTGCTTTGGCAGATAAGGGAACAAGGGAATTGAGACAGCAACATGCAGAGGAAGATGATGAAGAAAGGTTCCAGGAAGACCTTAAAAAGGCCGTACGCCAAAGCCTTGGTAACTTACTTCATTTATTGGTGTGAAATTTCGATGTTCTCCTTCTCACTATACTGTGACATTGATCTGGCCATATGGACACAAACATGGCCAGATTTCTAATTCTGAGTTTCTGACTGACATTCATTGATTACTACTCTGATATAAATAATATACTCTGTTTTAATGCAGTCTCACCTAGACATTAGGACACTGATCGAAATGTGTGCCTATTAATAATAGTGTCTGCACCTGTAACCTTTTTTTTATCCATCCTATTTCGCAGACATGTTCCAAGAACAGCGGAAATTGCCCTTAGTTCCAAGTTTGAGGAAGCCCAAAAGGATTTCTGCAGATTTTGACAATGGTGCTGTTGTAAATTATGAAGTCAGCGTTGAAAATGCAAGGGATATAGATGTCCTTGGTTCTGGGTTAAAAAATGAAGTTGGTGAATACAACTGCTTTCTGAATGTTATCATACAGGTGCTTGTGAAACAAAGTATTTTTTTTGTTGGATTTTTTGTTTGCCTGTCGAATAATGTATCCGTATTCTGATTAGCTACTCTATCTTGAACAATGCATTTCCTGTGTCTTCTCAGTCCCTGTGGCATATCGGACAGTTTCGAAATGAGTTCCTGCGAAGATCAACATCAGAACATATTCATGTGGGGGATCCTTGTGTGGTCTGTGCATTGTTTGAAATATTTACTGCCTTGAGTAATGCATCTACAGATACGCGAAAAGAAGCTGTTACGCCTACTTCTTTGAGAATAGCTTTAAGCAATCTGTATCCAGAAAGTAACTTTTTCCAGGAGGTACATGATTCCTTGCCATTAATATAACTTAATACAAAACTATCAAGTTGCTGTAGTAGCTCATGGATCATCACATTTTCTTCATTTTGAAAGTTGAGACTAAGATAATAGCAACTATGCAGGCTCAGATGAATGATGCTTCTGAAGTTTTAGGAGTGATATTTGACTGTCTACACCGGTCATTTACTCCTGGTTCGAGTATTTCTGATACTGAATCTGTGGAAGGTAGTTGCCCAGGGTCTTCGGATTGCTCAAATGGTGCTTGTATTGTGCACTCCATGTTTGGAATGAACATTTTTGAACGAATGAATTGCTATAATTGTGCTTTGGAGTCCAGACATCTCAAGTACACATCGTTCTTTCATAATATAAATGCAAGTGCTCTTCGAACAATGAAGGTAATCTTTTGTAAAGAAATACATAATTATTAAAATAGCTGAAGGTGGCTATTGCTGTTTGAGCTACTTTTAGTATTTTGCATGTTAACTGATGCTTCTTCTTTTCTGACTTGTTATTCTTGCCAGGTTATGTGTGCAGAAAGCTCATTTGATGAACTATTAAATCTTGTGGAGATGAATCATCAGTTGGCCTGTGATCCTGAGGCTGGTGGATGTGGCAAACTCAACTATATTCATCACATTCTCTCAACTCCACCACATGTTTTCACAACAGGTGATCTGAGGGACTATATATTTTATTTTATTCTAAAGAAATTGGCTTCCATCGATACCAATAATTATGTTAATATTCTCTCCTGCAGTTATGGGTTGGCAAAATACATGTGAGAGTGCTGATGATATAAAAGGAACGCTGGCAGCTCTAAATACTGAGATAGATATCAGTGTCCTCTACCGTGGACTGGATCCAAAGAATACACATAACTTAGTTTCTGTGGTATGTATACTTAGATAAGCCTTGATCACGTTTCAGTTGCAGCTTTTGTTTCCTACTTTTCTTTAGTTTGTAAATTTGAATGCTGACAAGGGGGATTACCTTTTATCGTAACACATGTTTTAATCTGTCTGACATTATTTATTCTATTTATCATAGGTATGCTATTACGGGCAACATTATCATTGCTTTGCATATAGTCATGAGCGTGAATGCTGGGTCATGTATGATGATAATACAGTCAAGGTAAGTTCCTCTTCTACCGTAAATAATGCCTTCATCTGCATTCTTTCTCCTTTCGTCTCTTGTTAAAATATGTGCCTTGTTATAGGTGATTGGTGGCTGGGCTGATGTTCTTACCATGTGCGAAAGAGGGCATTTGCAACCGCAGGTTCTTTTCTTTGAAGCTGTAAAGTAAACTTACTGCCAAACTCAAAATAGCATCACAAGAGAGCAATGCTGTTGTATATGTATTCGGTCCTTGTGTTATGGTGAGGAAGCAGTGAATTCCTCTGTATCCTGCCGCCAGGTAGAAGTTTGCAACATCAATTTTCTGTGGAAGTTCAGAGTTCTGATATAGTGTTAACAGATTTTTGTGATATAATGATGAAAAAATTTCGGAAGCAACTGGTCTTCATATAGTCAGACAACTGAGACATCGGAAAGTGTTATGATCCAATGACCTTCAGCATGATAAGGTGACCGCCCTGCCATTTTCATTTACGGTGGATTGGTTTACGTGTAACTGTCCGCCTATGCATATATTGAGGAGCATATCATGCCGTTTCTATGCCGGATTGGTTTAAGTTCACAGTTGCTTCTCAGACTCGGAGCATGTAACAGTAAAAGGGGGAAAATAGGTTGTTGAAATACGAAGTCTTTGCCAGACGTTCTCTTTTTTACGTTTTTATAACTTCCCCCCAATTTTGGAATAGGTTTTGTATAGGTCAAATTAGGCCTCTTGGGTCGTTGAACAGTAAGTTTATTGCGTAAAATTTTGACAATATAATGGGTTCAAATGAAAGATCTATTTTCTTTTTATCTTGTCCATGATAACGTTTATTTAGTCATCGCCAAATTATGCTCCGCAGATTAAACTAGTCGATGAAGGGCCTAGTCGATGAAGGGCCTATTGGAGAATGCTAGAAAGTGTTTCTGAAGAAATGAAATTGATGTCTTACAAGTGTTTGATGTGAATTTTGTGAAGATGATTCATGTGCGCTATTATGTTCCCATGAATGAAAAACGTTATCCATGTTGAGTTGGTTTTACGAAATTGTAGGAGTCTCCCAAAGTGCCTACACCTACATTTGTCAATAATCTCTTACATTTTTACCTGGTCTTTTCTCTACTTCCAGCAAATCCGCACATTACAGACCTATTCAGATCCCAAAAGCCAACAGCCAAGGCCACAAACAACAATGCAGCTTCTCATACCAGCCTCTTCTTCACCATCTCCATCTTCCTCACTTCCTTCTTCATTCTCCTTCTCCTTCATCATTACTGCCACCCTTGCGTCCACCTCTCCAATTCCTTCCTCAGTTTCCCATGGCTAAACCTGACCAACTGGATCATTGAGCCACCGAAACGTCAACCACGAGGGGACTGGATCATTGAGCCTCCAAAACATCAGCCACGACAAGACTCGCCTGCAGCTTGCTTAGACATTGACACCATGACGCTGAAGGGTGCCACCAGCCAAGCTTGTGCTGCATGCAAATACCATAGAAGAAAGTGCACACCAGAGTGCCCTTTAGCTCCTTATTTCCCACCAGACCAACCAAAGACGTTTCAGAATGCTCACAAACTTTTCGGAGTCTGCAACATCTTGAAAATACTTAGATGGGTCGACCCTAGTCTCAAGTTTGAGACCATGAAGTCCATCATATACCAAGCCAATGTTCGAGAAAAGTTTCCTGTTTATGGTTGTTGGGAGGTAATCTGGCAATATCAGTATCAGATTATAGTCGCAGAGCAGGAGCTACAAAATGTGCATAAACAGCTAGGAATGTACAAACAACAACATCACTACCAACAAATGTCGGCTATGCCAGATTATGTGACCTCACAATTAGAACTGGCCATGGCACCACCTACTAATAATCATCATAACAATAACGCCATGCATGTTTTGCCTATAACACAAGAACAGCAGCATCAGCAGCCTTACTCTTATGTCATTGACCGCAAGGATAATATTGCTGCCACGAATGCTTTGTGGGATCAAAATCATTTTACCAACAACATCAGCATCAATGACAACAGCAACAACATTAATGCAGAAATAGTTGAATCCCAATTGGGAGGGTCGATGCAGACCCTAGCGATTGAAACACACGATGTTCAAGAATATGATGAGCTGCACCTGTTTTTTGACAGCATAGATGATAGGCAGTCATACATTCACTCCAAGGAGGCTTATGAATCCAGCAGGTACATTCATTTGTCACTAAAATTCATGAGTTGATGTCTAAATAATCCGAGCTTTATGATTTTGTTCATGATGTGAATTTATATGCAGCTCGGAAGATTCATATAAGGATACAACACAATCATCTATGGAGAATGCATTGAAGAATGCAGCATGCTTCAGCCTTACCAGTGTCAAGTTATCGGTAAGCTAGAAAAAAATATGGTTGTGTTATTTGTTATCTCTTGATGTTTCATACAAGAATACCCCACAATTTTGTTTACAGTTTTATGAATAAAACTGAAGAGCCTGAGATTCTTTTCTCTGTTGTAGTAATTTTGGGTTTTGAATTCTCAGTGTTTGATAAATGATATCAGATGCGGGAATTTGTTAGATGTCAGCTGATGTTCACTATATGTTAGTTGAATATTCACACCGAGGAAAACACATCTTTCAACTCAAGAATTGAGGGAACTTGATATTATTCAAACTAAATTGTTCCCAAGTAGATATGTATGGTTTCGAACAAAATCTCAAATGGTGAAATTCAGATAGCAATCAAGCTTTTTACATAGAAAGACATGGAAATACCCGTTCCAGACTCGCTATGGAATTGAGTCATATGACCCTGGTATTGTACGAACCACAAGAGGGGCACTTGTGGTGATCAAAATGAAAGGGAGCAGTTCCCTTTTTCTCGCAGTCATTGCAAAGTATGACCTGCAGTTCCATTAACAGTCAATCAACACCATGTCTGGAAGCATTAGAAGCTAATGAATACGGTAAGAAAGAAAGGGAGACAAACCTGAGTTCGCCCTAAATACTCATCTGGAAGTTTCTGTTCAGCCAGCAACGCATCCAACATTTTAAAATAAACCTGCAAGACAAGCATACAGTGTTAGAGCCTTCAAACATATCAAAGGAGAAACATGTACAATTGATGAATTTTCCAACCGGTAGACTACATAAGCAGTCACTGACCTGCATGTCCACAAGTGACTTGCCGCAGATTGGACAGGTGTAACTAGTACACATATAGGCCTAGAAGCGGCACCAGAAGCATGAGTATATTCATTCTGAATATTTGCATTAACTATGGAAGAAAGAAAGTATCTATAATAGGGAAGTACCTTAAAACAGGATGAGTGCATCAAATGACCACATGGCAGTCCCTTTACTGGAGAATTTGACGTGAAGATATCTTCATGACAAATAGGGCAGTTATCCATAAAGCATTTCTCTCTACATGTATGCTTCAAGAGAGAAACAGACATGCAAGCGTTGCAAGTCATGCAGTGGAAGAAGTCAACACCCAATCCTTTTCCAAGTCGGCACAAGTTACAAAAAGGGCAATGGTAGATAATCCTGGAGAAAACAAATACAATCTCAAACGGTTGACTTCAATATTGAGGTATTGACTGTGGGTTGGAAAGATAAGCATTGATTTATCCTAGATCTTTACAAGCCATCATAAGGAATGGCGGGTAAATAGAGGACGCCACTCTAATGACCACAGAAGTTTACGTAGATAAGGAAAGGAATACTCAATGTCTTAATCCTTAGTTACTAGCTACTGAAGCTGCAAAGGGCATACATTGTTTTATCAAAGTAGGTAATCAGAATAACTTACTTTTCATCATCAAATATTTTGCAAATTTTGCAAAAGTATCTTGCCATGGAAAAATCATTGCAGGATGCAGTTGAGCATGTGGATCCGACTGGCTGGATCTTCAAGCATTTCATGCACATCATCTCTGTTATAGATTTCCTGCATATGTCTAATTTAATGAGAAAAATAGCGAAGAGAGAAGACAAAACAATAACATTCACGGGCTAAACTACTAAACTGTAGCTCAGAAAGTTGAATACCTATCTATCTTATGATCATCAGTCATCTCATCATGGCAGCGTATGCAGGTATAAATCTGGCTGCAACACGGAGCAACAAGCTTACAGTTCCTCTTATAGTGTTTGCAACCAAATGTTTTCCCATATGGGTCCTGGTAAGATGCGTGCTGCCCAGATAATTCTTTCGCATTCCTCGCAACAGTTACATGAGATTGTTGTCTGAAAGTCCAACGGCTGAAGAGTGTAAATATTGAAAACTGTCATTTCTCCGTCAGGAAGAATTTATGTCCAACATTATCAGCATGCAGATGTAGCAGAAAAATAGACAAGTGAGATATTGAAAAAAGAAAGAACAAAAAATATCTTAAAAGTGCAAACTCGCAATATGATGCAGATCAGAATAAGTATCAAGGGATCATTGAATCAACTTTTTCAGCCTGATTCTCCCTCCCATAGATAACTTGTTTTGAAACTATCTTAATAACATACAGGTCTATCGTCCTATTAGCTCACTAGCAATAGACCATGTTGATACATTATGGTAGACAGTATAAATTTAATAGTAGACAATTTGCGACATATAACAGTATAACATGGGAGCAAAAGAAAACAAAATAGGACAGTAATTTTTATGACCAACCTCGTAAGTAGGTTCTGGATTATATATGATTTTTTCCGAGGATCCAAGGAAGAGTCACGGGCGATTTTCCTTATTGCAGTCTCCAGTTCCTCTTGACTTAGTGTCAGCAGGCATTCACAATACTTGGATTCCTGACTTGCTTGAAATAGTTGTCCTGTTTCCTTGATTTGATCTGCGACATCTTTTACATCTTCATATCTCATCTTCTTACATTCTACAGGAGTCATAGATTTTGTGAGGTTGAAATTACATTGGTCACTATCAGCATCCCTCAGCACCTCGAGGATTCGTAATGGCTTAGTATTGGTATCAGGGGAGTCTTTTTGAGGAGACTTGAAGCTACTGTTGAAAACACAGCCTTCTTGTTCATAAACTCCACACAAGTACGAGAAGACAATCTCCAAGGGATCTGCAGTCTCTGGAGGAGGAAGACTTGACCCCCCGACTCCATTGCCTGCATCATAGGCCTCCCACCATTCTCTTGACCACTCATCAAACATTGTGTTTCTTGTGACCTGGCGCCATAGAGATATCATGGCACGTTGTTCTTCTGGTGTCAGAGATTCCATCAGCCAGGGTATCATATCCTGTAATTTTTCTGCTTCTGTTCTACCAAGTATGCATCCCACGATCTTTTCTTGCTCCACAATGGAGAAACATTTTTTGAACAAGGGCCAAAGTTGAACTTCCTCACGATTAATATGGTCTGTGAGTAACTCACACATTGCTTTGCACATACCATGAAGCCTCAGGGACAGCTGATAGTGCTTCGGTAAAATCTGATCCACTGTGTTTAAATCAACCATAGAAACTGAAAAATTCAATTTACACATCTCATCTAGAATGACGGATATATTCTGAAAGAGTTCAACCTCTAGTTTGTGGTCCAATGTGTAAGATTGGCTAATGTTTTGACAGTTTCCCTTTGCCTCCAACGCTGGAAAGGCAACCTCATCCTCTGCTTCACTATGTATTTGATGTAAGAACTGTATGAGGTTGAAGCGCTGGCAAAACTCTGTGAGGTATGCAGCATTTCCAGCCAACTCAGCTGAACCAAGGACAAGGTATTCCAAATCCTTCTTGAGACCCTTGTGGAAGAAAAATAAGAGATCTATTGGTTTTGGTTCATGGAGACCATAACCAAGAAACTTTTCTCCGTTATGACTCTCAGGAATATGATATGATGTTTTCATTCCAGCAAAGTACACTTGGACATTGATTCCACTTGAGTTTGGCATCTCAGAATATCTAGAAGAGGAGGCAAAAGATGAAGAGAACGGCATAGATTTGTTTCCCATGTTTGAAGGAACTAGTTGCATTATCCCATTGTCTGATCCCTCTCGATCTTGCATATAGGAGCTTATGGATGATGATCCAGTAATACCATGTGATTGGTTGCATAAGAAAGTGCATCTGTTCTTGAATATTCGCTGCAAGTCCTCTTGGAACTTTTCAACAGAGGTTTTACCTGAATGGCCAATACGGAACCATTCATGTAACAGAGATACAATCGATTCATTGACTAAGAAATCGCCCTGCTTCATGCTGTGAAGAATTGTCCTAGACTCATCCTCAGATAATCGAGCTGAAAGCCAAGTGATCACACACTTCAGCATCCCAAGTGGCATAATATGAAGGCTCACATACACGAGTTGCTGTTGCATTTCATGGCTAAAGTTCTTCCTCATAATGGGAAATACCTGATAAAAGCTGGATCACAGTTAATTTGCATTTGATGAAACAATAACTTTCTTATCCAAAATTTGGTAAAGTCTTTCCCAACATAAGGGACTTCTGTAAGTTTTCATATGAGTGGAGCTGTTGTAAGTCATAACATAGTAAATCATAGTTATCTATAGATTTTATATACTCAGAGAGCCTAAACTGATGGTCATATTACCAAATCCCCTGATTTATTTACCTCTTGTTCGTGGAAAAAAAATTGTTTGTCGACTCCCACCACAAGACACTCAAATTCCTGGCAAAGCTTTTCAATGAATTTGCCCAAATGTCTCCCATTTTCAGGAGTATGGTATAGTACTTTCTGCAAACTTTCAATATGGCTTTCATCGGGAAATTTCTCAATGGAGGGGTACAGACAGCCATCGACAAGCTCATTCAACAAAGGGTGAAATAACTTCTCCAATGCATTACTGTAGGTAAGCAAGCGTGTTCAGTGAAATATCAATTAAAATCAAAGAAAATAAAGTAAAAATGCCCTTAAAAAGTCAAATTTACCTGTAGTAAGTAAGGACATCAGCAAGAAATTTCAGCTGGATGACTATTGAGTCGATATTCAGAAAATTGCTCGAGCGTCTGGATTGATATAGCTCTCCCATAATTTTTTCCAAATCTTTCCTTATGGCACCATGCCAAAGATGAAGACCATCAACTGGATTATATCCAGTATCACTTTGGATGTTGTCTTTTTTTATGCGACTCCAATTCTCTTCAAAAAACCTTTTAGGCAAATGAGACTTGAGTAACTTTTTCATATCAACAGTGTCTCGAGTCTGGCCATTGTTGACGAGCCACGAGCTTACCACCTAGCAAATATTTAAGCTATATTTACCAAGGGAATGACATAACAGTAAGGAAATCATCTTGGTTGAGAATAATTTACCTCTTGGAGATGTCGCTCGTCAGGAATGATTTCCTTGATGCATTGTATGACTTCCTCTTTTTCATCATTATGAAGAGACGAGATTGCCCATGGTAGTAGATCCTCTAGCAGCACTAAAGGAATACTAGACATGAACTGCCACACAAGTGCTGCTTGCTCCTTCTGCGAGAATTGCTGCAGAAGCAAAGGAAACACCTGCATCCACAATTCACATGCTTAGCAAGCCATGAGCCAACAAAAGAGTACTTCAACAAACACAAATCAAAATGTATCATTGAAAATGGCAATTTTCATCGAATAAACTCCACAACCAAGCGAGCACAAATCAAAAGATATCATCAAAAATTACAAATCTAGTCAAATAAACTCCACAACTAAGCAAGCAACAAAAGCTTCTAGAGTGAAAATGAGTGAATTACTCACCTGTTCTTCTTCTTTGACCATATGTTGACACATAAACGCCTGAAGCGTCCCGATACAGAACACAAGGTCTTGAAAGTCCCTTGAAATATCTTGACTTTGCTCCAACAATACATCCAATCTACTAAAAACCGAGTCGAAAAGACCATCTATACTCCTATGCTCTAAAGAATATGTACAAGCTATGTTCTTTGTTCTCCCATCTAATGCTAAAAACACAACCTGCCCAAAACAACACCAAAATTCAAAGTGCTTTATTAAAATTAAATCACACAATTTGTTCTTATAAATTCAAAATTATCATACATTTTCCAAAATTGAATTGAAACAATACAAAACTGGGAGCAAAAACAGAAATACTGTATACACACACACACACACACACACCTCGTCCTCCGTAGAGCAGTGGTATTTATACGCGAGCTTGAGGAACTCAAACCGCCGCAGTAGCTCAAGAACCAAGCTCCGGCCTTCATATCCGCCGTCCAAGGCGGCCGTGGACATGCGTCGGAGATCCGCGAGCTCAGCTCGCATCGCCTTGTGGAAGCACACCAGCAACAGAATCGGCGTCTCCGCCAGTCGGCGCCGCCGCGGAGACTCATCGGAAAACACAGCAGCAGTACCTGAGCCAGTAGAAGTAGAAGTAGAAGAGGAAGAGGAACACTCGGACGACTGTGTGTCGCAAGCGTCGCCGCCCATCCAGCGCTAGACGACGACGTCGTTTCGAGCCGCGTGAAGATGGTGAAGCAAAAGAGGAAGAGGAAGAAGAGCATTGCTGGATTTTGAAGAGAGTCGATGGATTTTAACGCCTCCCTCCTCTGGTTTTTTTGAGCTCGCTCTCTCTCTGCTCATAGATCTCCTTTTTTTTAATCACAAATTTTTTTGATTTTGCCTTTTTTTTATTCCCGGTCCAGGTTTTGTCTCCACGACGGGCCAACCCCCACCCAAAGAGCGCGAAAGCCACGCGCCTCAAAAGCTACCCGCCTTTTTTTCTGTCTCCGAACAAAAAAGGCCCCCCAAGTTTGGTGCGACGTATTTAATACTATTTATACTGCCTACAACTTTCTACCAGGAAGAATGATTAGAAGTTTGATTAGGGACGTCTAACCCTTTCTAAGGGTCAGATCAAGTTAATTGATCTACTATATATATAATTGTGTGGCCAATCATCCTTTTTTTTATATATTTTTTTATTAAAAACAAAACAAATTTTCTAATATTTTCCAACTCACCAACCCCAACATGTATATGGCCAACAACCGTGCAGGAGGCCTCTTTAATTAAGGCCAACGTCAGCGTCAACATTACATAATTTTGAAAATAATAGTCTAATTCGGTAAAGTTCAGTTATATAACACGTGGCTCAATCTATTCTATTTGTATTCAAGTTTGTATAAAGAAATGGATACTAATTGGGTGAACCAAGTTCGCTATAAATTAGCCTAAAATTTACCATCCATTAGACGATTAACAACTATTGTAACTTTCTTTGGTTAATGGTGAATTAGCTTCACTAAAGAACTATCTAAATTCTTACCATATTAACAAAATCACGAAGGCCAGTAATTTTTTGGCACCTCACATTAACTTATTTCTACTTTTAAATAGAACTTAAGTTTGGTCGTCCGACCTTTTTTATGGTCAAACTCAATCAATGAGAACAAAAAAAATATATTAGAAAAAAAACTTATAATCACTATAGGACTGACCTACGAAGGTTCCTTCTAATTCTTTTAATAATCAGAATTTTATTATTTTAACAATGAGATTTTGTTGCCAAGTAAAATATTATTATAGAAGTTTAGGCAAATCAGATCCCAAGAGCCATGTAACGCGCTGGGTTATAACTTATAAGTAAGGAAGGGCTTGTTCACGCTGTACTTAATTTTGTTCTGGCCTTTGGGGGTTTTAGTCTTCGATTCGAATTGTTTAATGAGGTCAACAGATGTTTGTCCCGATGCGTTCGTGCGTCGAGGCTTGAGGCGCGTGGTGGCCATGTGCAAGCACGTTCCCGCGCCACGTTTCAAGAATGGATGGTGGGTCCCATCTCCCTTTTAGGAAAAGTCGGTTCTTTTTTCTTTTTGCTTTTCCTGTTTGAGATAGGAATGATGCAATGGACTTGTCATTTGTCATCTTTAATTACTTGGCCCAAACCGAAAGCAAACTCATCATTGTGAGACCAAAAGCCTCCGATTCTTCCAATATGACCCAACCAAAGTTTCGTAATAGGCCCAGCCTTTTACTGGTGAGGAATGTCACCCTAATGCTTCTTACAAATTTATTCATCACGTAAGCGATAAAACTAGGCAAAGTTCCTAAGTGAATCCGATTTATCTTGAATTAAGACAAAAAGTTTTAAAATCACAACAATCATTCACGTTCATATACTTTTGACGGTGAGATTGAAGTCGGTCACTCTAGGCTGTCTCAACTCTCAACTACTTGAACTACCCAAACCAAATTTATCACGGTGTTTTTCGAATTACTCTGCTCCTGGCTCCTTTTCCGGTCCGATTCAAACACTAGTAGTATTCTCGTCGGTCTTATCCAATCCTCCCGTTAGTCATGTGTATCAGTCTGTGACACAAGTATATGGATTCGTGCCTTGAGTCTTATCCAGTTATCCCACTACTACTATATATTTATGCTAATCCGATTTTTCTTCACAATCTTTACAAATCAGAGTTGGAAGAGTTGGTGATCCTGAACTGCTGTCATCGATCTTCTTCTCGACCTAATTCTTGGTATCGGTTATGAAAAAATATGTACACTATTAATTTCCTTGTGTGTCTCGAGCAACATGGACCTCTCAGCAAACTAGACTTACGTGTAACTCTGAACTATCCCACGTAACGTAATTAAGTTAAGCTAGGGTAGGGTGGACGATTCGTTCTACTCGTTTCATCACTGGAACGACCAAACTCGCATAGAGAGTTTTAATCCTTGTATAAGTTGTATTATTGTGATACATATATGATATGACGGAGATGATGATGATCAGAGGAAAGTGGACGGCGACGGCGGCGAGCATATGGATACAGTGCTTCGGCGGCGCATCCTACACCTTCGGCCTCTACTCCGCCGCGCTCAAGTCCTCACAGGGCTACGACCAGTCAACTCTCGACACCGTCTCCGTCTTCAAGGACATAGGCGCCAACGCGGGAATCCTCTCGGGGCTTCTCTACTCCGCCGTGGCCCTCAACAGAAGAAGAAGGTTTGGTGGGCCGTGGCTGGTACACGTGGCGGGAGCGGTGCAGTGCTTTGCGGGTTATTTCTTTCTCTACGCCGCCGTGGCTGGTTTGGTGGACAGGCCGCCGGTGGTGGTGGTTTGCTTGTTCATGTTTCTAGGGGCTCATTCTCAGACGTTCTTCAACACGACTAGTGTCGTCACTGGCGTACAGAATTTTTCTGACTACGGTGGGACCATCGTTGGCATCATGAAGGTAAGATTCTACCACGTTACGTCTTTTGTGCATGTTGTCTCGAAGCTTAAGTTTGGACCTGTAGTCAGTTGCGTTTTTGATAAGAATGCTCTTTAGAACAATCTCTAAAATAATCATGTGATAACGGTTAGCACACTTCTATGTACTAATTTTAGAACTATAGTTAGTTGTGTTGATACTGTTTCATCTTATTGAGACATATAATATTTTGTGTTTTATTGGCCAGGGATTTATGGGTCTAAGTGGAGCAATACTAGTTCAATTCCATGACACATTATGTCAAGGCAACTCAAGCCACTTCCTTTTGATGCTTGCATTGTTGCCAACGCTGGTCTCTATTATGTTCATGCCCTTTGTGAGAATCTATGAGGGTTGTAGAGCTAGCATTGACAAGAAGTACTTGAATGCGTTCTCTGCTTTTGCTCTGTTCATTGCTGCTTATATCATGCTCTTGATCATATTGAGAAATATCTTCACTTTTCCGTTGTGGGCTAGTGTCCTTGCATTCACGTTGTTACTTTTGATTCTACTGGCATCGCCGATTGGCATTGCAATCAAGGCCCAGATCATGGAGTTAAAGAGAGGAGGAAAAGGAACAAGTAGTTCTAGTACTGTGAGTGATTCTTTACTGAAAGAGCCTGTGGATTATGATCATGAAGAAGATTTGAATATTTTGATGGCTATCAGTTCTGTTAATTTCTGGTTGTTGTTCATTGCAATGCTTTGTGGTATGGGTTCTGGTTTGGCCACTATTAACAACATGAGCCAGTTAGGCCAGTCACTTGGCTACACATCAGTAGAAATAAACACATTTGTTGCTCTATGGAGTATATGGAACTTTCTAGGCAGATTTGGAGGTGGGTATGTCTCAGATTATTTGCTTCACAGCAGAGGATGGGCTAGGCCATTGTTAGTGGCTCTTACTCAGGCAACCATGGCAGTTGGGCACCTTGTAATTTCATCTGGCTTTTCTGGAAATTTGTATGTTGGTTCAGTCATTATAGGCATCTGTTATGGTTCACAGTGGTCACTTATGCCAACAATTAGTTCTGAAATCTTTGGTGTAACTCACTTGGGTACCATTTTCAACACAATTGCTATAGCCAGCCCCGTTGGCTCTTACATTTTCTCAGTGAGGATAATTGGGTACATCTACGATAAGGAAGCTTCTGGAGAAGATGGGTCCTCCTGCATTGGCACTCACTGCTTCATGTTGTCTTTTCTGATCATGTCCTCTGTTGCCTTTTTTGGTTCTCTCGTTGCTCTTGTACTATTCTTCAGAACCAAAAGGTTCTATGACTCCATTGTGCTCAAAAGACTGCGGCAGTTTCCAAATTAGTCATCAAAGATGAGAGCTTCTTGTATCATTTGCGTTTTACTGGTAAAATTGTAACAAATTTTATTCCTTTATCATATTATAGACACATAGCTGGGTAAAGTTCAAGTCTTTTTCTGGTTTAAAATGTGATGCCAATATGAGCGCTATCATTTCAAGTCAATATTTGCTTTTGAATAAAATCTCTAGGGGACGGTAAAGTTGTGAGTTTTTATCAATGGAAATTTCAATTTGGCTAGAAAGTTTGAATCTTTAACGTTGGATTCGAATGTTTAGTGTTATAAGTAACGTCACACTATATGAACTCATTTTGGACTGTTTACCATCAACTTCGTGTACCAAATATGTCACACTTTAATTTTGTTATAGTGAGGTTTAGCACAATATAAATCAAAGTTGTATATGTTCTTCCAACTGGCCTAAATTAAGTTTCACCTTGGGGGCAAGCCCTTAAACATAAAGGCTTAATTATCAGGTGGGGAATGTCAGACCAATTCTGCTTACAATGCCAAAGCAAGCAAGCCAGCCATATCTAACTTTTACAAGCAATACTTTAGCAATATAGTTCAAAAACTCTTTTTCCACGCGCCCGAGAGAACAAATTCAAATATTCCGCTATTTGCTTTCGTCAGGCAGACCAGGAAATCATGGTGGCTGCGGCCTCATTGGCGTCCCTTGGTTGCTGCCGGACGGGAGAGACGACCGATTATGGTCGATGGTGAGAGCCATGACCAAATTTTGGGTTGTTTAGATCTAGAACGGTGGTGGTGGGTTTCTTGTTGCAGAAATATGTTCGTACGGCGTCGAAGCACTGGGATGGGGAACGGCGTGGTGATTCGCGTTCAATCTCCATCCTTGCTGGTGGTTCATGTGCGCACACGATGGAGCATGATGGAGTCGAGCATACTGGAATTCGTTGGAGCTGGTTCTGATAACTTGGTCACTTGCTCCGGTGATGCTTTACTATGTAGGCGGCTGCTGGGTATTGGTTGGTCGAGGCGCATCATGGATGCAATCTGGATTGACTGGTGTTGACCAGTGGGTGTTCGACGGCACTATTATGGCACCAGGTAATCCTACATCTTTGGGCTGGATTTATGGGTCATGGTATGGTTATTATGGGCTCTGGGCTTAGGAGATAATCCTAGGTCCAAATTGCTTCTATTTTTGTTGTTTCGTTCAAATTAGACCCTTAACGATATTTTGTATTGTCAATTGGATTGTTCCATTTGTGGTTGTTGTACTAGTTTTGTTTAGATCTTACACCCTTGTGGTGGCTATGTCCAAGTTTAGTTTAGTTTATCGTCACATTATCCCATGCGTTTTCACTTCAAAGATTAGTCAATTTCACATCGGTTATAGCGATTCTACCCTCAACCTCCATAAAATGAGAGAAATGGCCGAAGACTCTCATGGTTGTCAATTATCAGTGCAAGTCACTCACCGCGGCGATTATGGGTGCTCATGCATGGGTTTTTTAACCACCATTTTCCATCTGTTTTAGTTTTGTTCTTGTTCCTTGTTGTGCTCTATGATCTGGATCCTGGATCCCGATCGGCAGTCATGGTTTTTCTTCGGTTTCGGTGGTAGAGAGTGTGCTGTTGTTGGTATTGGTGATTTTTCGATGTGTGTTATGGGATATTGTTGGTATCAGCATGGATTGTATTTCCTGGATTTGACTCCTCTGACAACTTCTTCGGTGATCGTTGCGCGACATCCTGTGACAATGCGACAAGTGAGAGTCGACAGTAGTAGTTTAGATGTAGGATACTTTTATTTTTATTTTTTTAGGGTTGCTCTTTTTGTCTGACCCTAGTGGTTTAGGTTTGAGATACAATTTTCCTACTTTATTTTACTATAATGTTCTGGAAGACAGATTTTTTCTGCTCTTCTCTGCCTTTATGGCGTTTAATTAATTCGTTAATTTCAAAAAAAAATATTCTCTTATAGCGACCATTCCAACTCTTATTTCGGTTCTCCCACTTCTCCGGTCACACACTCAAAACAAGAATCGTCAATATGATTCCCGTCAGGCTCCTGCTTTCGACAAAATTACGTATACATACGTCTCTTTAGTCTTATCTCAACCTCTCTATAGCCATGCATGGACATGCAACACATGCATATATATTATTCAGCTCATCTCCGATCCCTGTTTAGAAAAATACTACTCGTGATCATCATGGTCTATTTTATTCGATACAGTTTCTGTGAGTGCATTTACAATGCTCCGCACAGCGGTGTGCTGGGTATTGTTTTCCTTGATATTCCAAAATTTCCCTTTTTCGGCATTTCCCCCTCTTTTTGTATTTTAAAAGCGTAGTGAATCCATAATTTATTTGTTTTAACACATGCACCTGGAGATTTATCCTCAATATTCAAAGGTAAACAGTTATTTTCTACCATAGAAAATTTCTCACTTTCAAAAAACACGTGAATTAAGTTCTAAACTTAAAATATTACAAGATTTTATCACTAATATAAAAGAAAAAATCAAACTATTCGAAAGATCAAAAGCAACTCATCCTCGTCCTTTAGAACAAGCAATTCATAATCTCAAAATTGCCAGAGAACAAGCTTTTCTTGAAAACTTGTTAAAAGACAAAGCAAGAATAGAAATTTTTTTGCATCGATTATCTATCTAACTATCTATTTGAGCATTGGTTAGATACGCAAATCAACTGGTATCAGAGCTTGCAATAACTCAAAATCCCAACAATGGGATCAACAACTGAGAAACTAATGGAGAAACTAGATTCTCTATTTGAAGCATCAGATGCAAGGCAACAAGAAATCCTACGAGAAATTTTTAGATGCAGAGAATATCTAAAAATTCTTCCAGCAATCAGCAACCAATTACAGAAATTGGAGGCTAAGGTGGATTACATCCAGAAGCATCAGGAAGAAAAACAAGAATTATTAATAAGAGTTAATAGTAAGATCGAGAGACTAGATCTTCAACAAATGAAGATCCTTGACTATATTCAGAAGAAAGCTCAAGAACATCAAAGATCAAGCACTAGTCCACCTCAAACTGTCATTAGAAAGATTAATGACTTCAGATAACTAAAGGTTCCAAAAGGGAACCCGATGCCAAAACCATTTTTTCAGGGTTCTTCATCAAATCCTTCTGCATTCAAGTTGAAAGAACCAACATCAGAAGACATGCGCAACATGAATATGTTGAGCATCTTCAAGAAAAAATCAGTGCAGCTGGTGAACTCAGAAGAATTTGAATTCAACGAGATCGAGAACAACGTTCAAAATGCTTCGATCCCGAAGTTTGAATTCAAACAAATCTACAAAAGAGGAAGTTTTGACATGATGGACAACCATTAGTTCAAAATTCTTGAATTCACCACACCGACAACAATAGGAGAAACAGATCTCCTTCTGATCACACCTGAAAAAGTTTCAAAAGCCAGAAAAAGAAACTTCAAGTTTATGCATATTGGAGTAGTCCAAGTTGGCATAAAGCTACTGGCCAGAGAAAACCTAAATTGTTCAGTTCTATGTGTTTTACAAGACAATAGGTTGATTGACTTCCAGAAAAGTCTACTGGGAACACTTCAAGCATTATTATGCAACTAGGTTGCATATTTCAACTGCTCCCAAACTTTTCAACCAGTCTAACAGATGCTGCTCACTGTCTGCGACTAAGAGTCAAGATAGACGGCACATCCATAAAATAAGGCATGCAAGAGCTAGCAATAGTTTATAAAATCTACTATAAATTAATGAGCACAATAGTAGAGCCAAAGACTAGAATATCAAACATCTCAGGTCTTATCACTAGTTTTCTTACAAATCCCAAGAACCATAATTAAGACATTCACAAGGTAGTATGGGATGAGGTAACTTTCCTGCTAGAGTGGAAATTATCTGGTCCAAAGGAGAAACCAGAAAGCACGAAGGCAGCGGTCTATGAGAACAGAAAAACTGGAGATGTCAACCTCAAGTTCGAAGAACACAGAAACAATGATGTATCCCTCGAAGGCTTAAGAGGAGAAAGCTCTAGACCTCTCAGAAGATGCAACTCTACCAGAAAAATTGGTACTAGAGGTACCAGAATCCAGATAAAAGATAAATCAGTAATGGAAGAAGACTTAGATACTGATTTAGAGAGAAACATCAGCATGCTAAGAACGGAAAATTCAAAATCAAAACTCTCTAAGCTTTATGAGGAAGCAGAAGAGTGTGAAGATCCCTTGCGGTTGGAACAATTGATCAAAGAGATCGAGAGGTTCATCTTCAAAAAAGAAAGAAAAGTCTTTCCTCTTCTACATGAAGAAGTAGAAGATACAGAAGGAATAGAAGATGAAAACATGGAAGAAGCAGAATCTTCAGAAACGTCATCTTCATAGACTACCATATTCAGGATTGGTGGAAAACTCAAACTTCCGCACAGAAGAAGTCCCAGTGGAAAAAAGGGAGAAAGAAGCTCCCACAGATTCATTCCAGAGGAAAATACTCCTAAGGTGCCAATCACTCAACTAAGAGTATGACTTAATCTAGATAAAGCTCTAGACAAGAAAAAACCATCGATGAATGGGCAGCTAGTCTATTTATGGTATCATGCTAATCCCTCGGAAGATTTGAAGCACAAGACTTGTACACAGTCTACGAGTAAACCCTCATAGGAATGACAAAGAAGTCTTACTTTCCCTTCAAAGAGACAATCAGAGGAAAATAATGGTTGGAAGACATAAAGACAAACAGAAATCCCTATACTTTTGCCACTCCGCTATATGATCAATTATGCGGAGACATCTCATATGTTGGAGAAAAAACTAAAGAGATAGCAAAAACCAACAAATATGCTTTCAAGATATGCGACATGAAGTATTTCGAGGAATATCTGAATGAATTTCAAGAGTACTACTACACAATAGGAGAGTTTGAAAATAGTGATTTTTGGTACACCTCATACGCAGGAAGCTTCCTGAAACACGGAGGACATCCATGAGAGAAACCATAGAAGAAAAACCCCTAGAGAGGTTTTCGGTTGGAGGAGTTGCAGAAAGAATCAAGCTGCTGATGCGGGATCAGTGCAAAGCCAACACCAGAGCAAAAGCCGCCAAGAAGTAGCTCAAGGGAACAAGTGATTTTTGTTCCAAAATGATAAATACACCAACCAATTGGGGATGCGAAGAAAAGAGGCAGAATAAGAAGCACTTCCAAAAATGTTTCAAGAGAAACGAAAGGAAGAGTTGGAGGTTCAAGAGAAGCTCCAACTATAGAAGAGAAAAACAAAATCTCAGAAAGAGATTTTTCAAGAAGACAAGATCCTATCAAGAACCTGAGAAGAAGAAATTTTGTTGCGCAAGGCCGAAGGACATTATGCTAACGAATGTCCCAAGAAAGAAAATAGAAGTTCGAAAACTCTTCTCAAGGAGTATGAAGGAGCCATAGAGATGGCAAACCTGAAAGGCTACGAAGTAGTCTATTCATCAGAATACGATGAAGAGATATCTGTCTATTCAGTCTGTTCAGAAGATGAATCGTCAGAAGAATCAGAAACAGAATTTGAAGAAGAAGAACCTAGAGAGGTTTATCTTCTTGAGATAAAGAATAGGCCTAGGGAAGAAAACATAGAGGAAAAAAAAATTCTTCTTACAAAGTCAACAAGGGAACATTCATTTACGACTTCTGTCAATGCAAGGAGAATAAAGGATTTCCCATGTTCTGTGAAGCAACATGGAAAACTTATCACAAAGAATGCTTCATAGCTGAAGCAAGGAAAAAACAAAGAAAAATTCAATAAACTAGATTATTGAACAAGAGTACGAAGACTACTTCTATGAAATAGAAGATAAACAAAAAATTCTAGAAAAAAATTCTAGAAAGAGCAAATGATGATACTACTACAAAGAAAGGAGTAGAACATGCAAAAGATCCAGTCCATGATATGAAAAGAGAAGTAGTATCTGATTGTGTAGAAGAACAATATAAACCAGTCTATGATACGAAAGAAGAAGTAGTATCTGACTATGAAGAAAAACAGTGTAATCATTTTACAGAAGAGGAAACAAGTTCTTCAAAACAGAACATGTGCAAGGTAGCAACTGTTTCTACAAGTAGATTAGTAACTACATGGAGATTGGATTAAAGCATCCAGGATACAAGAAGTATCATCTACATGCCTTTGTAGATAACGGTTCAGGCTTCAGTCTAGCAAAAAAGTTTGTTATACCAGAAGAGTTATGGATAACAGATCCAAAAACAAATGTAACTGAAAAGACCGTAAAAGGAAGGAGAATCTTCATGAATACTTTTTCCAAGAAGATTCAAGTCTCGATAGGAGGAGGAACCTTTGTCATTGAAAAGATTTGGCAATCAGAAGACCAAGACTAAGATGTCCTAATTTGCAATGACTTCCTGCTACAACAAACTTTTATCCAGAAGTCAGAAGTGAACTTATTAGGCTTCGAGAAGAATCACAAATTCTTCTAAACATAGAGGATTAAAGAAGCCAAAAATATTTTTGGTCCAGGATTCACATAGCAATATCAGATATCGCAGCAGAATAGTGGTGAATGCAAACCACGATTCGAAACAATTCTGCAATACAAGCAACAAGAAGAGTTGCTTATCGAAGAGTCATCAGAAAAAGAAGGAGGTTCTAATGAAATAGAATTATGTAGGTTTCACGGCAACAGAGTATTCAAGCATCCAGATGCTCCACCTCAAGCCCCTACCATAATTAAACTCAAAGAACACATTATCTACAACATTCTCAAGAGAGATTGTGACAAGTGTAAACAGGAGAAAACCCTTAGAAGAAAAGCAAAGGATTCCAAGAAGCCTAGTATGAAGACTAGATTCGAGAACGGAGATCCTACCATTGTGCCGCTTCATGATCAAGACAAGTATTGTTACTATGTGTCTTATAAGGCTCCTGATAACCAACACATGCAACAAGATGAGTTGCCCAATAAAGAGTCATCAGGAGACGAAGATGAGACAATTGAAGTCGCATTTATAAAAGTGCATAATCTTAAGCACTTCAAGGCCAAACTTGAGATACAGAATAGGCACACCCTTGGAGAAATCAAAGAAATGCTCAGACAAAATATCGATATCAATCCTCTGAAGTTTTGGAAAAAAGACCCAGTGGTTTGTGAGCTCAAGTTACATGACATGAATTCCATTTGCCACGTAAAAGCCATTCCCCAATACAAAGAAGAAGATCAAAAAGAGTTTAGAAAAGATATAGTTGAACACTTGCAAAAATGATTGATCAGACCGTCAAAGAGTCCTCATCACGCTTCAGCTTTCTATGTCAGAAATCATGCGGAAGAAGTTAAAGGGAAAGCATGAATGGTGATAGACTACATAGACGTCAACAAGAAAACTGTAAATGACAGTTACCAGATAGCACAAGCAAGAGTGCTAATCAACAGGCTCAGAAGAGCCAAAGTGTTTTCAAAGTTCGATGCTAAATCATGATTTTGGTAAGTTAAAATGCATCATGGCAGCATTCCTCTTATAGCCTTCGGAACTCCACGGGGACATTATGAATGGCTAGTAATGCCTTTCGGGCTGAAACAAGCTCCATCCATTTTTCAGAAAAAAATGGACAATATATTCAAGCAAGTGGCAAACTTCTGTGTCATATAGATAGACGACATTCTTGTGTTCTCAAAGAACAAAAAGAACACATGAATCATCTATTTGAAGTAGTCAAGCTCATAGTCTAACATAAGATCATCTTAGGAAAAAAGGAAGTCTTTCTCGTTCTAGATGAAATTGACTTCTTAGGGATTAACATAAAGAACAGAGTCATCAAGCTTCAGCCTCATATCCTGGAAAAAGTCTGAAAATTCCCAGACAAAATTATTGACGCTAAAAGTCTATAGAGATTTTTAGGAGTCATAAGTTATGGAAGAGACTTCCTTCTTAAAATCGCTGGACTAACAGCAATCCTGTCGCCCAAAACAAGCTCAAAAAGAGCTTGAAAATTCTTAGAAGATGACAAAAAGATCGTTAGGCAAATCAAAGATATATGCAAAAATTTGCCACCACTATATCAACCTGAAGAGAATAAAGAGATCATCCTTCAAACTGATGTTAGTGATAACTTCTGGGCAGGTATGGTACTAGCAAGAGAGCCGAGCACTAACACCGAGAAGATTTTGAAATTCTGCAGTTGAAAGTTCAATGCTGCAGAGCAAAATTATTCCACAGGAGAAAAAAAATTCTGGTCATCAAAAAGACAATCGAGAATTCTCCCGTCTTTTTAGGAAAACCCTACACCGTGAGAACAGATTACGCCAGAGTGAAAAAATTCAAAAACTTCAAACTTAATAAAGGTGTAGATAGGGGAAGATTAGCTAATTGGCATTATTTCTTAACCAATATGATTATGATGTGGAATTAATTGCAGGAAACATGAACTATCTCCCGGACGCTTTAACCAGAGAAATTGCAATGTATAAGATAAGTGACGACGAAGGTCGCAACCCAAGAAGCAGAAGGCAAGGAAATGAGTCTAGCCAACAAGAAGAACCAGTTGTAAAAATCCTCAAGAATTTTTTGCTGCGTCCCAAAAAACCATCCTTAACTGATCAATCATAGGGGAAATGATTGGCTATCTCGTCTCAAACGGAAGACGGTAAAGGCAAATCAAGAGCTGCTGCTTTGCCAAAAAGTAGATTTTTTCCTACAGGTTTCGTAAACATCTTCAGATATCAGCTGAACACCTTTTCAGAAGCAGTCTTCTAAACTGACCAAAATCTAGCATCCCACCAGAGGGCATTGTTGGATAATTTGTTGTTTGCCTTCTAGGAAAATGACAAAAGGCTCATGGTAGAAACCATAGAAGCCTTGGCGATGGAACTAAGCCAAAAGAAGAAACCACCAAGCTTAGTCAATGAACCAGTAAAGCTGTACATTAGAACTCTAGAGAGTGCTAAAGTTCCTATCCAGGCGCTAAAAGAATCAGAATGGTTCAAGTTCCACAGACATATTGGCACGCATACACTCGATGAAGATCTCCTTGACACCCTCTTTGTTGTCCTAGGACCCTTCCTGGGAAGATACTTGGTTAATGTTCAAAGTGAACATCCGCAGGAGCACAAGTTATGGTTAGTTGAGAATGGATTTGTTCATAATTTATGGACAAAGACAAATGAAGATCTAAAGGGACTGCCAGTGATTATCTACAATACAGTCAAGAATGTCAGGAAGAGCAACTGCATTCTCAGACTAAAGTTCAGGTCTATCAGAATGGGTGCAAAAGTCCAATGAAGAGACTGAATATATTCCTCCATACCATTACGTCAGAATCATCCAAGAACAGTATCTTGAGCCAGCGTGCGTCGAATACAACAGAAACCCAAATTCTAGCATCCCATGGATGAAGGCTATGACGTTGAAATACATCAAGAAAGTAATCGAAGAATATCAAGAGATTACGTTTCTTGCGTCAGGAGAAAAGATAAGTCACTACATACGACCACCCAAAGGCCGTTATAAGTGATCTATTCGTAGCCCTGAAGAAGAATGAAATAGATTCTTCCCTTGCCTGTACTAACTGGCTCGAAAAAATTGAGAGGAAAAAAAGCTATCAGATGTATACAAATACATATATGGAAGAAAACGGGACAAGAAGAAGGATAAGGTATGAAGACCCTTACCTTGGAGACAACTCAGAGGAATACGATGATCTGTAAAGACAATGAAAATCTTGTTGTCCTTTTCCTCTCAGTGGAAGACATATTTTATCCTGAGAATCTGCTTTCCAAAAGAAGACAATGGAGGAAAGCAGATGCCCTATCTACATCAGTCCTCTTTAGCTACTGGAGTCACTATTTTTAGGTTGTGTTTCAATTCCGCTTTGAGTTCCGCTTTCTCTATATAAAGAGCTTCGAGTCTTAGTATAGAGGCATCGAAAATCAAAATCAAAAAAATCAATCTGAGAGTATAAAAGCTTGAGAGTTTTAGTTTGTGAAAAGAGTCGAAGCAATTGTTCAAGCTTCTTCATCCTCAAGTAAGTATGTCTATGAGTGACTAAACAGCTTATAGCTGTTTATCAGAGAGTGAGGCTCTGGATCTGCAATCTGTAAGTTTGTTTCAATAAATAAAGCTATGGTTTCCCACTAAAAATCTTTCAATTTATTTTTGTGTTCATAATAACTCATTCAAATCTCAGGGGGCAGACTACCGCCCAGTAGGAGGAAGAAAGTGAGGTGTTTGTACTTGTTTATACTCAGCTGATCCCCTAGGAGGCGGACAACCGCCCAGAAGGTGGAAATGTAAGGTTTTAATTATGTCTTTGAATTATTTTAGAGAAAAAATTGATCAAGAGATAAATCATTCTTAAAGTAAAGTTTTTCAGCAGTGAGTTTGTTCTCATGAGTAGTCCGGTAAGAGACTATAGATGAAGTTACGTTTTAATGAAAACTAATTCAAACTTTTCTAGTTGAGTAATTTTTTTTTTCCGATAAATTTTCTAAAATTCTATTCACTAGTTACTATACACGGTGCACTGTTTATTATTTATTATTATTATTATTATAATTATTATTTTACCTATCCGGTTCTGCACATCGCAGAACTTCCCTAATTTCTGCTACCAGATAGTGCTGTGTATGTTTATTAACAGATCTCAACATCTCCATAGTCATGGACATGCAACACGTGCATGTGCTCAGCTCATCTCATCTCATCTCCGATCTTTGCTTGTAATTGTTTAGAAAAACACTACTCGTGATCAACGTGGTCTTTAAAGAAATATTGGACCATATATTTTATTCGATACAACTGCTGTTACCAGATAGTCCTGTATATGTTTATTGACAGATCTCGATTTTGTTTTTGCACTAATTATTGAAGTAGGACACTATTAAAACTGTCACCGTAACGCTTAACTACGATTCATGCTCGACCAAACCAAACTCGATCGCAAAGGAAAATTAAAGCTTGCTTGTTATTGTGATATGGAGATGATGATCAGAGGAAAGTGGACGGCGACAGCGGCGAGCATTTGGATCCAGTGTTTCGCTGGCGCATCCTACACCTTCAGCCTCTACTCCGCCGCGCTCAAGTCCTCACAAGGCTACGACCAGTCAACGCTCGACACCGTCTCCGTCTTCAAGGACATAGGCTCCAATGCCGGCACCCTCTCGGGGCTTCTATACTCTGCCGTGGCCTTCAACAGAAGAGGAGGAAGAGGAGGGTTTGGTGGACCCTGGTTGGTACACATGGCGGGGGCGGTGCAGTGCTTTGTTGGTTACTTTTTTCTCTACGCCGTCGTGGCGGGGCTGGTGGAGACGCCGCCGGTGGCGGTTGTTTGCTTGTTCATGTTCATCGGAGCTCATTCTCAGACTTTCTTCAGCACGACTAATGTCGTCACTGGCGTACAACATTTTTCTGACTACGGTGGGACCATCATTGGTATCATGAAGGTAATATTCTGCGACGTAACGTCTTTTTTTTCATGTTGTCACGAAACTAATTGTAGACCTATATATAGTTAGTTGCTTTGATACTGTCTGTTTCATCGTATTAGAGATATATGAGATTCACTTGATATATATGTTGCGTTTTATTGGACAGGGATTTTATGGTCTAAGTGGAGCGATACTAGTTCAGTTCTATGACACATTATGTCTAGGCAACTCAAGCTATTATCTCTTGATGCTTGCATTGTTGCCAACGCTAGTCACAATCTTGTTCATGCCCTGTGTGAGAATCTATGAAGCTTGTAGAGATAGTACTGATAAGAAGTACTTGAATGCGTACTCTGCTTTTGCTCTGTTCCTTGCTGCTTATCTCATGGTCTTGATCATATTGAGAAATATCTTCACTTTCTCATTGTGGGCAAGTGTCTTCACATTCACATTGCTCCTTTTGATTCTACTGGCCTCACCCATTGGCATTACAATCAAGGCCCAGATCCAGTCAAAGAGAGGAGGACTAGAGGCAAGTAGTTCTAGTACTGAGAGTGATTCTTTACTGGAGTTGCCTGTGGATTATGATCATGAAGAAAATAAGAATCTTCTGATGGCTATCCGTTCTGTTGATTTTTTGGTTGTTGTTCATTGCAATGCTTTGTGGAATGGGTTCTGATTTGGCCACTTGTAACAACATGAGCCAGTTAGGGGAGTCACTTGGTTACACAACAGCAGAGATAAACACATTTGTTGCTCTTTGGAGTATATGGAACTTTCTAGGCAGATTTGGAGGTGGTTATGTGTCAGATTATTTGCTTCACACTAGAGGATGGGCAAGGCCATTCTTAATGGCTCTCACTCAGGCAACCATGGCAGTTGGACACCTTGTAATTTCGTCTGGCTTTTCTGGAAATCTGTATGTTGGTTCAGTCATTGTTGGCATCTGTTATGGCTCACAATGGTCACTAATGCCCACAATTACTTCTGAAATCTTTGGTGTTAAACACATGGGTACCATTTACAACACAATTGCCATAGCCAGCCCTGTTGGCTCTTACATTTTCTCAGTGAAGGTAATTGGGTACATCTACGATATAGAAGCTTCTAAACAAGATGGGTCAACCTGCTACGGCACTCACTGCTTCATGTTGTCTTTTCTGATCATGGCCTCTGTTGCATTTTTTGGTTCTCTTGTTGCTTTTGTACTGTTCTTCAGAACCAAAAGGTTCTATGAGTCCATTGTGCTCAAAAGACTGCGGCAGTTCCCTAGTTAGTGATCAAATTAAAGATGAGAACTTCTTGTATCATTTGGGTTTTACTTGTAAAATTGTAACAAATTTTCCTGTCATATTATAGACAGAGCTGGGTAAAGTTCAAGTCTTTTTTGGTTCAAAAAACGATGCCAATGTGATCTATAATTTCAAGTCGATATCTGTTTTGAATAAAATCTCTTGGGGCGGTAAAGTTGGAGTCTTTATAAGTGGATTCTCAATTTGGCTGGAACTTTTGAATCTTCAACGGTGGATTCGAATGGTAGTGTTGCCATTGACATCATACTATATGATTGAGATTTGAGAGTAGGTAATGCTTTGGTTTTATTTAGATGAGAAGCTCTGTGTTTTTGTTTGTTGTAGGATACCTTGGTGGCTTGGTCTGAGTGGATCAATACTAATCTCTATTAACAGAGCGGTTTACGTCAAACATTGAAAATATCCTTTTTGCCCTTTTATTTCTCTAACTCGACGACTGAAAATTTTAATGAAATAGGGGGCAGAAGAGTGAACAACGAGCGGTTGATCATGGACCCTTTTTTTCACGGGAAACAAAAACCATTGATAGACAGAGATGGGATCATTCATCAATGAAGAGCAAGGCTGTGACATGACAATTGGTCGCAACTGTGGCGGACGATGGCGAACTAAGCCTGGCTCAAGAAGGAGTAGCGAAAACTTTGGATTACTTCATCAAAGGAAGAAACACTCAGAACATTCAGAAACACTTCGACGTATGCCATATCTCCTACCCCAATACTGATCAATTTTTCTTTTTCCTACCCCAATATTTTTGTTTATTGTTGGATTTCATAGTGTCTTTTTCGGGTTTATGGCTGGTAGGGTATTCTGTCGATCCTTATCGTCCTACTTATTCATCGTCCACTTTGATGGCTGAAAATTGATGCATGAGCACCTTCCACTTTGACCACCCCACTCAAGTTTTGTTCTTACAATGGAACTGCTTGCTGCAACTCCACACAAGATTCACAGATACAGAAGCAATTCCAGTCCATGAACATTTCTAGGCCTGCTTGTGCTTCTCTCTTGAAACCAGTACTTTGTGCTGTAAGTCTTTGTCTTTGTCTAATTCTATAGCTTAACATCTTTGCCAGCATAAATTGAAGACATGAAAATCTTACTTTATTTGTGTCCATTGTGTTCTATAGGTGTGATCCATTTGCAGCTGAGCTATTCACTATTGATTCTGTGCCAAGGCCAGTTCCTATTCTATGCAATTCAACTGTGCCATCAGCAAATTCATCCCAGTCTTTAGTCCAAGTAACAAATGACTTTTGCTCTAATTTATGGGACACATGTCAGAATGTATCAATAGCCAACTCCCCATTTTCTCCTTCATTACAAGGCCAAGCTGGAATACCTGTGAATACTAATGTTAGTGAGCTAGCCCAAATTTGGAAATCGAAAGCCGATTTTTGCAATGCATATGGTGGAGTTTCTACTGATGACTTGGTTTGTTTTGATGGTGAGCCTGTGAAACTGAATGACACTGGAACTCCTATCCCTCCGCATGATTTGTGCCTTGAGAAAATCGGAAATGGTTCCTACCTCAACATGGTTGCTCACCCTGATGGCTCAAACCGCACCTTTTTCTCTAGTCAAGAGGGTAAGGTTTGGCTGGCTACTATTCCTGAAGAGGGATCGGGAGAGGCAATGGTTCTTGATGAGTCCAGTCCTTTTGTGGATTTGACTGATTATGTACATTTTGACACTGAGTTTGGAATGATGGGTATGGCTTTTCATCC
Organism: Geum urbanum; assembly: GCA_946800695.1. Lineage (NCBI taxonomy): Eukaryota > Viridiplantae > Streptophyta > Magnoliopsida > Rosales > Rosaceae > Geum > Geum urbanum. Next base: position 46,765,857 of record OX327013.1, read on the forward strand.
CAATTTCGCGCAAAATGGACGGTTCTTTTTCGTTTAACTGTGACAAGGAGAAGAAGATGTTCATGTAATTCAGATGTCAACTGTGATCCTTCAAAGCTTGGTCCTGATAACGGTGCTCAACCATGCCAGTACCAAACTGTTATAGCAGAATACAGTGCTAATGGCACCGCTGCAAATATTTCCTCGGTACAACTCTATACACACCAAAAGCAATTTGTAATTTTTTTACAGTGTTACTTCAACTCTATGGTTTCTAATGAATGCTGATCTTGTTTTTCCAGGCAACAAGTGCTAAACCAACAGAAATAAGAAGAATATTTACTATGGGACTCCCTTTCACAGGTCATCATGCAGGACAGATACTCTTTGGACCCGAAGATGGGTATTTATACTTCATGATGGGAGATGGTGGAGAAACTGGTGATCCATACGGCTTCTCTCAAAACAAGAAATCATTGCTCGGAAAAATTATGAGGCTTGATGTTGATAACGTACTAAGTGAGTATCAGCTTTATAGACTTTATGATAGATATGTTCCTGTTTCCTGATTTGGTTGCAAAGCTATAGTTTTATTTTCATCATAATGATTGATGTACTATCTAACAGGTGCTTCGGAAATTGATAAACTTGCTCTATGGGGAAACTACTCTGTCCCAAAAGATAATCCATTCTCTGAAGATCCAGAATTGAGGCCAGAAATATGGGCTTTAGGGTTGAGAAATCCTTGGCGCTGCAGTTTCGATTCGCAAGACCCTTCCTACTTCATATGTGCAGATGTTGGGGAGGTATGACATGAAAGCTGGTCCATTTTAAGATATCAAGCCTCAAAATAATTCTTGACATTGCCAGTAATATTGTGCAATTGTTTTCCGAATAACATTACATAATTCATTTGTTACTGATCTGTTTATCTAAGACAGGATCCCTATGAAGAGGTGGATGTTATCACCAAGGGTGGGAACTATGGCTGGAATGTTTATGAGGGCCCTTATCCTTTCAATCTCCCAAACTCCTCTACTAAAAACACAACCACAAAACTAACAAACCCAATTTTTCCTATAATGAGGTACAACCATTCTGATGTCAACAAGAATGAAGGTTCTGCATCTATAACCGGGGGGTTACATCTATCGTTCCATGACAGATCCGTGCATGTATGGAAGGTAAACTAATCACTCCTTGCTTCCCTAATGATTGGATCAATTATTGGCAGTAATGTAGCTACTGAACTATTGATCATGATTAAAAATGTGTTGAATTTTTGTTTGTTTGTTAAGGTATGTGAATGGAGATTTGTATGCTGGTGCAATATGGGCAGGCAGTGAAGACCCTGAAAACAGTGGCAACTTCAGCACAAGCAAGATTCCCTTCAGCTGCAGACGTGAGTCACCTATCGCATGCACCTCAGTCCCTGGAAGTAGTCTTCCTGCACTAGGCTACATTTTCTCATTCGGAGAGGACAACCGCAAAGACCTCTTAGTTCGGTCCAGCTCCGGTGTCTATAGAGTTGTTCGTCCTAGCCGCTGTAGCTACACTTGCTCCAAGGAAAATGTGACTGCTGGTGAAACACCAAGCCCTTCTGGTTCTCCTAATCATGCTTCTTGGACAAGCAACCCACCTAGAAACAATGTGATCATGGTCTCTTCTCTAGTACTTTTGCTTCTGCTCAGTTTTGTCTAGTATATAGTTTGCAACTCTTCCATCTGATGTTCTTATTGTACCTTAACAGCTTGTTTCTATGATTACTTGTTTCCGATCCAATATAAGTATATGTTGAGCTGTAAGAGTGGTTGATCAGCTTCTCTACCATGGCTGTTTGACAGTAGTTCAAGTAGGTTAACGCCGTACAATCTACCGACATGCTTCTATCGCAATGGGCTTACTTTTCAAGGAATCGAGCCCAGCCCATGTAATAGAAAGAATCTATGTGGAGCAAACATTATGTATGTCCAATAACTCTTCATGACTTGCTAGGCCCATCAAGCCCACTAGGATAAAACAATTCTTTGTGACACTAAAATGAGAAGAAAAGTAAAATATGTCAGCTAATTAAAAGTTACCGAGTTTATGTTAACATTGAGTACATTCCATAATCCATGCTCATATATAGTGAGCTATCCGAAGTTCCGAAAATTGTTGCATTACTACGTGGAGATTATATTATTATGTTATTTGTTATATGGTTTATTTTCAGTTAAATCTAGATTATAATGCGGTGATCATATAACTATCGATTTATGTAAAAACAATATAATAATATATTTTATAGTTATAATTGTGTTTGTATAGCTTCGGTGTAAAAGTCACCACTTCTATTCAATAATCAATTTTATATGATAGGTAAAAGAAAGAAAAAAATACACTTAATTTAGTGAGAATAAATGAATAATAACCCTATTTGGTCCTTCCTCTTCCTCCTATGTGTTTTGGTTTCCTCACTAAAAAAACATAAAAGAAAAAGAAAAAGAAAAAAGAAAATCAAAAGAGAGCCCAAACCCTCATCAATGGCGATTGCTGATCTCCTCCTCCTCCTCCTCCTCCTCCATGTAACCATCCTCTAAAACCCTCTCGATCTCCTTCTTCCCTCTCATCCATGTCTCTCGACTCTTCTTCTCCTCCGATCCCTTCCCCCCGATCCTCCACGGACCCCCAAAACACCACCTCCGCCTCCGTCTCCGCCGCCGCCGTTAAGCCATCGGATCCGCCGGCACCGACTCCTCCGTTGCCGCGTAGCAACCGTCCCTCCCGCGCCTGCACTCTCCGGACACAGCAGCGGCTGCAGCAGCAGCAGAACCACCACGGCGGCGGCGGAGAGCAAAGGAAGCCGAAGCCGGCGAGGAAAGAGCAGCAGCAGAAGGCGGCGGCGGAGGAGGAGAACGACGAGGAGTCTTCGCCGCAGCAATGCGGGAGCGCGGCGAAGATCGTGACGTCGCTTGTGGACCCGCCGTCGCCGTCGCAATTGCCGCGGGGGACGCTCCGGTCTATGTGGGAATTGGCCTCTGTGCTCAATTTTCTACATGTGAGTGTTGCAGCTCACAAAAAGCTTGGGTTTTTAGGGTTTATAGTGTGTGTTGTTTTAGGGCTTAAGCTTTTTTTTTGTTTTTTGGTTTCAGGCTTTTCGGCCGCTTTTGAATATACAAGCCGAGTTCTCGGCGGAGGAGTTTGAGACGTCGCTGATCAACCCCAATGACACATTGAGTGATATTCACATTCCCTTGTTGAAGGTTGGTACTTCCTTTGCTGAGCTTTAAGCAATTGAGTTTGCGGTTTTAGTCTAAATTTGCTAGTTACTTTTTGTATAAAGGTTGTAGCTTTTGGTTCAATTAGTTGGGAAGCATTTGTATGGTACAATGTGGTTAGCTAATAGCTATCTACTGAAGTTGATGCTCTTGAGAATTCTGGCAATGTGAAACAAAGATAATTAGGACGTAAATAAGAATTTGTAGGTTGTTGTTAGGCAATTGCAACACATTTTGGTGTAAGTTGCATTGGTGGTAAATGTCAGCTGATATGTTATTTCAAGGCCATATTTACTATCTAAACCCATCTCTGTTGTAAGTTCTGTACAAATTGTGTCAAATGATAAGAGAACATTGTTGCTAGGTTTTATGAACTACACGATATTACTCATCGGTTACCAACAAATCTGTCCAAATGTGCTTTTGGTTTTCTCATCATTTCACATTTGACTGGTTTTGCATGTAGGCAATTCCTCCTGTAACGAGAATGGCACTTACTCGTGATACGTGGATCACTGTCTTATGCAGAAAGTTGAGAGATTGGTGGCATTGGGTAAGTTTACTCATATGATGTACTCTGGCCTGAGTATTCGTTTTGTGGTCCCATGGAAGTAGTGAAACTAATTTGATTGGTGTTTCATTGCAGGTTGCAGATGGTGATCTACCTCTTGTTGCTTCACATGGGTGAGCAATCAGTTGTACTATTCTTTTAACATGTGTATCTGAGTCAATATGTTTGTGTTTATAACGTGTCATATCTTGATTGATATATAGGGCGGAAATTGAAGTATATAAAACACTTGATCCCGGTGTTCGTGTGCTTATCTTAAAAGCACTTTGTGATATCCGTGTTGAGGTAATATTCTGAGAGAACTTTTAACGTCTTAGCAATCTTTAGTGGCTGCGATGCTTGTTTAATATCAATTCTTTGTAAATAAATATGGACTTTTTATTCCGCTTGCACTTTTCTATAGCTTTTGAGCATTCTATTTTTAAATTAATCATCAGTGTGCTAAGTTTAACAAGCACTCTAGTTTTTCATCACTAAGAAATTTGAAGTTGCTCCTCACATCTTAATTACCTGAAAATTGATTCTCTGCACCTTGGGAAATTGATTCTTTATAACTTGAAAATCAAATTCATTCTCTGTGCTGGATATTGGTATGGTATAAGCTTCTTCTCTTGAATGATTTTCCTTCTGTTACTAACCGGGACAGTTATATCTGAGTGATATTTTGCAGCAAGAAGATATCCGAAACTATATAGACAATTCACTCAAACATGGTGTTCAGCTTTCCGCATTTCGTAAGGAACGCCTTGGTGGCAATTCACAAGGAATCTCATACTGGTAATATTATTTTATTTTTCAAGCAAACTGTGTCAATTGATCTTATAGTTCTTATTTGGTTGCCCTACCCCTGAAAAGAAAAAGGTGGAAGGGTTTTGATGTAATATATTCTTTTGGTCGAGTAATGACGGAACCATGTATATGGTTTCTGTAGGTATGAAGATGATCCAATTATTGGTTATCGGTTATACCGGGAGATGAGGAAGAATGAGGTGAAGAAGGTCAAAACAAAAGGTTCCAACATCCTTCCTAGTACAACATACCAGTGGGAAACAGTTGCAACCAACTTTGATGAATTTCAAGATGTTGGAGTGAGTTATTACACTTGTCTTCCATGTAAATGCTGTATTATAATTTTCTTGCAAAACTTTAAGGTGTCATTTTTCGTCACTATTTGGAATCCGGCGAACCTCTAGTTAGCAATTATTGATTGACACATAGGATATCAATCAGTAAAGAGATGTTGAGTGGAATAATGTCAAGGAAATCAATATTAGTGTTTATGTGACCATATTTAGTATACTACAGGTGAAATTAATGGCAGAATTTTGATTAGAGAAAACAGAAAACTTACCCCTGCTTTCTATTTCCAAAACCTTTCATCCCGGCAGTGTCAGCTTGCATCTGGAACTGAAATTTTCATATGGCTGGCCTCTTAAGTCAGAGATGCTGTTGATGTTGATTGGTTCATTACCTGATTAGACATTTGTCCTCTTCTGGGTTATGGATAATCAGAGCAAGTTTTGGATTTTTAGATGATGCAATGATTTATTTGACCTCAATTTTTTTACTATTAATGATAGATGTGAATATACTCAATTAATCCTGCACTTTCACATACTTTTAAATTGGAGAGGAGGCACATACCATAGAACTGTCATATTATAGACCGAATCCAGTCATTTCATTTCAGCCATTCATATAATATTATGTTATTCAGAATTGTTTGTCAATTTGATTATATTTGAAACCATAGAGATAAAAGTTTTAAATGCATCTGCATTACAGGGAAAACTTTTCACAAGTAACAATAGGACAGAGGCTTCAGTAGGAAAGAAGTTAAAAGGTGACGTGCTTTTAGAGATTGAGAAAGTTCACAAGGTAAATTCTGATTGTTGAGTGATTCCTGTTTACTTGGTTGGATTTACTTCTTTGTATATGATTTACTTGATTGTCTCACAAGGTTTGTTTTTTCAATTTGCTGCCTGCAGAGGAAAGAGAAGTTGCTGAAAAAGCAACACAGACAAGCTCTCCTCCTTGATAATTATATGACAGTGGACGGGCTTGGTCCAGGGCGTTCTCTTCGTGACAGAAAACCTGTCACATACACTTTTGGTAAGAGCTACAAACTATACCTGTTTTTCGTTTTGTTTCCCCAGTTAAAAAGTTGTCTAACAAAGGGAACCAAGCTATTGAGAAGCTGTATACAACCCAAGCAGAGTAAACTACACTTCTCTCATTCTCAGTTTTTTTCCTTTACAGATGATTATGATCGGTCCATCAATGAGGCCATCAAGATAACCAAGTATGTAATCTGTCACCTGCATTTTTTTTTACTCGTTTAATACAATGCATATTTGAAGTATTAACTATTCTTCATTGTCAGAACATCCCCGGACCCTTTACAGAAACGAGATGCAGTTATGAAACTTGAAGCTTCTAGTAATGGTAACTGGGGTGGTACTTCAAATAACCACGAACATGTGGGATTTAGTGCTTTATCTCCTAAATCACCTGATTATGATGATGATGCCGAGGAAGACGAAAAATCTGAATTAATGGATCGAGGGTGCGGAATTTTGCTTTTCTGTGTAAGATGTTCAGATTCATTGATTCTTGAAGTTTCTTTAGTATGCTAATTTTATTTAATACTTGTAGCAATAGGCGAAGACAGAGGCCGCAACGATATTCTGCAAAAGAATTTGTTGATGCCGTATCGGATAATGATGCAGACTTTGACAGCGATGATGAGATAGTTGGTGAAGCTATCTACGATGAGGAATACTTAAAGAAACGTAAGGAGAGAAGAAAGTTTTCTAGTAGCTCCGAAGGAGATGAGGAGTATCGTTGGGAGGAAGAGAATCCTGAGGAAGAGGAAGAGGAAGAAGAAGAAGATTCTGCGAGTGCCAGTGAGGCAAGTGATGAACCCCGAAAGTATAAGAAAGTGTCTGGCCGGAGTAGGGAATTGCCCAGCCGTACTAGGAGGGAAGCTAAGTTGAGGTCAGTTGATGAGATCCAGTCAGGTTTAAGACGGAGTAACAGGGCCACCAGAAATCGTATTGATTATAGGCAATATGAGTTTTCAGATTCAGAGACAGAGGCTGTGAAGCCTGAGAAGTTCAGTTTATCAGATCAACACTCCGATGGAACTGAGAATGGTGACTATTCAATGGAAAGTCAAGAGTCGGATGGTATTGAAGATCATCATGAAATGGAAGTTGATGAGGCTGATGGGGCTGTTCAAACTTACCCTGAGACAGTTGAGAAGGAGGAAAACCAGCCACTTGAAAAATCAAATAGCCCAGGGGTAAATGCAGTTGGAGGTGTACATGAAAGACATTTCCTCGACCTAAACGAACTTGCCCCTGGTCCAGGTTTTGATGATGGTCCAAATATGAAGGATGATGCGGATGATTTGTGAGTGAAGCTTCCTCCTATACAACAAGCTCGGTATCGCCAGGAAGCCTGTACTACTGTAAAATTTATAAATTTTGTGCTTAGTGCTAGGAGAAAGTTTCAGCCGGAGTTTTCCAAGGCATAATCTAAGCAACTACCTTGGTGCATGATTTGCAGCGGGGGAGCAACATGATGCGGAGAGTTATGTAGAGTAGTTAGTCATTTTTTAGTACGTCAGCATTCAAAGGAACCTACAGGGAGTTGTTTAGTTCATCCAATCAATGTACCATAATCCTCGACTAGTATGTAACTGAAAGACTTGGCTTTTGATGTTCAAAGTCGAAGCCATTTGTAGTATTATCTCCCATGATCAGGATCACTGTGAATCTGAGCATCTTGGGCTGGTTTGGTTGTAATGGAACCATCCGCCCTGAATAGGTAACTCCATTGTCTCTTGTATTAAGCTCAGTCCTTTCAACTTGGCCATATATTTGTGTAGGTTATGCTCGGCAACCCAGTTAATTACCAGCACTTTGTAAAGTTATATAATCTTTCCCATAATCTTATGTTTGATAAGTAATAGGTGCTAGCCCGCGCCAACGGTTGGCGTGGTTTCTCGAAAAAGTGAAATCCCAGTAAGAATTAAAAAAAAAATCTTACGATATATGTAGGATGTATAATTGACGAAGTCAAATGTGCAAATAAATGAAGTAGCAGGGGAGTGGAATGTATTCATGTGAAGATGTCAGATGGGAGAAAAGAATGTAAAGTCGAAGCGCAATTTTTCAATGAAGTCATATATAATTTGTTTGGAATTCTAATTATTGTGATATATAGGTATATAGGCGCAGTATTTGCAAGATAAATGGGTTGATTGGGAATGAAATTTACCCCGACTTTTAATATCAGACCCTCCAATCATCTATAAATAGAAAACTCAAAGTAAAAAACTCAACCGCGAGGATCAGGTGATTCAATCATCTATTTTAGTTAAAATAGATCATGCTTTTACAACATCCTGACATAATTTATGGCAATAGTCAAGCATTTTTCTTTTGGGGTTAAAAACAAATTCAGTAAAAATATTTTATTATCAAATTTTTAATTATATACATAAACAAAAATATAAAGATTCATGACTAAAGTACAATTAAAGCTTGAAACACATATCCAATCCCTCTGAAAGATACAAAGCTTTAGTCATTCAGGCGGTAAGAGGCACTATTTCTTTTCTCATTTTATTTTGTCTCACTTTTTCATCATACCTCGACTGTGCGCCTTCATCATCTAATCATTCACTTGAATTCTGCTATTTATCATCATTGAACACCTCCCCTTAAGTCCCACAGGTATGCTTCATTCAATCTAAATGTTTCAATCTAAAGCACATAGAATTAAAATATGACCAACAGTCACCAAAATTTTTTTCCACTGTAAAACAAACAAAGAAAGTGAAACATGAAGTACGTTATGGAATCCTAAGAAATACAAACGTACACTAAAATATTCTAGGTGACACAGTGAAGTGCATTATGAAATTTTGAAAAAAGAAGAAGAAGTAAATTACGGACTACTAATGAAAAGTAGGCATACATGTTATGCTTCTTAAATAATGAAAGTAGACACTTAGATCTTTGTAAGTAGATTAGTTTGCTCTCACAATTCAATTCAGTGTGATTACATAATTTAGAGTCTATTGCATTTCTCTGAACAAAGTATATACATAAGTTGCAAGCAAGTAATGAGAAGACACACATATATTGGGTCAATGAAGATACTTTTAGAGGATTCAAAAACCTAATTCAACAAAATAACTAAGAGAAAAACAGAACATTGGGCACTACATATGATATGCATGATATAAGTGCCTAAGACTAATTCCAATGATAACATAAATATAATGCAACTCTGCTCTTGATTTCAATAAAACTTAAATGTAGTTTCAAAACTTATTACCAACAATGTTCAGCCAAAAACAAAAATGCACTTCACGTATGATGTGTTCAAAATCTCTAGCATTCAGTTAGAAAAAAAAACATAGGGTTCACTAACAATTGAAAAAGATATGATATATTCAATGTACAGATTTTCTATTTAGATACACATTGCTTCAATTCAAAGTTTATGTTATATAGCAATTTCTTAGATATACCATAATTCATAACTCTCAACTAATAAAAATTCATACTTGAATGGTGATCAAAAAGTGAAAGAATGCAAGATCGACTGAGGCTGGTTGTTGTAAAGATCAATGCTGCCATAAATAAACCACAAACTTAAAAATGTGTTGACCCATATGTTCATATGCATGTAAGTTCAATGACTTTGCTTCATCTATTAGAAATCTTAAATAGTTCAATCTGAGACCAGCCTTTAATAGTTCAATCAGATCAATGGACACACTAAAAAATTCACATCCAAATCCAAGGAAATAATTTAACAAAAGCATATGCATATGAAAGGAAAAGTACTTACAGGAATGATACCATCAATAAATTCTTATATGTAATGATCTTGAGTTGTTATCTTTAAATTTTCAACTATCTATTTGGAGGCTACATTAGACGGATCATGTTATAATATTGTAGCATAATCATGCTCTTAATTGTTCTATCAAAGCTGCTTGGGAAGATATCCACAGAACCACGCTTTAGAATTGGAGGGATACAATACAGATAAGTATATAAAGCTCCAAACCCTAGTTGAATAATTAGTCGACATACCTTTCTTAACCACTTACTGTGGTCAATGTTTCTAATGAGGCGATCATGGCCTACCTATTTTTGAGGTTTGTCTTGCCAAAAGCTAGATGAAGGCTATTATGTAAATTGTAGTGCAATTTTTTTTTCCTGTGCGAATGTCAACTTTTAGTATTACTATTTAAAGCCAAACTATATTCTCTACCATTTTGCCATCATAAGCGTAAAGTAGCTATTGAGAGAAAATCTGAGAACACTCTTATGTTATTGCAGGCTAGTTATTTTATGAACACAATTTATTAATACATCCCAATCAAAACCCACATCAGTGCAAACTCACAATCTGAACATCAAAAACATTTAGCTCACATAATCCAGTAATCATCCAGATGATTATTGCCTGGAATTAAAAAAAAAATACCAAGCAAACACATAAGCTACCCAAAACAAAAATCGCAAACCAATTACATATTTACTAAAACAGATTCACCTACAATCACAATACCCAGACAAATTGAAACCAAACCCATTTTAAAGTGTGAAGAACATACCTAGATGATGAAAAAGCTAATGAACTTAAGATGTAGAATGAATTGCATTAAAATGAAGGAGAAACTGAATTTGGAGAAGAACGAAGCTTACTCAGATAGTGTGCTAAGTATACCTGTAAACTTAATTGACACAACATTATAATCTATGACTGCTCCTCAAATAAAGCATAACAATTTGAATAATTTCACCCTTTATAGTGGTTGATGGCAAGCTTAAACTTTGTAAGATACTGTACTATATCAAAATGATTTTTTTAAGAGCATTAACATCAGTATCCACTTACCAAAGAATGGGGGATTCAGTCTAATCTTTAGAAAAGAAAAATTAATAAATAAATAAAAACATGCAAAGGCTTATACACCAAGCGAAACCAATCTCAAAATCTAGAAATTTGAGTGTGGCAAGAGGACAAAAAAAGAAGAGAACAACTTTGACAACTTCACAATTTATCTTCAAAAGTCAAAACCTCTGATGACCTTCACCTTCCATTTGCATCAGAACACGAATTCTTGAACAAATAAGACATGCAAATCATATAACATATGACTTAAAATTTATACATATCATAGCTCCGAGTTGAACTGAAAGCATGAGACAACTAACATAAACAATAACGACGTATTGCGTCCCTCAAATTAAACTTTCACATTAATATCTTGATCATAGAACGTTAGAGAACAAAAGAACAAAAGATTAAACCATAATTTTTTTGAATATTAAACTTCTAATTGTAATCCTACTAATACAACTAAACCAGATTCAAAAGTTTCAACATTTATGTTTCTTCTTGATTGCTACAACTAACCCGCAAAAGGCAATAAAACCTAGTCATTGGTCAAATTCTCATTCATATGTAAAAAGAACTAAAAATTTATCATACAAAAGTACCCAAAAACTCGCGTATAGTGTGGACTGCTTTGAACACATATGTATCTTAAAGTGGAAACTGTAAAATGAAAACTTGAAATTATTACAGCTCTGTATAGATCTGGACAAATGAAAAGAGAAGTCATTAACAATACATGGTAAGAAGGATTCAATATTATGTACATTCCCAATACCAACTGCTATTGTAATTAAATGCTAGTGAATGTGGTATACATCAACGTAGAATGAAGAGCTTTTGATAATAGAGATCTCATCAATAACTCTCAATATTTGTACTCTATATGCACATCACACATTTGTACTCATATGTTAGCGTAATCAATATGCCCAAAAATTACTCAACACGTATGCAGTAGATATTCACCCATCAAACCAAGTCACCACAATCCCTTCTAAAACAATGGAATGACCACTAAACCTAGAAATGCTCACCGAATGAAGGAGTCACCAAAGCTCAAATAACCCGGGTACTTTGAAAGATCTTATGTCCTCCACTGAAACTCTGGCTAGACATAAAAAGGGGCAAGCAAAAAATATTTATTATAGATGACTAAGGTGAGATTTATTACGAAATTTTATCATCAATTGACATTAAAAACAATATCTAAACACAGCTTGCTAATCCACATTTGCTATTTGATACCCAAATGCACAAAGAATTGCCAAGTTAAAATAAAGGATTATATTCTATCATAAACAAAACCCAGACAAAAACTTAAAAGAAACTCACAAAACCATACACATTGCATAACATCCCACACCAAAACCCTCTTTTGTATGGCAGTAATGTTTAGAATCCAATTAATATCACATTCATTACAAATTAGATTCATGATATTCATAGTACCAGCAAATCATCATGAAGTGAAATTCTTTTGAAACTATGATAAAAATTCCAAACATGAAACTCAATCATCATGCACCCTGCAAATTAATGTAGACACGATGTATTTCTAGACATGATAGATGTAGTACCTTTCTTTGAAGCTTGCTCCTCTAACTTATCAGTTTCGTCTTCGGGTGAGTTTGTGTCCATTGCATCTGCACTACCTTCAGATCTGGCCTGTTTCATTTTTAACCAACTTTCAATATTACCTTACGATATGCATAAACATAGACAATGAACTAATCAAAAGACACCCCAATGTCAGACCAAAATATCAAAAGTCATGGGATTAGAATCATTTGGCCCATTTCAAAGGCAACAAATTTTCGAATAATGGAGAAGTCATCTCATCGGCTAAATCCCCCCCGATTGTTCTATACCAAAGTCTAAAGAAGTTGATTGAAATACTTATAATCCCTCAAGACTACTGACATTTCTATAAGCAATTAATGATAAATACACAATTTTTCCTCATAGTTAGTCTATCATCTTTCACAGTTTCAGTATACTAAGTTCAACTAAAGTGTAGAGCAGATATTGCAAAGCATTGAATCAAGTAAGATTGACCAAACATTGAAGAGAGAGAGGTGCTTTGCATTCACCTTCGGTGAATTGGAATCGCGGAGAGAACAACCTGAAAAGCCGCCACGGAGCAGTGATCATAATATTTGCGCTCCACTCCTGAACGTCCATTTGACCTCAAATAGGAAAAAAAAAATCTAACTTATCAATCGAACATAAATCAAATGGATATGGAGGAAAACAAAATGGATGCTAGCCTTAGTCAAAAAGCCAACCTCATTGATAAGAAACCTCACTGAGAGCGAGCAACAGAGAGATACCTATCAAAGTTACCTATCAAAGTTTGAGTGACAGATACCCTTACTCGTTCTCACCGTCACTACAACATTTCTTCCCATTGCCGGCGACTTTTATGTCGCCGGCAATGTTTTTGGACATTACCGGCGATTTTTGCCGGAAAAATCGCCGGTAATGTCTTTTTTTTTTTTTTTTTTTTTAACATTACCGGTACCGGCGACATAAATGTAAGTCGCCGGTAATGTCTTGCCGGAAAAGACATTGCCGGCGACATACATTTTTGTCGCCGGTAATGTAAAAAAAAAAAAAAAAAAAAAAGACATTACCGGCGACTTAAGTCGCCGGCAATGTTAAAAAATCGTTGGTAATGTTAAAAAACATTGCCGGCGACTTAAAAGTCGCCGGCAATGAGTCATTATGTGGTAGTGCGTGCTCTTCTCCGGCGTGGTCATTCAACTTCTAGATTTATATGAAATCCAAAATTAATTAGCAAGCAAATAGAAATCCTGATACCCAAATCAGCAAAACCCAAAATTTGACCTAATTCACTGATTCAAATCGAGCAAAAACTCTTTAATTTCAAACCGCAATCAAAGAGTGGTTACAGAATCAGACCTGGAGGGAGTGACGATGATCACAGTCAGTTGACGGAGCGTCGATGAGACCGATCGAAAGCTTTGAAGCAACTATAAATGGAGAGATCAAGGGATGAAAGAGATACCAAATAAAAAACAAAGAAACTATTGAGAGAGAGAGAGATAGAGAGAGAGAGAGAGAGATTTACTTTGATTATTACTGCTTTGATTGGGTTTGGTTGACTTTATCGATGATAAAGAGTGGAAAAGAGGCCCAGACGTCAGAGATCGGTCAAAAGTTTCTTACAGAGAGGCGGTCTAAGAGTCGAGATCTCAAAGGGGGGAGAGAGCGAAAGAGGAGGAGAGGAGAGAAAGGTTATGACCCGCACGATTGGCACACTTGAAGTGTACAGTAAAAATAACAGTAAAATGTACAGTACAAGGAAAAGTAAACTCACATCTGTTATAGAGAAAATTTAGATACACAGAATGCGCAAGTAATGTCATCATCTAAAGACATACCTCACCTGGTATATAGCATTGGCCCCATAGCATTTAGTCGGAGTTTTAGTACTCCAACCGTAGAATCTTGAATTTAGTTGAGCTATAACTTCTCATTGATTCAACGGGAAGGACAAGATTTGAACCATCATATGAAGGTTTCGACTCTATATGCAAGTAGCCAGCTCATTCTTCTGGATGCTTTTTATTATTATGATCCTAGAATGTTGAAAGATCATTATCACAGACTCTCTGGCAGTCTGGCTCAATTAAAAGCTACACATGAGTTCTGGTGGGCTTCAGACCCTTCAGTGCTTCCATCTGTTTCTTTGCGTAGGTACATTTTAGTCGCTATTGGATTTGATTTGTTCCAGGCATTTGTACTAGAGGAGGGCTCAGGGCTATCTGTATGAGTGGTCAAACACTTTGTTCAGAAGCTGGTGTGTTTCTGAGGTGTAATACATGGTGGCCACTGCATAAAGTAGTTGCTTGAGGAAGGATTAGTTTGTTTTGTTTTTGGATTTTGGATTTTGGATTGCTTTCTCTTCCAGTGGAGTTGCAAGAATCCAAAACGTACCAATAGTCTTCATCAATCACGTGGTGCTTCACTGCTTTCTCATGTCACCACTACTCATTGCTTGGTACAAAGTCGATTCTGCAAATCACCTACCTCACAAGTTACCATTTCTATTTGTTCATAATTTGATTCACTATACCATGACCAAAACTTGAATTGGATTTGGGACTTGGGAGATCATAAAGATCATTTTGTTGAGTCCATGATCTACATAAAACTATGCATCTCTTTATTCTCGTCACGTAAATGTGAGTAATTCTACAATGCGCGGAACACAAATATATAAGACAGTAATTTATGGTATAACTTCTCTCATGAATTATTCATCTAAACTCAATACGGATGAAATTATAAAAAGCGTCTCACACACTATAAATCCGATCGTGTAAATGTATACTATATAGTGTATGGATGTTACGTTCTGCTTATGCTTGAGCTTGAGCTTGATGAGAGTGGGTGTGAGCACACAAAGGTGTTTCAAAAGTAGCTAGAAAATTTGGATAAACTCTAATTAGCCAAAAAGAGATTAAACCCTTAGAAACATTAACAACTCCACCCCATTACAAAAGTTACGTACTAATAATTATTAGGAAATTCCTAATTGATACTCCCTACAATGAACAACTGCCATTGCTTTTCAGATTCTTCTTCTGGACCTCAACATCTTTGTTGTCTTCATGGGGCTGCTCCTCCTCTTTTGTTGTAGCAGAAATCTCTTTGATGTCTTCACCCTTCTGCTTCTCAACTTCTTCCTCTTCTTCCTTAACTTCTTCAAGAGCTCTAATGAGATTCATAAGACACCTCTCCGGATCATCTTGTGGACACTTAGGCATGAGATTCTCAGCCACATCAGCTGGGGTCATTGTAACCTCTCCCATCAACTTCTCAACTGCACCAAACATTTCATGACTCTCAAGCTTCAAGTAATTCTTGGCCAAAATCTTGAACCCTTCAAAAGTGCAATAAGAAAGCTCAATGTGCTTGTCCATCCTACCCCTCCTGATCAATGCAGGGTCCAACTTCTCAACATAATTAGTAGTAAACACAACAATCCTCTCACCCCCACAGGCACTCCACAGCCCATCAATGAAGTTCAAAAGCCCTGATAGAGTAACCTTACTACTCCAACCACCTTCCTCTTTTGGCTCCTTGATCATCCTCTCTTTACTTAAACCCTTCACATTCTCATCTTCCACGAAGCCCTTGTCTCCCTTCTTCATCTTCCTCTGTCCCGTAAGATCAAGCGAGCAATCAATGTCCTCAATCACAATAATACTCTTACTCGTCGTCTCGATCAGTAACTTCCTCAGCTCGGTGTTGTCCTTCACAGCAGTGAGCTCTAGGTCATAAACATCATAGCTCAAAAGATTAGCCATTGCGGCTATCATGGTGGACTTGCCAGTCCCCGGTGGCCCGTACAGCAAGTAACCCCTCTTCCAAGCTTTCCCTATCCTCGCGTAGAAGTCTTTGCTCTCACTAAAAGTCGTCAAGTCTTCGATGATCTCCTTCTTCTTTTCGGGATCCAAAGCCATTGTTTCAAAAGTTGCCGGATGCTCGAAGACAATGTGGCTCCACATGGTTTGCTTGTAGCTAGGCCATTTGTAACCGGGACTGTTCGTGTAGAGCTTCCTCTGCCTGTTCCTAACCCTAATCTCCTTGCCTTGTTTCACAACGTGGTCCAAGTAGGAACCTGTTATTAGTGGCATAGCAAAAAATTCTTAGTTCCGAGTATGCTATACACTTATTCACCACTTAAGAATTAAAATTATAATATATTTGAATATGAATTTATAACATTTAAGACAAATATTATCACAATGTCCGGCATATTTTTTATTTATTATTTATAATATTTACAATTAATTGAATTAAATTTTATAAATTTGAGAACAATTTGTTCAAAAGTTATAATTGAGTTTTTAAATTAAATAATTACCTCAAATATAACGAGATAGCACAAATAATAACTCAAATTACCATAGTGACCATCAAATTTGTTCTCACGTAGTAAATTAAAATTGTCATATCCCTGAGATACTTAAGAATTATTTGTGTCAAAAAATCTGTCAAAATAGATTCTTTTTATACTAAATTCTTGACAGCGTAGAGAAAAAGTAAATCATTAGGGAAATATCAAAAACTGAGTGTTAAGCAGTGTTAATTAACCCTTTCAAAAAAAAGTAGTGTTAATTAACTAACACTTCCTCACTCTAGGTAATTAAAGTGGCTATTGCCCTTGCCTGTTATGATGTCTCTGTACTTCTTGTGGAAAGTGAGCTTGTAAAAGCGCTTCTCCTGATCAGGGTAGTACGACATTGACATGGACCTGTTGGGAGACACAGCTTTGGTCAGAACCCACCAAACACTAGCTCCATGAAACTCGTCTGTAACTCTTTCGAACTCGTCCATGCTGAGGACCAAGTTGCTGCTGTCTTTCCCCATCTCGGCTTTGAGCCTCTTGGCGCTTTTGGAGGTGTTGGAGCTGAGATAGGCCTCCACGGCGGTGTAGGCGTCGCTGCGCTTGAGGCCGTCGCCGGCGAACTCGTGGATGGAGATTTTGATGTAGGGGTAGAAGTAGCCGGTGAGTTTGTGGCCGTGTTTCTCGAAGAAGCGGCGGAGCTCGTAAGGACAGTATTGGCGGATGATGGCCCAAACGAACATGAAGCTGGCTAGGGTTGATCCCATTGTTGCCCACATCTGGTTCATTGTCGGTGACAACATTTTTTGAGTTGTGATCAAACTTGGGATTTAGAGTGGTATGTATGGGCCTTTTCTTTCTAATGTTTTGTGTGTCTGAGTGAGACTGAGATTGTGAACGTTTGTGACTAGTGAATTTGTGAGAGTAGGTAGATAGTGTGGAAAGGGTGGAGTGGTTTATAAGGAAATGACATGAGGCAGAGGAAATAATGTGAAAGACATTTTTATTTAGGTGAGGCAGTTGTGTCACATGTCAATTAGAAGACGTTAATTTTAAGATTTTATAGATGAATCGAAAGTGACAAACATACTATTAATTTTTAATTTTAGCACACTCACAAATAACAAGACGAATATTCAATAATGCTTCTTATATGTCTATACTCGGGATATTGTCATCGTTTGCATTCTATCTACACTAATAAGTTTTGAAACAAAACTTTTGAGAGAGATGGTGCACAAAGAACTAGTCTTTGAGGGTGATGGTGCACAAAGAACTTGTCTTTGGGGTGTGATGGTGGATAAAGGTTAGAACTTTAGGATTAACATATGATTTACATGTTGATTAGTGGGAGGACTAAGTGGTGTGTGGACCAAAAAACTTTACCGAAATAGGATGGGAGGTGACTAGTCCATGCAAAGAAAAGAGTCTACCATGGGATACGTGTCACGCACATAAGACACCTAAACGAACAAAGTGGGTCTGCGCATGGCGGCATTAGGTGATTTGTTTAAGGGCAATAAAATTACAGTATTTGGGAGTTGGAACTCGTATATGGTCATGATCATTTTATTTGGTCACCTCACTTGTGACCAATTTGTCACCGGTTAATTTGGTGTAGCTTATCTTGTTATGCATAAATCAATTACATGTGAGATAATTCTCTCCAACTTCTCCAAATTTCTGGTTATATATCAAGTCTAGTCTTGAAAATAGATATAAAGTTTGTACGTTTGGTTTCCGGGAAGATCATGAGAATCTTTTAAAGTATATAAAATATAGTAAAAAAAAAAATTTACAAAGAATTTAATATTTTCATTCATCTCAATTTTGAGGTTAATATAATTTTACAAGTAGTTTCTAAAAAGATAAGATATTTACACAATCTTATCATATATACAAAAGTTAATTCTAATTACAATAGAAATATTTTTTTCAACACTCCCCCTCAAGTTTGTGCATAAATGTCAATCATGCCCAACTTATCAATCCAACCTACAAAGGCTTGGTGTGATAATCCTTTAATGAGTACATTCGCCAATTGCTCTTCAGAACCTACAAAGGGAAAAGATATAACCTTCTTATCAAGGTTATCTCTAATGAAATATCGATCATTCTCTACATGTTTGGTTCTATCATGCTGTACAAGATTATGAGCTATCTCAATTGAAGCAGTATTGTCACAATGCAAATTGCTCTTCAGAAGCTACCAAAGGAAAAGATACAACCTTCTTATCAAGGTTATCTCTGATGAAATGTTGATCAATCTCCACATGTTTGGTTCTATCATACTGTACAAGATTATGAGCTATCTCAATTGCAACAGTATTGTCACAATGCAAATCCATGGTCTTATGAAGCTTGAAGCCTAACTCTTTCAATACATTGCAAATCCATTTCAATTCACACACTCAATGTGTCATTCCACAGTATTCAGCTTCAGCACTAGAGCGGACAATCACATTTTGCTTCTTACTAAGCCAAGTTACTAACCAATGAATGTAAAGTACCCAGAAGTAGATGTACTATTAGTCTTATCACATGCCCAATCTGTATCAGTATATGATAGTTGCATATTTATGCAACGTTTATGTGCTTAAATGAACCTTATATTTAGCTCTTTTGTTATGTTTTTAAGCAATTTAACATTATTATTTGTTTTTAGGTATTTTGGAGATAAATGAAGAAAAGGGATTAAATGATATTTCCTGGCGAGAAAACCTCAGCGAGGAGGTTTTGTCTTGGCGAGCCTCGCTAGAGGGAAGCCTTTCTGCAAGTTGTTTTGGTGAGCATGAGATTAAAGAGAAGCTGTGATATACTTATATAGCCATAGAGACGTACGTGGGGGAAGTGGTTTTGTGTCAGGATGGCTGCATGCATGCATTCTTTTATTCTTATATATATATATATATCAAGTGGATTGAAAAGAGGAGGCTAGCACGTGAACAACAAGTGGATGATCAACTTTGACATGTTTATATGGCTAGCGAAGTTCGATGGGCTATCGAAGTTCGATGGGCTGGCAAGTTGCTAGCAAGGAGAAGAAGAGAAGAGTCCTATTATAATAATGAGATTAAGAAGAGATGGGCTGGAATTGGTGTCTTGCACGTGGGTTGCTAGCTAGGTTAATTAACCTAGTTAGTTTGGAACATATAAATAGCTAAGCAGAGAACGTACGCAGGGGGAGGACGGACGTATCGAAGAGCAAGGAAGCTGCAAGTTTCTCTTTCATCCGTTTGTATCAGTTTCTTTCATGGATTATTTTAGTTTATTTTCTGATTCCATGAGGAGCTAAACTCCATTGTTAAGGGGCTGTTTTGAAGCCCCGTTCATGATATCTAGATTGCTTATGCACGTTAATTAAATTTTGCTCTTGTTATTTGAATGAGGTTTCTTTGTTATTTATACGGTGATGATTCTTGATTATGTATGCTTTGAGTGCACGCTTAGTATGCATGTTTAGGAATCTAATTCTAAGAAAATTGATGGCTGTTGGTGATTATTACCTTCCTCAAGTTTCAATAGTAGAACCCATACATGCTTGGTATAAGAAACCCTAGGTCTAGTAAGACACGACCGTAGTGTACTTATGAAGCCTTGTAGATTCTCAAACCCTTTCTAAATCTTAATGCTTTTCTCTTAGTAAATTCGAGTCCGTGACTTCGGGTTCTTTGAGGGATAGACAATATTGATAAGCAGACCTTCAATGTTGTAAACATAAGGATCGGGTAATAGGTTGTGTTCACAACTCGGGGCCTTCCTGGGAATCTTTCATTCATAAAAATTGCATTATTTAGTTAAGCATTTGCAGTCTAGATGGATTGACGGTGGTGGATAACACTTCCCTTAACCCATTTTATCATTGATTCTCGTTTTACTTATACTCTGTTTTTCAGTTTCAGTTTCGTACTCTGTTTTGCATGATTTTGTTCGCCAACCAAACAAACTTCGATGGCTTTGAAATTTCGCATCGAAGTTAGATAGGGTGTCTTTAGTGTCCAGTATTAATTTCGTAATTTTAGGTTGAGTCTAGATATTTTAATTAATTACGTTAGTGTCCCGTGGTCGAGTCTGTCAGATTTCTGACTTTAGCGTCTGTTGTAGTTTAGAGTATTGAGTCTCATCTTTCCCTGTGGATTGACCCCTATACTATTGTACTGCATTGACAAGCATATTAAGTTCATTATAGGGTAATTTTGAGGGTGGTAAAACATCGATCAGTATATCATGTAACTCCAAACTCACAATTCTTGGAAAACAGTAGGAACTTTTGGTTGAGAAGGAACTTTTGGCTGTTGGCTTTGCTTTAGAGAAATTTAGATCTTATTTGTTAGGAACTAAAGTGATTATTTTCTCTGACCATGCTGCATTGAGATATCTTATGACAAAGCAGGATGCAAAGCCGAGGTTGATCAGGTGGTTACTACTCTTTCAAGAGTTTGATGTGGAAATCAAAGATAAGAAAGGAACAGAGAATGTGGTTGCAGACCATTTGAGTCGGTTGACACATGGGTCCAATGCGGAGGAGGATAAACTCCCTTTGCATGAGAGTTTTCCGGATGAGCAACTATTTGCTATCCAGGATTCTGAGCCGTGGTATGCGGATATTGTCAACTACCAGGTTTCAAAACTGGTACCTACTAACTTTACCCGTGCTCAGAAGGACAAATTGAAGAAGGAGGCCAGATATTATGTGTGGGATGACCCATACTTATGGAAGCATTGCCCAGATTCCATCATACGAAGGTGCGTACCCGAATCTGAAATTTATTCTATTCTTTCTTTTTGCCACTCACATGTAGGTGGAGGACATTTCGGGGGAAAGAAAACTGCACTCAAGGTGTTGGAGTGTGGATTTTATTGGCCTAGCATTTTTAAGGATGCTCATGAATTCTACAAAGCATGTCCAAGATGCCAGATGACAGGTAACATAGGTCCTAGGGATCAAATGCCTCAACAACCAATTCTTGTGGTTGAAATTTTCGATGTGTGGGGTATTGATTTCATGGGCCCTTTCCCTTCTTCGCATTCTAATGTGTATATACTTTTGGCAGTTGATTATGTGTCTAAGTGGGTGGAGGCAGTTGCCACCCGAACTAACGATTCTGCTATTGTGCTCAGATTCTTAAAGTTCATATTTGCTAGATTTGGCACACCTAGGTACATCATTAGCGATGGAGGCTCTCATTTTTGCAACCGCACTTTTGCTGCGCTCTTGAGGAAATATAATGTTCAACACAAGGTGGCGACACCTTACCATCCTCAGACCAGTGGACAAGTGGAGGTGTCTAACCGTGAAATCAAGAAGATCCTTGAGAAGACCGTAGGCCCTACCAGGAAGGATTGGAGTCAGCGATTAGATGAAGCTTTGTGGGCTTACCGTACAGCTTACAAAACACCTATAGGGATGTCTCCTTATAGGCTTGTTTTTGGCAAAGCTTGTCATCTGCCGGTCGAGCTTGAACACAAAGCTTATTGGGCGGTCAAACAGTTCAATTTTGATATTGATGAGGCTGGGATTCACAGGAAACTGCAGCTGAATGAGCTGGCAGAAATCAGGAACAATGCATATGAGTCCAGCATGATTTACAAGGAGAAAGCCAAGGCTTTTCATGATCAAAATATAAGGAGCAAGACTTTTGTGGTAGGACAAAAGGTCTTGGTTTTCAACTCGAGATTGAGACTGTTTCCAGGTAAGCTTCAGTCTAGATGGATTGGTCCATTTGTGGTTACTAATGTTTTCCCTAGTGGTGCTGTAGTTGTGAAAAGTGACAAAACAGGGAAAGTTTTCAAAGTCAATGGACATCGACTGAAGCCGTTTCACGAGTTGATGATGGAGCATATCGTTGAGCAAGTACCGCTCGAGGATGTGCCACAGGATAAAGAGTGATACTTGGTACCGTCTGGCTGAGGACGTTAAACTTAGCGCTACTTGGGAGGCAACCCATGTGGATGGAGAAGCTTGGCTGCCAGATTTGAATTCTTATCCCTTCTCTTTTTCTTTATTTTTCTCCATGTTAGTGTGATTTGTGATGTGTTATGTGTCTTATTCCATGCTTGTTTGCTGTATTGTATGTTTTAGTTTTGTCTTACATTGAGGACAATGCAAATTTCAAGTGTGGGGTGGGGTTTATATCATATCCTTAGCGTCTATGTATAAATTTTTCGTTATTTTGGTACTGTACAGTATGCTATTTCGTGTCAATTATTTGACATAGTTTGAAGTTTCGTAATTTTCTGAAATTTTTAGAGGATGTTTTTACATGTGTCTAAATTTTGCTCTTAAAATTTCAGCTCATTCCGATGTATGATCAATTCTGAAAAATTCTATCGAGGGAATGAGTCTCTGGCGAAATTTCGCATGTTGTACTGTTCAGTCTGATGTTTCGCGTGATTTGTTTGTCATAGTCTGAGGTCTCGTAAATTTTTGAAATTTTTAGGGAAAGTATGTAAATGTGTCGAGTTTATTCTCTATAAATTTCAGCTCATTCCACTCTGTCATTATATCTATATAATTCTGGCGAAGTGGAGCTGAGTTAAGCGAGCACAGTTCTCAGTACTGAACAGTAACCTGTTCGTGTCATTCATCTTCGATAGCTAGGGGTCTTGTAATTTTCTGAAATTTTGAGGGCAGTTTTGTAAATGAGTCCAGTTAGTGCTCGCGAAATTTCAGCTCATTTAGATGTATGACTAATTTTGTAAAATCCTAGCGAGCTTCGATACACGTTGTTCGCCAGCGAAGTTCGATGGGCTAGCGAGCAAACAGTCTGCTGTTTTGTACAATTTATTTGACATAGTTATAGGTCTCGTAATTTTCTTCGATTTTGAGGGCAAGTTTGTATATGTGTCTAGTTAGTGTTCGCAAAATTTCAGCCAATTACGATGAGTGATTAATTTTGTAAAATTCTGGCGAGATGTGTTGCGCAGTACATAGAGTCTGGCGAGCTGCTCGCCTGATGTTGGTATTTTTGATTTTTTTTTCCTTATTTTCCTTAGGTATTTTAGTGTCTTATTTGAAAAACCAAATACAAAAGTAAAAATTGTCAAGAAAAACATAAAAAGAGTCATTTGTTTTGTGTCTTTAGGTGCCCTTAACTAGTCCATGATGTGATTATATCTTCCGTAGTTGTGGCTAAAAGATGTGCATGCTATTTAAGTTTCTTTGGTTAATCTTGATATATGATGCATATGCGAATGTGTAGTGGATGTAGAAAAAGTTAACATGGTACATATTTTTGGCATGCTTAAACTTTGTTGAGATTCATTTAACCTGTGAGCGATTGAGCCTATATGTGATTACACATGCTTTCTTTATTGAGTGTTAATTGCTTGCCACAGATTAAGTTAATGGACTCTAGAATTTACTAGAACTTGCTCTTGTACTTTTCGAAACTTATTGTCAATATTTGTTTTGATTGAGGAAGTGATAAAGGCATTTAGGGGACATCACCATAGCCATATAAGCCTGTGTCCCGACTTTGTGTACACAAGATGTGCACCCCTTAGTTAACCAATTTGAGCCTACAGGTTTAAACTTTTTGTCATCACCCACATATCTCTGACCTTAAACCTTAGAATAGTTATTTCTTTACCCTTGTTCTAGGACTTGGTAGAGCTATACATGAGACAGATATGTGAAGACGGCGACAATGTTGAAAAGTGATGCAAAGAAATAAGTGTGGGGTATCAAACCATGTATAAAAAAAAAATTAAAAAAAATAAAAAGAAAGAAAGAAGAGAAAGAAAAGAAAAAAATGTGATGTTTAGCTTGATACCCGAGTTAACTGTTGACGAAAACAATGATGTGAAGGCCCAACAAGATGAAATTCGGCCACAAAAGTGAGAAAATTCATGGTTGTAAAGTTTGAAGAAGTCTCTTATTTGGTGCTCTACTGGGTTCTAGAATTATATTTGAACTCCTTATCCATTTATTCTTTAACCTATGAGCCAAGCCCCGTTACAACCCATGAAAGTCCTTTTGATCCTCAAGATAGCAGCCTTTGATCTGTGGAGATTTGTCACAAGTGTAAGCATATGGTGTGGTCCATTTGGCAAGTAGTTGAGTTGAGTGAATACCTTAGACATACTTTGAGAGAAACACTTTTGAGAGCATATACCTGTGAGGTTGAATTTGACAAGTTTGGTGCATGCTACAGCTTTACATTCACCATGATTATGTCTTCGTCCTACATATTACATGTGTGTCATGCATTGAAGTTAATTTTCGAAACTTTGTGGAATGTTAATTTGGAGTCACGCTTATCTTGGTGTTACAATTGTGGAAGATTGCTGAGACAATTTGTTAAGGGCGTTAGAGTCATGTAGTTAGAGTTTTGTTGAGTCTTTTCAGAGTCTTAGTTTAGTGTTTTGCTCGAGGACTAGCAAAAGTTAAGTGTGGGGTATTCTGATAGTTGCATATTTATGCAACGTTTATGTGCTTAACTGAACCTTATATTTAGCTCTTTTGTTATGTTTTTAAGCAATTTAACATTATTATTTGTTTTTAGGTATTTTGGAGATAAATGAAGAAAATGGATTAAATGATATTTCCTGGCGAGAAAACCTCAGCGAGGAGGTTTTGTCTTGGCGAGCCTCGCTAGAGGGAAGCCTTTCTGCAAGTTGTTTTGGTGAGCATGAGATTAAAGAGAAGCTGTGATATACTTATATAGCCATAGAGACGTACGTGGGGGAAGTGGTTTTGTGTCAGGATGGCTGCATGCATGCATTCTTTTATTCTTATATATATATATATATCAAGTGGATTGAAAAGAGGAGGCTAGCACGTGAACAACAAGTGGATGATCAACTTTGACATGTTTATATGGCTAGCGAAGTTCGATGGGCTATCGAAGTTCGATGGGCTGGCAAGTTGCTAGCAAGGAGAAGAAGAGAAGAGTCCTATTATAATAATGAGATTAAGAAGAGATGGGCTGGAATTGGTGTCTTGCACGTGGGTTGCTAGCTAGGTTAATTAACCTAGTTAGTTTGGAACATATAAATAGCTAAGCAGAGAACGTACGCAGGGGGAGGACGGACGTATCGAAGAGCAAGGAAGCTGCAAGTTTCTCTTTCATCCGTTTGTATCAGTTTCTTTCATGGATTATTTTAGTTTATTTTCTGATTCCATGAGGAGCTAAACTCCATTGTTAAGGGGCTGTTTTGAAGCCCCGTTCATGATATCTAGATTGCTTATGCACGTTAATTAAATTTTGCTCTTGTTATTTGAATGAGGTTTCTTTGTTATTTATACGGTGATGATTCTTGATTATGTATGCTTTGAGTGCACGCTTAGTATGCATGTTTAGGAATCTAATTCTAAGAAAATTGATGGCTGTTGGTGATTATTACCTTCCTCAAGTTTCAATAGTAGAACCCATACATGCTTGGTATAAGAAACCCTAGGTCTAGTAAGACACGACCGTAGTGTACTTATGAAGCCTTGTAGATTCTCAAACCCTTTCTAAATCTTAATGCTTTTCTCTTAGTAAATTCGAGTCCGTGACTTCGGGTTCTTTGAGGGATAGACAATATTGATAAGCAGACCTTCAATGTTGTAAACATAAGGATCGGGTAATAGGTTGTGTTCACAACTCGGGGCCTTCCTGGGAATCTTTCATTCATAAAAATTGCATTATTTAGTTAAGCATTTGCAGTCTAGATGGATTGACGGTGGTGGATAACACTTCCCTTAACCCATTTTATCATTGATTCTCGTTTTACTTATACTCTGTTTTTCAGTTTCAGTTTCGTACTCTGTTTTGCATGATTTTGTTCGCCAACCAAACAAACTTCGATGGCTTTGAAATTTCGCATCGAAGTTCGATAGGGTGTCTTTAGTGTCCAGTATTAATTTCGTAATTTTAGGTTGAGTCTAGATATTTTAATTAATTACGTTAGTGTCCCGTGGTCGAGTCTGTCAGATTTCTGACTTTAGCGTCTGTTGTAGTTTAGAGTATTGAGTCTCATCTTTCCCTGTGGATTGACCCCTATACTATTGTACTGCATTGACAAGCATATTAATTTCATTATAGGGTAATTTTGAGGGTGGTAAAACATCGATCAGTATATCATGTAACTCCAAACTCACAATTCTTGGAAAACAGTAGGCTCTTACCAGGTGCAGACTTTAAATACCTAAGAATCTGCATCACAGCATCCATATGTTCTTCATTAGGATCATGCATGAACTGACTGACAACACTTACGACATATGCAATATCAAGCTGAGTGTGTGACAAATAGATCAATCTTCCTACTAACCTTTGATATATGCTTTTGTTCGTTGAAACTTGATCAGAACATAATTCTAACTTGTGATTCATCTCAATTGGAGTCTTAGCAGGTTTACAATCCAAAATTTCGGTTTCAGCAAGAAGATCAAGCACATACTTTCGTTATGACAAAGTGATTCCCAACTTAGATCTTGTAACTTCAATTCCCAAGAAATAATTCAACGAACCCAAGTCCTTCATTTCAAACTCATGGGACAAACGCTTCTTCAAATCCTCCACCTCAACCAGATCATCACCTGTAACAACCATATCATCCACATATTATATACAGAGCAGTAATCTTACCACCCTTGCGTTTGATGAACAATGTATGATCAGAATTGCTCTGTCGATATCCTAACTTCTTTATGACTCCAGAAAATGTCTCAAACCAAGCTCTAAAAGATTGTTTCAATCCATACAGAGACTTATTTAATCTCTCATCGGGGCAAATATCTCCTGATAATCTACTCCATACAGTGGTGTAGCCTTTGGAAACCAGACAAGCTTTATATTGATCAATACTTCTATCTACTTTCAGCTTCACTATAAATACTTGTCTATATCCAACTGTCTTCTTTCCAGATGGTGCATGAACAGTCTCACACGTTCCATTCTTTGGAAACCCTTTTGTTTCCCGTTGAGATATTCTAGGCACACTAACTTCTATACTACCTAATTCAATGTTATCAGTACGTATCTCAGATGAGACATTCTGGGAAGGCTCTTCGGTTGATAAAGTAGAAGAGGAGTCTTCATGAGATATCGATTCAGAAGAAGAAGGTTGAACTTCAGTTGATGACGCTTCAGCTTCAATACTCGGCAGGTCAAGAGAGATTCTCGACGAGTCGATTGCATCAATTTGCCTCAGTTCGGATCCATTTTTTGATGGGTCGAGAAGAGGTCTCGATGGGTCGATTGCATCAATCTGTCCCAGTTCAGGTCCATTTCTCGACGGGTCGAGGGTGGCTCTCAACAAGTCGATGGATGAATCCTGTCTCATTCCGGGTTCACTATTCGATGGATCGAGAGAAGGTCTTGATGGGTCGAGTAGGTTTTTCTGTACTATTTTCTGCCCGATTTTCAGCTTCAAGTCTCCTTTCCAAGCTCCCCAATTCTTCAAATTCCTCCAAATTCAGAGGATTTCCTTCACATACACTTCTCTCTCCCTAAAGGGGAGACTCTGAAACTCCCCCTAAGTAATAAAGGTCATATTCATGGAAAGAAACATCCAAAGCAATATGCATTTTATTCAGGATTGGATCATAACGGCGGTAATCTTTTTTGGAACTCAGCATATCCAACAAAGACACACTTCACAACATAAGGATTAAGCTTCTCCCGCAATTGTTTGTTGATGTGAATATAGACAGTACACCCAAAAAATCTTGGCTCCAAATTTGGCAACGATGGTACATTCAACAAGTTATACAACTTCTGATAAGAATTCTAAAACTCAATCACATGAGAAGGTGTGCGATTGATCAAGTATGCAGCAGAACACACAACTTCACTCCATAGATTGTGAGAGACATTCATACCAACCAATGAAGAACAAACAACTTTCATCAACTGTCAGTTGTTTCTTTCAGTTAGTCCATTATGTTGAGGAGTATATGCAATAAAAGTTTGGTGTCTAATCCTATGAGTACCCAAGTATGCTGATATCTCACCATTCACATATTCTCCATCATTGTCAGATTGAAGTACCTGAATTTGCTGCTGATACTGGGTTGCCATCATCTTGTGAAATTCAGTAAAACTGGGAAACACGTCACTTTTATACTTCATCAAGGAGACCTATGTCATTCTAGTGCATTCATCAATAAAAGTCATAAAGTAACGATATCCAAAATGAGAAGAAATTCTTGCAGGACCCCAAACATCTGAATGAATTTTCATGAAGGGAACTAAACATTTATTCAAACTTGGAGAATAAGTAATACGATGGCTCTTGACCAGATCACAAATATCACATTTAAAATCTAACTCTTCAACAACTGAAAAGAACTGAGGTTGTAGCTTCCTGAGATATCCAAAATTCAAATGGCCTAAGCGACGATGCCATAACCACACCACTTATTTGACTTTATTCAGACTACTGCTTGACTCATTTGCTTGTGCCCACTGCTTGTCAACTCTAGATAGTATAATTTCTCCCTTCTAACACCATAATCAAGAGTCATTCTTGTCAGAATGTCCTAAAAAATACAGAAATCAGGATAAAAGGTTACAGAGCAAGAGAGGACTTTAGTGATTTGACTCTCAGATAATAAGTTATACACTAGAGAGGGAACAACAAGGACATAATCAAGAGGAATTCATGAGAGAGTTGCACAGATCCTTCACTAAGAACAGGAGAATAAGAACCATCAGCAGTAGAGACAACATGTTCAGGGGAAGTTTTAAGGGTACCCACAACACTAAGGTTATTTTTCATATGATCATTTGCACCAATATTAATTATCCAAGATCTATCCGCAGATAATGTGGTGAGAGAAGATGTCATTACCCCTTTGACCTGTTTCAATGATGAGTGCAAATGGTTGTTGTTCAGATAATTCTGCAGTGGTTACACCAGTTTTAAGGATGTTCTTATGCGGCTTCTAGAAGAAGTCCCACCATTCAAGGTACCCAACGAGTTCATGGCACCGCTCTTTTGTATGGCCCACCTCCTTGAATGATTACATGTGAGGTTAGAGAATTTGGCTGGAGGCTTGCCACCAGAACGAGGAGGACCAGAGAAACCAGGAGGAGGACCCTGTCGTCGCTGAGAATTTTCCGCGTTGGCAACACTAGGTGGTGGTGTGGAGGTGGCCATCACAGACGCTTTCGATGGAGTTGCAAAGAGCGTAGCCCGATGGCTTTGAAAAAGTCTGACATGAGCATAGGTTTTCTCAAGATCCAACTTTTGTTCTCTCCTCAAGAGTTCTTCACAAACTTGATTGAATTCGGCATCAAGTCCCATCAAAAGCATGTGAACTCGTGGACGCATACAGGCCATATATGAAGATTCATGCACAACGCCATCAACAATTTCATGATAGTATTGCAAGCGTTGATCCATCTTATCCAGCCATCCGACAAGTTCATTGTAGTAGGTTGAAAAAGGTCTTCCCTATTATGTTTCGCCCAAAAACATAGGCAATGAAGTTCAAAGATACGGGTTTCATCTGATTTATCATAATAAGTCTTGTACAAAGCATCCCAGATTGCCTTGGTTGTTGGCAATCAGAGGTACCAATTTCGCAAACCAGGGGACATGTTTTCAATAAGCCAACACTTCACATTGCCATTGCCAATAACACATAATTGATATTATGCAGAGGAACGGCAGGGGCATGTTTGTTGAGAAGAGAAAGCTTGTTACGTTCTTCGAAATGAATCTTCATGAGACCTGACCAACTAGACATGTGAACTTGTTGATAGGCCATATATGAAGATTCATGCACAACGTCGTTAACAATTTCATGATTAGAATTCTAGGCGTTGATCCATCTTATCCAGCCATCCGACAAGTTCATTGTAGTTGGTTGAAAAAGGTCTTCCATTATGTTTCGCCCAAAAATATAGGCGATGAAGTTCAAAGATCCAGGTTTCATCTGATTCATTATAGTAAGTCTTGTACAAAGCATCCCAGATTGCCTTGACTGTTGGCAATCGGAGGTACCGATTTCGTAAACCAGATGACATGTTTTCAATAAGCCAGCACTTTACCTTGTCATTACTAGTGACACATGATTGGTATTCTGCAGAGGAAACGGCAATGGCATCTTTGTTGAGAAGAGAAGGCTTGTTACATCCTTCGATATGGATCTTCATGAGACCTGACCAACTAAAATAGTTAAATTCAGTTAAGAGATCGTCGGTGGGAAAAGCATACTTATCTTGGATGGTGTTATGGAAGTGTTGATGATTGTGGATGGGTTGGTCGACGACGCCTCCATTGTGGTTGATGATTGCTCATTCATTGTTCAAGTGCAGATTCTTCATATCGTTCATCTTCAAAGTTCAAGTTTCAAGTGCAACGGAAAAAATTGGTGATGGTGAAAATTCAGGGTTTCAATTCAACTCAATTCAAATGTTTTTCAAATTCCAAGAATTTCGGCCTTGATACCAAGTAGAAAAATATTTTCAGGGAGAATTCAATACTTTTATTCATCCCAATTTTGAGATTAATATAGTTTTACAAGTGATTAAAAAAAAATACACAATCCTATAATATCTAAAAAATTAATTTTAATTACAATAAGAATATTTTTTTCAACAAATATATGATGCTCTTTATGAAATCCCTGCAAAGCTATATTGCAATGAGAAAGCTGGATGTGCGAGCCTTGTCGGGTTCTGGGTTCTTCAAGCAGTTGGTAGTAGAGGACAATACGTGAGTGTGATAGTGTAGGACAGTGTGGCCTGCTAGCTAGACTTGTTCAACAAGTACACTCATTGAGCGTGAGAGTGACACACACAAACAAACAGTGGTCCATCATAAGAAGTTTGAAATTCATAATCTTATCTTATCATGGCTGCATTTTGGATACAAGGGTTATATCTGAATGCATTTGGGAACATCAACAATTTCGGGGAAATTTAAAGCCTAATCTAATGGTTTTTTAGGATCTCTCCGCCATAGGAACCCATTCCTATTAACAAGGTAAAGGCTAAAGAACAAATTCTTAGTGCCTTCAGGAACGAAGAATGAAGCATGACCAAATTCACAAGGTAGACTAGAAAGAATTCTTGGTTGCCTTCAGGAAACAAAGAATGGAGCATGACCAAATTCTTAAGCTGATGGGAGTTTCTTCAACTTGTCCTCATTCGCAAACCAGTTCGGTACGAGGTTTGAGATATGAGGATACATGTCTTTGTAGACATTTCTTAAGGTCGAGTCGGCCACCCTAGTGAGCAATCCTATCTCTGCAATCAGATTGAAGGTCAGTATAGGTTTATATGCAAGAGGAGTATATTCATCCGGGTCATAGCTTTCTAACCTTTAGTTTTCCTTCGCTTGGAACTTGATAACTGAGATATGATATATACAACACCAGCTGCTACCGAGGTTGGGCACCTCCTGCAGAATTGAGAAGACATTCGTTACTAATTACTAGGCTAAAAAAGAAAGACATTGTCTTAACCTAATGCTTTAGTTGGTAATATATGCTTTTCTATTGAACTGTTTGAACTTTGCATGACTCTATCCGACCTTAAATGAAGCTCTTCAGCTTTCTCCAGAGTTTATTCGGCAGCCAAGCATTCTGAATTCGACATTCTAGCAAGCGAACAAAAACGTTTCTACAGATAAAGAATGGGGATCATGTTATTGTACACACACAAAAATTTGGCAAGAAAACACATGGAGATCCATACAAATAGATGTCATTTACAGAATAAAAAATCTATAAGCAAATTGATCACCAGATATTCTCCATCATAACAAGTTCCCATTTCCAGATCCGTCTCAGTTTCCAAGTATTTTAAGATGAAGTCTTTTGTCTTGTAAACTTCTCTCTTCTTAATTCCCATTGCAAGACACATCTCTGATTGAAAACCACACATTTTTGGTAAATAAGGGAAAAACATAACTACGTAATGATTCTGAATAATATCACCATCTACCTTTCAAAACGTGGGGCTCATTTGCTTGTCTATAGGCAACGAAGAGGCAAGCAGACACTACTGGATCTCGAGTCCTCCCTGTTAGTATAGCTGTATTAATTCGTTAATTAAACATACTTACCCAATTAAGCAGGTGATCAACACCTATCCGACCACTCGAAAGACCACCAGGAAGGCTACAACTTCACCCGCAAGACCGACCACATCCGAGCGCGCATGCGCACATCCAAATGCTCGGAACACATAACAGCAAAACAGCTCTATCCCACATCGAAGAACACAAGTAAGCAACAATCTCAACCACCTATATAGGTAAGGCATTTACTACAGGAAATGAGATATTCAATTCTAGCATTAAACACTCCAACCTACTTCCCTACATGTTCGCTTGACTATTATATCCAATACATCTTCTAACTTAGGCATCGGAGCGTTGAAGGCAGGCCACCCCTGTCTCGACCATCTGACCGCCCGTTTGTCGTTGTATTCTTCTAACAGTGGGAGCCAAACGTCTGAATACCCGAACACCCGAAGAGCGGAAGGTCACCCGATCGCCCGAACAGCCCTAGCGTTCGAACGCGAGAGGAGAGCTCGTACTTGCTTCTGCTAGATTGCGTCCCGCATAATCCGATAGAAACAGTTGGCGCAATCTGTGGGAAACTTACAAATTGCAAACCTCGTATAAACACCACCAACCAAAAGCCCACATGCATACCCAGGAGACAAACGTCAGTGATATACCCATCGAGGAAACACCCCCAGGCGCACGAGCGCGGCAAGTAATGGAGCTGGGGACGAGCAGCAGCGGCGATGAGCGCGACGATTGCCTGCTCTAGGAGCTGCGAGAGGCAGCATTCGAAAGGGATCAGGAGCGCCAGGTCCGGCAGAGGCTGGAAGAACGGCTGGACGCGCTCGTCAGCCAACAACAGATACAACGCGAACGGATTCAAAAGACCGCCAACGACGAAGAGCAACACCCGTTCGGCAGGGCCGACCCCCGAGCGGTCCGCACAGCCGCACCGGTAGGGGAATCGGCACCCCGGACAGATAACGCCCTGATCCTTCGGAGGATGGAGGAATTAGCAGAGGAAGTTTCGCCCCTGCGGAAGGACAAGCTTTCCGGGCAAGGTGGGATGTTCACCCCCCGAGTCAGTCCGTTCTTGGCACCCATACTAGAGAGAGGAAGGGACCTCAACGGCAAAGACAGCAAAAATCACCCGATTTGACGGGAGTGGGGATCCCCGCACGCACATCGATTAATTTCGATCCGCCACGGAAGGAACCAGATATTCGGATTCGACCCTGTGTTTTCTGTTCCAGGAAACGCTAACCGAGGAAGCAATGAGTTGGTTCTATGAGATTCCACCAGGCTCCATCCATTCGTTCCTTGAGTTAGCGGAGAGCTTCCAGAGACGCTACAGGCTTCAGGGGAACTACAACACCACGGGCATCTTCTTCAAGGTCCGCCAGGGGATGGACGAGAGCTTGTCTGGCTATATCAACCGTTGGAGGGCGCTGGCAAGCACATGCAGGGATCTCGACAAACGGGTGGCCAAGGTAGCCCTGATGGACAACATGCTCGCAACACCGTTCGTAGAGAAACTAGTAAGGAAAGAGCATCTCGACTACGACGAGATCATGGACCTGATCGTACAGAAGGCGTTAGTGGAGACTCGAGTGTACGGGTCCGCCTCCAAGTGTAGCACCAACAGGCCGGAGGACGTAGGCGCTCAGCCACGACAATCCACGGAGAAACCGAGACACACACGGACAAAATCACCAGAGGCCATCCCCCCGCAACTATCAGAGCACCCGACACAACCAGGCGAGGGGACCAGCGCCACAAGGAGCCCGCCTCCCGCAAGCACCACGGCACCGACCGGCCGAACAGGATCTACGCGATCAATCGGCAATCGAACGAACAGCTATTCCGCCAGCATCGACGCCAGATTCAACCGCCGAACAACGTGTCGAAGGAGAGGACCCCACCCGGTCGGACACCAGACATCTGGTGCGAGTACCACCACACCGCCACTCACCACACCAACGACTGTGTCATGTTAAAGAAGGTCCTCAGGGACATGCAGAAGGACGGACGGATCACCCCTCCTAGGGCAGAGGAGCGACCACGCGAGGCAAACATCGAGACCAGGGGGACTACCAGCACGATATCTGGGGGAAGAGCAAGGAAGGGACTTCGTCGCCCGATCGCCCGAGCAGGGAGGTGCTGACGATCGGAACAGGAAGGACGATCAAGGCAGGAAGAAGAGAGTCGCCAACCATCAGTTTCACGGCGGAGGACGAAGAAGGAAACCCGAAAGACAGCACCCTGCCTTTCGTGATCGACGCGATCATAGACCGATTCCTCGTGAAGAGGGTGCTGGTGGACAACGGGGCGTCCATGAACGTGATCTATCTGGAAAAAACGCGTACACGGCGCTTGGCAGGCCCGCACACAAGATGACGCAGGACCACGAGTGCATCGCCAGCTTCACAGGCGAAACATCATACCCGATCAGAAGCGACAATATTCGAGTCGGGATCAGCGCCCCCGACTCTCCGCACAGCGAGGTCCGGACAGACTTCGTCGTCATGGACACCCACTCCCCATACAACGCCATACTTTGAAGGCCAGAGATCAACAGACTGAAACTGATCATCGCGGGGCACATACTGTTGGGACGGTTCCCGACGGAGCACGGGGTCGGGCACGTCCGAGGGTACAACTACGAAGAAGCGACGAAGCCCCGGAATAGGCAAGAAGTCCTAGCCATGGAAGCATCAGCACCAGAGACGGAAGTACCGGACGACCCGCGCGACGGGCTGGTGGCGGTATCCCCCGTTCCCGAGCGCAAAGAGCTGAGGACGATCCAGATCGGCGCGTCGTTAGCTCCCGCGATAGCCGAGCGGCTGATCGCACTGCTAAAAGAGAAGCCGGAAGTGTTCGCGTGGTCGTACAAGGACATGCCCGGGATCAGCACAAACATCATATCCCACAAATTGAGCGTTAATACCAACGCAAGGGCAGTAAAGCAAAAGCGGAGGGCGTACAAGGTCGAGCACTACACGGCAATGCATGAGGAGGTGGACCGACTGCTGGGCATCGGGTTTATCCGAAATGGATCTCCAACGCTGTAATGGTGCAAAAGAACAACAAAAAGTGGAGGATGTGCATTGATTACAGCGACCTCAACAAGGCGTGCCCCAAGGACAGCTTCCCTCTGCCAAGGATCGACCAGTTGGTAGACGCGACAGCCGGGCACGAACTTCTGTCTATGATGGATGCAT
Source organism: Geum urbanum (assembly GCA_946800695.1). Lineage (NCBI taxonomy): Eukaryota > Viridiplantae > Streptophyta > Magnoliopsida > Rosales > Rosaceae > Geum > Geum urbanum. The sequence goes on from OX327013.1 coordinate 46,801,650, forward strand.
ACTCGGGCTACAACCAGATATTCATGGACCCCGAGGACCAGGAAGCGACGTGCTTTTTCACGGACAAAGGCTTGTACTGTTACGTCGTTATGCCATTCGGGTTGAACAACGCAGGCTCCACGTACCAGAGGCTCATGAACGCGATGTTTCATGGCCTGATCAGCAACATCGTGGACGTGTACGTGGACGACATACTGGTAAAGAGCATTCGGGTGGTCGACCACGTCCAGAATTTGGGGACTGTGCTCAACGTCCTCATCGGGAACAACATGAGGTTGAACCCGGCCAAATGCACGTTCGGAGTCACCAATAGCAAATTCCTCGAGTACATCGTCAGCCAGCGGGGAATCGAGGCTGCGCCCGCCAAGGTGAGGGCGATCATCGACATGAAGTCGCCCGTCAAGAAAGCAGACCTACAGAGCCTCACGGGCAAGCTCGCATCACTAAACAGGTTCATATCTCGTTATTCGGACAAATGCGCCCCATTCTTCAAAGCTCTCCAAACGACGAATAAGCGGGAGGTCGCATGGACGCCCTAATGCGAGGCATCTTTCCTTCATATCAAGGAGTACCTGGCATCCATCCCACTCCTCTCCAGACCCGTTCGAGGGGAAATACTACACATTTACCCGGCCGCCTCCCTCACAGCCATCAGTTCAGCCCTCGTCCGCCGGGAGGACTGCACGGAACTGCCCGTTTTCTTCTCAGGGAAGGGCATGACGGGCGCTGAGACCCGATATCCGACGATCGAGAAGATGGCCCTCGCACTCATCACCGTCGCCCGACGGCTGAGGCCATACTTCTAGGCGCACAGCATCCACATCCTCACAAATGTGCCCCTACGCCAGATCCTCCAATCGCCCGATCACAGCGGCCGTTGGCAAAGTGGGCAATCGAGCTCAGCGAATTCGACCTCCAGTACAAACCCCGAACAACAATCAAAGGGCAGGCAGTAGCGGATTTCATCTCCGAGTACACGGAGGCCGAAACAACACCAACTGGCGCACCCAGCAACCCGACAGTAGAGACATCCGACAAACCAGGGCTCAAACCAGAGGTCAAGGAAGGACCATTGTCGAAATGGAACCTCTACGTCGACGGATCGTGCACGAAGAAGGCAAACGGCGCCGGGATCATCCTAACCGGGCCAGGAGGGGTAAACGCGGAGTACGCCCTCAAATTCGAATTCAAGACGACCAACAACGAAGCCGAATACGAAGCGCTCATCGCAGGCCTACAGCTGGCCAAAAACTCGGAGGCGCCCGACCTCAATATATTCAGTGACTCGCAGTTAATAGTCAGCCAGATCGGAGGAGAATTCCAAGCGAAAGGGGAGTCTATGATCTCCTATCTAAAGCACATGAAGGCGATGATCAGCAGGTTCAACTACGTCAACATCAACCACATACACCGGGGGCTCAATGCGAAGGCAGACAGGCTCACCCAATTGGCCACGGCCCCCGTGCACACGGGACCAGGGCAGTGGATTGTCGAAGTACTGCGGCGACCGAGCATCTTGGGAGTAGAACAGATCCTGGCAATCAAACCACACGAGCGCAGCTACATGGACGTACTCATCGCGTACAAAGCAAGAGGAGAGTTACCAGAAGACAGGCGAGAAGCCAGAACCATCGTCGCACGGGCGGCAAACTTCAGCATATGGGATGGAGTGCTATATCGATAAGGGAAGACTTGGGAGAGCCTCAAGTGCATCACTCCAACAAAGGGCAACACAATCCTGCAAGAAATCCACTCGGGCACGTGCAGCCACCATGCGGGCGTCGGATCAATCGCACACAAGGCCCTTCGGTGTGGATTCTGTTGACCCACCATTCACGCGAACGCCACAGCACTAACGAGCAAGTGTCACCAGTGCCAGCTGCACGCACATCACCACCACACGCCCGCCGTCCCACTGTCCATCCTCCTGTCGCCCGTACCATTCGCACAGTGGGGACTGGACCTAATCGGGGAGCTCCCAAAATCGAAGGGGCAGTACAGGTACCTGATCGTCATCATCGACTACCACACTAAGTTCATTGAAGCCCAGCCAATAGCAAAGATCACGACAGAAAAGGTCGAGCGCATCCTCTGGCGTTTCCTCTTCTGTCGCTACGTGACGCCAATCAGCATCATCACGGACAACGGGCCACAGTTCAAAAACCCTTGACTCACGGCCTTCTGCAAGCGACAGGGAATGGATCTCGTGTTCGCATCACCAGCGCACCCTCAGAAAAACGGACAGGTGGAAGCAGCGAACAAAATCATCAAGGCAGGCATCAAGAAGAAGATCGAAGACATCGAGCCCGGAGAAGAAGGATACGGGCGCTGGCCCGAGATCATCCCAGAGATCCTATGGTCCATCCAAACGACCGCCAACTTAGCCACGGGTGAAACCCCGTTCAGTCTGACGTTCGGAACAGAAGCAGTGCTACCCTTAGAAATCACCCACCAGAGCCCACGGATTGAGGGGTACGATCCAAGCACGAACAACGAAGGACGACGACTCAACAATGATCTACTGGAAGAACGGAGAGACACGGCGCATCTCCACAACGCAGCAAGCAAACAGAGAATCGCTCGACTGTATAACCAGCGTATTCGGGCTCGACCAATCCAACAGGGGGACTGGGTAATGAAGGCGATCCAACAGAAGGTCAAGGCACTCCGTCCGTCATGGGATTGTCCGTATGTCGTGGACGAGGTGGTAAGCGTCAGCACCTTTTACCTTAGGGACATGCAAGGTCAACGACTGCGACACCCGTGGAACATCCAGCACTTGAGGAAGTACTTTCATTAAATTTTGTTATGTTGTGTACTTATTTTCATTAAAATTTCCTTTTTGTTGTTACGTTTGTGTGTTCTTGACCCGCCCTCCCAATACTCGGAGGACTGGGGAGAGACTGTTCGCGTTGATGTAACACTTGGTCAAAATACCATAGCAAAATAAGATAGCGTACACACGCGTGAACCATTCAAAAGATGCCAAAAAAAACAAAAGTAAAGGGCACACACATACGGAAAGAAAAGAAACTTCATTATATTTACTCCAAAAAAGGGCACGAACGGCCAGTTACAACATACTATACTATTACAAAAAGAGAAAAAAATCTATGCTACCGCCCCACCCGCCTGCCCCGCCCCCTCAGCCGCCTGCTCAGGCTGCCCCGCCTACACAGGCTACTCCGGCTCCACAAACGCCCCACCCTCCAGTGACTGTAGGTGCGCGCGGTGGCACTCTAGGTCCAGGAACGGGGACACGGCCTCCAGCAACTCGGCCACCTGCCCGTCGGCTTCAGCAGCCACCAACTCCAAGAAATCCGAAGACTCCTTAAAGGTGGCGCTTGGGCCTGCTTGACCCGTTCCTCAGACCAAGCCCGGCGCTCAGCCTCCATTAGGCGAGATTCCATCTCCGCCAGTTTGTTGGCTGCCTCCACGCGCGCATCCTCTACGGCAGCAATGGCGCTGTCCCGCTCGGCCTTCAGCACGGCCTCACGTTCCGCAGCCTCCTGAAGTAGCTGGACCTGGCTATTCGCCAGCTCGTTGGCCTTGGTAAGACCATGCTGCAGCTTCTTATGCGACAGAGCGGCCTCGCGCGCTTCCGCCCTCAGCATCGCCACCTTGCGCTCGGCAGTCTCCTGCACGGGCAGAACGAATAGCTTGTGCTGCAGCATCGTACAGGCGTTGAAGGCCCGGTCCAGGTCATCCACGGGACGAGGGCCCGGCAGCAGCAGGGCAGTGGCAGACTTCACACCCTTGGCCATGGCAGCAATGAGGGGCTCGCAGAAAGAGAGCGCACCCCCACCGGTATCCGTCTGTGTGCACTTCAACGGACGCTCAGCACTACCCTCTTGCTCAGACGCACTGAGAGGGAGATCTGCACCACTATGAGGCCAGCTCCGCCTACCCGAACTCTAGGAGGCCTCCCGCCTATCCCTCTGCTCAACGCGGCGCTGGTCACGCTCCACCTGCCGCTGCTCCTTCTCCCGAGAAAGGCGTTCGCGCTCGGCCCGGTCTTGGCCCCTAGCAGCAGAGGCAGGATTCGGACGCGGGCGAGGGACGACCGCCTGGGACGCACGGATGGCCGGAGCGCAATCAGTAACGTTCAGGATCGGGATCTTCGCCTGAACGCTGCTCCCCACAACGAGACCTCCACGCCCGTCATCCGCGACCTTGCGCACGTTCTCAGCGGTGGACAGCAAGGAAGCCATGCGGCGCTTGAGGACCTTATCCTTCTCGGTCGCCTTGGCTGCAAAATACACAAACGGAAGGTTAGAAATAGTCAGTAACACTTGATCATTTTATTTATTAGCATACAAGAGCAAAAACTACAAAGCCCAAACGGACCGGGCACTTTGGTGAGACGCGTGCGCTCGATCAGGTCTCAGTGGCACGCCGCCCAGAAATATCTCGCCTCAGGCGCGGGGTTAAAGATGAACTTCAACCGAGCTATCCTGGCCTCTTCCACGGGCGTCAGTGGGTACTCGTTTGTGTCGAGCGAGTGGAAGAACTGGGGGACTCGATCGATGCGATCAGCGTTGGCCGCATACTCCGAGGCGAATGAACCGAACTCCTAGTCTCCTCCGACTAGGCAATTGATCGTGCGCCAGGAGGTCGACGAGCTTGGCGGGTCGACCAGCCACCACTTCACGCGCGGCTCTACAGTGAAGATCCCCGAGTCCCTCTGGCGGGTAGAGTACTTGAGACAGAAGAAATGGAAGAACTCTGCCCGCGTCGGCTGATCCATCCCGCTCACCCGGAAGATGTTGAACATGGCCACGAGCGTGCGGGTGAGCGTGGGCCCACACTGGCCGAGGGAGATCTTCAGAAGCGCCAGCATGTATTGAAAGAAGGGATTAAGAGGCAGCTTAATCCCAGCCTTCAAGTGGAACTCACTGAGGCAGACGTGGCCGGGCGGAGATCGAGTGAACGTGTCGCCCTTCCCAGGTATCTGCAGCCTCACGGAGTTGGGGATGTGGTAGTCGCGTGCCCACCTCGCCATCTCCTTCACTGACGATGCACGCACGGGCTCTTGGACAGGAACCCCATCAGGCAGCACCCAGTGTACGCGGCCGCCTTCTGCGAACTGGGGCACGGGTGACTCCTGTTGTACCTGCTCCTCACCCCACGGCCCAGACAATGAAGACCCACCCGATGACCCCGATGATCCCCCTAACCCTACGGCAGCGAGCGCTTGTTCTTGATCCATCGGCTGCACGACAGGAGAATCGTTAGGGATGTACCGAAGAGGCGTTACACTCATCACAGAATTGGACGATGAGCCCGACTCGCTCGTGCACGGACTACAGCTAACCCACCCCGCCCCCGGTACATATATCTGCTCACGTGACATGTCGCTCGATACTTCTATTGGTTCCATCTCCTAGACGCACGCACGCGAAACCCACAAACACTTAGCAAAAAAAACCTACCAGAAACAACAAAAACCCAGAAAATCTACCCCAAATAAGATCAAACCAGGCACGCCTCAAGAACACGCCTTGTTCTTGAGACGCAAACCCAGAAAAAGTGAGAAAAAAAACCCAGAAACCGTGGAGAAAAGAAACGGAGAAGCAATCGCACGACCAAGCGCCCGAGAAATCTCACAGGCAAGTAAGCGCCACCCCACCAGGTTAGTGCAAGACCATTGAGGCGCCTCGAAAGAGGTCAACGTCACGCATTCCCTTTCGGCGTGTGCGCGCTCAAAGCAAGGCCCTTTTAGGAGACCCAAAAGAGGCTAACGGTCCGCGTTCCCTTTTCGGCGTGCGCGCTATAAGGTACGGTAGACGGCACGTGATATCGTCTCCCTGGCTCTGTTAACGAAGCCGGAGCACAAGCGGCCGCTTGCGACTCCGCGCCTAGACACCCAGTAAGAGGTGACTCACCGTTCGGACTACGCGGCACGGAAACGGCTAGCGTCACTCGTTACCTTCCGGGGCACGCACAATTACAGGACCATTCGGGCGGCTCGAAAGCGGCCCGCACCTTTCGGAGTACGTGTCGAGTGATGGGCAACTCGGGAGTGGCCCCATTTCTTCCGAGGGCGTAACGTTAACATTCGCCGGGTTAGGCGGCACGATAGTGGAAAGAACCTATCGGGGCGCGCGCTAATACCGATGAGCGGCACGGGCATGCGGTCCGTCCCCTCCGTGCGCGCTGCAACACATGTACGTAACGGTAGGGGCCCCACCATTGACGCTACGATTGGTTGGCGCCGATGAGTCGAGAATCTTCTCTCGGGCACCTAAGCTCGGCCGTTCCGAGGCCTATTCTTGGCGGGCTCGGGACAGCAAGATTCGTTCGGGAGTGGCGCGCAAGCGGCTCGGAACCATCATGCATCAAGAACGGCCGTTCCGAGGCCCATCCTCGGCGGACTCCGGACAACAACATTCGTCGCGGGGCCGGGAAAGCGGCTCGGAACCATCCATGCATCCAAGAAAGGCCGTTCCGAGACCCATCCTTGGCGGACTCCGGACAGCACGATTCATCACGAGGCCGGGTAAGTGGCTCAGAACCATCCACGCATCCGCATACACGCATAAATCCACAAACACGCATACATCAACACCCACATCATCATACACACATAAACATCTGCATACTCATTCACTCATACATACATTTCACACTCATTCACTCATACATACACTCGCATACTCATTCACCCATACATACTTCTATCTGTACCATAAACATCTGCATGATTTCTTCTACATACTAACACGCATCCGCATACACACATTCACACTCATTCACCCCATGACTGACATACATCCGCATACACACATTCACACGCATTCACCTCATGACTGACATACATCCGCATCCATATTCGCCCGGCTCCAAACAGCAAGATTCGTTTAGGAGGTCGGGCCCCAGGTACACGACCGCACGAACAGGTACACAGTCAACCACCACACACCCGAACAGGTGCACAGGTACCCACTCCGTCAAGTGAGCCCTTTCTTGACCGGAGAGTTGGGGGACTTGGGGGTTACAAGACCACACATCGCTGCTCAATCGGATAAGTATTTTGTTTAAATCGCAGGAACCCTTTTTCAACTCCCCAGTCAAGAAAGATCTCTTTGACTTGGGGGACTTATTAGTATAGCAGCATTAGTTCGTTAATTAAACATACTTACCCAATTAAGCAGGTGATCAACACCTACTCGACCACTCGAAAGACCACTAGGAAGACTACAACTTCACCCGCAAGACCGACCCCATCCGAGCGCGCACGCGCCCGATAGGCGCACGTCCGAATGCTCAGAACATATAATAGCAAAACAGCTTTATCCCACATCGAAGAACACAAGTAAACAACAATCTCAATCACCTATATATGTAAGGCATTTACTACAGGTAATGAGATATTCAATTCTAGCATTAAACACTCCAACCTACTTCCTTACATGTTCGCTTGACTGTTATATCCAATACATCTTCTAACTTAGGCATCGGAGCGTTGAAGGCAGACCACCCCTGTCTCGACCATCTGACCACCTGTTTGTCGTTGTATTCTTCTAACAGTGGGAGCCGAACGTCCGAATACCCGAACAACGGAAGGTTACCCGATCGCCCGAACAGTCCGAGCGTTCGAACGCGAGAGGAGAGCTCGTACTTGCTTCTGCTAGATTGCGTCCCACGTAATCCGGTAAAAACACTCCCTCTGAGAGATTTTTTATCTAACATCTCAAAGACTTGAATTGCTCGGTCCTAACACAAAACAATAATATTGAAAAAAAAAAAAAAACATAATGATCACCTCTCGGAAATAGAACATAATCACTCTTCAGATGAACAACCTAAGAGGAACATGCAATATCTATACGCATATCTAATCATAACGAAAAAACAGCAATGTATAAACAGATTTGACTTCAATGAACAGCTTCATAACATGACTGTGAACACTGAATAAAAACTAAAGTCCAACTACTGAATCTACGTCTGCACTTATGCAGTAATGAACAAAATGGAAATTAACCACGGAAAACAATTATGGAATCGAAGTTTCGAGAAGGGTAAATCGAACATGTGAAATTACGATTAATTTCATCAACTCAAATGCCAATATCCAACATGAAAATCTTCCCTCTACAACATCACGCCATCCACATTCTTCCAAAAAAACAAAAATTACTATATGAAAACAATACTATCTTATCATTGAGAAATTCTATGGTGGAATCACTCTACCGTAGATTTTATTCATTAATTTTGTTGTTATATATTATTGTAAAATAAGATAATTTTTTAGTAATTTCATTCAATTTTTTGTAAATATTTCAACAAGCACATTCTACAAATTTGAAAACAAATCATTGTTAATGTTGTATTTTAATTTAACTATTTGTAAATAATAAGAAAAAATTGTTGTAATTTTGTTTTAAATATAATAATTTTTAGTTCAAAAAGTTATAATTTTATTCAACTAATTGTAGATAGATCTCCCCTACCATATCATTATGCTCTATGCACAATTTTAACGATGCATAGTGAAGATTCATAGACATCACACACTCAAGGCCCAAGCTCAATTGTATGTTGTAATCTTAGAACATTTTAATCACATAATGGAAATGATGGTAATTAAAGTTTTTACGGCTTGAACCACTCCCAACCAGCAAAAACACACCCAGAAAATTACCAATCACATTAGTTACACTCCCAAATCAACACTAAACAACAACAAGTTTCTGTCTTTTTTCGCACTAGTACTTATATTCAAAGTTCAACACTTTAATTTTACTAAAGAACCAAAAACACAGTAATTTCTCAAGCATCAACCTTCTAGCGTGAGCATCAAAAGCACCGGCGAGATCAAAAGGCTTACGCCAAGCAGGAGTCTTATTCTTCCTCTCCTCCTCCGCGAGCGGTGGCACTGCCTCGCCGGAGGTCCTGAACACCTCACTGATGGGCCCAACCGGGTCTGTCATTTTCTCATCTTCGTCGTCGAGGACAGTACCACATTCCAAACACAAGTTCTTCTCCGAAGCTAAGTCAAAGACAACTTCAGTGAAGAACTTGCATGCCTGGCAAAACGTGTCGCGCATTGGACACAATCTTAAACTAAAAGACAGAAGCTGTTTATATATGTTTGGTTTTTTTGTGATCCTATGTTTGTGTTCTTGGTCGGACCGTACAGTAGTAGACTGTGAGAGTCTGAAAACCTTTGCTCTATTTATACACAGTGAAAGTGAAGGCTGAGAGGGTTGAAAACTTGAAATGGTAGATTTAATTTTGGGTAAATTTGATTTGGTGAAACTTACCTGGGTCCAGTCAATGCAAGGTATGATTCTTTCTACGTTGTCAATTTGGATTTTGTTAGGTTTTTTTTACTTGTTTAGGATGTTCAGATTTAATTAGATTTAATTTTCATTAATATTTTCGAATATCTTGACTAATATAGAAGATTTAGGTGGAAGAAAAATTCCAATTATTAGTGTATATTAATTCATATTATATTTATGGATTTATGCATTTGACTTCTGGACCGATGAATTTTTTTATGGATCATTTTTCACCATTTGATGTAGGGCATACGTCCCGCACGAACTAAAAGTTTTGATAAATGAGAATTACTAATTATGCGTCTATCAAGTACAGTAATAGTTGTACGTCTGAACGGAAATTACTAATTATATATCCAAAAACTAGGGTTTCTCCATTATCAACAATATCAGATATATAACGGTTACCAATTATAATTGTATCCACAACTTTTATCGTTTCCATATTTTTAGTTCAAACGAGATACTTTATGACATTCCGAATTTTCGATAATGTAAAAATTGTATATTTGGCGAATGTGCTCAAGTTAGTCGAGTATATGGAAGTAAACTTCAGGTTCCGGCGCTCATGGCGTTGGACTTTCATAAACTCTGTTGCTATTGACATACTTCACATTTTCGCATAGCATCGAGCCATTTGCTTCCTCAGGTGGGAAGCATTGAAGAGACTAATCTCGCCCTGTGTTGTACCACATGATAGAGAATAATAGATTGACAACATCCAGTAAAACTAACTTAAAAAATGACTGTTTGACATCGGTAAAGTGTAATGTAGATTTGAATCATCTGATGATCCATGTCCAGGTGATTTTGACACAAAAGAATGTCAAAGAGACTAAAATAAGCTAAATGGAGAAATGGGAAACAACTTTTGAATATAAAGAAATATTCATTTCCATCTGTTCCTCTAGTTCAAAATGTAAACATTACCACCTGGAACTTGTATAGGAACATTCCCAAAACCCATCTTGTCCGCTTCTTCTTCTTCTTCTTCTTCTTCATCATCATCCAACCTCAGGCTCAGATCAAAAAGGAAGCAAAGTATTTGCAAGAAACAATGAATAGAATTTTTTCGGAAGGGAAACTTTCTTTGTACAGGGACCTAGATACGATCAACCAACCTGTCCTGTCCTCAGAAGACTATACAACCTATGATCACAATGCAATAGCTGCCAGCAAAACTTCCTCATTCTCTCCTAGATTATCAAGATGTCCGATCACGACTGTGACAGTTAATGCTATCTCATGCTGCAGCACTGGGGTTTTCCGAGCTTCTTCAATTTGTCCCACATGCAGATCATCTGCCGTGGAGATTGATAATGGGCTGTTAAGTAATTTTCTATGCACCCAAACTGGCAGAACTTTAAACTGTGCAAGTACTCTACTGGTCTTGAGCTGTTGAACTTCTCGACCCACATTCCCATACTTACATCTTCCATCTTAAATAACTGCACAGAACTCAGATTGTTAATAATCAAACTTAAGCAGACCAACCATCCACAATGATTTGAGTATGATTGTTACTTACCCTTAATTTACGTTTCTCAAACTCGGATATGATGAACTTTGCGATGTCAGACGACAAAATGTAACCTGGTCCATTTGCATAAGGTGGATAATCTTCTTCTGGCCACTCCTGATACCAGAAAACATAAAAGCAATAACTAACAAGTATTAAAATATAAAAATTAAGGCAAATAAATCATTTGCTAGATGGTCAAAACTACAGACTTCAAATTTCAGCATAAAACAATATTGATGACTGCAACCAACTGCAAGTAGAAGTGTGGTTTCGTAATTATTCAATTATTATATCAGTAATGTAGAGCAAGACTTGAAGACAATGTCTTGAATGAAAGCACTATTGACTTCAACTAACATAGAAGTAAATATAGGAGGAAAATTATTTATTGAATGAAGCCTTTTAAAGGTATCAGAGAGAATGATTATTATGTACCTCATATGTCACAGCCCATTTTCCATAGCGAAGAGGCTTATGGTAGTAATTTATGTTCCCCACATACAAACTCCTTCCCTTTGGAATTTTATACGCTTCATTAAGGACAGCGTCCACTCTTACAAATGTGTCATCATCACATTTCATTATGTATTTGGCAGACATTGTGCGAACCTGAGACCAAAGCAACACCAATGTGTTATGATTCATATAAGAGCAATTAACGTTATCACGTCTTCATGCACAGATTTATTCCAGAACTCACCCCATATTCACAGATGGCAACAGTTTTCAGGACAACCAGGTCATAATTATCCATGTAGGGCACTATAACAATGTCACCAAAGAACTCTGCTTCTTTCTTCAGCTCAACATTCACTTCCTTTTTACCATGCTGTCCAATTATTAATGGGAAAAATTAAGAATCTTCCTTAACGTACGATATATAAATTAACCAACTCAAAAAGATTCTAGTGCACTGATTGCTATACTTACCAGTGCTACAAAGAAACGAGCTACCACTTTTGATGCTGTGATAAGACTGTGTTGCATCCAAGACTTCCTTACTGCCATCCTCTCGGCAAAATGGTTGCCTGCAGAAAGAATACCGATGAACAGTTCTACATCCTCATCAGGAAGAGGTGGGGCACACCATCTAATTGACATCTCAAGATGCTTTTGAGGAGCAAAACTAGGATGTGAAGTGGGCAAAGAAGCCGCATATACAGAGTTTAGATCAACATCCCCACTTAGAGACAGCCCAGTAGCATCCTCGAGAGAAAATCCCTACCAACATTACAGTTAAACCTGTCAGAATTAACATGAAAATTCATCGTGAAGTGAAAAACCATGAAATCGTAGCAGAATAATGCGACTCACATTATGATACGGGAAAGAGGTGACATGCCTCCCATCCACATTAACATGATACCCCTCCAAACCAGCACTGAGAGTTAAAACAAACAGTTTCTCCTCTCCAAACGGGTACGGCCAGTCCACAGTCACCTTCTTCGTTCTCCCTACTAGCCTGCTCAACCACCATGTCGCCTTGCTCTCTTCTGACCGATCATCATCATCCCGAATCCACTTCTCACACTTCACCTGACCATCAACTGAAAAAAATATTCTCCCATGTTAAGTACCACACACATTTTATTATAACCAAGTTAGGTACCACACATAATCACTCAAAAAGAAAAACACTTTAAGAAGCTTAACTTGACCCACAATAAATCTAATATAGCCAACAACCTAGTATTATTCTTCATTAACATTTAAGAATGTACACCATTGGAAATGTACCTGTTTCTTCGTCGGCTTTCGATTTCCATCCCTCGCAGCGCTGCGCCGATCCCCACTGCATTCTGTAACAAGTGTTCAGCTCAATCACAGGGTTCCCACTCCAATCCCCCTTCAATCTCGGATTGAAATGCAACAGCCGAGGTGGGTCCTCACCCTCAACAGTCTTCAAACCCAAAAGCTCTACTTTGAACTGAGACACCATAACTGACTGTCCTTCTCTCACCAGCGCAATCTTCGGCTCCGACTCCTCGTGGGCCGCCCTGGGCCGGCCCACGAGCGTCACAGACGAGCCCAGCGTCAGCCCGCAGGGCACCACCATGACCCGACCCTGCTCGTTAAACTCCGACCCGGATACCGAAATCGAATGCAGGCACGACTCGGATCGGTTGTTCGTCTTGTTGTCATCTCTTTCTTCAACAATTCGGACCTTACCGGATTGCAACTCGGCCCAGAACTTCTTGCCTACTTCCCAAGCAATCTTCGCCGACTTGTAAAGCTCCGAGTCGTCGAAACTCTTCGGGTCGAAAACCAGACCCGACACGCTATAACTGACCCGGCTCTGGCTCTGAGTCGGTTGGTTCGAGTTTTGAGAGACGCGCTCGAGCGGGCGCGTGGGAGCTTGTTTCTCCTCGACGGCTTCGCGGCGGCTGTGGAGACGGTTGGGTCGGGTCAGCCCGTCCGGCGAGACTGATGTGCCGAACCCGGTTCGGAAAACCAAAGGGATTTCGACAGTGACTAATAGTAGATACAGAAGTCCAATACAGACCAGAACCTGAACCGATCTCTGCCTCGTTAGAGTGCCAAATCGATCCAATTTGGCCCTCTTCATCCTATTAACCGAACTTTGCTAAAAAAAAACCAAAGCTTTATGAATCTGGGTGATGTAAAAATTCGACCTTTGATTCAAATATGAAAGAGAGGAGGGTTTGAGTTTTTGAAGGTCGGTGGAGGACAACAACAATGGCTTTAAGTTTGGGTCTGGGAGATCAGGAAAGCAATTTTGTTTTGTTTTGTTTTGATTTTTGAAAAAAAGATCGAAGCTTTGGGGAAAGGTTTGAGATGCTCTTTCTCTCTGGTTTAAAAACGGAAATGAATGGAGGAATAAAATAAGTGAGTGGGGTTCGACCTGGTAATAAACACTCAACTCTGGTTTTGCCAGAAACTATGAGCCTCTACTAATTAATCTGCAGTAAAATTGAGGAAGACTAGTGGACTATAGTGCGTAATTTGAGTTGGTTAACGGCTAAGTTCAATCGCCGGCGACAAATTTTCGGGGTGTGTCATTTTCCGGTTTATAGATTTTTATGGTAGAATATCCAACAGTTAATCTGTTTTTGTGCGGAAGAATCTAAGAGTTATTATTATGTTTACCCGATTAAGTAGGGAAACTGAAGTTTGTAACAACCATTTTGTTAACACCTTCAATCTTGATCTCATGTAACTTTTTTTTAACAAAAAGCTAAAAGTGAGATATCAGTTCCCATATATGAATCAAAATTAGGAAAGATTACAACATGTGATTATCTTTAACAATGACGAATGTCAGAGATTAAAAAGTCGCAGTTTAGATTAGCTACACAACAAAATCGTTCAATTAGCCAAAATAATCCTACCAACAAAATCATCTAATTTAACAATCGAATTTAACAATGATGATAATGTACCTTGGATCAGCATGAGGATATGTCATCCATGTTTTGTCTGGGTGCTCTTCCATGTTTCCTGTCAACAGAAACAATCAATATGAACAATGTTACCATACCACATTTATGATACAACCAAAACTTGTACCCACACTTATTCTCATTATGCCTCCGGGTAGGGTCCTGTCCCCTTCAGGATAACACGACATTTGTCAACCCTCTTGCACTCATGGGTTTCAGCTTCAGTTTAGAGAAATTTTGGCAACATCTCCCTATAGTTCCCCAAGTGCACACATATCTAAACAACTTAATTTGCACTCGAGGAACATTGTAAGGAGACACTATCAAAACCATATCCCAAAACTGAAACTGAAACTACATGAATAGCAAAATGATCAACAAAGTCGTGTTCACCTAAAATGTCCAAAATGGGACAATTTGAGAATCAACAACTCATCTCGATCAATTAGATGAGTTGTTGATTCTCAAACAGGAGTTCTAAGTTGATAAACACCACAATTATATATAACCCTACACTTAATTTCATGGTTAACACTAATAACACTATTAATTGAGACCAACAAGCCTAGTCTACACTAATCATCACAAATTTCACTAAATCTAACTAAAATTCAAACATTATTGATAAACTCATAATATGATTTATCACAATTCAATTATTCAAACACTAAAACTACAACATAAGACCAAATTCAATTTAACTTTAAAAATTTCACATAACATCAATTTCACTTCTCAATTAACATATAATATGGTCATAAAGAGGGTTAAAAAGATAAAAATCAAACTAACCTTACTTAAAAATCAAATGGATGACAAAAATAACCTTATTTCTCGATTTCTTCAAATTTCTCTCCAAATCGACCAAGAACAACTCCAGAACGCGAATGACCTATTTCCCCAAAATTTCAACCTTATAAAAGGTTTGACTTTAAGAAGGAGAACAGATCCAGGTTAAAAAAAATGAGGCGACGAATATTGAGTAATCTTCGTCGCATCATATCTCTTCGAGGCGACCAAGTTTTCATTTGTCGTTTCAAATACCTACATTTGGTTATATCATGTTTATGAAGCGACGTAGAACAATATTGGTCTCCTCAAGGACCATAAAACGACGTATGATATTTTTGAGGCTACGAATGCATACTTCGTCGCCTCAGTTGGCCTCTGACAACGAAGAAATTTACTTTCGTCGCTTGGTCGCTCTTCTTCATTAGTGTTGTTGATATGATTGCGTTAATGATCATGTAGGATAATTATCATCTGTCTAACACTAACATACTATTCACCCCGCTCCCGACCCCTCATGTTACAATTATTACAACGCTCGATCACCATCCAAAGAGTCGTTCTCATATATAGCATGACATGACAAGGCTAATTCCCAAAGTCGAATTGTTGTTGTATAATCTGTAGTGCATATATGCTCATGGATTAAGTAGCTAGTTAGAGTTAAGAAAATGTTTACACTTCAGACAAAGTGCTTTAGAAAAAGGATGATAATTGCAAATGGTGATCCTGCTTCTTAACCTTGTGCATGAAAGGAACAACAACTGAACAAGAAATTCCGTCCAACTAACTATAGAATATAATAAACACTATATTGTGTACGTTTTCACTGGGGTTCAAATTAAAGGCATTTATATGGTGTCAAGAATGCAGATAGTGATCGATATATGTCAAATCTGTACTAGTGATTTGACTCGCCAACAAACAATGAAAGTACTACGAGGCACTAACAGAGAACCAAATACAACACAAACAAGTGTGGGAAAATCTCTTTTAGGGTTAAAAATCATGTGGGACTTTATCAAAAGCACCGAAATCTTCGTTATAATTAATAATTTTACACAAATTAATCAAACATTCAGAATAACACTTATTCTAAACTGTAACATCAGACACAATTTGTTTAAAACTACACAAAATAACTTTCTTATTACCTAAAAAACTTCTCTGTTTTTAAGTTCAGAACAGCTGTTTTGTCCAACGATCAATTATTTATGCAGATATTAATCTGTAAAACAAAAGTTAACACACAAACAAACAGGATGCACTATAGAATACCTCGTTAATTCCCTCCTCAGTACTCTGTATTCTCTATTCGATAATGCACACCCAATTCTAAATTTTAGAGTCCTATTTATACTCTTAGAACAATTAGCCCTAATTTCCTCATCAAAATAGAATCCTCTTAATCTTCAATCACTCTGAAGACAGGAGTATTCGGATGAAATGCAATCGTAGTTATAAAAAGATAAATCTCTAAAATCATATGAGACAGCAGCGGAATAACAATTATTTATCACATAAGCTACTTTCTTAAATATCTACTCAACCTTGGACTCAATAATTAAGAATTTAGGAAACTATCTTAAGTGATCACAAGTGTTCAGACTTTCTCACCGACAGTAGCTTGACATCAATCATCAAGGACTTGGGTATGAATTGCCAAAACACAGTACTTACAAACAATTAATCATTTTCCACTTTGTAAATATCGCATAAAGCTTTTGAAACGTTAATTCAGATGGAGAACTAGCTTGTTAAAGCATAAAAATATCCTGACATTAAAATTAAAAACACATCGATCAATTGTAACTACTTAAATTGGCGTGTCACACGCATAGTTATTAGATTCTAATTAATTAACATGGATAAGTTGCACTACGTGAGTCGAAAGCCAACACTATATTATTAGCTCAACCCCTTGAAAAGTTGCAAACTTGCACGTACTGCCCAACTTTTACATGCATGACTTACGTGGGAGCTTGACCTAATTAGTTATAACCACATTTCTCAACTTACGTATTATCGTGTTTTAGGGTTCTTCGATTCACCTACTATCAAAGTAATTAATTAATTTTATCTATATATCATATCGATCAATATTTCTTCCGACCGTTCGATCAATTATTTATACTCGTAAATTAGCTAAAAGATTTTTAGTATAAACTGGCTAGCTAAGCTATAGTGTATTCGATTCTAAATCTTAGACAGAGGTATAAGGTACATGAACTTAAGAGTTGTAACATGGTGGAGGATGAACAATATATACCTGTCTCGTTAAATCTCTTACTCTGGAAAGTTAGGTTTTATAATTTGAGGCTGAAAAGCCAAAAGCTTGTATTAGCTGTGTGCCACATGTTTGCAGGTTGTTGCTGATGCTACAAGGCCAGCTTGAACGATTAAAAATTTATATGCATAAGGATCTAATATCCTGTCCTCAATCTATATATTTTAGAGCTTAAATAGATCATAACTAATGCATATTTCGGCTTGTCTCCTAGCCTTAAAAATTCTCTAGTTTTTTACAAGATCTTTTGCAATATTCTTGGGAATTGTTGAAGGAAGAAACTTCTCTGCAGCGACTTATATATTCGTCCGAGAATTGAGGAAAGACTGATATTAGTACTTTGTTCATGAAGAAAATTAGCCATCGTGAAATACGAATATTGAATCGATCATATACAAAATCAATTGACTTATAAAGTTATTGAATTGCCTCATCGGTAATCTTCGATCAATGGAACCTAATGAACTCGAATTTGAAGTATTGTGGACAAGATCCGAATGCTTTAGCTCTTTAGCTGCTAATTCAAAAGGTATTGCTAAAATTTGATTTCCTGTTGCTTAATTAAGCTAATCCCAAAACTAATTGATTCATCAGAAATTTTACAAGGTTTTGCAATTAGTACAGTAGAAAGGTTCGGCCCATATGATTTTTTTTCAAACCCATATTAGAAACAAGCCCAATCCACGTAGTGGAATTGGATGGTGTTGGACATGAAGCCCATAGTCATGCCTTGATAAAAGCTTTCCATATTTTTTGCTATTAAAATGAAGATGAAGAGCCTTCTAAGAATTGAAATCACCATGATCAAGGCAGTTAATTCAGTAACTTTGACTTAGAGCATGCATATATGGTGAATCCTCAGTGGTGTGTTTGGATGGAGGAATATTAAGGGAATTTTAGCAATTCACAATTTTTTCTCTTAAATTTCTCTGTTTAGATAAACTTCTTGAGAATTTTGCAAATTTTGTTTTTTTTTTCTCTTAAATTCGGGGGAACTAGAGTTCTTAATTCCCTCAATTCCTTCAAAATTAGATGTTATTTTATAATTCACTCGAATTATATATAAAAATTTAAATTCTTTTGTCATTTTAAAATTCTATATGAGTAAATCCAAACGCTAGAATTCGTAAATAATGATATTTGAAATCATGAACCTATAATTTCCATCATTTATAAATTTTATTAAGAATTGAAAATATTTCATCAAAACACACCGTAAGAGTTAGAAGGATGAGTTGGATGGTGGGATAAAGTGTACGAGGTAATTGTGAGACCAATAATTACTGAATATGATGGATAAAGTTTCCCCTTTCAGTAGTTTTTCTCATCATTAACATCATAGGCTTCAAGTTCTTAATTCTTGACTAGTGCAGTTCTTGACAAGTAAAAGCTTTCGATAATCGGTACGAAATTTTCTTCTTCTGTGTGCGGCTCGATTATTTGCGTGTTTCGATTTAAGTATTCGATTAGTTGAATGATCTTTTGTTTAAGATAGATATAGTATCATCAAACTTGTGATATCATGAGAAACACAGTAGTAGTCATTTCCTTTTGCACAGAGGAAGAATAATCTAAACAATCATGAGTTTATGCTATTTTACTTAGATTTAATCTAAGCTTAACCGAATAATCCACCCGATTCGAATCAGAATCTTAATGCTCTTGACCTATCCAAGCATGTGAGCCATGGTGAGACTGTATTTTTATTTGACACACAGCTGATGCCCCTTTTCATTATGCAAGTTTAGTTAAATGGAAGCATAAGCCTCATGCATCTCTTGCCTCACAGAGTCCCACGCTTGTTATACTTCAAACCAGTACATTTTCTTATTTCTTTCTCATCATCTCAAATCTCTCTCAAAGAGCAGACTGTTATAATCAGACTACTTTTCGATATAGTTTCTTTTTGGTTTTCGGGCTTTCTTTTCGTTTTGTGATTTTAATGCAGTTTTGGATTAACAGATAAGATGGGGAGACCTCCTGCTTGTTTTGACAAGCTGATCAATGTGAAGAAGGGTATTTGGACTGAAGAGGAAGATGAAAACATCAGGTTAGAATTTGATGTTTCTTATTGCTAGTTCATAAGCTCCTTAGAGTGTTGATCAAATACATATATACCAGATTTCCAGGCTATTTTAATACAATGTACGTTTGATTGTGTTTACAGGACCTACAAGATGTGGGAAGAGTTGCAGGCCTAAATGGGGTAGTAGTTGCTTGAGGCCTAATCTGAAGTGTGAAACATTCACACCTCAAGAGGAAGATATGATAGTTAGGCTTCATGCAACCATTGGTAGCAGGCATATTTGTATTCAAATTCTAGTTCTAAATTTCTTCCAAGGCCACTGTTATTGTCAAACACATCCATATGATTATCCAAAATTGCAGCTACGTTGTGCTTGTTCCTCTGTCTTAAGCACACACATTAAAATTGATCATAGTTCCTCTCTATATATACTTCCATGGTATCTGATTCATAGTTTGTCTGGTTATCTGATCTCCAACTAGTTTACAAGCTGCTAATTAACTTTCCTTGACAAATATGTCACGGTTTTCTGTGGTTTAGGTGGCCTATAATAGCTCAACAACTTCCAGGGAGGACAGACATTGATGTGAAGACCTACTGGAACGCCAAGCTGAAAAAGAAGCTCACTGGTATGGGAATTGATCCTGTAACTCACAGGCCCTTCTCCCAAATTTTAGTTTACTGTGGTAACATGGGTGGCCTACCGAAATCTGGAATGCGAATCGGCATAGGTGCTTCTCTGAATAAGGACTTGAAACATGCAATGCTGTTAAAGTCAGATTCACCATACACACAAGGGTTCTCCAACTTCAACAACAGCCTTTTGGTGCCAACAGCCAAAACTGAACCAACTCAAGCCACGAAATATGACTACTACCAACCTTATGATCTTCTCACACAGCTGCAAGCCATGAAATGTGTGACAGACGTCTCCAACGCCACAACCAACACCAACACTGCACCTTCCCCGCTCAACTTCTACAGCAAAAGCTTGTTGTCTTCATCATCTTCGTCTACTTGCTCATCCGCTGCCGCGCAAGACAAGCCATCGGCTCTGGCATTTGGATGGAGCGATTTTCTCCTCGAAGATGCATTTGCACCAACTGAGGCGAGTATGCAAAGTGAAATGGTCGAGTTTTCGTCGAAAGAGATGTTGAACCAGTAAGCCCAGATCACATCAAATGTGGGGATGAGTTGTTATGGCATGTCAAGCAATGAAGTAGAGGTTATTGATTGGTGTATGCACCTCTATGTCATTTATTGATATTCATATACTTATTTTATTGTTATGTATTCAACATTATTAGTTTACTTTATTGTTTAATAGGGAGAAAAGAAGGAAAAAGAAAGACTTTAAGCTTAATTTGGGAAATCTGTCTTTGCAGGTCATTCAACTTCGACAAAGCACTGGGAGCAGTGTAGAATGAACCAGAAAATAATCTTTATATGAGTGAAAATCTATAGATGTCTAGTTTCTATAGCTTCTTCCAAAACATGATTATCATGTTTCTAGAGTAAGTTATGGTCATTTTAGTCCATGGAGGTTAGTCTGCTTTTAAATTTGACTTTGATGAAAAATATGTGTTTGGAGGCCCAAATCACACCAAGAAGCCCAATGATAAATTTATAGTTTAAAATCTAATTAATTACATATATGGCTTATGGAAAAGAAGTCAAGAGCTAAAAGGATTAAAGAGGTTTGATTTGTCAAAAAAAAGAGCCCAAAACCTATGTGAATAAGGATATGTTTAATCAAGACTATAAATACTCTTTTTAGAGTTTTTGTTAGGGGGGAATCAACTTTGGAGAGAAGAATAATTTGAGAGAAGAGCAAGAAGCCACGGGGAGGAGTTCCAGACGACGACTTCGAGGACGTCAGATTCTTTTCTTCTCTATCTTTTATTGCTTTATTTTCTTATGAATTCTTGTAATTTAGCTTCCTTATCTATGAGGTGCTAATAACTTTGTTAAGATGCTGTTTTAAAGCCTTGTACATGAAGTTTAGATAAAATACACTTTGACCTAATTTTGTTATGTTCTTGGGTGAGGTTTCTTTGTTAATTTTACATTGATGATTTCTATCTTGTATATTTTCAGTGCACGCTTAGTATGCATATTTAGGGATCTAAATCTATGAGAATTTGATGTATGTTGATTGCATTTAATCTTCCTCAATTTCTCTTGAGTAGAAACTGAGTTTTTCAGTTATAAGAAACCCTAAGTCTAGCAAGACACGCCCTTAGTGTTGTGAACCTTTGTAGATTCTTACACATTTTCTAGATCATAATGCTTCTCTCTTAGTAAATTCAAGTCCGTGACTTTTGGGTTCTTTGAGAGATAGTCGCCGGTGATAAGCAAACCTTCACGGGTATAATCATAAGGATTATGTAATAGGTTGTGTTCTAAGCGTAATTGAATCTTCTTGAAAACTTTCATCCATTGGCATAACATTGTTAGGTTGAGCATACATTGTCTAGATTGAGTAACCGTGGTGGAGAACATTCCTCTTAACTATTTTGTTTATTGATTTTCTGCATTCCTTTATTTTGTTTATTATTGTTAGCATAGCAAATCAACTCTGAATCTATTGAAATTTTACGTGGTAGTCTGTAACTGTGTCTAGTTTATATTGTATTAAATTTTCGTGTCATTTGAGTCTGTCTAGAGTATGTTCGTAGTGTTATTAGTGTACTGTAGTCGAGTCTGTCAGCATTTTAGTTTCGTGTTAAGATTTAGTTTCACCAATTCTTCATGTTCGATAACTCCTATCTATCATACTACATTGATATATCCAAGTTGAGAATATAATATTTTTGCATAGGTGTTTATGCGCCTATCAATTATCCATCTGACAGTTCATTTGTAGAAGCCACCGTAGCTAAGGAGAATGATTTGTTCTTGGAGTTTCCTGAACTACTTTTGGAAGAACCAATTTACTTCAGATCAGTAATAAGTAATAACATTGCAGTGAAATCCTGCTATAACCTCATAATAAGATCCTGATAACTAAGGCTCCTGTTGGGATTTATGCCTTTCATGCAATCATGCTGTTAATGTGTTAAAACTACATAATGCTCCTTTCCCTAGTGGTTATAATTTTGTATATGTGCTTTAGTTCAATAAAAGACTTCCAAGCTTGATTTGGCGTTACATGTACATATTTGTGATTTACATCTTTGATGAACTATTCAATATAGCAAAAATTGATTAAATTAAATTCAAACCGGATTTTGTCAACCTAAAATGTATTACAGATAAATATAAAGTTACAACAAAAGACATTTCAAAATTATAATTTCAGATCAAAATTGACAAAGTAGAGAACGATTAAGATTTGGACCCATACTCAAACCGAATTAACCAGTGATCAAGGCAATCCAGTTATGGGACTTATGTCCATCACAAGTGTATCAAGCTAGTAAAAATTCGCATGTGTGAAACTTTTACATCTAAATTTAAACTTCGTAAATACTGATCAAAGTTAAATCTCAATATATTCTTACTGGTCAGAAAGAAGCGTCGTAACATGATTCTTGGGAACTTTGGAAGAAAAAAAAAATTACTTGTGAACCAGTAACTCTATGTCTCTAGCTAGTGATTCTAGTCTAATCAAGTGCATTAACCTAAAAGAGTAAAAGTGCTTCTGCTAAAAGCCGCTTCTAAATTTTTCGACTTTACTTTGTCAAAAAAAAAATATTCCCTACTTTAAAACCACTTCCTTCTAATATTCCTACCAAAATTTGAAAAAGAAACCAGAAAACAGCAAAAAAAATCGACTGACAAAAATGGTGGCGATTTCGCTCTACAGAGGCAACCTCCACCGCGTCCCCGACGTCCCTCGCCGCTGGCTCATGCCCACCCCCAAAATCTCTCTCAAAAACTTCAAATCCCTCTTGACCCGTCGATCTCTCGCCCTCTCTCGCCACCGCTCCTCCTCCTCCGCCGCCGCAACTACCTCCTCTAACCCTAAACCTAACCCTAATTCAGCTACCGACCAGCTCATCGAAGCTGTCAAGGTGGGAACTTTGCCGAAATTCGAACTACCACCGGCGAAGAATGTTTCCGATTGCCAAGCTGGCACTTCCGGCGAGGCGGTGAAGGACAACAGACGACCCAACGGCGATGATTTGGCGGCGAAATCTGGTGATGTGTCCGATTTAGCTCTTGCTGTTATACCCAAAGAGAAAGTTTGGGAAGATTCAGCGGCAGCAGTGAAGGTTGAGAAAGTTGATCAATTGGAAAACCCTAATTCTGAGGTATGGAAAAACGTCGTCGTTTTATGAAAATTGATTCTTTTGAAATAAAATGTTGTGATTGTGTAGTAGTTAATTGTGAGTAATGTTTAGTAAACTAGATTGGTCTTTGTTTGTATGATTAGACGAAGGATGATATGTCGGATGAGAAGCGAAAGAGGAAAAGAGAAGTGGAGGAGAAGCTGGAGGTTTTGAATCAGAAGAAGCATAATCTAGTCCAAGTGTTGAAACAGGTAAAGATTGTGGCTTTATAGCTCATTGTGTTAGTGTATCAGTTATGTTGTCTTTAGAGTTTAGAATTATCTGTGTTTAAGGGTGTTTGCTTGGTTGTGGTTTGCAGATCTTGAATGCAGAGGAAGAATTGAAGAGACGGAGTAGTGTGCAAGGGATTGTGGTTCGCCCGTCTGTTTCGCTGCAGGTGGATGTAACAAATGACTCAGGGTCAATGAGTAGGCAAGTGACTCCTAGGCTAGGCTCTGAGGCAAATGGTAGTGGTGAGATGGAGGTGGTTGAAGGTGATGATCTTTCGAACCATAATTTCCATCATCGCCATATGCATCGGATGAACAGTACTTCACCTTCTTCAGAATCTCCTCTTAGAAGGCCAGCCTTTGTTCAGCACAGCTCGGTAATGTATTCTGGCCACTCTTGCTTTCATGTTACAGGTGAACCTATATTTCTCATTTTGTGTGATCAATGTTTATGGTTCTGCCATTTTGTCTTGTGAAAGCTTTTGAGTGGAGTCTTTTTCGATTGTAAGCTCAAGTTTGGAACTTGCATTTGCCATATCATTATCTCCATAAGAAACATAGACTTGAGTATGATGTCTCTGTTTTAGTATATATCCTTTTCAAGAACTCATTTTGTGCATGAAATTTGATGTGCAGGTTCCACACCCCTCCCGGGCAAGTTTGGCGGCTACTGGTAGTAGTCCGTCACGCTTTGCTCCCACAGGGCACCAAGGCCTTCCTCCTGCAAATCTGCCGACAATATCTGCATCAGGAACAAACTTTGTTTTATCCTCTCCATCACCTGCAGCATCGGGAGGAATTTCCACTTTCAGAGATGCTCGGTTGCCAAGTCCATGGAATTAGGTAGTTATGTAGTTATTTCACGTGTATCATGGCTGCAATCTGAAGACACCAGCAAGGTTGCAATGAAGAACATCTTGACAACAACTAGACCATCTTCACCACATCTCTTCAAGTGGAAGATTCAAACTTCAGGGACTTATAGTTTGGTCAATCAATGGTCCCAAGCATTACCAGAAGCTTCAGCTTGTAAAAATTAGTAAAGCCGGTCACAACTCACAAGTCACAACTAAAGCTGTTACGGGGTGGTCAGTAAAGACTGGAACACGCCAGACTGATAATTTTGGTTCAATTATTGTTGTATTTCTACCTCGCTTGTCAGATACTCCATTGTTCATTTGCTCTGCTCTCTTGTTATCCTCCCCTTGATGTAAAAGAAGAAAAGCCATGAAAACCAATTTTCTTCTTCAATTTCGATTCACGTTAGTAAAACTAGTGTAAGAAGGAAATACAATCAGAACTCAATAGTCATCGATGACTTATACATCAACCTTCAGACATCTATCAACATAGATAATGAGCTAAATTAATCTCCGGTAACAGAGATGGCCACTAATCCGAGTGTGGTGTACCAACTGAATAATTGCTCAAACTCATTCATACCCTCGAGATTGGTTCATTATACTAGCGACCAAAAGTTTGTTGCCTTTGACGGCCAAAGATCTATACTTTAGTAATGGATCAATGTAATGGAGGGAAGGAGTCAATGGTCAAACTCCTCCCTTTTCCTCCGCCTACGGCGCACGTTAAAACAAAAAGCGCCAGATCTCACCACACAATTCTCCATCCTTCTGAAAACCCCACCACTCTGACTCACACTTCACCACCATAAGTCCAAAACAACACCACAACAAAAACCCTCCACACTTTAACCATTCTTAAACTCAACAACACTCTTTACTTTAGTTACACTTCCTCTCCATTTTCATCTCTCCCCAAAAAACCAGTCATGGCTAACCGCACAACCACTGACCGGCGCATTTTAGCAACACCAGAACCAGAGCCGCCTACTCACCCCAAACCCTCTTCAAGAACAAACCCAAGTCACAGACTCCGCACAACTGAAAGACCCACCACTCAAAATCCACTCCCAATTCCTATACACACCACCAATGTTATCAAACAGATAAAAGACAAGGTGCCCAAGAAACCCTTTAAGGAGTTCGATAAGAAGAGAGTTGAGGAGGTGGTGGTGAAGATGGAGCTGATGGGTCTTAAAGAAGAAGAGCATCATGAACAAGACTATGATAGCAGGAGACTTTCTTCTTCTTCTTCTTCAACATATTCTTCAGCTTTGGCTTCTTTGGGTGGTGGAAGAAGGAGATCACTTGGTGGGTCAGCAGAGGTTCAGCTGAATAGGTTGGCAGATGTGTTTGCAAGCAATGGTGTCAAAGTGGTCTCAGTTGATATGCCTCCATTTATGCAGATCCATGCTGTGGAATGTGCAAGAAAGACTTGTGATAGCTTAGAGAAGTTCACATCCAAGACTCTAGCTTTGACTCTCAAAAAGGTAGAAACTTGATTTAGTTGTCGGCTTGATTATGTGTAGTTCATTTTTTATTGAGATTGTGATTTGAAATTGGGTTTTGTGGGGTTTTTTTGTGTGTGCAGGAATTTGATGGGGTATATGGACCAGCATGGCATTGTATTGTTGGAACAAGTTTTGGTTCTTTTGTGACACACTCAGTAAGTGGCTTTATGTATTTCTCAATGGATCAAAAGTTGTACATCCTCTTGTTTAAGACCACAGTACAGAGAGCAGACTGAGAGTTTTTTTTCCAAACTTTATTAGCATAGGAAGAAGAAGAAGTTCTGGAAAAGCTTTAGAAATAAGTTGTGTAATTCTTTCCAGCTTGTACAGTGCTTATGCCACAGAAAACAAAACAAAAAAGCTTAAATCCTTACACTTTGTGAGTTTGTAAAAGACATTTTACTTTGTTATAAACTTAATGTGGGGCTTAGTAAATGTCTAATTCAGTCAGATATCTTCTTCTGCTAGTTCTGTAGCCTATATGCATCTGCCATTACATATAAAATATAGTTCCTTACAAGTCTTTCTCTGCCTTTTTGTGTGTTTCCTTTCATGTTTTTTGGCTTATTGATTATTGACTGCCCTCTAGCTTAGCTTGGCTCCATTGCTTTAGGATTCATAGTATGATGGGTATGGAATCACTTGACTTCAAATTCTCAGAAGGGAATGAAAATGCTCAGAAGCTCAGTAATTGAGATAAAAAAAATGTGGCATTGTGGCATGCATTGATTGAACAAAATGTTCCTCATCTGTGCTTCTAGACTGCATTATTATGAGCCTAATGTGAAATAAGTTTCCGAAGCTAGTCTGCATTGGTACATTTCACCTATCAGAGGATGGCATCTAAAAGGATCTCGGAACATGTCTTTTTTATTGAACTTTATGGCATTATATACCACTAATAAGAGAGATAGAGGCCCATGAGGTAAACCCTTTTAGGTAGTTCTTGGACCCCTAATCATTTAACTTGCTTGGACATGGGTCCTTGTGCTCCTATAAATCAAGGAGAAAGACCATGAGTAATAGTTATGGTGCTGTAGCTTGTGTTAGGTGCACATGGACATGGATATGGGACCTTGTGTCCAAGGCGTTTGTACAGTGACTGTCCATTTATGTACCTAAAACCATGAGGAGTTTGACCAGAACTGTCTGGTTTTAATGTATCTCTAATTCTCTATCAGTTTGCGCTGTATCTGTTCATCCATCAGTCTCTATGATTTTCAAGCTATTTTTAACAGTAGTGTAGAGTAACATGTATGAACCAACCAGATCATATTTTCCAACAGTACAATTCTAGTGGCAGAGATATTTGACCAAGAGCAGAAAGGTCATGATACCTGATAATACCAATATAGATACGCAACCTCTTCTGAAACCTACTGTATGAACTAGACATCATGGTTGGCATTATGCTATTTTTACTCGATGTTTACACAAAACTTAGGACACCAGTTCAACTGAAAACAGGGAAATGCTAAATTCAGCTATTAGCTATTATGATGATAGTGATTGTGAACTGATCTGTGTAATGGGATGGAAAAGACACTGTTTTCTTACTCGATAGTCTTCGGTTTATGGTGTACATCCACACTTTTAACAACGCAATGAGTTATTGCATCACAATTGGTAACCCAATTGGAAATAGGAGTCTCCTGAAGAGGGAGATGGCCCAAATCAAAGGGTGTAATGAGGAAATGGGAAGTCAAGTTTCATTAGCATTTTAGTTTCCTGCACATGAGGGTTGGGGACTTGGGGTTTGAACAGAAAACTATCTTAGGCATAATCTCAAACTCACTTTCTTAAGTGTAACTATGCTTGCGTGGCTGAGTATCATTTTTCTGCTAAGCAAGTTAGGCACTTGTGTTTTGTGACAAGTAAGAAAGCTAGCTATGGTTGTGTGTGTTAGGCAGTGATGGTGCTCTCTATCTCAAAGCTATTCTCCACAAGGTTTTAGGCATATCTAAATGATGCATAAAACTCTTTTCCTTTTGAACATATTGGAGGGCTTGTATTGCATTGATCAGTAACACCCACCAACTTCTGTTTCCCCCATAATCTCTCTCTAAGTCTCAACTGAACAAGATGCCAAGCTCTCTCGCATGAACAGTGAGTGACTTTAGCAAAACTGTACGGGGGCATATGGATTATATTTGTGAACTTTGTCCATTGTAGTAGGCAATTTACTCTATTGTCCAGCACACCTCAATTGTCTAGCCCTTGAAATTGTTAAGATTTTGTTTGATTTAGTAGAACAGATTCGTATACGTTCTAGTCACGTCTATTAAACCAAACAAAATTTAAGAAAAACTATATTCTCCGTGTTGAAGGAGAAAGTAATTGATAGACTGAAACTGTAAATTTTTTATTGATAGAATACTTTAAATATGCTGATATAATCTGTTACAATAATTGTCCCTATAAAACAGGAATTTTCAACATCTCTATTTATTCTAATCTGTATCTAATTAGGACAAAATACACACAGGAAGTTACAGAGAATAAATCTTCTTAAACACTCCCTTTTATGTCAAAGGCTTAATGAATGATGCATGACCTGTTGTCTCATTACAAACCTTGCCAAGCAAACAAAAACTTATGGGTAAAACAAAAGCTTGGGCTAAGGGAAAAAAAATACAACACATCATCTATAAATACTATTACATGTGATGTAAACTCCCCTGATGTCTACAGAAATATAATTCTCCCTGACTGTAAACTCAGTCATGGAATTCTGATAACCTGCGCATGCCAATGCGTCTCACATGTTTCACAATAGTAGATTTAGGTAAGGACTTGGTAAACAAGTCTGCAACATTATCTAACGAACCAATCTGGTTCACATGGATAAATATTAACCGCTGCTATTGATGATAGTAGGAGTACATTGGCGAAATGAATTAAGTATGACACTCTTAATGTAACCTAACTTCATTTGTTCAATGCAAATTATCCCCTAAAAGGCATGTTGGTGCTGTCGTAGTAGATGATAATCCACTAGACCCTTGAATATGGTGTATAAGTTGTCCTAAACCGGACACATACATGAACCGCTTCATACAAAGTTTTAATCTTATAATAGTTCGAGGAAGTAAGTTATTTTCCAAGAAATCGCCATGTTCCCATAGTGAAAACATAACTAATCTACGAACGACCTTTGTGTGGGTCAGAGAGGTACTCATCATCAGCAAATCCAATAACACATCAACCAGTGTTTCAAAATAGAGGAGTGCAGTAAAATTGCTCACAATAGATAAGACATTTGATGGGTCGAAGTCCTCGCTCGACGGGTCAAAGGAATGCTTCTGTTCGATCCAGGGTACCAGTTTCGACGGGTCGAAAGACACCATCGGGTTATAACAGTTTACCGCTTTCGACAGGTCAAAAGATCCCTTCAACGGGTCGAAAGCTACTGATCCTGTATGCTACGGTTCAACCATCCATTTTCAGAGAATTTCAAGTTTCTATTTTCCTTCTTTATAAGGGAAGAATAAGCTCAAGTCAATGGAACCCTTCAAGTACCTAAAAATTTATTTTACTCCATTCCAATGACTTTGTGTAGGCGCAGACTGAGAATGCAATGTCTAGATGTGTGCATCGAGCTATATATGACAAAGATCCAATCGTACTAAGATACAAAATCTTAGCTCCAAAAGTTCCTCATCATCATCTTTTCAGATAAAATGGATCCTTTTGGGTTCCAGACTGCAAACAACCGTTGGTGTGATAAGAGGGTGTGCTTTGTCTATCTTAAATCGCATGATTTAGACATATGCAGATTGGTGAATATGTACCATCTCTAAACCACTAACAGTATAGACTTAAAACATAAAAAAATCGAGTCATACCAAGGTTATCATCTCAAACAATTTGTTCTTTTAATGAATACACAAGGGCATAAGTCATCATTCTTGTATCCTTTCTTAATCAAGTAGTCACTAAGACGTGTATACCACATCCTACCAGATTGTTTCAATCCATATAGTGAACGTCTCAAACTAATTACATGAGCACTCTGCTGTTTAAAGTTAATTGAATTGGGTATAACCATGTGAACCGACACTCTCATGTATATCTCAAGATCCCTATAGAGATATCCTGTAACCACATCTATAAGCTGCATATTCAGTATTTTGGACACTACCAATAACTGATAAGGTAGTGAAAATTAATGATGTCCATAACCAAAAAATACATCTCCTCATAATCAATACTAGGGTGTTGAGAAAACCTTGCGTCTCAAGTTCTTCTCATTATGCTTTCAAACAAAGACTCATTTGTGTCTAACCGGCTTACCATTCGATGGTTATAGTATACCATACTGAAAAATTGTCATGTGTAAGAGAGTCTAGTTCAGCCTAGATAACAACTTTCCATATCGGTCAATCTACTCTTCGTTGATAATTCATAACAGAGTTATATTCCACTTCTTTGTTGTCAATTCCTGAACGACAGGATAAGTAAATGTATCATCAACGAACATGGAATAACTATCTATAATAACGCTAGCATTTTTTTTAACTTGGTGAGATTTCTTTGTTTATTGACATCGCCATTGACTCTGAGGCGTCCTCCAGTGTTTGTCAATGTCGGCTTCTAGACACAATTGTAGTCAGAAATAATCTCATGCGTTGATGATGAACGGTTGTGCCTTGATGGCTTGCCTTTTCAGCGAAAACTCATCAGTGGATCTTAGCCGATGCTACACCCACTTCTAACGGGTGTTGCGTTAACTTGCCCAATGCCAGGAACTTTCAACCTTGCAGGATTTGCAGCAGGTATAACCAATCTCGTCACTTTTATGATATTAGAAAAGAAGTCAGGCATGAGATCTTTTTGAAGATCAAGAATACATTGCACCTCATTCTCATACTGAGATGCGCGGGGATCATGATGAGACATAGTGTGAATGTACCACGTCAATTTTTGACGTTTACTCAAAATGAAACCATTTTTATCTCCCCCTAACGGCGGGAAGTATGTCTCATTAATGTGATATTCTGCAAAACTAGCAGTAAAGAGATCTCATGTTAAATGTTCTAAATAAAGGACGACAGTTTGACAATCATAACCAACATAAATGCTTAATTAATTGTCATTCAAAACCCTATGTTGATACACATTGGAGGCATAAAAGACACATATATCGCGCAACCAGAGAAGCGTAGATGTAAACTAATAGGCTTAGATCTAGTTACCACAACTGGTATGCACTAAAAATGGTTGGCAATCTATGAGTCAATAATTAAGAAGCATAACTGCATTTAAACTTGCATAACCCCACGCAGAGCCACAAACTGTAATCGCTTGATTTATGCTACTGCAAGACCGTTCAGTACGTGAACATGGGCATGAGAACGAGATGCTCAACATCAATCCCAACAATCATCAAAAACCTTGATATAAACACTTTTGTATAAACCAATCGAATAAACATGATTGAGTGATCCAGATGGTGAGTCCAGAGCATAATAATATGCACTTGAGTATAACGAATGCAACATTCCATGTAGATAGCAAAGCGACGTGTGACCGATGCGTCGATGCAGCAATCAAGACCATAACATAGTCCGCATAAAAGTTTGATTGGTCTACAAATATATTCTTGAAATCTATGGAAGAATGGAAGTTGTGTCTACAACAAAAGAAGGTCGTCCCTTGAACATTGATATTGAACAACCTTTGCAAAATGAGTGATATGCATTGGATATTGTCATAAAGACATCCGGTGAGAAAAATGCACGGTGCCACAGTGGTACTTTGCCGGGATTGTGCTGCATTCGTCTTGGAGACAGAGCCGAGGCCAAGCGGAGTAATCTCAGCCCCTCCATCTAAACCGATGGTTTTAGGTATTCCCACATGCTACTTTGCTCTAAAGAACAAATGACCATGAGAATATCTCAATATTTGGATCATCAAAATGCAAAAGTTTATATGAGGCAGAGTCACATATAGTAGTATGAGTGACTGCATAGGATTCAATGATCCAAATTATAGTAAGATATAATCACTACAAATCCTTATCAATCTCCCCATTGAGTGTCGTTGGCAACCTTCTATGGAGATGATACACAAAATTCTTTTTCATTCTCACAATATTGTTCCAACTGAAATCCTGTTGTCACAAATGTTTTTAAAACTTAACTTGGTTCGATTAGCTATTAGGCACATATAACACTCAATCTTGCCATCGTATATCAACAAAACAACGTCAACAAATGAGAGGGACCTAACCCTAGATTAACTAGTAATCTAGAATCAAGCCCGAACAATTGACCCTAATCTACGCGTTTCTATAAAAATTTCGACATAACTTCCCTTATGAAAGAGACAACCAAAAACCTGCAAGGAAAACTGACACTCCACAGATAAACCCACAAACAATACCATGGACCACCGATGTCCATCCGGATATCTCAACATAAAACTGAAATCAAACCTGATACATTATTCAGAATTTGAAAAAAAAAATATTTCTAGTAAATACTGATTCACATACAAGAAACTCAACTCGACAACTATATGAGTGACAACCTATTCATAAGAGTCTCGCTAAGACAATACTACTAAATCAATATCCAGAGTGACTTCAATAATACAAGGGACATACTGACAGTGAACTGGAACCTACTGTTGAAGAAATTGACTGGTGGACTCAATGCACTCAACGACATCCAACACCCTCATGATACACACTGCAATATGGGCATCGATAAACCGAAGGACACAGGGAAAGACAAATAAAACGTAAAAACGTTAGTGTGAGTGGACAAAATCTAATAATAAACTGTATAAATCGCTAAACTGTAGTTTCATGTATTTCCGTTATTTTCTGGAAATAATGCGAATTCAAAATAAATAACTTATATGCAATGGAGGGATAGTCGTTCTGAGCCTCTCACCCGATACGACTATCATTAGAAAACACAAGTAAAATAAATGTGACGGGATCGTTCCCAGACCACCTAACCTGAGTTGATCTGAGTCAGACGAGGCCACCTAACCTCCTCTGACTAAACTATCTGGTGATCAGTCAAATAGCTAGAGCATCGATGCACCTAATCAAACCATCACAAATAAACCTCCACAAATAAAATAATTGAACTCGCTACGACTGTGAAAATAAAGGTTCACTCACAGATTTTGCCGAGATAATTACGAAGTTGAAAACCTGTCGATCGACACAATTATTCATCTGAC
The DNA here is from genome assembly GCA_946800695.1 of Geum urbanum. NCBI lineage: Eukaryota > Viridiplantae > Streptophyta > Magnoliopsida > Rosales > Rosaceae > Geum > Geum urbanum. The sequence continues at coordinate 46,835,040 of OX327013.1, forward strand.
ACGCCCGCTAACTCGATATCCTGAAACCACGATTAAAATTAAAATCTGATCATCGGGTTCATACTGAATAGCTTAGAACATAATCTGTTGAGTAATAACCTCGAGAATCTCGTTTACTCGAATAACGTATTTTCTGTTAAATTACTGACTCAACCAAATTCTGAATTCAATTTCCTGTAATCCCACACTTTTAAGAGTCGCAAACAAATTTCGAATATCAAACGACTCGCAATTAAACAGATAATCAAAACGTTCTTTAATATTGTCGTGAATTAAACTGATAATTATCCGATTTAATACTCGAAAAAATTTATCAAACTCAAATCCAAATATGGACCTCACCATTGCATTCGGCACGCAAAAACGAGCGAAACGACATAAAACTTGTCGAAAATTCTACCTCACCGGAGCTCCGCCGCAGCCGGCGACCTGAAACCAATCGGCACAAAAATATTTGACCTATACATCAAATTAAAGATCTCAACATTTCCACAACTTTGTAGTTTAATGCTAAGCCCAATTCTAACCGGAAAACGTCCAAAATTCACAGTGAAGTTCAAAAACCTCGCTGGAATTTCCATTCTCCAATCGGCCACCACCGGCCACAGCAAAAGCCGAGACTACTTGGGATAGACTCACCATTTCAAGGGCTACAAAACCCCCATAAGGTCGACCCCCAACGCCACCGGTATCGCCGCCACCATCTCCGCCGGTGATCCACCTACCAAAAGGAAGAGGAGCTCAAGCCCAATGTTTTGCAAGAAATTTTCAAGCAAAACGGGTCAATTTGACCCGTGGTCAACACGGGTCAACCCAACATCCCAAAATGGAAACTTTTCATTAATATCTCGTATTTATACTATATACATACCATACACATATCAACCCAAATCAACGGTTCAAAACAAATCTGATCAAGATCAGACGGTCACGATTAAATCAGCAATAAAAATAACACTTTTATATAGTTTCACTTACTGACTTCAAAACTCTTTAAATAATTGCTCGCTTATCCAAAAAATCACCGAAAATTCACATGAGCTCAGAATTAAATTCTCTACAATTCTCGTGAAGGAAGTCAACACAAATTCTCGTCTGGTGAAATAGTCGTTAACAACCTCAATAAAGTGACTAATCTGCGATAACGCATAACACAAATCGATAAACGCGTGATTACGATTCGGGTTGTCACAACAAATCTGTTTGTGAAACCAAAACATGGCGAACACTTTAAGTGAACACTTAAAGATTTCAAAGGGTGTAACCCTTATAGAGTGCTGATATAATATGATAATATCTAAAAACAACCGATGTATATAACATCTAACGGGGTGAAATGACCCTTGTAGAATAATTTTCATGGCATGACAAAAATCAATGTAAAACCACGTCTGGTGCAGAATTTCAGGTTGGTCAATAAAACTTGATGTAAAAACATATCAAAAAACGTCACATCTAAGTACAACCATCGACGGGTCGAGGAAAGGCCTCGACGGGTTAAAGGAAACCCAAAATAGATGTTGATTTCCTGATACCAAAATTTCAACGGGTCGAAAATGTGTCGGGGAGGTTACCATCAACGGGTTGAAAAATGTCTCGATGGGTTGAAGAAAAACCTAAAACCAATATACATAAAATGGACACTTTTGGAGACAGGAGCTCTCCTTCGACGGGTCGAAGAGCCAAAATATGTGTACGAGGACCACTTCCGACCAGTCAAAAGTGATTGTGCACAAATTTTTGATGGGTCAAAAATTACAAAAACTGATCCAATAGCTCATCTTCAACGGGTCGAGTGAAATATCAACGGTCGAAAATGCCCGAAAATAAAAAACGGTCCTCTTTTTATGTCTCATTTTTACTGTATCTTGATGTAATTATGCCATATAGAATTGTAAATATTGAACCATACACTGAAACAAAATATGATTCTCGATACTTTCATATACAGAAAACCAGAGAAATTTTATTACTTGCCAACTTTAAAATTACATCATAGATGTTCTTATTCCAAAACCGACTAGAATCAAAGTCGCAAAACATGACTAAAATCAAGTCAAAAATAAAGATAAACTTGATTACATAGCACGAATATGAGCTTAAAACATAGACTACTTAAAAATCACAGTCTCTAGACTTGCTTTTATATCATCTGCTACAATAAGATTGACTTCATCGCAATCTTCTATCTCATAATCTTTAGTGAAGTTAGTCTCATGTGCCAAGTATCGTATATACTTTTTGTAGGCATTTTGAATATCCTTGGGTGCACAACATTGTTTGAATATCCTTTGATGCAGAACATTGTTTGATCGGTCTTTACAATGCCACAAACTTTCAACTCCGATTGAAGCTCAAACATAGCTTGATTAAAAGGATTAATCTTTAGATAATCCAATAACGTTAAATCCCATTGTTCTTTCAGTTCTTGAAGTGGTGCATTACCCACATTATTAAACCTATCTTGTAAAGTCACTCACAAAATCGTGGGATCATTCTTTAGCAAATATTATTTTTGTAGAACTGGATAGATATGTCGCCCCAAAATATAAGAACTTGAGTTGGAGATGGTGGCTCGGTACTAGGTGGTGGTGGCGGTTGAATTGTATCCGTCAGATGTATATCGAGAAGTGCGTTCTCAACATATGGCACCCAACAAAGGTATTCTGCTCCTTGAGGATCAAAGATATCAAATTTAGGTCATTCCGGCTCAATTGATGTCATTTACAAGAGAGACAAAAGATGTAATTAGCTTACCGATCAATAATGCACGATCACTAATCTCAAATTTAGGGAATAAGAAACGTGATCAATTATGTTTAGTCACAAAAATTGATTATCAAGAACGGTGAATCAAAAACTACACCTAAAAACCGTGATAACCCATCACAATGAATCGATTTCATTTCCTTTCTTTCTTTTCTTTTGTTTTCTTTTCTAAACCGTGACTCCCTCATAACCGTCACTTATACTCTATGAATATATGTCCATGAGAACTAGGGTACAGATATGCAATAATCACAAATCACAATATTACAACATAAGATCTAAGGTTTGACAGGAAGTAAGTTTTATTCCTAGATCTATAGATTAACGGTTTAGAAAATTTACCTCGAGGGTGTTATGGTTGGTATAAAAACTTCGCTTAAAAGAAATTTGAAGCGAAAATGTCCACCAATCCGTCGGTGGAGGTGTATTAGAGGTTAGGGTATTTTTCTTTCTTTTCTTCTTTTCGAGCAGAGTGACATTTGTGCACTAAACTCATCATAACTTACTATAGACACATTCTAATTGCAATCTAGAGGATATTCTGAAAACTAGACATCTGGGGCTTTTCGTGCATATGAAGATTTCCTTCTGGTTCTTCCTGAGCTACTCGAAATCTTCTGGCAAAGTTGGCGAATGTGCATAGGCTATAAGATTGAAGTGGTCAATCTCGAATTTTTGGGATGAGAAAATTGTTTTGATTTTTGGCATAAAGCTTGGGGTTAGAATTTTGTGCTCATAGCGTGTCGAAGGAGAAAGTAATTGATAGACTGAAACTGTAAATCTCTCATTGATAGAATGCCTTAAATATGTTGATACAATCTATTATAATAATTGTCCTTATGAAATAGGAATTTTCAGTATCTCTATCTAATCTAATCTGATTAGGATATGAATAACGAATATATCATGGAGGTACTGGATCAAACATTGAATTAGTTTAGTAACTAGATCTCATAACTAGCTAGATCAACCAATTAAGCACCTCCCTCGGGAAAAGAAAACTACCAAACTATTAAAAAAAACATAGAGCACTTCAGATTGTCACACGTGTCTCTCGCACTAAATCAAACGGTAGTGAAGCAATCCTGGTGTTCTTGTATCTGCCTTTTTAAACACTCACTTGCCAAACAGACCTTGTTTTTTTTTTCGTCTTATCTCACTGAGCTTTCACTGTCCTCTCTTTGTACTCTTTTTGTAGCTAAATGGAGCAGTGGGCGCTCTGGTCAGTCACTGCTATCTCTTTCTCTCTATCTAAAAATCAAATCTTTCTCACTCCAAATCAGCTGTTAAATAAACCCGTCAACTCAGTTAAGCTCTTCACTCACTCAGAAAAACACACAATAACAACAAAGCTCTCTCTTTTCTCTTCTCTTCTTCTCTAGTTTTCTGGGGTTCCGGTCGGATGAGTATTTCGGGTTTCTGAGGCCCACAAAAAATGGATCCTCCGCTGATCAACGAGTCTTCCTTCACGGCGGCGTACAGCGTGGCGGGGATGTGGCCCTTCGGCGGCGAGCCGGGTCCCCGGACGTCGAGTGTGGGCGGTGGGATTGGAGAGAGCTCCGGGAATAGAGATGGGTCTCTTGAGGAATCGACTGTGACGGAGCAGAGCGGCGGCGGCGGGGGAGGAGGAAGGAAGAGGAAGGATGAGAGCTCCGATGATGAGTCTTCTAGGATGATTTCAACTAGTAGTGGCTTGGTGTGTGAAATTTTATTGCTTTTTGGTTTTGCTTTATGTGAATTTTGTGAAGTGAAATGAAGCTTATTTGGTTAAAAAAGGATTAAACTTTGACAGTTTGACTCCTTGAGATGAAAGGAATGAACTTTGAGATTAAAGGAATGAACTTTGAGCTGAAAGGAATTAACTTTGAGTTTTAGGTTTTCATAATTTTTTCTTCATTCAGTGAAACATTCATTGAGTTGGTGAACTGTGTTGTAATGAAGTTCTTGGTATGTCAGCTAACTGTAAAAGTTTGATTCTAGTTGTGTGGGCTTTGGATGTTAATGCTTGCTATATGGTGTTGTGTGTTATGTGAAGTGAGTTGAGACTTATGAGACTGAAAATGAACTGGATGACTGATGAGTTCAGCTATTATTTGTGTTGGACGTTTGACGTTTCCGTTTTTGAACAGAATGATTCTAATGTGAAGCGGGTGAAGTTGGATGGATTGAGAAATGAAGACGGCAATTGTAAAGCTGAAGCTGAAACAAGGTCAGGGGCTGGTGACAAACCAGAAGAGCAAAGCACTAAACCTTCTGAGCCACCCAAGCAAGATTATATCCATGTGAGGGCGAGGAGGGGCCAAGCTACCGATAGCCACAGCCTCGCAGAGAGAGTAATGCATTTTCCGAGCATCAAAGTAGATTTTGACCCTCTTACTATGATTTACTCATTCTATCATGCCTATTTTGGCAGGTAAGGAGAGTAAAGATCAGCGAAAGGATGAAAATTCTTCAAGATTTGGTTCCGGGATGTAATAAGGTATACTGTTCTTTCAATTAGAACTAGTTAGTTGTTACATACTAACTATTTGCAGTTCCATTTTGTTTCACTGAACTTACATATCCTGGTGTATTTTTTTTTATATGAGAAGGTTATTGGGAAAGCACTCGTTCTTGATGAGATTATTAATTACATACAGTCGCTGCAGCGCCAAGTTGAGGTACACGGTTTTGCTTGTCCTGTCCCCATGTGGCTCTATCTTTGCTAATTGGTACATGATTTGCTTTAAACTATTTAGCCTAATTGTCTCTGTTAATTGGATTCTGTAGTTCCTTTCATTCAAGCTTGAAGCAGTCAATGCAAGGGTGAACATGAAACCCTCTATTGAATCTTTAGCTTCAAAGGATGTAAGTCTATTGCACTTCTATTACTTTCAGTATTGCCCTTGCTGATAGACGGTGCTGCCTTTTATGGATGCAAACATTTTTAAGAGGTTTCTCGTTAGTAGTCATCACGGCTTACCTATTTTTTACTGGTCTTTAATCACACTTGTTGATCTCTTTTGGGATCTAAAGTTTATTTAAACTAAATGAGTGAGATTGAAATGCACCACCATAGTTCTCAGGAATGCATTTCCTTCTATCATCATCACCTTGCCATATCCCCATCTCAACATTCTAAGACCTTATCTTATTTGGTGGACATGTTTGACTTGTTGAGTAATCCTTAGACTATGATATTATCTTACCTTTCAACCTGGTGTTTCAGATACCGATCACACCGCCATTTGATGCTGTAGGATTGTTATTTGGATCCCACTCACCCAGGGAGTATGCCCAAGGCTCGCAATCCCAATGGCTGCATATGCAAGTTGGTGGTAGTTTTGAAAGAACATCATGATTTCATTTCGAGGGATCGACTCTTCAAGTCCAAATCGGTGTGTGATGTGCCCTTTTGGCAATATCTGCTGTAACAGAATAGTACTCGGTATGTACTAATGTAGCGTGGTTGATCATTTTATTCTATGTAGCAGTGAGAAAAAGGAACTGATATCATTTCCATTCAGTCGAACTTTGTAACAGAAGAAAGTGCATAAATTGTATACTATTTGTGTTATCGAGTAAATATTGTTCCGAGAAGTAACTTGGGATGAAACAAAATCCAAAGTGAAGGATGAATATAATATCTTTCATATAAGAAACGATGACGAACAACAGATCTATGGCTAGATTTGTATAAAACACAAAGAATGGTAGGACAGGAGCCCCAAATTAACAACACAACCTTGAAACAGAGCCAAACAACTTCACACTGTAGAAAGCCAAAACCTAACGCTACTGCACAAATCTGATATTGATCTGCTCAACACTTGAAAAGATGTTGACGGTGTTGAAGAATATGCCCACGTGAGTACAAAAGACCCAGGCAAGTGAGTATTCAAAGCTCCAGAGGCAAAGGTTCTCTTGCGTAAAATTCACCTGAAAGTGGACAAGTTATAAGTCCTCGTGGAGCCACAATCACCCTGCTGAGTCAAAACTTTGAGTATTACAGTTAGTTGTCATAGACACTGTTAGTTGCCTTCAACAGACCCATCAGACTCACTTTGAATGAGGGTGCGAGCGGAGAGGTATCAACTCAACCTGAGTTTGTCAGTCATCTCAGCTCACTGATATCCCATGAGTGCCCAACACATGAAAAGCAAGATCCTTCACCAGCTGTTACAATCTGACCGAAGACATGTAGATCAATTAACTTTTGCAGCTCTATCTTTAGACAATGTATACCACTCTTGAAGCACTGCTTGTTGAAGAGCACGGTGTTCGGCCTCCTCTGCAGTCAACTTTGTCAAGGTTGTAGGTCCCTTTTTCTTGCCATCTTCCTCCTCCTCCTCCTCACCATCCTTCTTTTTCTTTTCTTTCTTTTTCTTTGTCGTAAACATATTTTCCTCATCACTGCTTTCTTCTCCTTCTTCTTCTCCTTTTTCTTCTTCCTCATCATCAGACTTGGGAGTCTTTTTAGGTTGGGCTGCCTTTAGCAAGGCTATTCGTTCCATTGAGATCCTAAGCCTCTCAGCAGACGCCACCTTCACCTCATCTTCAGGCATGTACTCAACACCCCCATCAGTGAGATCATCCAACCAGCCCTGTAGATCTGATCCGATCTCCTTTGTAATTGAAGCATCAGAAGCTCGGACAACAAATTTGCAAATCATGGTCGTAGTCTCATCACCAAGATCGACATTCCGGCTCACTTCACTAGCTCCAAAGATCATCATGCCCAAGAAGCCCCCATACCACGTCTTTGCAGCAAGACAAAGCTGTTCCAGGGAAGAAAAATCAATCAGAATTTGATTGGCTGTTTGGCTGGCCAAAACGTTACACCAGGCCATAACAGAATTCCAGGAGAACTGAAACTACAATTTGTTACTAAAGTCCCAACTATACACAAGGATTAAAAAACAGATCTATTTCACAGTAAAAAACGTACACAATGAATAATGAACATTACCTGAAATCCTGCCACTGTTCGGATTACATGTGAACAAACTCTGTGGAATGGCTTTGATGACAATGATTTGAGCCCACTTAGGAAAGGAGATGACCCATACTGCTGAGCAGCAGTAGCCTTGAAGCCACTTCCTTCATACGTATATGTACCAGTGTACTCAACTATGGCCGGTAAACTAGGCCACAGACGGAAAAACTCAACTGGCGAGATTTTATGTGGGATGAGTAGTTCGGTCAAAGGAATTTTGTATGGCTGACACCTCAAAATGACTGGCTCTCCCAGTTCAGGCCTTAAACTTCTCTTCTGTCTCATGATTTGTGGATCTTCTTCAGTGTAGTCACCTTCATAATCTGAAGCTGCACCACTTCCGTAAAAGGGGTAGTATAAGACTTGAACCCAAAGAGCACATCTTTCAAAATGGGAGACACCCACAGTTACACTGCAGAGCACTGGATCCTGGGATTAAAGGGGAAAAAAATGTAACTTGTTCACCTATCTCGATGCCAAATATGAAAAATTACAATAAACAAGGTAAAAGAGCAAACATAGGTGATGGTAAATAGCTGTGCACTACAAAATACAATAATACATAGTTGCCAAACTTCATTACAGAGGCAAGAGATGAAACCTGAGAAACAAGGTTACGCAATTGTCGAACTGCTTGTGGAGACCCATCCATAAAATATAGAGAACCAGATAACCCAACTCGAATATCAACCCGGTTGAGTTCAAGCTCAGTTAAGTTTAACACCTGCACAATCATCAGCAAGGAATTAGAACCATCACCAGACAATCAGAACTATCTGCCCAAAAGTAACAGAAAAAGTCAATTTAAGGTAAGAAGGTGGCTTGACCTTCATATGCAAAGATACCCTTCCGTCACTAGAATCTGCCAAATGATATGCTTCAATGTAGCAGGGATCACTGCTACCAGTCAAAGTAGTTGCAGTAGGCGGAACCTTGAGTAAAGTAGATTCAACTCCTTTCGTCAATAGAAGGGTTAGTTCACTAGGTTCTGGCCTCCAAAGCTCTAGAATAGCATTATGAACCAATCCTTCTAACTTTCTGTCCTGAGCGGCAGCTACTTCGTAGAACTGAACAGTTAGCTTATGGTGACTGAATGGGTAATCACCTCTGGCTTCTGTGACTCCTGGCCACCTGACCAAAGTAATCATTATCACGATTAAACTTCAATACAAGAGAGTAAAAATCAACTGAACTCTGCCCCATGGACGTCCCACATACAGATTACGAAGATATAAAAATTGCATACCTGTGTTCTGGATGGGTTGAAGTATACTTGAGTCTCTGCAATATCATACGGCATTGATGCTTGTTTACAGAATCTGCCATACTACTGTTCCTGAACTCTTCAAGTTCTTTAGTCAATAACTGTCCAGCCCTAAGGTTACGTGATCCCATCCGCTGAGCACATAATAGAACTGCCTGAACGTCTAGAAGCCTATTTGACGAATCTGTAGATGAATCTACATTGAACAAAACCTTGTGGATATTCGAGATAATAATGTTCAGTGGATCCTCAGGATCATCAGCCAGCAGAGGATCCAAACCTTCTAGGTCTATGTGCTCTGAAATAGCCCAAATAAGGCGAGCACATACTCTTGGGGTATTCACCTGCCAAATTGACAGAAGTGTTAAAATGGGGATGCATACCAATTCAGGCTTTTAAAATAAAAAATGAAAGAACATTAACAACTTCGCCACTCAAGTAGTACAATGAATTTAACAATTGTCTCCCTTTTAAGTTAGCAACTTATACTCACAGACAATATATGCAGGAAACACCCAGGACTATTAACTGTGGAACACAGACTTAGATTCCACAAGAGATGGAGAAGTCATTTTTGAAACAGACAAAGACACAATTTTCATGATCTGAGATACTGAAATGAACCACTAAACACTTTATCAACAGAGTATGATAAGCTTCAGTAAGTGTCCTCTATAGAGTGACTGCCAGCATGCTAAACCGTATTCATTAAAAGGAGTTGCGTACCTCACGTAGATCTTTCACAAGTTTGTGCTGTATGTTTTGCAACCTTGTCTCATTTAGAATTTGGTCCTGTGATGCCCCGTCTTTAACTCTTTTTACACCTCCCCTTGTATCATAGATATGACACAGCCTAACAAGCAACTTCAAATAGCAATCAATTGCATAAGTCCGGCCATCACAACCCCATTTCACACACGGTCGACAAACCTCCACCACTTCAAGAGCAGGCTCCGTCCAATTTAGTGCACCATAACCAGTTCCATATGCCAAGGCTCCAATAACCCTGCTCTCCATCCCAGAGTTCTTTTGTTCAGGCAAAGGTAGAGACAACTGAAAGCAACTTTCTACTAAAGATGCCACCAACTCCTCCCTAAATAACGTCTTGCTCGTCACACTATTAAGATCATCTTTTATTCTCGCATCCTCAAAAAGCGAGGCTATATCGGTTCCAGCAAGAGGCTTCTGGCCTCTCCGGACACTCTCCTTTGCAAAGAGATCAACACACAAAGCTGTTCGACAAATACATGCTAAAGCGTGCATACGATCTGATTCTGCTCTCAAGTTTCTCACCATAAGAAGCAGCCTCTTAAACAACGAAACCTACACAGCATATCTACCACCATTACTTACAGTCTAACAGAATTTCTAATTCTTACAGAATCACATTTTCCGATGATAATTCAAGTATCCAACAGTCAACATTTAACTAAGCATACCTGCATATGAAGATCGAGAAGATGAAGATTCGTAACAACAGCTCTAACAATACTCTCCCTAGCCGAAGCAAACTCCTGCCTATCCCAAAGTGTGAGAATCGCAATAATCGACTGTGAAGCCCACTCCGGCTTCCCACCAGGAACATCAGCCAAGTACAACATATCAATCCCCACCTCAAAAATCAAAGCCGGATCCAGTGATGACGCCAGAAACGGCATCAGATGCGACACAACATCCGAAACTCCAACCAACCTCTCGGCATTGCTGTCCACTACCTTCCCATTAGCTCCGCCGCCGGAGGAGGAGGAAGACTTGGAGAGCTTCCTTATGACCTCGACGGAGCCGGACGCGACCGCCTTGACGGCGTAGACGATCGGAAACACGGTGGCTCTGAAACTCTCCACCGGCAAAACCAACGACCTCGCCATCAACGAACTCCGCTTCTTCCACACGAAGTCCACCATCGACGAAACCCAATTGGATCGAATCGCCAGCGAGTTTTCGCTGTCGACGAGCTTATCTCCGGCGAGTCTACTCATTCTCTTCGTATCAAACTCCTGAAACAACCGCCCCACCGATTCGAACGCGACCTTCGAAACGGCGTCGGATCCGTCGAGCATGTTCTGCCCGATCCGGGTCCACCATACGGAGACCTTGTCGAGGAGGTTGACGTTGTTCTCGCACAGCGTCACGAGGTCGTCACGCGCGAGGATGCAACCTAGGGTTTCGGTGATGGAGAATCGGAGATTGTCGCTCGGCGAATCGAAGCAGTTGTCAATCTCCTTCTTCGTGTCGGAGATGAGGCGGGAGAGACGGTAGGAAGGGATGGCGGCGAGGATGGAGACTGCGGCGGCGCTGACGTCAGGGTCGGGGAAATCAAGATCCGTGAGTACGCCGATGCAGACGGTGTCCCAGAGGTCGGCGGTGAGGCGCGTGGAGCGGATGAGGTCGAAGGCGAGCTTTTTGCAGACGGCGGAGGCTGGAGAGGCGACGATCTCTTCGACGGCGGATTTGGCGATGACGGAGATGTCGCGGCCGGCGGCGGATTGCTGGAGGGCTTGGAGGAGAGCGCCGGATTGGCGGAGGGCATCGTTGGAGCGGAGGTCGGCTTGGATCTGAGCGAAGAGTATGTCCATTGTTGTAGTAGAATATCGTCTTAGGGTTTCGTTAGGGTTTGTGAGGCTTGGGCATTAAGTAAATGAGCTCTTGCTGCTCCACTGAGAGGAAGAGAGAGACTAGTGTGCCTGGCTTTTGCTGCTCTGCTCCGCTGAGAGAGTGACTAGAATTGCAGCGACGATGAGTTTACAACTCCGACTTAATTCATGTATTGCCGTATGTATCTTACTTAATTAAATAAATATAATTTGTTCGAAATATTTATTATAAGAGATTGTATCAATTTGTATTTAAAGTATCTTATTAATGAAAAAGTAAATTTTTACGCTCTACATTTTTTTTTTGTAACACATTATCAGTAGTTCTCTGGATTGATAGACATCACCATCAAAGTAAAGAAAACTTAATCTTCAAAAACAGCCTCCAAATCGCCGCTGACCTCCACTATTGTTGGCCTCTCCTGGTATGATTTTGGCAATCTTCACACAAGTACAAACTCCTCAAAATCTTTCTACGTCGTTAAGATTGCTCGACTTCCGAATAACTGTTTCAGACGAGCTTCAACATCAAATCGATCAACAAGTGTACCGGTATCACAACACTCATCGAGATAAACTTTTCTAAACCATCGATCTCTAAATCTAGGATCAAACTTACTTACCGCAAAATCTTAAAACTAAGTTGATGATAATTTTAATATGAGTTGTTTTATATTACATTTTTACCCTAATTCATATGGACATATATCCATACCCTAATTGGAAATCAATTATATGTGACAGCTAGTCACGTTAGCTAGGTGTGGTTTTTGCTACCTTTTATAATCTATTTTGTGACCATATATCATGGATAACGTTCTTATTCAATAAAACTTGAAAGTTTTTTTTATCGTAGTCTTTGATCGTTATTGATAAAAACATCTCTGTGTATTTTTGTAGATGAGTTCGAATGAACCAATTAGGCCGGAATTCGACATCCTTGACCTTTAAGACAAGGAGTACTACCATTGAGTCTCAGATATAGAAATTACATTTATCGGAAAGAGACTGACCAACACCATCAAACTCTCTGACTAAAATTGCAGCGATGAGTTAACAACTCCGACTTAATCCATTAAATTTTTCTTTTAATTTGAACCGTTTGTTTGGACATGCAAGCCCAATTGTCAGTGGGCTGGGTATGAGATTTGGACGTGAGCTTAGGCCCAAAGGTCTAAATCGATTTTGCGGGCCTCAAACTCTTAACTGGGTTTTGAAAGTCTTTGCTTAGCTAATTGGTGGCTAGCTGGAGGAACATGCATGCACGATTGCACGTTATAGGTGAACCGGAGCGATCAGAGTATATACGACTGTGGGAGAGAAGACTCTGTGTCATGTACTTGAATTATTTTTCCGGATGGTTAACTTCAGAAAATCAATATACTGAGATTAGTTGCTAATTATTGATGAAAGTGAACATTAATCAAGGTGTTTAACATCTCTGCAGCACAAGACTTTTTTTTCCTATAAATCTATGATACTCGAGGACATGTACTGCATGCCAAAGTTGTTTAGAAATGCCATTTCCATAATGGAGTATTCGCCTTTAGCAACAACACAGTGCCGTAACCTTTACCAAAACACATAAACACCTACAGCTCCATCTCTTTCCTCCCATTCAATCTTCCTTCTATATTCCATTCAACATGGGACTTGCCACGGGAATTGCAGAGAACATCTTGGGCAGGCTAGCCAGGTACGCTACTGAAGAAGTTAGCTTGGCTTGGGGTGCAAACCTTGAGCTAAATAAGCTCATTAACACCTCAGAAGCCATCAAAGCGCTGTTGAAGGATGCCGAGGAGAAGCAAATAAACAATCCCCCGATCACTCATTGGCTGGGAAACCTCCAGGATGTCTGCAACGATATTGAGGATGTATTGGACGACTTTGAATTTCAGAAGCTTCAACGAAAAGTGCTCATCAACAAAAGCCAGAGTAGTAGAGCCAAAGCAAAGGTACGCCAAATCTTCTCTCGTTGGAATCCAGTAGTGTTTAACTTCAAAGTGGGTCATACACTCAAAGAGATTAGAGTGAAACTAGACGACATTAACAAGCAAAAAAATGAATTCTCTCTCGATACAGCTGCCAAAACTTCTCATGTGCCTTCAACAGCATAAAATAGGAGAAGGATGACCGACTCTATAGTGCAGCCTTTAGCTATTATTGGGAGGGATGAAGATAAAAAAAAAAAATCAAACATCTCTCGAGTGACACTAATCACTCAAGTGATGACAAGAATTTGTCTGTTATCTCAATTGTTGCTCTAGGAGGGTTGGGAAAGACTACACTTGCTAAATTGGTGTACAATGACAATGTTGTTGAGGAAAACTTTGAGAAAAAGATGTGGATCTGCGTCTCAGAGAATTTTGATGTTCAAACGTTGGTCGATGACATTATTGTTGCTGCAACCGAACAAAGGTGTGAATATCCAAGTCCCGACCTTATGAAAAAAGGCTTATAACAAATATTAAGGAATAAAAAATTATTGTTGGTGTTAGATGATGTTTGGGATACGGGACTACTGGAGTAACATCTATTAAATGGTGAGAATTAAAAATATTGTTAGAAGTTGGAGCCAATGGGAGTAAAGTTATCGTGACGACACGAAATCAAACAATTGTTGTACTGATGGATTCAGTGTGCACGCATGACTTAAAAGGTCTCAATGATAAGGATTGCATCTCCTTGTTCATGACAAGGGCATTTAGGAAAGGAGATGAGAAACATCATCCACACTTGGTAAAAGTTAGGGAAGAAATTGTGGAGAAGTGTGGAGGGGTTCCTTTGGCCATAGATACTCTTGGGAGTATGCTACATTCAAAGAGGGATAAGCGTGATTGGGTGCGGGTAAGGGATGACATGTTGAGTCATTGAAATTGAGTTACGATGCATTGCCACATTACCTCGAGCCTTGTTTTGCATTATGTTCGTTATTTCCAAAAAACTTTGACTATAATAGTGAAGTCATTGTCTCATTATGGATGGGACAAGGTTATCTTACATTCTCCTCACCCGGAGTAATCCAAAATTTTGAAGAGATGAGGATAAACTATGTTAGAGAATTTTGTTCAAGATCACTTTTTCGAGTTGAGATTATGTAAAACTGCGGTGACTTTTAAAATTCACAACCTAGTTCACGAGTTAGCAATCTCAGTGACAACAGTTGGGTACTCCACGATTAACAGTCGTCCCATAGATGTTTTTGAAAAGATTCGTCACGTATCAATTTCAATAAAAAATTTGCCTGAAGATGAGAATTCAGTTCCCGAATTCATGCTCCAATCAGACAAGCTACGGACTATTTTGTTCTCTGATTTAGAGAAAGGCGCGATCAACATTCTTGGTTTCCTAAAGACATGCATCTCAAAATTTATGTACATACGATTTATAGATCTGAGCAAATCTACTGTTGAGGAAATATGACGCAGCGGAATGTATAGGTTATCAAGCGATTAACCTAGAAAGAACCAAGATAAACTGGAATCCACCAGAGTTTGAGAAAAGTTCTCGTTTTTGATTAATAATATGAAAGATGCGTCTAGCAGCCACAAAAGGCGCTTAAATACTGAAACAAAACCCTAGGGCGATAACAAGCGGGCCCACGGGCGAAATAAAAATAAATCCAAAAATAAATAAAATCCTAAAAAGGCCCAAAAACACAAAAACACGTTTTTCGAGGCCTAAACGGCCTCAGATCGAAAAACGGAGCATAGTCCCCATATAGCTATGCTCCATGGGGACCCACTTTATTTCGTCGTTCTCTTTCCGGAAAGGTATTATGCGCCCAAATCGGACACCGTTTGCCAGACCTGCAGTTTACCGGTTTTACCTTTCCGACGAGCAAGCTCTTCTTCAATCTTCCACGCCATCTGTTCTACATCAAAATACCAAGTTCCATTGGTAACCTGAGTCACCTTAGATTTCTCTTCATAAATAATAATAAGAAGATAAGAAGGCTCCCCAATTCTATTTGCAAGTTGTTGAAGTTGGAACATTTAGACTTCGGAGGTTGTGAGTCACTTGAGGAGTTACTCATAGACATAGGCAACCTGATCAACCCCAGGTACTTGTCGATAGGTACACAACAAGAGTATTTGTCGAAAGGAATATTCATAGCTCACGACAAGCTTCATACTTTATTGTTCCAGATTTGCATCCTTCTCAAATCTTTGGGGGAAGTATTCGAGTGCCCACTTAACCTCCAGCGTCTAGTTATCCAGGAATGCGAGAATCTGGAATCCTTACCATCCAATTTGAAGAACTTGCAAGCATTTGACACTTTAATCATAGATGATTGCAAGAAGCTCGAGTTAGTGAGGTCGGGACAAGACATTCGAGGTCTTCAGTCTTTCCCTCTCGTGGCTTCAAGCTTGGAGGCTCTGCCCGACTGGCTTCATGAGTCTGCCAACACTTTATGGAGCATAACAATAGCAGGTTGTGATAACCTCGTGACACTTCCGAAGTGGATTATTGACAGGGTATCATTTTTTAAGACAAGGAATGAATATTGGATATCAAAAATTACTCTATACGATGGAGATTTAAGTGACTGTGATCAACACCTTGCTCTTTTCGATCGAGAATTTAGGTGACGTACTGCCAAATGGGGAAGGTGAAGCAGTGCCGAAAGTGTGATGCAGAATAGGTAGCTGGTGGATATGTATGTGTAATTGAGCCTGGTTCAATGTATCACTCCCCTGCTGTGGTGAAAATAATTGGATCATCTATAAACCACAACTAGAAACTGCACAATTAACCTACCTACGTACCATGATAATTGATAAGAAGAGTAATGATCGGATGTCGAATTTAAACAAGCAGCAGGCAATGTTCCAAAATAGTTGACTGACTTGGGCATCAAATTTCATTCGTCTCTTAGCGCGCTGCTGATTGCATATTATGCGATGCTTAATTGCCTACCAACTTTGAACATACTTGAGATACTTCAGAGAGCTAGAAGAAGAGAGTCACATGGGCACTCGAATAGACTTAACAGTAACATTTTAAAGTGGTCTTGCAACAGTTGAATCCCATATTGAAAATGCATGAAGTAATCACCATTTGAAAAACCCTCGTCTCGGGGCACACATAGCCTGCCTCTGAACAACAATGTACCGTCGTCGCTCAAACGGAACTCTGTAGGCACACCACTCCGTATCATGGTCTTCTTACCTAACAGGTAAGGATCTGAATCCTGTGCCTCCCGCACCTAATCAACCAACACTGATCGCACCTGAAAGCTAGCCAACAAGGCTCCTTCATCATCATAGTCAAACACAGCACCCGTAGCTCGAAGCTCGGCTAACATCGACACTCGGGTCACACACATGTGGAACAATGAGGCTCCCGATTTCCGGCTAAGCGCATCTGCCACCACGTTAGCCTTCCCCGGATGGTACTCGAAAGTGCAATCGTAGTCGTTAATCAACTCCATCCATCGGCGTTGCCTCATGTTCAGATCTGGCTGCGTTCACACACAGAGCTGAAGTATGAGGTCTCAATAGCGCGCAGCAGATCAGACCTTCACCTCTTCATTTTATTAGCTACGTACATATTATAGTCCCATTTCTGAAGCTTATTAGTTCTTTAACAAATCATGGAGCAAAGAGAGAGTCCAACTTCACGAGGATCCTTCGAGGAAGAAGCTTCAAGATTTCTCGTCAAAGTTTCATTCTGCGTGTATAGGTCTATCAATAATTGACACAGCTCAAAGAAAGACCCAACACCGGCTGAGGACACAAGAGCATCAATTGAAACATCATGCATGTGGGATCGATCGATATAACTCCTCTATCTACTATCACTGTGTATAATAACTTTTACACGTAATAAGTTAAAAGGGATCACGATACAAAAGATAAGACTCACTTGGGTGGAAAGATTGTGTTCATACTTCAAAATTCACACCCCCTGTGTTTGATATGTAATGCTCAAGCACCACACAGCCCTTACTTCACCCAGACACATAAACACGACTCGATCTATCTCCTTTCGTTCTTCCTTTTGATTCCAATCACCATGGAGTTTGTGAGTGGCGTTGCTACGAATGTCGCCACTAGGCTAGCCTCCTACGCTGCCCAAGAAGTTAGATTGGCTTGGGGAGCTCAGCTTGAGCTAAAGAAGCTGAATAGAACCATGTTGACCATCAAGCTCGTGTTGGAGGATGCCGAGGAGAAGCAAATAAACAATCCCCTGATCACTCATTGGCTGGGAAACCTCAAAGATGTTTGCAACGATGCCGAGGATGTATTGGACGAACTTGACTTCCAAAAGCTTCAACAACAAGTGCTCATCAACAAAAGCCGGAGTAGTAGAGCCAAAGCAAAGGTACACCAAATCTTCTCTCGTTGGAATCCAGTTGTGTTTAACTTCAAAATGGGTCACAAACTCAAAGAGATTAGAGGGAGATTAGATGAGATTGACAGGGAAAAGAGCCAGTTTTCCCTTGATAGAGCTGTTGAAGCTTCTCATGTGCCTCCAAGGGTGCAGGATAGGGAAAGGATGACCGACTCTATAGTGGAGCCTTTAGCTGTTATTGGGAGAGATGGAGATAGAGAACAAATAATCAAACATCTCTTGAGTGACAGTACTAATCACTCGAGTGATGATGATAATTTGTCTGTTATATCCATCGTAGGTCTAGGAGGGTTGGGAAAGACTACACTTGCTAAATTGGTGTACAATGACAATGTTGTAGAGGGGAAGTTTGAGAAGAAGATGTGGGTGTGTGTCTCAGAGAACTTTGATATTCAAAACTTGGTTGAGAGTATAATTGTCGCTGCAACCGAAAAAAAGTGTGAATATCCAAATCTAGACCTTATGAAAAGGGGTTTACAACAAACATTGAGGGGTAAGAAGTTCTTGTTGGTGCTGGATGATGTTTGGGACTTGGGATCTACAGGAGTAACATCTAGAAAGTGGCTAGAATTGAAAACATTGTTAAAAGTTGGAGCCGATGGGAGTAAAGTTGTTGTGACGACACGAAATCAATTAGTTACTTCGTTGATGGATTCTGTGCACACACATAGCTTAAAAGGTCTAGATGACGAGGATTGTATCTCCTTGTTCATGAGAAGGGCATTTAAGAAAGAGGATGAGCAACTCTGTCCAGACTTGGTAAAAATTGGGAAAGAAATTGTGAAGAAGTGTGTAGGGGTTCCTTTGGCCATAGATGCTCTAGGGAATATGCTACAATCAACGAAAGAGCAACAAGATTGGGTGCAGATAAGGGATCACATGTTGAGTTCTGGAGGACATGACATAACTATGCGGGTATTGGAGTTGAGTTACAGTGCATTGCCATCTTACTTGAAGCCTTGCTTTGCCTTTTGTTCATTGTTTCCAAAAGATTATGTATTTGAAAGTGTTGACATTGTTTCATTATGGATTGCACAAGGTTACCTTACATCTTCATCCGGAGTAAACCAAAATTCTGAAGAGATTGGGCTAAACTATGTTAGAGAATTTTGTTCGAGATCACTCTTTCAAGTTGATATGGAATATAAAACCTGGGCGAAATTTAAAATTCACGATTTAGTTCATGATTTAGCGATCTCTGTGGCAACAGTTGGCTACTCCACAGTTAACCGTCGTCCCATTAATGGTTTCGAAAAAATTCGTCATGTGTCAATATCTGTAAAAGATTTGCCTGAAGATGAGAAATCAGTTCCTGAATTTATGCTCCAATCTGACAAGCTACGAACTATCATGTTTACTGATTTAAAGAAAGGTGGTGCGATCAACATTCTTCGTTTCCTAAAGACATGCATCTCAAGATTTAAGTACATGCGGGTTATAGATTTGTGTTATTCCACTATTGAAGAAATACCAAGTTCCATTGGTAACCTGAGTCATCTCAGATTTCTCTCCTTATTTAATAATGAGAAGATAAGAAGGCTCCCAAACTCTATTTGCAGGCTGTTGAAGCTGGAATATTTAGACTTGGGAGGTTGTGAGGCACTCGATGAATTACCCAAAGACATAGGCAACCTGATCAACCTCAGGCTGTTGTCGATAACTACACAACAGGTGTATTTGCAGAAAGGAACATTCAGAGGTCTTTGCAAGCTTCAATATTTAATGTTTCGGAGTTGCGTCAATCTCAAATCTCTGGGCGAAGAATTCAAGTACCTCCTTGACGTTCGTGTGCTGGCAATTGACGAATGCGAGAATCTGGAATCCTTTCCACTTAATCTGAAGAACTTGGCAAAATTTGATACTTTAATGATAAGTGATTGCAAGAAGCTAATTAGATCGGGACAAGGCTTTCGAGGTCTTCGGTCATTCACCGTCGGAGATTCAAGCTTGGAGGCTCTGCCTGACTGGCTTCATGAGTCTGCCAACACTTTACAAAGCATACAAATAGCAGATGACGATAATCTCACGACACTTCCTGAGTGGTTGGAAGAATTGAAATTGCTGGAGGTACTAATGATTTTCAATTGCTCCAAATTGTCTGCTTTGCCACAAGGATTGCATCGCCTTACTTTCCTAAGAGAATTGATTATTAGAAATTGTCCACAATTGAGTAGAGGATGCAAGAGGCAATTCAAAGGTGAGGAATGGGCCAGGTTCGTGCGTGACCTAAAAAAGATTCAGCTCGACGACGTCGTCTCTGACGATGAAGAAGATGAAGGTGGCGATGAAATCATCAATGAAGACTAAAGTTAAACAAGTCGAAAAGGTAATTTTAACAGTCTACTAACGACTTGACTTACGTCTTCAAACTTCTTCATATATTCGTAATATCATGATCAATTCTCGTCTCTGATCTATTCTATGCATTGTTTTAGGTGAAGAATATGACAATTTGAAGATGCTGTGGAATGAACTGGTATGCTGCGCCATCGCTGCTGTTTGGGACTTGCTATTCGTGGAATCTGCAATAAGAGTCTGTAAATGAACTCGATGGATGTGATTGTGTGTGATTGACTTTCAAGATTGGTGTGTCATTGTTTGAGTCTTTCCTTTCATTTGATGTTGATTTTCTTCTATTGCAAGTGTGACTCAATAAGTTAAGAATTGTACATATCATTGAATTCTTGTGGTTCGTCTATCTTTACCTATGGGTATCGAAGTTGATCACATTTGGTGAAATGATCGAGGTGTTTCCTCCAAGTGTTAAATTCATAGATTGGAAGACTATTGTATTTATATATTGAATTTGGTACGCATTATGTGAGAAAGTTGAAAACAGCAAGCACGAATTTAAGAAAACTTATTTCTAAACAGAACCATGATAGTCAATCCATACTTGATCTAATGTTGATGATATCTTGGTCTACTTTCAAAGTCTTCGTTAACACTTGGTCTGGGATCGCAGGCATTGCGGCAAACATGTTCAAAGGTAGCTCAGAAGAGCCAGGCAAGCGACTGTTGAAGGCTGTTATGGATACACTGAAAAACTATCAAATACCAAAGTGGAAACAGTTGTTATTTTGCAAACAGTTGACATGTTCGACACACTACAGAATTTGTTCTCAAATATTCGTTCTTCCAACGGAAGTAGGTCGGCCGTGATCTCCAAATCTCATAGCAGATAAGAACTCGACCGGCCAAACTAGATGGAGAAACATTTACTTTATGTTTGTGTATACAAGTACAAGTTAACAACAGAATAATCAAGCAAACACAGACTTATTAACATCATATATAGCTTAGTATTCTAAAGGCCAAAATTGGATCGAAGGCTGTTGACAACATCTTCATTTACGCGAAAGGTCTTGGTTAAGACTTCGACAGGGATGGCAGGTGATGAAGCAAACATGTTCAAGGGAAGTACAGAAGAGCCTGGCAAGTGTCCAACATTCAGCTGAAAGTGAACAAGTCCCATCGGAATCACAAACATCTGCCCGGCACTCAGAACCTTGGAGTAATACACGTTTTTCGTCGTCACAAACCCCATGAGTAGCTTCCCTTTGATGACCACCCCAGACTCACTCGCGCGAGGGTGTTGAGTTCTACAGTAAATCTTCAGTGTATTTACTGGATAGTTTTTGGTTGTTTCAAGTTAATAATCCCTAGTCTTTAGGGAGTAAAGTTTGTGTTTGATTTAGTCTTAGCCAGTAAACCACGATTATAGGAGTATTCTATCGTGGGTTGTTATTTCTCTTTTTTCAGTTGTAAAAGGCTGGTTATAAAGCCAGTGTTTCAATTCAATAACAGATGCTTTTCCTCTAAATATTGTGTGATCGAGGTGTGAAATAGAGAGAGCAAACTTCAACAAGTGGTATCAGAGCCCCATCACAGGGGCCTGATTAGAGAAAGAGAGAAAGAGCTAGAAAGCGTGAGTAAGAGTGAAAACATGGCAGCCGAAGGGAGTTATATACCGGCTCCAAAGTTCGATGGGTATTATGATCATTGGGCAATGACTATGGAAAACTTTCTTAGATCAAAGCAGTTATGGGGGCTGATTAGGCATGGGGTACATGCCGAGATTCAAGAACCTGAGCAAGCAACCTACTCAGTGGCTGTGGAGAGGACACAGCTAACTGAAACCCAACGTAAGCAAATTGAAGAACGAAGGAAGTTGGTAGAAGAACAGAAGCTGAATGATCTCAAAGTCAAAAATTATATGTTTCAAGCTATCGATAGAACCATAATGGAGACCATTCTGGCAAAGGATACAGCAAAACAAATATGGGACTCCATGAAGATGAAGTATCAAGGAACATCCATGATTAAAAGAGCACAACTGCAAGCTCTAAGGAGAGACTTTGAAGTTTTGAAGATGAAAGAAGGTGAAGGAGTCGATGAGTACTTTGCACGTACTCTGGTCATTGCTAACAAGATGAGGATACTTGGTGAGAAGATGGAGCAGATAATGATCGTTGAGAAGATCCTACGTTCTATGACTTCTAAGTTTGATCATGTCGTTTGCTCAGTTGAAGAATTCAATGATTTGGACACTTTAACAATCGATGAGTTGCAGAGCAGTTCCTAGTACATGAGCAAAGAATGAAAGGGCATCAAGAAGAAGAACATGCTCTCAAGGTCACTGAAGTAGAAAGATCAGGAACAAGGGAGGATGATAGAGGTGGATTTAGAGGGAGAGCTCACGGTGGAGGTTTCAGAGGCAGAGGAAGAGGCCGTGGTAGACAACCTGTCAACCGAACTACTATAGAGTGTTACAAAGGCCACAAACTAGGGCATTTTCAATATGAAAGCCCTAGTTGGGAGAAGAACCCGAACTATGCAGAACTTGACGAAGAAGAAGAGATGTTGCTCATGTCTTTTGCTGAATCTCATGGTGCTCAGAGAGAGGAGGTATGGTTCTTAGATTCGGGGTGCAGCAACCACATGTGTGGTAATAAGGTTTGGTTTACAGATCTCAATGAAGACTTCAGGCAATCGGTAAAGCTTGGCAACAACACAAGAATGGTTGTAATGGGGAAGGGAAATATCCGGCTAAATATTGGAGAGGTAAATCACATGGTGAGTGGAGTGTTTTATGTTCCAGAGCTGAAGAACAACTTGTTGAGCATAGGTCAACTACAAGAGAGATGTCTGGCTGTACTCATTAAGCATGGTTTTTGTAAGTTGTTTCATCCATCTCGAGGCTTAATTTTGCAAACTTCCATGACAACAAATCGTATGTTTGTTCCGTTGGCTTCTATCAATTCAAAAGAAACAACATGCTTACAAACTATTAGTGACACCAAGACTCAACTTTGGCACTGCCAGTTTGGACATCTGAGCTTCAAAGGTCTGAGAACTCTATACTACAAAAAGATGGTGAAGGGCCTGCCTCCACTCAAAACTCCAACAAGGTTGTGTGTTGATTGCTTAGTTGGAAAACATCATCGGGGGTCAATACCTAAGAAGAGTCTATAGAGGGCTTCAGAGAAGTTACAACTAGTCCATGCTGACAGTTGTGGACCAGTAAAGCCGAAATCAAACAGCAGAAAGATGTACTTGATCACATTTATTGATGATTTTAGTAGAAAGTCTTGGGTCTACTTTCTTTCAGAAAAATCTGAGGCACTTGGCACATTTAAAAGGTTCAAGAGTCTTGTTGAGAAGAGTCTAGTTCATTGCTATGTTGTCTACGTACTGATAGAGGTGGTGAGTTTACCTCTAAGGAGTTTAGTGAGTATTGTAGTGTGAGTGGGATTAAAAGACAGCTTACTTCCTCGTATACTCCCCAACAAAATGGGATAGCTGAAAGAAAAAATCGTACAATCATGAATCTTATGAGAAGTATGTTGTCTGAGAAGAAAGTGCCTAAGGAGTTTTGGCCAGAAGCTGTAAACTGGTGTATTCACATCCTAAATCAGAGTCTAACATCTGCACTCAAGGAGGTTACACCGGAAGAAGCATGGAGTAATGTTAAGCCTAAAGTTGATTACTTCCGAGTTTTTGGATGTATAGGTCACGTACATGTGCCTGATGCAAAAAGGAGTAAGCTGGATGACAAAAGTTCAAAATGTGTGATGTTTGGTGTAAGTGAAGGAACAAAGGCTTACAGAGTCTTCAACCCAATTACCAAGAAGATAGTGGTGAGCCGAGATGTGGTTTTTAAGGAGAATGAGAAATGGGATTGGGAAACAAGCACTGAAGCAGTGAAGAGGGATGTTATGGAATGGGGAGATGATGATGAAGTAACTAGAAGTGAAGAAGAAGTGGTTGAACCAGTTTCAAATGATGATAGGGAATGAGCCAGTTCATCTTCAACTGGCTCACTTGACAATGCTGCAACGACTCCATCAGAAGAACAAGGAAAAAGAACCAGAAGGCAGCCGTATTGGATGCGAGATTATGAAACAGAAGAAAACTTGTCTGATGATGAGACTTTGATGCAGAATATGGTTCTTTACACAACAACATATGATCCAAATACATATGAGGAAGCATCTTTGAGCCTAAAGTGGAGAGTAGCCATGGAGAATGAGATGCAAGTGATAGAAAAGAATGATACCTGGGAGTTAACTGATTTACCAGCAAGAGCAAGAACAATAGGTGTGAAATGGATCTTCAAAACAAAGTTAAATGAGTGAGGTGAAGTGGATAAATACAAGGCACGCCTTGTGGCTAAAGGGTATGCACAGAGGCATGGAATTGATTACACGGAGATGTTTGCACCAGTGGCTAGATGGGAGACAATCAGAATGATCTTAGCCTTAGCTGCTCAAAGAAAGTGGTGTATTGATAGTTGCATTTTTATGCAACGTTTATGTGCTTAACCGAACCTTATATTTAGTTCGTTTGTTGTGTTTTTAAGCAACTTATTATTGTTATTTATTTTGTAGGTAATTTGATGTAAATAAATAAAAAATGAGTTTTTGAGCTTTCCTAGCTCAACGAGGAGAAGAAAAGGGGTTGTCAAGAGACTAATGGACCAAGTCCAACGTGAAGATGGACTACTAAAGTCCTATGGAATGTGGATTCAGCCCACTTTGTATTTAAAACCCAAACCAAATATGGTTTTATTAATTAAAGGAAGACCAAATCAAACCAAAGAAGAGGAAAAACAGAAAACCAACGTGAGAAGTGGAGAGAGAGAGAGACGTGAAACAAAGAGAGGAGGACGTGATGCAAGCCGTGAGTTGAGGAGGTGGAGACGCAAAGAATAAAAGAGGAAAAACATAGAGAAAGAGGAGGCCATTCGATATTGTGTAATTTTCTATCTTTCTCTCATACTCTTATGGCTACCATGAAGAGCTAAACTCCATTGTTAAGGGGCTGTTTTGAAGCCCCGTTCATGTTTTCTAGATTATTCATGCTTGTTAACTGAAGATTGTTCTTGTTATTCGAATGAGGTTTCTTTGTTGCTTATTTGTTGATGATTCTTATTTGTGTATGCTTTGAGTGCACGCTTAGTATGCATGTTTAGGAATCTAATTCTAAGAAAATTGATGGCTGTTGGTGATCATTACCTTCCTCAAGTTTCAATCATAGAACTCATACATGCTTGGTATAGGAAACCCTAGGTCTAGCAAGACACGACCGTAGTATACTTGTAAAGCCTTGTAGATTCTCAAACCCTTTCTAAATCTTAATGCTTTTCTCTTGGTAAATTCTGGTCCTTGACTTCGGATTCTTTGAGGGATAGACAATATTGATAAGCAAACCTTCAATGTTATAAACGTAAGGATTGGGTAATATGTTGTGTTTATAGCTTTGAATCTTCCTAGGAACTTTCATTCATGACATTAACATGATTTGGTTCTGAATTTGTGGTCTAGACGATGTGACGGTGATGGATTGCACTTCCCCTTAACCATTTTTATCATTGATTTTTACTTTATTGTTAATCTGTTTACTGTTTTAGTTTCGTAATTTGTTTTGCAGAATTTTATTTGACAACCAAACCAACTCCGATTGAATTGAAAATTCGTGTGGTAGTCCGCTACTGTGTCTATAGTGTTTTGTATTAATTTCATGATTTTAGGTTGAGTATAGATATTTTAATTAATTACGTTAGTGTCAGTAGTGGTCGAGGCTGTCAGGTTTCTGACTTTCGCGTCTGTTTGTAGTTTAGAGTATTGAGTCTCATCTTTCCCTGTGGATTGACCCTTATACTATTGTACTGCATTAACAAGCATTTTGAGTTCAATATAGGGTAACTTTGAAGGTGGTTAAACACCGATCATGTGTATACCAACTCGATATCAAAAGTGCTTTTCTGCATGGAGAGTTGGAAGATGAGGTGTATGTAGAGCAGCCACAAGGTTATGAGAAGCAAGGGGAGGAGCACAGAGTCTACAAACTCAAGAAGTCACTATATGGGTTAAAACAAGCTCCTCAGGCCTGGTATAGCAGACTTGAAGCTTACTTTGTTGGTGAAGGATTTGAACGACGCCCAAGTGAACACACTCTCTTTGTGAAGGCTCAAGAAGATAGTGAGATTTTAATTGTAAGTGTGTATGTAGATGATCTGATTTTCATAGGGAGTAGCTTGAGAATGATGGAGGAATTCAAAACTTCAATGAAGTCCAAGTTTGACATGTCAGACTTGGGGAAAATGAAGTTCTTTCTTGGAGTGGAGATTATACAGAATGAAGAAGGCATCTTCATGAGTCAGCGCAAATATGCTTAAGAAGTTCTTGAACGTTTTGGTATGGCTGACTCAAACTCGGTGAAGAATCTCATTGTACCAGGTTTCAAAATGATAAAAGATGAAGGAGGTGTTCTGGTTGACTCAACTCAATACAAGTAAATTGTGGGCAACTTGATGTATCTAATAGTTACAAGACCTGATCTCTTAGTTTGGTGAGTAGATACATGGAGAGGCCTACTGAGGTTCATATGGTAGCTATAAAGAGAGTGTTTTGAGGTACATAAAAGGGACTGTAGAGTTGGGAATTTGCTACAAAAGGAGAGTTGTGAATGGAGAAGAATTGATGAATTTTTCGGACAGTGACTTTGCTGGTGATGATGATGATCGAAGGAGCACCTCTGGTTATATCTATATGTTGAGTGATGGAGCAGTGACATGGATGTCCAAGAAGCAACCTGTGGTTACACTTTCCACCACAGAAGTAGAATTCATCTCAGCAGCTACATGTGCTTGTCAGGGTGTGTGGATGAGAAGAGTTCTTGAGAATCTGAGCTGCAAGCAAAGTAAGTCAACTATGATTTTCTATGATAATAGTTCCGTCATAAAGTTATCAAGGAATCCTGTGATGCATGGAAGAAGCAAACACATTGATATCAGATTTCACTTTATTTGTGACCTCTGTAGAGATGGTGTTTTTCGACTAGGACATTGTAGCTATGAGAATTAGATAGCAGACATTATGACAAAGGCCTTGAAGTTGGACACTTTCGAAAAATTGAGAGGATGGCTTAGGGTGTGCAAGCTGCCAGCAGAAGTAAACTAATTGCCTCAGGCAACTCAGTTTAAGGGAGGAAATGTTGAGCTCTACAGTAAATCTTCAGTGTATTTACTGGTTTGTTTTTGCACTACCACAGTTTGACTCATTACTGGCGACTTTTAAGTCGCCGGCAATGTTTTTGGACATTACCGGCGATTTTTGCCGGAAAAATCGCCGGTAATGTCTTTTTTTTTTTTTAACATTACCGGCGATTTATGTCGCCGGTAATGTATGTCGCCGGCAATGTCTCGATGGTAATGTAAAAAAAAAAAAAAAGACATTACCGGCGACTTCATTTATGTCGCCGGTAATGTCTTTTTTTTTTTTTTACATTACCGGCGACATAAATGTATGTCGCCGGCAATGTCTTTTTTTTTTTTTTTTTTTTACATTACCATCGAGACATTGCCGGCGACATCCGGCGACATACATTTATGTCGCCGGTAATGTCAAAAAAAAAAGACATTACCGGCGATTTTTCCGGCAAAAATCGCCGGTAATGTCCAAAAACATTGCCGGCGACTTAAAAGTCGCCGGCAATGAGTCAATTTCTGGTAGTGTTGGTTGTTTCCAGTTAATAATCCCTAGTCTTTAGGGAGTAGAGTTTGTGTTTGATTTAGTCTTAGGCAGTAAACCACGATCATAGGAGTATTTTATCGTGGGTTGTTATTTTTTTTTTTTTTTCAGTCGTAAAAGGCTGGTTATAAAGCCAGTGTTTCAATTCAATAACAGATGTTTTTCCTCCAAATATTGTGTGATCGAAGTGTGAAATAGAAAGAGTAAACTTCAACACCAGTGTGGTGGCCAGGAGCAAAGTCAACTCTGTTCATTGATATGCCCAAGGTGTTGAGTCCAGGACATTCCCGGCTGTCACAGACACCCCAAGCAGATTGGTTGTGTTCCCTTCTTTGCTTAGTCCGTCAAAGAAGACTCCCGACTTCTATTTGCAAGTTGTTGAAGCTGGAACATTTAGACTTCTGAGGCTGTGACTCACTTGAAGAGTTACCCAAAGACATAGGCAACCTAATCAACCTCAGGTACTTGTGTATAAGTACACAACAAATGTATTTGCCAAAAGGAATATTCAGAGATCTCAACTTGCTTCAAACTTTAGGGTTTCAGATTTGCATTAATTTTAAATCTGGGACAAGAATTCGAGTACCTCATTAACCTTCAGCAGCTGGCTATTCAGGAATGTGAGATTCTAGAATCCCTACCACCTAAGTGAGAGAACTTGACTGCATTTGACACTTTAATTCTAGATGATTGCAAGAAGCTTGAGCTAATGAGGTCAGGACAAGGCATTCGAGGTCTTCGATCATTCAGTATCTTGAATTCAAGCTTGGAGGCTCTGCCCGACTGGCTTCATGAGTCTGCCAACACTTTACAGAGCATATCAGTGGTAGGTTGGAATAATCTCACGATCGAAACTTCCGGAGTGGTTGGAAGACCTGAAATTGTTGGAGGGACTAACGATTGGTACTTGCCCAGAATTGTCTGCTTTGCCACAAGGGTTGCATCGCTTCATTGCTCTAAGAGAATTGAGAATTGGATGCTGTCCAAAATTGAGTAGAGGATGCAAGAGGCAATTCAAAGGTGATGAGTGGGCCAGGTTCGTGCATGACACCAAGATTAAGCTTGACGACGTCATCTCTGACGATGAAGAAGACGAAGGTGCCGATCAAATCATCAATGAAGACTAATGTTAACGAAGTCAATAAGATAATTTTAACAGTCTTTATACGACTTGGCTTGCGTCTTCAAATATTCTTCATACGTTCGTAATATCAATATCAATTTTCTCGTCTCTAATCTATTCTATGCACTGTTTTAGGTGAAGAGTATGACAATTTGAAGATGCCGCGGAATGAACTGGTGTGCTGCGCTATCGCTACTGTTTGGAACGTGTTGTTTGTGGAATATGCAATAAGAATCCGTAAATGAACTCGATGCATGTGAGTTTGTGGGAGTGATTTTAAAGATTGGTGTGCCATTGTTTGCGTGTTTTCCTTTTATTTGATGTTGATTTTTCTTGTATTGCAAGTGTGACTCAATGAATTAAGAATTGTACAATTCTTTGTATTCTCGTGGTTCTTCTTTTTTACCTATATGGGTATCGAAGTCGATCACACTTGATGAACTGAGATGATACCTCAAATATTCAATTCATAGATTGGAAAGCTTGTATTGATATACTGTATTCGGTATACATTCTGTGAGAAAGTTGAAAACAGCAAGCACTAAATAAAGAAACCTCATTTCTAAACATAACCATGATAGTCAATCCATACTCAATCATTAGCAAACACTTTGATATAATGTTGTTGATGATATCTTGGTCTACTTTCAAAGTCTGTTAAAACTTGGTTTGGGATCGCAGGTGTTGCAGCAAAGTCCGTAAACATGTTCAAAGGTAGCTTAAATGATAATCTAGGTGAAATTTGGTCTGCAACTAAGGAAATCAAGATTCCAGCTTCAAAAGTTGATGACAAGTTGGTTTGGTAGGCACCTCAGATGGTGCGTTGCATTTATTCATAGCCTATGATTTTAAACGCAATAAACAAGTGGAGGTTCCTTGGCATAGATGGGTTTGGCGGCAATGCTTTCGTCCTAGGAATTATATTATTATGTGGAAGTTTCTTCACAGTAAAATCTTAATTGATGATCTCTTGTTTCGAAGAGGCTTCTCTTTTGCGTCGATGTGCTCTCTTTGTTGCAGTGCTCAGGAGTCGAGTCATCATTTATTTTCTGAGTGCTCTTTCTCCGTTGAGGTTTGGTCAATTATTCTCCCTCTCTTTAGTGTGGATATTTTTTTTGCAAACATCATCTCCTTTTTTTCATATCCACTATTACGTAATTTTGGTACACAACTATAAATATTATATATGGTGGGGAATGATAGGCACAGGTTTTTATTCAATTTGGGAAGCAAGAAATTCTACTCGGTTTAATGATTTTAGACCTACAATTGCTTTGCTGGTTCGCTCAATCAAGTTGCAAATCAATGATGTTGATCAATGGGGTTTGGGAACCATGCATAATTCAGTTTTAGAGCTTTGTATTTTTCACTCTCTCGGTGTCCACGGTAGGCCGCGAAAAGCGCCAATTATCAAGGAGGTCACTTGGCTAGCTCCTTGTGCTTTTCAAGTGAAAGTGAATATTGATGGTGCAGCTCGTGGGACTTCTGGTCCAGCTGGTTATGGTGAAATTTTTCGTGATCATTTAGGTCATTGTTTGGGTTATTTTGCAGGGTCTATTGATGTTGCAACGGCCTTAGAAGCAAGGCTTCAAGCTATTATTCATGCAATCTCCATGGCTTCGCAAAATGGGTAGAGTTTTATATGGATTGAATCTGGCTCTTCTTTAGCGTTTCATTTTCTCCATAACTCATCTTCCTATGTGTCGTGGTGCTTATATGTTGCTTGGGAGCATTGTCGACCCATTCTTTCATCGATGCAAGTTCGTGTTTCTCATATTTATCGTGAAGGGAATCAAGTTGCAGATACCTTGACCAACTTTAGAGTGGACAATGATGGGTTGCACTGGTGGAACTCATGTCCACCATTTGCTACTGGAGCATTCGTCCGAAATTTAATTTGTCTACCCAAATTTCGTTTTGGTTAATGAACATCAATGCATGGGGCAACGACAAGTTTTCAAACTTCAGCGCGTACGTACTTCTAGTTTGAATAGTTGCTCTTATTTATTGATCATTGCCTTGTACGAGAGGGGCGGAAGGTTCTTTTTTAATCTTCTTGTCCTCTTTTTTCATTGTTTTTCTTGAACTTTGTAATTTTTTATTTATTTCCAATAATAAATTGAATAAGGGGGTGGGGTGGGATCCTAGAAATTGGAAGACCCTTCACTTTCGGGTTTGAGTGTGGGACTTGTTCCCTAAATTGTCTGTCTTCCATAGGCTAATAGCCTAATCCCTTATTCTAAATTTTTAAAAAAATATCATTGCTTGTCTCAGATCATCTATTCAATGGTACATACTAGTGAAAGAGTTTCTGGCAATATGGAGTTGCTGTGGAATGAACCGGTGGTGCTACGTACACTGTTGTTTGGGAGTTGGGGTGTGCTGTTTGTGGAATCTGCAATAAACTCGATGAATATGATCGACGCAAGATTGGTTTTCAAGATTGGTGTGTGTGATTGTTTAACTATTCTCATTTTATGCTGTTTTTTGTTTGTTTGTATTTTCAGTGTGGCTCAATAAATTAAGAATTGTACGTTATCATTGAATCCTCGTGGTTTGTCTATCTTTACCTGTGGGTTTTGAAGTCTATCACATTTGATGAAATGAGATGATACCTCAACTATTCAATTCATATATTGGAAGATTGTATCATACTAGGTGGCCGCCCGCCCCGTTGGGGCGGTGTTACCACTACTGTTTGGGTTAAAAATTCATCTATTTTAATACACTTGTCTCTGCGCGGAATTGTTGAAGTCCTTGACTTGATGTCGAAGAAAGAAGCTTGACAGCTACTTGAGTTTGATCTATGCAGACATGAAAAATGGTTCCGAATCCTCCTCTACCAAGAATCCTCTGTCCATTGTTAGTTATCTCGAGGATCTCCGCATATGTGAAATTCTTTTTTGTTGGCTCTACTTCCATTGCAGCAACTCCTACGAATTAATGATCCAACATTCAAACTGTAGTGAGCACTCAGCTATGAACTGTAGGAATGACTCATAATTATGTGAATGCTAGCTTGACTCAGCATTAAACTTGCACATAGTATTTCAGTTCAACAACTACTTATACAATAATAAAAATATGGGAATGAAGTCTCACCAGGAGGTCTAGGCTGTCTTCTTTTCCGGTAGCAGAATAAAAGTAATACAGCTAATGAGATGATTGAAACTCCTACTATTGACACTGTTATTGGATTAAGTAAACTCTTCTTCTTTTTCTTTTTTTTTGCAAGAAATATTTCCAGATAGATTTGGATTATCACACAACCTGATGAACATGATAGGCAGCAACAATAGTTAGGATTTGATAGTAATAGCTATCTATAATTTAGGCTATATTTTTTCTGTATAATATATCTTCAGTCTCTACTCTCTACAGACAAAAAACTTGAACAACCAATATTACTTACTACATGACTTTCAATGCAGACAAAAAATATGGAATTTGTCTGGCTAAGTTGTTGTTTGATAAATCCCTGTGATCATGAGAAGCTCAGTTAATCAGATGTTGACCAGACAATTGGAATTGGGAGAAATGAAATTCTATTTCTCATATCAAGTGGCTTATATATGTCTACATTCACACAATTTGTAACTCTGTGAAAATTGAAATGAGAAATAATAAGAGATTGCATAATCGAGGCAGTGGCCTCATTACTCAGATAGATCAATTGGGTCTGACCTCAATATCTACATCAAAACACACACAAACCAACCCAACAAAAAAATCAAAACCAAAACAATAAAAATCAAAACTTGATAGTTTTCAAAAAGAAATGAGAAGAAAATTACTGGGTCTTGTAGAACGGGTTTGCTATCATCTTTGGCCGGAACGAATTGAGGCTTTGTGGGTTTCTTTTTTTCTTTTCTAGGTGCCATTGAAAACCCTAAAGTCTGAAGCTTTCATCGTCTCTCTCCGGTGATCGATTTCGTCGGAGAGGAAGATTGCAGGAGATCGAGAGCGACAGAGAGCAAAGTTAGCCCAGAAAAGATGGAGATCGATGTTGGTGACTGATGAGGAACTGGTGAGCCTCGGGTAGTTGAGGTATGAGGTTGAGAGAGAGATCGAGAAGTTTTGTAAGATAGGAGAGAGGAGTGAGTGAGGATGAGGCTGAGGTTGAGCCGTTGAGGGAACAGAGAGGAAAAGATAGGAGAGTGATCTGTGTGTGCGAGATAGAGGAGAGTGATGTGTGAGAGAGAGGAGAAGAAATAGTCGCACGCTTGACAGTTACCTCACACGCTTGTACACTGTTCTATCAACAGTCTAGCAACAGTGCACCAGCTTTGTTATATGGTAAATAAATAGTTGGTGGAGAGCCCAGAGACCAGGCTTCAAATCTGCAAAGACCCATGATTTTAGCATTTATTACTTCTGCTTATTGGCAGCCTACAATACCAAAAAATACATAATAAGCCTAAGCAAATTCTGATCGAGTCAAAGAAAGTCAAAGAGATAACAATGATTCTCTCAAATCACGTAGCAATATCAGAAATACACTGAGAAAATCCTGTGATTAAGCGATCAAAACCAGCTTAAGCTCATGGATGTCATGCAACAATGCTTAGTATCCACTATCAATCACTCTATCAAGCATACTTACTCTATCTGATATAGTACTACAACATCTGGTTGACCAATATGTACTGACACCACTCTCTCAGCTGCTATTATGATTGGGTTATAATAGCATGTTCAGTGACAAACAATAAGTATTTGTTCAACCCAACATAATATTAAATTTATGCATATTTAACAATGAAAATTACCTACTCACAACGTACTATATGAGATGCCATCAAAATATATTAAATTTGCAACCCAGATAACTTCATATGAGAATTGTAATCAAAATATATTAAATTTGCGTCTACTGGATAACCACATTTCAACTGAAGAACCCGACATTGTTTAAAGTAGCATTGGTTACGATCTGCTCACTTTTGGAAGTTACAAATTTCATAAACTGAATATGGTAACATCTTCAAACACAATGCAGACGTCTCAAATTCTCTCAAGCTAGCATCTTATTAGTTACACCTTCTTTAAATTAACAAAAATGAAAACAGATGAACTAAACTTACATGGGTAGGTGTTTGTCCTCGGCAAGAACAACATTGTTAGGCTTGATGTCATATCTGCAAACAAAGATTAGTCAACTACTAAGGTCTCCCATTCCATGAAATACATGTACTTCACAGTCACAGACATCATAAGACAAAATCAATAAAATACCATCTATAAATGTGCATGAACCATTAAGTAACTCCTAACATATAAGACCATGTCAACACTACTCGAAGCACCACTATTCTCTAAAACTGAATTCCTAAAAACAAAACATAAAATTAAAATGTCTAAATTCCTAAAACTGAATATCATAGTCTACGTGTTCATATTTGTGTTGGTCATAGATGTTTCCAAAAATTCAACAAAGTATGTAAAATATATTATATTAAACCTAGTTCTGATGAAGTAGATAGCACTTTGAACTTGAGGAAAAAAAAATCAGGAGAGAGAGAGAGAGAGACCTTGGACTCTTCAGATATGGTGGAGATGCCAACGGAGAGGAGATCGAAGCATAGGAACGACTCCGATGACTCCTGTGCGGTAGAGACGAAATATTTGTAATTAATAAAAAAATAAAAATTAATACAATTCATTGATGTATCAAAGAAAAATCGAGCGAGGGATTGAAATGTACCATTTTGTCAATCATTGATATGAGGAGGCACTAAAAGAAAAGAAAAAGCAAGATTAGAGAGATGAAGATTGGAGCTAGAGTTGAGAGAGGTGGGGAGAAGAA
Source organism: Geum urbanum (assembly GCA_946800695.1). NCBI lineage: Eukaryota > Viridiplantae > Streptophyta > Magnoliopsida > Rosales > Rosaceae > Geum > Geum urbanum. Next base: position 46,869,962 of record OX327013.1, read on the forward strand.
GAGACCTAGGTTAACATGGACAGAAACTTCAAAACGGTGGAAATTACTACACCAAAACTTGGGAGAACTCAGCACAACATTGTTTATTCATTGGTTACAATATATTTCTTGTAAGATGAATGTATTTATGCATATGTATATACTATGTAATTATGAAATTGTTATATATTTTGAAAAATATCCTTGTAAACTATATTTTTTGTATAGTTATTCGGTATATCGTTACTATTATTTATCATAATCTTTAGGCCTTTTTTTGATGTAACTCTGGATAATGCAACATATAATTGTCCGTGACTAAAAACTGGTTCAGTTAAATAGATTCCGACCTGGTTTAAAGATTGACCCTGACTTTTGTTAATTGTCATTGCATAACAGACTCTAACAGGAAATTGTCGTCTTTTAAATATAAATGGCCATTTAGTTTCATTTGCAATCAGCACAATTCTTGGAATGTATACTTTTTCCCCAACATTAGTCCCGGTCAATATTTTTGCCTCTATTACTTTTTCAAATAATTTGGTTACAATTAACCGTGTACCATTGCACAAACCCTGTATTTGACTTAAATTTCTTAACAACATAATTGGCATACCTACCTTTAGAATAAGTTCATGTGACGGCAAACCGCTAAATTCAAGTTTATTCAAAAATTCCATAGGATATAAAAGGCTGTTATCACTGTAGGTAGCAGAATTAAATGAAATTGAATCAGAACTAAAATATGTTCTCTTATCACCAGGTAATAAATCAATTACATATCTATTTATTTCATGTACAGTTGCATTTCTCGGGGTGACAATAGCCCGTTCTCTCAAATAATTGACATCATTGTATTTACAATCAAAATTTGGATAAGTAGCTGTAAAAATTGAGCATATAGGATCAAAAGTTGAATCAGTAAGTAAATCCTCAGGTATATGAATCCAAGATGTATCATGATCATTTGTTGGAAAATTTGATTGTAATCTACCATCTCCTATCTGTAGTATCCATTCAGAAAAATTTTGAATTTCAGTTTTTTCAACGCTTGTTAATCCAGCAGACGACAATCTCATATTTTCAGTTAAACAAAAAACTTTTAGTGAAGGCCACAAATATGAATTATTTAAAGACGCCTCAATAATATCTCCTTTACTTCCTCCTTCTATAACAGGTAAAGTTTGCCTAAAATCTCCACCGAACAAAAATGATTTACCTCCAAACGGTATTTGTTTCCTTCGATCCTTAGAGTTTTCTGACAAAATATCACGAAGAGTTTTATCCAATGATTCAATAGCACATTTATTGCACATGGGAGCTTCATCCCAAATGATCAATTCTGCCTTTTCAATTAATTCTGCGAGTTGTGTTTGTTTATTTATCGAACATGCCAAATCTTTATCTACAATAGGTTTTATTTTAAAACGGGAATGAGCTGTTCTGCCTTTTGGAAGTAATAACGAAGCAATTCCTGACGAAGCAACGGCCAAAATAATTTTTCCTTCAGATCTCAGCTTAGAAATTATAGTATTCCACAAAAAAGTTTTTCCTGTCCCGCCACTGCCATAAACAAAAAATGATTGTTCAGTTTTTTGTTCCACGGCTTTAATCACTTCATCATATATTATTTTTTGAGACATATTTAATCTAGTAAAAAATTCATAATGTTCCTGTTTAAGTGCCTCACAATCAAAATCTAATTCCTCTCTCATCAATTTATTATTCAACTCTTGTATCTTTTCTCCTTTTGGCATTGGCAATTGATGTTCTTTTAGTGAAGTGGATGCCATGTTGAACAATTTTTCAAGTTCGTATAAGACACTATTTTTTAAATCATCCTCATGTATGTTAAGGTTGGGAATGTTGAATTTCGATCGCATTTTGTATACAATATCGTCAGACATACTCAACCATTGCGCATCAAGCAGAGCAAGCGGATTCGAGACTTCACAAAAAAGAATAATAGTAACAAATAATTGTCTGATCTGAGAAGATGTTGCAGTGAACGAAGATTCAAGCAATGCATCAATCCATTCTTTATCATCATCTAGTAATCCGAGTGCCCGACATGCTTCTTGAAAAGTAGAGTAAATAATCCCGTTAACAGTTTTTATTGAATCAAAATTGCGACATCCTTTTTGAATATTTAATAGTATTCGTAGATAATACAATTCACCAGCAATCGGTGGGACATGTGCAATTCTACCAATAACATAATACTGTTTTCTTGGACTCCATACTTTGTCATCCCAAACAAACTTGGAAGGAAACTGAGCATAAGTTAATTCTCTTGCATTCTCATAAACAGTGTTTGCATCAAACCAAGCCGTGAGCATAGTACATTTGGCATCTGGATTTTCCATTACTTGTTCAACAGATTGCCCTTCATTGAAAAAAACATTATGCTCATCTGGTAAATGAATTTTTAAATACTGCACTGCAGGATATCTGGAATGAATTGAAAATTCAAACAATCGCCACACAGATTCATAAGGAGTTAAATACCGACAATTCAAGTAATTTTGGATTTCATCATTCACATTATCTTGAACCAACACTCGAGCTCTATCTGGACCTTTGTTTATATACTTAAATAAATATTTTATTAACATGGACTGAGAGCATGATTCAACATTTATGTGAGCATTATACCTCAACAACAAAATTGGATTATACGGAACAATAAAATTATTACCAATGTGAATTCCATTTTTAACAGTAAACCTTGACTCATCATCGCGCCTTCTATACTGAGGAGCCTTGATTGTTTGAAATTTAGTATCAGAAATGTATGGCTTTGGGAAGGATTTTGTACATTTACCATCTCTCATGCACAGGGATTGTTTGTTTAATTTCCCGCAAGGACCATGTATCATAAATTGACTCACTATCTCAAAAAGTTTAGGATTAATGTTTTTATCAGGTAATTCAGCTGAAATAATAGAATCAATATCTATGGATGTGTAACATTTGTATTGTCTCTGAAGCCAAAATAATAAATGAGCATGAGGCAAACCTCGTTTCTGAAATTCAACTGTATAAACATGTGCATCAACAGTTCCAAAAGGTTTTCCGGATTTAATAAATTCAATCATATCATCCAATTTAATTTTAAAAATCCGAGAAACAATATCAGGTCGGTCTTCAGGTTTGTACCCCGGTATCTTTTCAAAATATCTGACAATTTTCGGCCATTTGACGTTGCAAGTGAAAGTTATGAACAAATCTGGATTGCCGTAGTATCTGCAAATTGCCATCGCATCTTGATAATTTTTCAACATATCTCTGGGACTACCGGTGTGACTACTTGGAAGAAAAATTCGTTTTCCCACGTCTGAACATTGTGTCACACCGTTAGCAACATAGGTGGATAATTGATTCCATTGTTCACACCTCAATAATGGTTGATGATTTCTTATATATTCCAAGCGATTTTCCTCAACAGTTGCATAAGCATCAACCAAATATTGCTGAAATAATCTTCCACCTTTAAGCAAAGTGCATGAATCATTTTTCCTATCATGGACTTGAAAACAAATGAATTTTATCATTGTCAATTTCTTTCTTTTCCCACGTTGTTTTCCTGCAACCGATTGTAACAACATATCTATTTTATATCCATCCTCGCCATATGGAAAAAGTAATGGATATTGCAGTGACATTAATTTTGGATGCATTTTGGATATTCGTTTCAATAGTCCATCCTCTGATCGAATAATGATATCCCTGTTAGAATTGAATTCTCCAATATCACCAACAATTAAACCGGCAATTTCAGAAGCACTTGGTAATTCGTATTGTTTACCATCAATAGGTTGTGGATCAAGCAGAGTCATATTATAATTAGACAACAAACCGCTTTCAAACTCATCCATCACTGATCGAAACTTCTTAGCCAATTCATTCACCTCATCAATCATGCTTGCTAACTTTTCAACAATGTCAGCATCAATTTTTTTATTTTCATTATTTGGATCAATAGCCTTAATACGATTTGAAATCTCGTTACCTGTATCATAGACATATAATTGGGCAAACTTGGGACATTCACCTTCAAAAGGTAACACAGATCCCATCTTGTGATGCATTTGTCCACAGATTTTAAATACATATGGAATGCTGCCATTGTTGATTTTGTACTCAATTTTTGCACTCATAGAAGTGAAAGCAAACATAGAATTGTAAACTCGAATATTTTCACGAAACAATATGCTTTCTCTTCCATTGTTCGGATTCAATAATTTTTCAAGAAATGATGCTGTTGGATTTGATAATGAGAGTTTAATTTGTCCCTTTTCACAACAGTTTGTGTAAATTGGTGTATTTCTAACCATCTTCTTCAGTGCTTCACCCAACCAAAAATATGCACCACAATATTTGCATTCATTGTTGCAATCACCAGAATCCTCGTAATGGACAACCAAACCTACAATTAAAGTGAGCATAACTTAATTTCTATATCTGTTATCATTTGACGAATATAAAAAAATGGAATGTGAAGTTCACCTTGACAGCTTTTTTGATACGAAGCTTGTCCAAAAGAAGTTAGAGTGGCGGCAAGACCTAATTTTAAACAAAATAGTTGTTATTGCTATGAAATTATCAACAATTACTACAGTAAAAATTTACAATATTAATAATATGATACATACTTGTGCCCCCAGTTGGACAGGAATATGATAATAATGTTGTTTCCTGAGTTGTCAAGCCTTGCTCAAAATTTTGTGGATCTTCAAAAAAAATTGTTTTCTTTGTCCGCGATCTCTTTGTGCTGTCACTTTGAACAGAAGGTGACCCACTAAAATTTTCAGAGTCTTCAAAAAATTTGAGCCTCTTGGTTGAACGGGTTTTTGGCGGCATTTTCTGCAAAAGCTATGAGTGATTAATATTTAAATATGTAAATTGTAGTTATACTTTTATGAATAACACAACATAACAAACTTATTAGAATCCAAGCGGTCACATCTATTATCCTATATCTAAATCTATACAGAAAATCAATATATTCAGAAAGTAGAAGAATTACAAACCCAATATAAAAAAAACAGCACAACTAATCAAATCCTCAAGTAGGTAAACACAATCGATCCCAATCTACAATTTGTATCGACTAAAAATCACATCTCAAACCCAAATCTGTACACGGTTTATATAACATGAGACATCCAACATAAATCGAAGGAAACAAACAGATCTAGCAACCATGTCGCAAATCCAATAAAATAAATGACAATCCCTGAAGATACCAAAAAATTAACGAAATAGGTTTCACTTTTATTATTCAGGACCTTTGTGATCCAATATATCACCCTGCCACAGAATTTCTGAAAGCAAGTCTCGACATATACAGCAAAGTCTTTTCTATAATTTACTGAGGTCATATGTATCACTTGAATAGTGATCAACCTTTCAGAAAGTAGATGTACAGATATGAGCACTGGTTACATGATTTGAGAGTTGAGCCACCCAGTGTATCTGTCTTCCAAGGGTTGAGGAAGGTCCTAATGGTAAAGGGTTACATATGGTTCAATGCATGCACATGAGGTCATAACTTAGTCTGAATAATAAAATGAACTGCATATTTTAGATGGATAAGATATCAGAACTTATGCACATATGCATATCAAATTCAAATCCAATGAACCTCAGAGGACAATGAATTTGAAGAGGATACCTTTTTCCAAGGTTTGTAACAAAAAGGCAGTCCTGAAAAGCAGATGGGAAAAGATAGCTTAGAAAAAAGAATACTTTAGATTTGTTGCTGTAAAACCACTGAGTGAAGAGTAGTAAAGTTGCAGTATTTGACTCTGAAGCAGTTGAGCTCGAGCCTGTTTCAGTCTCTGTACAGAAGAGCACCAAATCGGAATCAATCAAAATATAACTCAAGTAAATCAAGAAATTAATCAATCAAATTTTAGCAAATCATGACTTCTAAGACCCTATACTGTAACAAAATATATGCACATATTTCAGAAGCAACAGTTCAAGTAGAAATTGTTATGCTTATGAAATTCGAGTTACGTACCCAATCAGATTTCATCATTAACACAGCATAAAAACCCCAACCCAACCTCAAGTGCACCAAATCAGAATCCATACCAACATCGAAACTAAAGAAACAAATTGATAATTATAGCAAAATGATTATAGATAGAAGCCTCACCTAGACCAAGCTGAAAAGACGAAATCCTAAATTCTTGGTTCTCAAACCAATCAGGGGCAACAATTCAAAGCAATTTCACTACAAATTCAATTTACTTAAATATGTAAAAGATCCGGTCGTCAAATTCAAGAAATCAAAGTAGTGTAAGGATTGCAACCGTACATAGAGTTTGATTTGCCAGGGATTCTCAAACTGGAGTCGCAAAGCATCAAGCGAACCTGGAAAAAGAAGCAAATGTCCATAAGACCCAGAAACAAAATTTAACTGTGAAGATGAAGAAATTGGTTACCCACCTAAAGCAGTAGCTACCAAAGCAGCAGTTCCAATAAGCTATTGACATGATTACATTCCTACTATTTTCATATTGATGTGGCCATAAAATATAAAGAAGCTATCCATATAATTTTGCACTCCATTGACTTCATTTTTACCCAAATTCAGTTTGGCTCCTGACCAAAGAAACACCATTCTCTAACCATTCATGAAACCCAAATTTACACAGAAAAGTAAAACTCATACAACTCTTATATAGTATTATCTGATATGAGCATATATACATTTCTAGCATATCAGCTACAAATATTAATGGGGTTGCTCATGATATTTCAGTATTTCAATTAGGTATATATATATATATATATATCAATTAGAGAGGACTAAGACATTATGTTTTTTATTCTAAACAGTATCTATTTCCTGTGTAACGTTTAAACAAAGAAAAATAAACCTCCTTCCATCACATGGTGTTCATCAACAGAAACAACTGAGATCGAGTACTCCGAGTGGGAGGGGAATAATCGAAAGTAAACTCGGGGCTAAGTTTAGAAGATGACATCCATACCTGAACGACAATTATGATTGAAAACAACGGAGGAGAGCAAGCACAGAGAGAATAACAGCAAGGCACACCAGATGCTATTTTGCATAGAAGCTGTAAATCCAAAGAAACCAACTTGAGCGTGGATTCCATGACAACATTAGCAAACCCCCTAACTCACAGATTACACTTGTAAGTAAATAAAAGCATAGACCTTGGATTTCAATTATAAATACATGTTTGACATGAGACAACAAAATGTACAACGGAGTAACCAAATCCAAAAACTGGCCAACATCAATAATTAATCTCGCCATTCAGAATATAATGTAAAATATCAGCAATAGAAGTTGAAAAGATTAGTCTTTGAACATCAGTAATTAAATCCAGCAACAACACTGAAATGACGATTAAATTTTCTGATCATCGTAAATCGACTAAATAGACATGACAACATTACGCTTACAACAACAATATGAACCGACACAAATACATGCAAACAGCTAGGTGTGTTTCCTGATAGGCTAATACATAACAGCCACACATTCACTCAATGTAGCAAATCAAACATTCACTATGCCACAAAATCAACAATATCAGGGAATTAGACGGAACCATGATCACCAAGATTGGAAAGCATACTCATCAGGGAGAACTCATGAAAAGACACCCCATATGTAATCATTGTGTCTGTCAATTCAAATGGTTTCAACCAAATTATTCAACCCAGCTAGTTTCAATTTATTTGTTTGCAAATAGTTTTAACCCAGATAGTTTCAACCAAATTATTCAACTTAGAAAAAACTGAGGTAACAAACCTTTAAAAGCAATCTAAACTGCTACTGTATGAAGATTAAATTCTCTATTTTCCTATGAACAAAAATGTGGTCTGTTTATAGGGAGGATGCAACCGGAGAAGTTGCCAACCAAAACTTCGTATTTCCTGGCGTTCTACCCAAGTTACCAGGCCGGTATTACTATTTGTTTGGGAAACCTATTGAAACAAAAGGAAGGGAAGTTATCCTGAAAGACAAAGACAAAGCAATGAAATTGTATTTGGAGATACAATCAGAAATAGAAAAAAGTTTAGACCACTTAATCAAGAAACGGGAGGAGGATCCTCACAGGAATCTTATTGACAGAACAGTATACTGGGTACTACATTCTCCTTTAAATGAAGTTCCAACATTTGAGCCTTGAGAAATTGGATTGAGGAGTAAGCTCAAAATATCTGGCAAGCATTTCCGATGGATAATCCTGTCCAGCTGCCATAAGAGATGTACATTCCAGTGGAGATGATTGATAATGAACTTTACAGGCAACGTTTACACAGTAGATAATATTTGTATTTAAATCTTGGATAGCTACTTGAATACTGTTCATATATACGGAGGTAGAATTCTCAATTACAGCTGTGAAGAATTACTTTGATGATGTTGCTGGTGTTAAGTTTCCTAGAGTGTCTAGGAGAAGTGGCTCTGACTAAGCCTTTTGGTGGTGTCTAGCTAGGTCATAGTTGACCTCTTTTGTAACCAAAATAAATAAATCTCATTTACATGCTCTGCTCTCATACTGTAGAACTTTGATCAAGGTAATTTCAAACCGAATCTAGAAATTTTATATGCGTTTGGTATAAGGATGATCTGTTGGATCAGTCTTCTGGTGTGTGAATACGTGTATTTGTCATGTAGCCAGAATTGTATATCTACCATGAAAGTAGTCAGCACATATTATCTCAAAAGGATTTAAAGTACAGCTTCTCTTTATTATATTCTGTCGACAAAAGAATGCAGGAGTAGGATAATTTGGTGTTGTTTGGAACACAGAACACAGGGAATATGTAAGAGCATAATGTAGGTCTCAATGAGCAGAACATGATTCTTCAGATATTTATGAAGTCAGATTCTGGGAAATGAATTCTGGCCTTGCTTCAGTCTGTATGTAGTTTGATCTTCTTTTATGCAATATATATTCGGAACGTAAATCTTGCGTGTAGCTAAAGTTATTCTCTTTTTAGCAGAATACAATGATGGTCACAGTCCATAGAACATAGATTCTGGAATCCAATCCATGAAAAGATAATTGAATGACGAAAATTGATCACAGGAAAGGGAAAAAAAATTTCATACCTATGTTACCACGAACTTCTTCTTCAATGCTTCAAACTCAAACCAATCGATCTATCAACAATAATATGCAGGAGAAGCCAAGTTGCACACTGCTTAGATGTGATCCAGATTTAGTTGAACGGAAAAAGAATAAACGAAGCTGTAACTCACCGGAGATCGGAGAGACTCGCCGGAGATGAACTGACCGAAGTCAAAACTCGAACACGTTTTTTCGGAGATCTGAAATAGACGACGTTTTCCCAAGAAGGGGTTGCAAGCTTGGATGCCGATTGTTGTGAGGGAGGCGAGAGATAGCCGCGAGTGCTGTGAGGGAGGCGAGAGATAGCCGCAAGCTTGGATGCCGATTGGAGAGCAGGTCACTTTGACGCACTGAGAAGGAGACTGGGAGTTCAAATGACGGAGAGAGGGATTACGGATCAGCAGCGAAATTGATTTTGTTCAAAGAGGCAGTCGATTTTGAGGTTCGGGAGGGAGAAAGGGAGGTGCAGAGAGCGTACGGGCCTGGTTCTTCTTCCCACTTCTTTTTTTTTTCTGCCCTCTAGGCCTGGTTTTGTTCTTCTTCTTCCTACTTTTTTTTTTCTGCCATCCAGTTACTAAAATGCCCCCCCCTTAGGAACAGTAATTTCAGTGTAAGTTACAGTACAAAATGTACAGTATACCCAAGATTGTTTTATAGTAAATATATACTTGAATTTGGTGTGCATTCTATGAAAAGGTTGTTAATAGCGATCCTATGCAGCAAATTAAATTCCGATGTGATTTTTAAAGCAGGCAATTTGAATAGGGCTGTAGAACTTTTCAAGTTGATGATCTTCACATCGTCATATATAGATGTCACTGAAACCTCATCAATCGATAACTGTTGTACTGATTCCATCCAGAATAATTCTATTCGATGGACGAGGTGACTGTGTTCATGAATCATGATCGACCTGCAGGGTCATTACAATGCGAACAAGCGGGCAATGTTCCAAAATAGTTGACTGACTTCATCATCAAATTTCATTTGTCTTGATGCTTAATAGCCTACCAACTATGAATATATATAGTTGATATATTTCAGAGGGAAGAACAGAATCACATGGACATTCGAATAGACACTTACAGTAACGTTTTAGAGTGGTTTGCAAGTTGCAAATAGTGGAGTCCATATACAGAAGTTGACTTACTGCATGAAGCTGTAAGAAACTTCTTTGCAACACCCATTTGAAAACCAATTAGAACTCAATTCAACCTTCATTCGGAACTCTACTGTTATAGTTTTGTACATGTTCTACTGATCACTTGCATGCGATCGCACGCAGAGATGAAGTCTATATGATGCTGAAGCCTCTCTATCTCAAAAGATTAGAACTTTCACCTCTTCATTTTGTTGAGATCAGTCCCGATCAAGAGGATCCATCGAGGACCCTACTGAAGGATAGATAAGACTGACTTGGGTGGAAATATTGTGTTCACACAACCCTGTGTTGATGTAGACGAACTTGAGGACATTTGCTTAAAATGCCGAGGCACCACAGAACCCTTATTTGAGTTATTTCACCCAGACACATAAACACGACTCCATCTATCTCATCTCTTTCTTCCTTTTGATTCCAATCGCCATGGAGTTTGTAAGTGGCGTTGCTACGAATGTCGTCACTAGGCTAGCTTCCTACGCTGCCCAAGAAGTTAGCTTGGCTTGGGGAGTACATCGTGAGCTAAAGAAGCTCAATAAAACCATGTTAACCATCAAGCTCGTGTTGGAGGATGCAGAGGAGAAGCAAATCAACAACCCCCTGATCACTCTTTGGCTGGGAAACCTCAAAGATGTTTGCAACGATGCCGAGGATGTACTGGACGAATTTGACTTCCAGAAGCTTCTACAACAAGTGCTCATCAACAAAAGTCGGAGTAGAAGAGCCAAAGCAAAGGTACACCAATTCTTCTCTCCCTGTTGGAATCCAGTAGTGTTTAACTTGAAAATGGGTCACAAACTCAAAGATCTTAGAGAGAGACTAGATGAGATTGACAGGGAAAAGAGACGGTTTTCCCTTGATAAAGCTGGTGAAGCTTCTCATGTGCCTCAAAGGGTGCAGGATAGGGAAAGGATTACTGACTCTGTAGTGGAGTCTTCAGCTGTTATTGGGAGAGATGAAGATAAAGAACAAATAATCAAACATCTCTTGAGTGACAGTACTAATCACTCGAGTGATGATGAAAACTTGTTTGTTATCTCCATTGTTGGCCTAGGAGGGTTGGGAAAAACAACACTTGCTAAATTGGTGTATAATGATAAAAGTGTGGAGGAAAACTTTGAGACAAAGATGTGGATCTGTGTCTCAGAGAACTTTGATATTCAGACATTGGTTGATGGCATCATTGTTGCTGCAACCGAACAAAAGTGTGCATATCCAAGTCTGGATCTTATGAAAAAAGGTCTACAACGTACTTTAAGGGGTAAGAAATTTTTGTTGGTGCTGGATGATGTTTGGGATATAGATTCCAATGGTGTAACCCTTAACAAGTGGCTTGAGTTAAAAAATTTGTTAAATTTTGGAGCCCATGGGAGTAAGATTGTCATAACAACTCGAAATCGATCGGTTTCATTACTGATCGATCCCGTGTACATGCATCCTTTAAAAAGTCTTCATAACAAGGACGACATGTCCTTGTTCATGAGCAGGGCATTTACAAAAGGAGATGGGCAACAATATCCACAATTGATAACTATTGGAGAAGAGATTGTGAAGAAATGTGGAGGGGTTCCTTTAGCATTAGTTGCTCTAGGGAGTATGTTGCATTCAAAGAGGGAGCAACGAGATTGGTTGCGGGTAAGAGATCAAATGTGGAATTCCGAAGAAAATAACAAAACTATGCAGGCACTAAAGTTGAGTTACAATGCATTGCCATCTCACTTGAAGCTTTGCTTTGCCTTTTGTTCATTGTTCCCCAAAGATTTTTTATTTCAAAGTGTTGATATAGTCGCATTATGGAATGCACATGGTTACCTTACATCTTCCTCTATGGAAGGAAAAGATTTTCAAGAGATTGGGTTAGATGTTATTAGAGAGTTTTGTTCTAGATCTTTTTTCGAGATTGAGACGGATCTTAAAACTAGGGTGTATTTTAAAATCCATGATCTAATTCATGATTTAGCCATCATTGTGGCACGCGTGGAATGTTCCACAATTAATGGTCATCGCCCGACCGATGCTTTCGAAAAAGTCCGTCATTTGTCAACATCCTCAAAAGATATGTCCGAAGTTGGGAGCCTAGTTCCCGAACTCATGCTCCGGTCAGAGAAACTAAGGACAATTTTATTTCCTACTCATAAAGAAGGAGGTGGGAGCACTGATCCTTCTTTTCTAAACACATGCATCATGAGATTCAAGTTCATGCGGGTGCTAGATTTGGGTGGTTAAACTCTTGAGGAGATAACTAGTTCCATTGGTAACCTGAGTCACCTGAGATATTTGAATATGTGCATGAGTAAGAAATTGAGAAGGCTCCCCAATTCTATTTGCAAACTGCTGAATTTGCAGACGTTAGACTTTACATATTGTGAGGCACTTGAGGAAATACCCAAAGACATTGGCAACTTGATCAACCTCATAAATTTGGGGATAAGTACAAAAGAGATGTATTTGCCAAAAGGAACATTTAAAGGTCTCAACTTGCTTCGGTCATTATTTATTCAGGACTGTATCAATCTCAAAATGTTGGGCGAAGAATTCAAATACCTCATTAATCTTCGGCAGCTGTTTATTGACAGGACTCCGAATATGGAATCCTTACCACGTAGTTTGAAGAACTTGTCAATGTTTGATACTTTGAGCATACATGGTTGTGAGAAGCTGGAGCTAATGAAGTCGGGACAAGGCATTCGAGGTCTTCGATCATTCTCTATCGGCAGTTCATGTTTGGAGGCTCTGCCCGATTGGCTTAAAGAGTCTTCGAACACTTTACAGAGCATTTTCATCCGGAATCTCACAATCACAACACTTCCAGAGTGGTTTGTTGACCTGACATTGCTAGAGGGACTAATAATTGCCGATAGCTTGAAACTGTCTGCTTTGCCACAAGGGTTGCATTGCCTCACTGCTCTAAGAGAACTGAGAATTATACGCTGTCCAAAATTGAGTAGAGGATGCAAAAGGCAATTCGAAGGAGCGGAATGGACCAAGTTCGTACGTGATACAAAGATTCGACTTGACGACGTCAACTCGGAAGAAGAAGAAGAAGAATATGGTGATGACGACGATCAGATCATCAAGGCAAATCCATGTTAAACAAGTGACAAACGATCAGGTAATTTTAAGTTTTTAACAATCTATTACTTCTTGCATCTTCATATACTTCAAATGAATTATTCATTTACTTCAATATATCCCTTTAAAACTAATAGCTGGGTTGTCATACATTATAATACATATGTTTTAGGAAAATCTAGAATTGGAAGCAACCTCAGTGTTCTTTCATTGATAAAATCAAGGAACTCCTTCTATAGGAGATTACAACGCTAAGCATTATGAGCCATGATCAATACCATGATCACACTACCTCATTATTCTATTGAGTGTGGGGCTTCACACTTACTTGCCTTCTCTTACTCGCCTTCGCTTGCTCACCTTCTCTCGCTTGCGTGACCCATGTGATGTGCACGTGAGGTGCATGAGTCACGTGCTAGAAGTTTAATTGGTTTCATAGCGTATGTAAGAAGCTTTGGTGGTCTTTGGCGAGGAGTAGAGTTCTTGGCGAGGAATGATCGATGGTTAACCACCTACCAAAGTTACCCTATAATGAACTCAATATGCTTGTCAATGTAGTACAATAATATAGAGGTCAATCCACAGGGAAAGATGAGACTCAATACTCTAACTACAAACATACGCAAAATTCAGAAACCTGACAATCTCGACAACTGACACTAACGTAATTAATTAAAATAGATAGACTCAACCTAAAATCACAAAATTAATACAGGACACTATAGACACAGTGGTGGACTACCACACGAATTTTCAATGTAATTGGAGTTGGTTTGGTTGCCGAACAAAATTCTGTAAAACAGATTACGAAACTGAAACAGTAAACAGATTAAGAGTGAAGTAACAATCAATGATAAAAAATGGTTAAGGGGAAGTGTTATCCACCACCGTCACATCATCTAGACCACAAATGCAGAACCAAAATTATGTTAATGTCATGAATGAAGGTTCCCAGGAAGATTCAAAGCTATGAACACGACATATTACCCAATCCTTACGTTTACAACATTGAAGGTCTGCTTATCAATATCGTCTATCCCTCAAAGAACCCGAAGTCGAGGACTCTTACCAAGAGAAAAGCATTAAGATTTAGAAAGGGTTTGAGAATCTACAAGGCTTCACAAGTACACTACGGTCGTGTCTTGCTAGACCTAGGGTTTCTTATACCAAGCATGTATGGGTTCTACGATTGAAACTTGAGGAAGGTAATAATCACCAACAACCATCAATTTTCTTAGAATTAGATTCTTAAACATGCATACTAAGCGTGCACTCAAAGCATACACAAATAAGAATCATCGATGTATAAACAACAAAGAAACCTCATTTGAATAACAAAAATAATCTTCAATTAACAAGCATTAGTAATCTAGATAACATGGGGCTTCAAAACAGCCTCTTAACACTGGAGTTTAGCTTCTCATGGTAGCCATAAGAGCTTAGAGAAAAGATAGAAAATTACAGAATGGAACTGTTCCCCCTCTCCTTCACGTTTTTCCTTCCTTTTTTATTCTCCTCCTCCTCCTCCTCTTCACGTCTCTTCTTCACCTTTTTTTTCCTCTTTTCACGTCCCTCTCCCCTCTTTCACGTCCATCTCCCCTCTTTCACGTTGGTTTCAATTTTTTCTCCTTTTTAGTTTGATTTGGTCTCTCTCATTTAACCAAAAACTAATTTGGTTTGGGTTATTAATCTCAAATGAGCTGAATCCACATTCCATAAGGTCTTAGTAATCCATCTTCAAGCTAGACTTGGTCCATTCATCTCTTGACAGCCCATTGCTACTCCTTGTTGGCCTAGGAAAGCACAATTAATCGTCTTTTATTTATTTACCTCCAATTTACCTACAAAAAAAATAACAATAATAAGTCGCTTAAAAACGTAACGAAAGAATTAAATATAAGGTTCCGTTAAGCACATAAACGTTGCATAAATATGCAACTATCAATGAACAGTGCCCTTGGCGAATAAGTTAGGTTGTTGGAGAGAGATAGTTGTATAAATATAGAGTATTGAGAGTTTATGGTGTGTGGAACTATAGAGTTGTTCTCTCCGAGAGTTTTAGGTTTTTTAACCCACTCTCTCTTTGTAAACCTCCATTGATAGTGAAAGAATCTCCCGCTGCTCAGTGGACGTAGGCTATTGTCGAACAACGTATATCTTGTGTTCTTATTCGTGTCTTCTTATTGTCTATGTGCTGTTTGGGTTGTTGCTGAGATCTATTCTGGTTCTCTAGCTATCGTGTTCATCTATCTATTTGTTTGGGTCATTTGGTGCTGTGTTTCTCGCACAACATATTCTCCCCACTCTCTCCACTATATGATAGTTGCCACCACCAACATAACTATCCATTAACTGTAATTATCTACCATAATTAGGTACATAAAACCTAATATTCTATAACAACATAAAAGATTTCCAACAATAAGTTTTTCATAATATCAATATCATTGCTTGTCTCAGATCTATTGGTGAAGAGTATGGCAATATGAAGATGCTGTGGAATGAACCGGTGGTGAGGCACTGCTGTTTGGCAGTTTGGACGTGGTGTTTGCGGAATTTGCAATAAGAGTTGTTAATAAACTCGATGGATATGATCGATGTAAGATTGGTTTTCAAGATTGGTGTGTGAGTGTTCGACTATTTTCTTTTTATGCTTTTTTTTTGTCAGTGTGCCTCAATAAATTAAGAATTGTATGTTATCATTGAATCCTTGTGGTTTGTCTATCTTTACCTATGGGTATCGAAGTCGATATTCAATTCACAGATTGGAAGATTGTATCATATATATACTTGAATTTGGTGTGCATTTTATGAAAAGGTTGTTAATAACGATCCTATGCAGCAAATTTGCAATGTGATATTAAAAACAGGCAATTTGAATAGGGCTGTAGAACTTTTCAAGTTGATGATCTTCACGTCGTCATATGTAGATGTCACTGAAACCCCATCAATCGATATTTTGTTTAGTGTTGTACTGATTCCATCCAGAAGAGTTGGAAGTTATTCTCATATGGAGACTCGAGGTGACTGTGAATGATCGACCTGCAGAGTCATCACAATGCAAACTGGCGAGCAATGTACCAAAATTGTTGACTGACATGGTCATCAAATTTCATTTGTCTTGATGCTTAGTAGCCTACCAACTATGAATATATAGTTGAGATATTTCAATTCAGAGGGAAGAACAGGGGGACGTTCGAATTGACTTACAGTAACGTTTTAGCGTGGTTTACAAGTTGAAATTAATAGTGGAGTCCATATACTGAAGTTGACGTACTTCATGAAGATGTAAGAAACTTCTCTGCATCGCCCATTTGAAAACCATTTAGAAGTTAGAACTCAATTCAACCTTCATTTGGAACTTTACTGTTAGTTTTGTACAGTAATCAATTGCATGCAATCACACACAGAGATGAAGTGTGTGTGTGTATATATATATATATATATATATATATATATGAGGCTGAAGCCTCTCAATCACAAAAGATTAGAACTTTCACCTCTTCATTTTGTTGAGATCGAGTCTCGATCACGAGGATCCATCGAGGACCCTACCCTTATTTGACTTTTTTCACCCAGACACATAAACACGATTCCATCTGACCATCTATCTCATCTGTTTCTTCCTTTTGATTCCAATCACCATGGAGTTTGTAAGCGGCGTTGCTACTAATGTCGTGAGTAGGCTAGCCTCCTACGCTTCCTAAGAAATTAACTTGGCTTGGGGAGCACAGCCTGAGCTAAAGAAGCTCAATAAAACCATGTTGACCATCAAGCTCGTGTTGGAGGATGCAGAGGAGAAGCAAATCAACAACCCCCTGATCACTCATTGGCTAGGAAACCTCAAAGATGTTTGTGTTATAGCGAAAGCAATTGAATGTAAGAACAAACACAGATTTACGTGGTTTACTAACGTGAGTTAGCTACGTCCACGGCAGAAGGAGAATAGATTTATTATCTTGAGAATACCAGATTACAGAGTATCATACTAGGTTAGCCAACCTAGGATTACAGAACCAGAATATCTACCACACTAGATTAAGCCTAATCTACAGGATAGAACCAGATTTCATTCACCTCCATCTTATGGCTAATACCCTTGTATATATATAGCCTAACAGAGTCCTGAATACCAGAGGAATCCCAGACACACACGTCTGAGGAAATTTAAACTAGAATGATTAAGGAAAAACTCAATTCCTTAATGCCTGAGGAATCCTAGTCCTAACGAAATCCTGAGTATCAGTCCTGCTCGCCAATGACTTTTAACTCTTCTCGCCAAAGACTTTCGCCAAAGTCAACGCTCGCCAGAGACTCCTTGCTCGCGAACCCCGCGTATGCCAACGCGTCTCGCGTACACCAACGCGATACAAGATTCAAGGCATATTCTAACAAATCTTCACCTTGACTTGAATCCTCTCCCAGATAACCAGATGTACCAGAAGTACCGGACTCTCCTCTGCCCCCAGATGTTGTTCCTCCAAAGACGAACCCAGATGTTGCCTTCTCCCAGAGAAAGAACCCAGATGTTGTCATTCCCAAAGAAAGACCCAGATGTTCCATTCTCCCAGAGAAGGAACCCAGATGTTGCCCCTCAACGGGCAACTAACAGCTTCTGACATTCAGCAAGTCCAGACAATGTTGGAACTTGCTATGCAAAATCGGCTTTGTGAACATGTCTGCTGGATTATCAGTAGTACCCACCTTGTTCACCCTAATTCTCTTCTCACTTCTCAGAAAATGATACCTGACATCGATGTGCTTAGTCCTCTCATGATGAACTTGATCCTTGGCTAAACAGATTGCACTCAGACTATCACAATACACTATAACCTGATCGTGATGTAGACCTAAGTCATTAACCAGTCCTTTCAACCAGATTCCCTCCTTGGCTGCCTCTGTCAATGTCATGTACTCTGCTTCAGTTGTAGACAAAGTCACTGAAGACTGCAGAGTAGCTTTCCAACTAACAACAAACCCACCAAGAGTGAAAACATAACCAGTCATAGATCTTCTCGTGTCAACATCTCTAGCATAATCTGAATATGAGTAACCAGTTACTAAACACCTTGTATCACCTCCATAAATGAGACCAACATCAGACGTACCTCTAAGGTAACGAAAGATCCTCTTCACAGCTTGCCAATGCTCATTTCCAGGCTCACCCATAAACCTACTGACAACACTAACAGCATGTGCAAGATCCGGTCTAGTGCAGACCATAGCATACATCAAGCTTCCTACTACACTACCATAGGGAACTCGAGACATGTACTCCTTCTCCTGAGCAGATTTAGGTGCAAACGCAGTAGACAAGTGAATGTTTGCTGCACTTGGAGTATCTAAGGATTTTGCTGTAGACATGCCAAACCTTGACAATATCTTCTGAATATAATCCTTATGTGATAAGAACAACCTCTTCTGACTCATATCCCTGTAGATCTCCATTCCCAGAATTTTCCTAGCTGCACCCAAATCCTTCATCTCAAACTCAGCACTGAGAAGATCCTTCAACTTCTGAATCTCTGACTTGTCCTTTACAGCTATCAACATATCGTCTACATACAGGACCAGATAAATGAGAGACTCATTTGAAACCTCGTTGTAGTAAACACAACAATCATACGGACTCCTGCTGTAGCCAATCTCCATCATATAGCTATCAAACCTCTTGTACCACTGCCTCGGTGACTGTTTTAGTCCATATAAGGATTTCTTCAACTTACAAACATAATCTTCCTTTCCAGGAACTTGGAAACCCTCTGGCTGAGTCATGTATATCTCCTCCTCCAACTCTCCATGCAGAAAAGTTGTCTTCACATCTAGTTGCTCAAGTTCCGGATCCTGATGTGCAACTATGGCTAGTAGCACCCTGATAGATGTATGTCTGACCACTGGCGAGAAAATCTCATTATAGTCTACACCTTATTCCTGATGAAACCCTCTTACAACTATCCGAGCTTTGTACTTGATACCCTCAGCAGGTGACATCCCTTCCTTCTTCTTGAAAATCCATTTGCAAGTAATAACCTTTCTCTCCTGAGGTCGCTTGGCCAATTCCCAAGTCTGATTCTTGTGAAGAGATTCCATCTCGTCTCCCATTGCAGCAAGCCATTGGGCAGACTCAGTACATGTAACTGCTTCCTTGTAGGTGGATGGCTCGCGAGGATCCACCTCTTCAGCAACCTGAAGTGCATAAGCCACCATGTCCTCAAAACCATACCTCGTAGGCGGTTTCCCGAAGTTTGCTCTCCTTGATCGATTAAGAGACAAACTATGCTGGTTAACTACTAGTGGCTCTGATTCTGAATATGAGTGTTGATCTCCTTGCTGTGGTTCACTCTCATCTTGAGTGACTTGCTGCTCCACCTATTTCTCAACACTACCATTCTCTGATACAACACTAGCATTAGAGAGCATGCACCTGGCTCTCTCCAGAAGTGTCTGATTCATATGTTCTGCCATACCATTCTACTCCGGTGTGTCCCTGACTGTATAATGCCTAGCATTCCCTACATTCCTGCAGAACTCATTAAAATCAGACCAGCAAAATTCCAGAATTTGCATCCCTCGTTCACTCATATGACCGAGACTCATGTGCCATAGCTTGGTCATATCATCCCTATGAACCTCCGAAGATGCATCAGCAGCAAAACCTGACAGCGTAGAACCTTACAAAATATACAAAGTACCCCACTTGACACATTTTAGAACCACATTAGAACCCTTGTAGACACGCAAGATCCCGCCTTCTCCTTTGAAACTGAATCCCTTGTTATCCAAATAACTCAGCGATATCAGATTCTTAGTCATACGTGGAACATGCCTAACTTCGTTCAATGTACAAAATTTACCATCATGTGTTCGTAAATTAATTGAGCCCATTCCAACCACCTTGCAGGCAACAATGTTGGCCATGGAGACATCTCCTCCATTTACCTGCTCATAGGTTGAGAACCACTCCTTGTACAGACATATATGATAAGACGCCCCGGAATCTAGAACCCACACATCATTGTGACGTGCATGTTCATCAGAAACTAGGGCCGTATCCTCTTCTAAATTGGTGTCATCTTCTGCTATAGCAGCAGTACCTGATGGTTTCTCTTGCTGCTTCCTGATTGGACATTCCCTTCTCCAATGCCCCCTTTCTTTACAGTAGTTACAGACATCGTTGGGTTTAGGACCCTTGAAACTTGGCTTCTTGAATTTCTTCTTATTCGAGTTTCCATGTCTTTTACCCTCACTGACTACTAACCCAGCAGCCTGTTTATCTGAACCTGTACCAGCCGCCTTATGGCGCAGTTCTCTGGTATGAAGAGACGATCTTACCTCCTTAAGAGTCACCGTATCCCTTCCAACAATAAAGGATTGCACAAAATTCTCATATGATAACGGTAAAGATACCAACAGAATTAGAGCAGCATCCTCACCATCGATTTTAACATTGATATTACGCAATTCTAATAGAATTGTGTTCAACTGATCCAAGTGATCTCTCAGAGGTGCACCCTCTTGCATATGCAGACCAAACAGACGTTGCTTTAGAAGCAACTTGTTGGTTAAAGACTTCGTCATGTATAGACTCTCAAGATTTAACCACAAACCAGATGCAAATTCTTCTTCTGCGATTTCGGTGATGATATCATCTGCAAGACACAACATGATTGTTGAGTGTGCCTTATCCTCCAGACTGGCCATCTCAGCGGACTCAGGACCCGCTGTCTTCTTCATCAGCGGCGCCCACAACCCTTGTTGCTTTAACAAGGCACGCATCTTGATCTGCCATAAACTGAAACTGTTCTTCCCCGTGAATTTGTCGATCTTCACATTCACCCCAGACATCCTGAGCCGAAGCTCTGATACCAGTTTGTTATAGCAGAAGCAATTGAATGTAAGAACAAACACAGATTTACGTGGTTCACTAACGTGAGTTAGCTACGTCCACGGTAGAAGGAGAACAGATTTATTATCTTGAGGATACCAGATTACAGAGTATCACACTAGGTTAGCCAACCTAGGATTACAGAACCAGAATATCTACCACACTAGATTAAGCCTAATCTACAGGATAGAACCAGATTTCATTCACCTCCATCTTATGGCTAATACGCTTGTATATATATAGCCTAACAGAGTCCTGAATACCAGAGGAATCCCAGACACACACGTCTGAGGAAACCTAAACCAGAATGATTAAGGAAAAACTCAATTCCTTAATGCCTGAGGAATCCTAGTCCTAACGAAATCTTAAGTATCAGTCCTGCTCACCAAGGACTTCTAACTCTCCTCGCCAAAGACTTCTTCGCCAAAGACTTTCGCTAAAGTCAACGCTCGCCAGAGACTCCTTGCTCGCGAACCCCGCGTATGCCAACGCGTCTCGCGTACGCCAACGCGATACCAGATTCAAGGCATATTCTAACAGTTTGCAACGATGCTAAGGATGTACTGGACAATTTTGATTTCCAAAAGCTTCGACAACAAGTGCTCATCAACAAAAGCAGAAGTAGTAGAGTCAAAGCAAAGGTACACCAATTCTTCTCTCGTTGGAATCCAGTAGTGTTTAACTTCAAAATGGGTCACAAACTCAAAGAGATTAGAGTGAGACTAGATGAGATTAACAGGGAAAAGAGCCACTTTTCCCTTGATAGAGCTGTTGAAGCTTCTCATGTGCCTCCAAGGGTGCAAGATAGGGAAAGGATGACTGACTCTGTAGTGGAGCCTTTAGCTGTTATTGGGAGGGATGGTGATAAAGAACAAGTAATCAAACATCTCTTAAGTGACTGTACTAATCACTCAAGTGATGATGAGAATTTGTCTGTTATTTCCATTGTAGATTTAGGAGGGTTGGGAAAGACTACACTTGCTAAATTGGTGTACAATGACGATGTTGTTTAGGGAAACTTTGAGAAGAAGATGTGGGTGTGTGTCTCACAAAACTTTGATATTCAGACATTGATTGAGAGCATAATTGTTGCTGCAACCGAAAAAAAGTGTGAATATCCAAATCTGGACCTTATGAAAAGGGGTTTACAACAAACATTGAGGGGTAAGAAGTTCTTGTTAGTGTTGGATGATGTTTGGGACACAGTGACTACTAGTGTAACATCAAGAAAGTGGGTAGAATTAAAAACATTGTTAAATGTTGGAGCCAATGGGAGTAAAATTGTCATAACAACACGAAATCAAGTAGTTGCTTTACTCATGGTTTCTGTGCACACACATAACTTAAAAGTTCTCAATGACGAGGTCTGCATCTCCTTGTTCATGAGAAGGGAATTTAAGAAAGGAGATGAGCAAAACTATCCACACCTGGTTAAAATTGGTGAAGAAATTGTGGAGCAATGTGTATGGGTTCCTTTAGCCATAGATGTGAAGGCATACACTTGTGTTGGCTATTTCTTGTGCCATGACAAAACACAGCAATGGAAGATCATTAAAACTTAAGTGTTATTTCGTACTTTATCTCTTTGGACAAACAGGTATAACATTCATGTGCATTACATGTTTTCCATATAGGATAGAACACTGAGCATGTATCCCAGACATTCTGGAACGTTTTTCTGGTGTGATAGTTCATGGCTTTAATCACTTCTAGAATTCCAGTTTGCTTGCGATTAATCTGGTTGATCTTTGACTAGAAAGAAACTGACTTAGTTAATGAAGATCCCTAGGGAGGTTGACTAAAGTTCACATGTGATTTCTTGAAAACTGGTTTGTCTTTTTCTGCTTGTCAAAGTGCTTTTGTTTCCTGGTTTTCTGGTGCTGCTTTTGGGCTGTCAAAAACGCGCTCCTTCCTTGAACAATGCAGTAGCTATTCTAGTACTAGTACATGGGAATCCTTTTGCCTTGTTTAGAGAACCTTAACCCTTTAAGGAAAGACCTTTAGCTGCCTTGGTTTTGCTCCTTGTTTAGGTTGCTGTGTCCTTTCGGTAGCTGCTGTTTTAGGTCTGCATTAGCCATGTTTAGGTCTGCATTAGGACAGTGTTTAGGTCTGCATTTAGGCCTCTTGGCTGCTGTGTTTCACGTGGTTACTAGATGTCCTTGACCTTTGAATAACCTGCCCTATATAAGGAGTCCCAAGCTGTCTTGGATCCTTAGTTGGTTGAGTGAAAACTTTGGGGGTTTTGGTTATTCTGTTTTGGTATTCTTTGAGAGCACTTTCGAGTGTAGTTTCTCTTATCTCTTCTCCTCCCTCTCCATGTCTTCTGGTTGCCCTGTATGTGCATAATAGACATGGATTCTTAAAGCATAAAAACTGTTTTCAAAACTCATATGCATTGTGCATTCCATTGAGATAAAGTATGGAGATGCCCAACCCAATAAGTTGATCAAGAAGATTTAACTTACGAGTAGTTAAGATCTGAGTTGATACTTCTGTACATTTCCAAAGTGTAAACACATAGATTAAAGTAGTGTAGCTCTGTTTGTACTGGTGGGTAGACTAGTCAGGATAGCATACGAGTTATGTATCCCCAGAGTGCCAGAAACTTATAATTGTGTGTGTTACCAATTAGTGGAAAGGTTTGTCCCTCAAGAGTTAGGGGCACGCAGTTTTTGATCCTAGTTGTAGGATTTCTGTGTTATCAAAAACATCTTGTGTCACTCTTTACTTACTGTTTTTACTTTACAGTATTCATGTTCTGGTTTTTTGGGATAGATCTCTATCTTGCTATCCCGAGAACAGATTGAACGAAAAAGTGGGAAATGCCTATTCACCCCCCCCCCCTCCTAGGACCTTTAAGATGCTTTAGGGAGTATGCTACATTCAACGAAAGAGCAGCAAGATTGGGTGCGGGTAAGGGATCACATGTTTTCTGGAGGAAATGACATAACTATGCAGGCACCAAACCTGAGTTACGATACATTGCCATCTCACTTGAAACCTTGTTTTGCCTTTTGTTCGCTGTTTCCAAAAGATTTTTACTTTTTTAGGAATGAGATTGTCTCATTATGGATCGCACAATGTTATCTTACATCAAACCAAGATTTTGAAGAGAATGGGCTAAACTATGTTAGAGAGTTTTGTTCAAGATCTCTTTTTCAAGTTGAGACGGATTTTAAAACTGCTGTGACTTTTAAAATTCACGATCTAGTTCATGATTTAGCGATCTATGTGGCAAAAATTGGCTACTCCACAATTAACAATCGTCCCACTAATGGTTTTGAAAAAATTCGTCACGTGTCAATATCCATAAAAGATTTGCCTGAATATGAGAAATCAGTTCCTAAATTCATGCTCCAATCATACAAGCTAAGGACTATTTTGTTTCCTGATTTAGAGAAAGGTGCGATCAATATTTTTAGTTTCCTAAAGACATGCATCTCAAGGTATAAGTACATGCGGGTTATAAATTTGAGTGGATCAACTATTGAAGAGATACCGGGTTCTATATGTAACCTGAGTCACCTAAGAGTTCTAAACTTGTGTGGTAATAAGATGATAAGAAGGCTCCCCAGTTCTATTTGCAGGTTGCTGAAGCTGGAATATTTAGACTTTGCATGCTGTGAGGCACTTGAGGAGTTACCCAAAGACGTAGGCAACCTGATCAACCTTAGGCACTTGTCGATAAGTACAAAACAAATGTATTTGTCGAAAGAAACATTTAGAGGTCTCAGCTTGCTTCAAACTTTAGGGTTTCACAATTGCATCAATCTCAAATCTTTGGGGGAAGAATTCAAGTACCTCCTTAACCTTCACCTGCTGGGTATTCAAGTATGCGATAATCTGGAATCCTTACCTCCTAATCTGGATAACTTGGAAGCATTTGACATTTTATTCATAGATGATTGTAAGAAGCTTGAGCTAGTGAGGTCGGGTCAAGGCATTCGAGGTCTTCGATCATTCACTATGAAGAAAATAAGCTTGGAGGCTCTACCAGACTAGCTTCATGAATCTGCCAACACATTACAGGGCATACTAATAGAAGGTTGTGACAATCTCATGACGCTTCCGGAGTGGTTGGAAGGCCTGAAATTGGTGGAGGGACTAACGATTTCCGATTGCCCCGAATTGCCTGCTTTACCACAAGGGTTGCATCGCCTCACTGCTCTAAAAGAACTGAAAATTGTAGACTGTCCAGAATTGTGTAGAAGATGCAAAAGGTAATTCAAAGGTGAGGAATGGGCCAGGTTCGTGCATGATACCAAGATTGAGCTTCTCGACGACGTCTGACGATGAAGAAGATGAAGGTGCCGATCAAATCATCAATGAGGAGTTGAAGACTAACCCTAACCAAGTCGATAAGGTAATTTTAACAGTCTTCAAATATTATTCGTAATACCAATATCAATTCTCTCCGTCTCTAATTAATCTATTCTATGCATGATTTTAGGTGAAGATTATGACAATATGAAGATGCTGTAGAATGAACTGCTTGTTGTGGTGCACTGCTGTTTGTGAAATCTGCAATAAGAGTCCTCAAATGAACTCGATGCATGTGATTGTGTGATTGATTTTTCAAGACTGGTGTGCGATTGTTCGAGTGCTTTCCTTTAATTTTAAGTGTTATCGAGTAATTCAAGAATTGTAAGAATCGTAAGTATCATTGATTCTGGCGGTTCATCTATCTTTACCTATGGGTATCGAAGTCAATCACATCTGATAAAATGAGATGATACTCAAGTATTCAATTCATAAATTGGAAGATTGTATCGATACATTCTGTTTGGGCCTGAAATAAATATTTCATATTGGACTTGAATGACTGAAGTCTTGGCGAGCGTCCCATGTTTTATAAAGAGTTTGGCGAGCGGCCAAGTGAGAGAGATAGAGTTCGATTAGAACTGTAATTCATGAATTAGCTGATTTCATGCGGCTTGGATGTCTATCATACCTTTTCTGTTTCAGATAGGTTTCTTTTATTAAAGGAATTGTGATATCATTGAAATTCTATAAGGATGAAAACCTGTATGCTGGTGTCAGAGTTATATTGAAATTCAAAGAGCAAGAGCAGGAGAAGTTCAAATGAATTGAAAGACAACTACTGGGCATTATATAAGGACAGTAAGAGCTTTGTGGAAAAGGTCTCCGATCAAGCATACAAAATTTGCTATATGCAAGTACACTTAGACAGACATCTCGTCAAGAGATTCTATCTTCTTTGCAACTAGCAGATCAAAGTGCTTGTCACCTATAGAGTGAGAGTTTGGATATCCAAATGAAGCAGTGTTCTCAACACATCGTCAGAGCGATTGCTCTGCTTTGCACTGATAAGGGAGTGTGAGGTATCGATTTCGAAGGCTCTGCAAGAGACACATATCAAAGTCCTAGGTTACTAGGCGAGAATGATCTATTCGGACAGGGTTGGTGCTCTCCTTGTCTTAATCGCTTATCAAGAAGTTAGGCGGCTTTACATTCTATATCCCGTTGAAGAACGGTGACACGCCAGCATACGCAGCACATACATGATAAACCGGTACCTGCGGTCAAACTATCCGAAGCCAATAAAAGAGACTGCTTCGCTAGAAGGATCTCTCCGCGGGAGATATTTTTGCATCGAATACATTCCGTGAGAAATTTAAAAACAGCAAGCACTAAATAAAGAAAACTGAATTCTAAACAGAACCATGATAGTCAACATATATCTTGGTCTACTTTCAAAGTCTGCTAACACTTGGTGTGGGATCGCAGGCATTGCGGCAAACATGTTCAAATGTAGCTTAGAAGAGCCAGGCAAGTGACTGTTGAAGGCTGTTATGGATACACTGAAAAACTATCAAATACCAAAGTGGAAACAGTCTTGTTATTTTGCAAACAGTTGATATGTTCGACACACTACAGAATTTGTTCTGAAATATTCGTTCTTCCAACGGAAGTAGGTCGGCCGTGATCTCCAAATCTCACAGCAGATAAAAACTCGACCGGCCGAACTAGATGGAGAAACATTTACTTTATGTTTGTGTATATAAGTACAAGTTAACAACAGAGTAGTCAAGCAAAAACAGAGTAGTCAAGCAAAAACAGACTTATTAGCATCATAGCTTAGTATTCTAAAGGCCAAACTTGGATCGAAAGCTGTTGACAACATCTTCATTTACGCGAAAGGTCTTGGTTAAGACTTCGACAGGGATGGAAGGTGATGAAGCAAACATGTTCAAGGGAAGTACAGAAGAGCCTGGCAAGTGACTGTTGAAAGCTGTGTAGGCAAGGGCCTTCCCTTCTCCAACATTCATCTGAAAGTGAACAAGTCCCTTCGGAATCACAAACATCTGCCCAGCACTCAGAACCTTGGAGTAATACACATTTCTCGTTGTCACAAACCCCACGAGTAGCTTCCCTCTGATGACCACCCCAGACTCACTCGCACGAGGGTGCCAGTGTGGTGGATTGAGACCGCCAGGAGCAAAGTCAACTCTGTTCATTGATATACCCAAGGTGTTGAGCCCAGGAAATGCCAGGACATTCCCGCCTGTCACAGACGCCCCAAGTAGAGTGCTTGTGTTCCCTTCTTTGCTTAGTCCGTCAAAGAAGAAGTCATCCGAGGTAATCTGTGATGTGGGTTTGCAAGGAAAACCATTAATGGATAGGGAGGCACTCATGTCTGCAACACAGAAGTCTTGTAATGGATCAGGGTCTGCAGAGTGAAAAGGCAGGAGAAATAGAGGCAGTGCCGAAAGTACGAGACAGAGCTGGTGGAAGCTTGAGCCCAATGAGGTCAACATGGCAGCGAAACAAGTTTGCTTACAAAACCAAGTACCTTCAGTGCTTGCAGACCCTGGTTCTAAATTCTCTTTCCCTGCTGTGCTGAAAATTATTGGATCGTCTATAAACTACTACTAGAGACTACGCAAGCAACCTACCACAATAAAAAATCAGAATTCAACAGAATAAGAAGAGCAGTTCACCATCCATGGGGTGAAATGGCTTTACAATGGTCAAGAATCATTATGGGAAACTAGTTGAGGTTAGTGGGCATTATGGGAAGTAATCTTCCAAATAGTTGACTGACTTGGCCATCAAACTTCACTTTTTTATTTCATTATTTATTTGGGGTACCATCTAGTAGCTGATGATTACATATAAGTCTAATGCCTAATTCTTACCAACTATGAATATACTTAAGATATTTCTGAGAGTAGAGCAGAGTCTCATGGGCACTCGAATAGACTCACAGTAACGTTTGAAAGTGGTTAGCTGAGTCGTCATATTGAAGATGTTAGTCAGGAGATAGTTACTTAAGCATGAAGCAAGAAACTTCTTTGCATCACTATTTAATAACCAATCAGATTTCGAGCTTCATTAGAACTTCATAAGAACCTTTAAATGCAATTGTTACCAGAACAATTGGTGGTACGAGAATAGTACACAATTCTTATTATTCTGAAGAAGACAAATGTGGCCGGGTACAGATTGGAAAAGTTACTCATCCTCAAACAAAGTTTACTGCTAATTTTGTGTTCTAATTAATACAATTGTAATAAATAGCATGTAATTAGACAGAGCTGAAGTAATGAGGCTAAATGATGAAGAATCAGCCTGACCTCTCAAGCACAGCAAATCAGAACTTTAATCTCTTCATTTTAACACCACCAAGTCCCATTTCTGAAGCATACCAGTATGAATTCTCCGACAGATCAGGGGAAAGAGAGTCCAACTTCACGAGGATACATCGATGAAGAAGCTTCAAGGTTTCTTGTCAAAGTTTCATACTGGATAGGTAATGAATTTGATACAAGTAATCAGATAAATATGAACTTGCGCCTGAAAACAATGGGGCAAGAAGAAAGATCATCGTGATGAACCATACTCAATCATACCTGTCTATGGCAGCTGTGCTGATTGGAATCACACCGGCTGGGGACACAAGAGCATCAACTGAAACATCATGTTGGGTGACCGGTATAACTCCTTCATCCAGTATCTGTGGAGAATAAGACAGTGCAACTGCAATAAAGCCATGAATCTTAATTTAATCCAACAGTACAATATTAAAAGGAACAGTGTGTATGATGACTTTCATACTAGCAGCTAAAGTGATACATACCAAGGAGGGGTTGCTTCCAGTTTCTTGCCTTTGCAAGCTCTTGGTAATTTATCAGGAAAGTATCATAATAACTGTCGAAGACCACAGATTAGGATCAATGATTGATAAATTAAATAAGATATTTATTAGTTTTTGGAAAAGCAGATACGATAAGTTTGTTTCCTTTACATATATACGGCACAGACAGTATTTACAGCTCTAGCAGTCTTATCTATAATGACGACATAAAACTGACAGCTTCAAACAACTCAGCACATGGTACGTGAAAGAAAAATATAAGCTTCATCTAAGCCAACATGAATAATCATACCCTCCACCTCGACCCAAACGTCTCCCCGATTTGTCAAATGCTAGTCCTGTAAGCAAGGAGGATAAGTAACTGCAGTCAACTACAGTTTCGATTCAACACTTAACAGATACTAAAAAAATAAAATGATTAATTAAATATACCTGGTAAAAGGAACAAGTCCACTGGATCACTTGCCTCTAAAACTGCACAAAGAGAGATCCTTTAGACATGAAGTTTCTCCCATTCATGTGGTTTAGATATTAAATATATAAACTATGAATGCACTCATTTTTGGCACAAAATTTTGCAAAAAGTGAACTAAAAGTTCTGTATATCTTCTAACAGAGAAGATCACCAAGTATATCTCTGTGATGTCGAATTACTAAACTGCCTCTTAAGCACAAGAAACACAGATTGAAGCCAAATCAAAGACAAATGTTTAGCATCCTAACATGATTTAGTTTTCTAAACGATCAGCCTTTAGACAGTCCTACATATAAAGAGAAAAGAAAGACAGAGGATTTACCATAAACACCGAGAAATGGAGTGAAATTTCAGGAATCAGAATATCAGAATCATCAGAGTTAATCCAAACCATAACTTCTTTAAATTCCCATTTCTAATAACTTGAAAGTTCTAATGCCAAATAATGAAGTAAACTATAACTGGTGTTTGTGTTCTAAAGAACATTGTCGATGCTAGACATCTATCTCACTCGACATTAAAGTAAGAGAAACATTACCATCTTCACGTTCATTTCCATCACCATCCACCGCAGCCGGTTCTAAAATGTCCATCGAATTCGCAACAAGATCATCCATGCCCGAGATGTTGAACATTCTCATGTGACTATTCTTGTCCTCCACACGCGGCACATAAAGCTTCTTCCTCACTTGCACATCACCATCTTCACAAATCACAACAACCCCAGAACTGAATCCTCAACATTACTCACATCAACACACTAACACCAAGCTAAAAGAACTAAAATTTCCAAATGGATACTCATAAAAAACACACCTTTAACTGGACTCTGAAGAATGTGAGCCAACACTTTGGAGGTATCAACTTCACGCAAAGCACCACAGCTTATATACGCACACAATCTCTCACACGATTTGAACCAAGGAGCTTCCAACACAATGCCCTGAATCACATCATCTAGAAACAACAAAAGGCACAACACTTTACTATCTTACAAAAAAAGCATAAAACTTTGAAGCCATATTGAGTTTATGGACATGGGTTCGTTACCTTCTTGGGATCTGAGTACTGGGTCCATTGACTTGAGGGCCTTTTTGACCTTGGTTCGGAGAAGACGTTTCTGCTTGAACAAAGCGTCGAGTTGGTCTTGGTTTTCGTTGTTCATTGGGAGTGTTGTGGTAAAGCGTTGTGGGAATGAACGAGGAGCGGTGCGTAGGATAGCGGGGCGGGAGAGGTTGAGGGAAAATGAGGCGGGTGGAGGTGCTAATGTGCGCAGTTGGGTCATCAGCGCCACCAGCAACTTTCCTGACATGTATCTATACGTCCTCGTTGTAATTTTTGCTCTGTATTTTTTAACCACGGTCCTTGCAAATTATGGTTTTAATGTTTAGTCACTATAGTGCACACATTGATTTGATTGTTCTACCTATGAATTGATTTGGGTGAGTAGCTAGCTGGAAAGTTTAGCCAACAATAACGGGACCTTGGTGAAAACAGTTATAGAAAAATGAACTTGAATATGTGACTAATTAACTATTTTTGGATTTCTGAACTATGGCTCTATAATCAGAGATGGTTATATGTTATTATACCAAAGTTTCAATTTTTAGTCACTTATATACTATAGAAGTACAAAATTGATGACAAACTATGTTGCATTCAACAGAAAACACAAATTTATATGGTTCAAATTTGAGCTTAAATTATAAATGTGTATTTACAGTATTTACAGACTGGCTTTATGAGCTCAAGTGTGCCAAACACACTTCATCACGTTATTAATTAGTTAGTTTTTTAAATCAACAAAAAAGTTTATTACTTCAAAATAAGTGTGAAAACGAAACTAAATTAAATATAAAAATAATTTTTTACTCGAACATTTCTTGGAGACCGAGTCAGATATGTCTTTGACATGTTTTTTCAGTACACCATGTTGATCGCTTTGTCCAATTAACGATGCAAGAATACGAATTCAAGTTAAAATGAAAGGTGAATCGCATTTTTTTTAAAAATTATAAAAGCCTATCACCAAGTTAATATCCTACAAATAATGGGAAAGGAACAGAATACACCAAATACATATGCCAAATACGCAAATACATAAGAGCTCAAGGACCTCTACTGGGAAAGTCACCACTCTTGAATCTCTCTGTTTACACAATGTGCTGCTCTCTCTCTCCTCTCTCTCTCTCTCTCTCTCTGAAACAAAACCAATCGAAGCTTTTTCACCACCCAATCCTCTCTCTCTCTCTCTCTCTCTCTTCCCCTAAAAACCTAACCCTAATCTCTCCACCGACCGATGTTGACCTAAGACTCTCCTCCGATTCAAATCTGCGAAATCACCACAACCTCGACGACAGCGACGATGCCTCCGACCGGCGATCTGGACCGTCAGATCGACCACCTGATGCAGTGTAAGCCGCTGACGGAGGCGGAGGTGAAGACGCTGTGCGAGCAAGCGAGGAAGATTCTGGTCGAGGAGTGGAATGTGCAGCCGGTCAAGTGTCCCGTCACCGTCTGCGGCGATATTCACGGCCAGTTTCACGACCTCGTCGAGCTTTTTCGGATCGGCGGCAGCGCTCCTGATACTAATTATCTATTCATGGGCGACTATGTAGGTCAGTCAGTCTCCGTATCTCAAACAACTCACTGTGATTGTTTTGATTTGTGGATACGATTTCATGTGTTTTTTGTGATCAGATTTGTTTAGGAAATGAGATTTTGAAGAATGTGATATCTTTCGAAACGTAGAGCTGATTTGGTTGATTTTACAAAGTAAAGAGGCAAATTCTAGCTAGTTATCCATATCGATATGTCAGAGAGTAGCTTTGTTATGTTGGAAAATGGATTGAGATTGCATTAGAAGCCGGATTTATAGCTTGTGTTTCGGGGTAGATTGGACTAGTGACTAGTCCGGTTTTCATCTGAGACTATTATTTGATATTGTGTGAATGAAATCGGTCATTCTGTTCAGCGGAACCTGCTTTTGACAACTGTTTTTTTTAGTGATTTGTTTGTATTGCCTTTGTGTCGTGTGCAGATCGAGGATACTACTCAGTGGAGACTGTCACGCTTCTAGTGGCGCTGAAAGTACGATACAGGGATAGAATTACAATTCTGAGAGGGAATCACGAGAGCCGGCAAATAACTCAAGTGTAAGTAAAGCTCTTTCAAGGTTTTTTAGTCCAAAGTGCAATCTTATGAGTTGATAGTAGAAGTAGGGTAAGGGAATAGGCCGCTGATGTGAGCTGTTGGCTTTTGTCAGGTATGGGTTTTATGATGAGTGTTTGAGGAAATATGGAAATGCTAATGTCTGGAAGCATTTCACTGACCTTTTTGATTATCTGCCGCTGACAGCCTTAATTGAGAGTCAGGTATTTTGTTTATAGATATTCTGATTACGCAGTTATCCATCATTATCTAATTTAACAACTATTCTCTTGCTTCTCATTATCCTTTAAGATCTTCTGCTTGCATGGTGGACTCTCCCCTTCTTTGGATACGTTAGACAATATTCGAGCGCTTGATCGGATACAGGAGGTACAGTAAAGTTTATTACTTCATTTGTACTTTAAAGCATTACATTTGCATCTCCTCTAAATATGCTTGTTTCAGCAAGTATTTTGCACTTCAAAGTTTATACTTGCAGATTGATATATCTAAAACCATTACTGCAAATTGACCCCATCTGCATGCCTGCTGTAACTTGTCTGAAAGAAAACCTTGGAACTATAGTTCTTCATGTTAGTCTCATATATCAATGTAGACAGAAAGTTGGCAGATTGGTTTGTAATCAGTCTTCCCTTGGGCAGGTTCCTCACGAGGGTCCAATGTGTGATCTCTTGTGGTCTGACCCAGATGATAGATGTGGTTGGGGAATATCTCCTCGAGGTGCAGGGTATACATTTGGTCAAGATATAGCCGCGCAGTTTAACCATACCAATGGGCTGAGTCTTATTTCTAGAGCTCATCAGCTTGTTATGGAAGGCTACAATTGGTGCCAGGTTAGTCTAAGAAGCAGAGTTTTCTTGTTTGAATTGAAAATCGCAAAGTTCAGCTGTTTGAATTCTGCTCTATCATTTTAGGAAAAAAATGTTGTAACGGTGTTTAGTGCTCCAAATTACTGCTACCGTTGTGGAAATATGGCTGCAATACTTGAGATTGGAGAGAACATGGAGCAGAACTTCCTTCAATTTGACCCAGCGCCTCGTCAGGTTGAACCTGATACAACACGAAGAACTCCAGACTATTTTTTGTAATCAACATAACTTTATCACCGATTAGCTATTCTTCTCGTTCCCTGTCGTTTTTTTGTAGATGTCTCACAAAGAAGATGAGTAAGAGACAGAAAGAGAAGATATCATTCTTTTGGTTAGAGTTTTTTCTACTTTTAAGTTGATTCATGTGATGTTCAGTTGAGTAAGAGACAGAAAGAGAAGATATCATTCTTTTGGTTAGAGTTTTTTCTACTTTTAAGTTGATTCATGTGATTTATAGAATCTTTCTGGAAACACTTGTGTCGTGTATTGAAATAGTGCATTGAAATAGTCGAAAGAAATGATGGAATACACAATGACATGCTATGCGCTTTTATAGACTTTGATTTCAGTAGTAGAAAGATTGTTCTTATTTTCTTTTCCTGAGCCATGCACTCGTAGACATAGCTCAAGTTCATTCATGATGATGCAACAACTCTACTCAATGAGAAAAACTCTAGCAAATTAGTACATTTTCAAACAAACCGTTTGAGGATATTTCACGACAGGGTTTGCTCTTTAGCTATGAAATGGTTCCACTCTTTTCCTACCAAGTATCAACAGTATCCTAGCATCTGAAATTAAAAAATTTAAGGTTCTGGTTTGTGTTCCTTTGGCTGCATTTTGTTTAGTTCTCCAGGTGGCGTCTTGATCAATTCCCCCGGAGGGGTCTTGATCAGTTCCCTGGGCTGCATTTTGTTTAGTTCCCCCGGGGGAGTTTTGATCAATTCTCCTGGGGGCGTCTTGTTTAGTTCCCCCGGAGGCGTCTTGATCAGTTCTCCTGGGGGCGTTCTGTTTAGTTCCCCCGGTGGTGTCCTGTTTAGCTCCCCGGGAGGAGTCTTGTTCAGTTCTTCTGGAGACATTGTCACAAGTTGCCGGAGCTTCTGTAGACTTTGAGTTATTTCTGACAAAAGTTTCTTTCCTTCAGTATGTTTCTCGAGTGTCTTAGCTGCATACTCTAATAGTCCAGTGTCTGATTCAAGAGCCTTCACCCTTTCACTCATGTGAGACAACAATGAAATTTGCCTTGAATAGGCTTTGTTTCCATTTCCTGCAATATCAGAAATACTCATCATTCCTTCAGTCCAAAGTTCAAAATTGTTGAACATTTTCATTCTAAAGTTGGCTGTGTATGGTTTAAAGAGGTGTTACCTATCTCATCATCATTCGCGCTGTCCGGCAAGAAATTGAAGCCATTAGACGATAAGTTACTTCTCTTGTCTAGTTTCTTAAACCGCCCAAGGAGGTAGGTTTTCTCCCCCTTCAAAGGTTTCGAACTTTCGCCATTCACAGCTTCTCCATTCTCATCCTTTGCTTGATCCTTTTGCGTGTTGTTTTCACCATTGATCTCACCATTGTTTGCACTTGAAGGAGGATTGCCACTTTCACCAGCCTCGTCTTGGTCCTTGTATACAAAGTTCTTCAACAAACCATATTTTTCCCTATAAGCCTCTATTTCAGCCTCTAAAACCTTGATGTCCTCTTCTCTCTTGTCAAGCAAGTCATAAGTTGCCTCCAGTGCTTCTTGGTCATACTCGGCCTGCTCCTCCATCATTCTCTGATACTGCAATGCCTCCATCTGAACAGCAGCTTTGTCCGCTTGAAGCCTTGTGATCATAGCCATGGCATTGTTAGCTGCCACAGCTGAAGCACTTCTTTCTTCGTCGAGTTCCATGTACAAATCCATCAGTGACTTCTTGTCCAACCTTACCTGCCTCTTCAAGCCCTGCAAGATTGAATCACAATCGGTTTCTTGCGGAAGAAGTCCATCGACAGATTCCAAAACAAACTCGCTCTTTTCAAGTGGCGATTTCTTTGATATCCTCATGGCCACCCTAGGACTATTTTGAGCTGAATCTGTTAATGGAATTCCAAAGAACCTGTTTCCTCTGCCCATCACAGGAGTCCTGTTAGCTTCATCATCACCTTCTGTCAATAATGGAGTGGCAGATTTTGAATATCCTTTTTCTGCATACACACACAAGCACACAATTCCATCCTCTAAATCATTTCAAGCTTTAAAAAATTACATATTCAGGAATACAAGGTGATTAGCTAGAATGCCATATACATACATATGAACATATGCATAATGTTGAATCCAACGGATCTCCAATCCAACACGCCCCTTCACGTGCAACCTAAGTACGAGGTTAGCACGTGAAACCAAGTCCGAAATTCACATCGAAATCTTGGTTAGAATAGTCCACTGGAGCCAACGCAACAATTTTTCGAAGACCCAATTCAATTGAACCCACTGGGCTCGGGACGTGATTGGAAAGGACCCGCTCTGATACCATGTTGAACAACGACAAGCGTGGCACATAGAGTCCGAATTGTACCGATATTGTCTCAACTTAACCACATTTAAGGTGTTGAGTTTTATCCACAAAAGGCCTAGTACAATTAAGAATAGTCCAATCACATTTAAGTTATATTTAATATTATCATATTTCGATATAGGATCTCAAATCCAACAACATAACTAGTCCTATTGGAATCGGGAATATCTCCTAAATGAAACCAACACAGAACAAGTTTATGTGTATAAAAAACTCACGATTTTTTGAGTTTGCTCCATACTCGTCCTCTGGAAGCTCGGAGTCAGGATCAGACATAAACTTAAGTTCTGGATATCGAATATGGGGCAAGTCTAGACCATGATTATCATCATTTCTCCCCAATGGTTCTCGTGGAGAAGGCGTAGGAGCATGCGCCAATCCGCTACCATTCTTCCCTTTATGGCACACCAACTTCAATGGCATGCCGCAACATGAACAACCTATGGTCATTCTGTCTCTACTCTTCTCCACCGTCCCTGCATCTTCCCATGTCCTAGCAGAAGGCACACTCAGCTGAATTTGGTGTTGATCATCCTCAACGAAGCACTCGAGATCCTTGTGCAAGATGCCAACTAGAGACTTGTATGTGTCAAAATCAGACTCTTTCTCTGTTGCAAATGAGAGAAGACATGCCTCACACATTTTCCTTATGTCAGACAGCTTCTTGTGGTTGTGACAATAAGCAAGGTAAGAAACATCTTTCTTGTGAGACTCACATATGGAATCATTGTAGAGGAAATCGTCACCTTTGTTAACGAGAACGTGATCGATTCTGGTGCAAAGCCGGCATGGGGTTCTGAGGCCAAAGAGCTTGGCGAATTCGCTGGTGAAAAAAGCAAGAAACCCATCAAGGAAAAGCACAATGATCATAGTGCATTCGAGCACAGCGTAGACCATGAAACGAGGGAGCTCTCCCATGTTTTGCTCCACAAAACGAGTGAAGCATCCCTTTGTCATTGTTTTCTTGTTTGAACTCATACAACAAACGTTCAAGAAGAAAAACAAAAAACAAAAAGCAAGAATCTTTTGTGGGTTTAGATTTTAGATTATAGTCACAAATTGAGGGT
Source organism: Geum urbanum (assembly GCA_946800695.1). NCBI lineage: Eukaryota > Viridiplantae > Streptophyta > Magnoliopsida > Rosales > Rosaceae > Geum > Geum urbanum. The sequence continues at coordinate 46,907,447 of OX327013.1, forward strand.
GTTGAGATGGAAGATCATGACCTTGGTGCATAGATCATGACCTTTCTCTGTGTGTGTTTCTGTGTGTAAGTGTCTAAAGAAGGAGAAAGGTAAATGTTCCAATTCAAGGTTTTAAGTTTTGGGTGGTGGAATACTGTTTGGCTATACATAGACAACAAGCCTGGGGGAAATGGCGGTTCTATACTATTTTTGTACCTGAAATAACGGTCTGTCATGAACTTTGAAACTAATTGGATAAGAGAAACGTCAGCGTTTCCCTGGCAACACAGTTAAACCTCTCAGATTGTTCATGGTCCTTTCTCATTTATTATTTGTATATAACTATATATTGAAGTTATGTATCCGAAACGTATTTCATATTGATTAGAAAAGAAGAAGAGAATATTATGGGAGTTCATTAACATGAAATATAGGGATTACATTAAACTGAGTAATAATTTGACTAATTTTTTGGGTTCATATAGAGATATATAGTAAGATACATTGATAGAGAGACTGCTGTAGAAAAGAGCTGGAAGCCTGGAATACTCATCATTTGATCGACAGCGTCTGTGAATCTAGCTTGAAGACAGAACATTTGCAGACATATAAGGCGATCTGCTCCCCTGGACCTGAAAATTAAGTTGAGTCAATAAGCCTATTTTGATAATTTGGCTTCTGCTTCGACAATCAGAAAAATAACATCTCAATTCAATGACATTAAATTTGACAGAAGCAATATGCATCCTAGGTGAGAGTGGAATATGTGCAGAGGGCTCAGTCTCTACTGTCTGGAAACGAATGTCATTGGCATGTAGAATAAGAAGAGGGCTCATGCAACTAGATTATTTTCTCCCTGACTGTTGTTACTATCAGAACATAATGGATTGAGGATGTAAAAGAAACCCAAACTTTCCTTGGATAAAAATGCATATATGTGAGAAACAAGCAAGAGGTGGATGTTTGAGCATGTGAGAGACTATATAGAGGCACACAAATGTTCAATAACGTTAATCAGAGGGGTTCAACTACCTGCAAGGCTGCAACAAACAAGAAGGAATCTGGATAAATCCCTGCAGCAGAAGATCGACCTTCTCCAGAGTGCCTTGTGGAACATAGAAAACCTTTGAGTGTGTCGAAACTGTCGATGCTTCTCACAATTCCCAGTACATGGACATCAAGAAAATGCTAGCTTAAGAACCTTAATCGTTTTCACTTTTCTATATTATCATAATCATATGAAGGTCCAGGATGAAAATGAAACAAATAGATCTTTTGGGAAAAATAAAGTTTAACGGAACCAGCTAAAAGTAGCAACATATAATTGTAAAAGTAACCTACCAAGACCAACACACCACGGTAAGTCTTTTGAGCCTTCAGAGCTAACTACCAAACCAACAATACTTCCATTTAAACTGTAGTAGATCTCAGTGCCTGGGACCTAGGAGAGAAGAATTCAACTATTACAGGGTTTAAGCATTTGACAAAGATAGACCCTGATTCTAGAATTTCCAAACTATAATGAATCAATAAACTGTTAATACTAACCTCACAATGGAGATGTCTAATCTTAATGCTAGATATTGGAACTTCATATGGAGGGTGAGACGCCAAAGCATGAGCAAGTTCTTTGATCGTAGAAATGTTTGAGTTACTTAGAAAACACTGCCTGAAATAAACCATTAATTGTATATCTCGTAACAGTCGTGCATCCTTTTGGACAAGAACACTGCAACGCAATGGAGATAAGATATAAGAATCCCACACATTCGTATATATGCACATCTTCTAGCAAGCATATGCTACTTGTCAAACACAAATTCAAGATAAATGACTGCATTTATCAGCAATCACCTCATCCGAATTTTCTAGAGTAACAAAATTTTGGCACTCCGACCAAGAGTCTAAAACTGATAAATGGTCAAGAGGGGAATAATGATACCGAATAATATCGATGGACATCGTATTAAAGAACAACTATATTTAATATTAAGTTGGGAGCTTGCAGATGAACAACTTACGATCTATTCATAGAGTCCTGACGAGCTGAATTGATCTCTGTTAGATTTACCATCTCATCATAACCATCATCCGACCAGAATGCCCCTTTTGGTAGATTCTTCCTCTCAGCAGAAATGTAAATTTTCACAACATGGGTAGGGGCAATGTACTTCAACATGTCCACCAATATATCATAACCAATACCTAGCACAAAACATCAAGAAGTAAATCAAATAATTGTTCCATACACATACCACCCAAAAAAAAAAAAATAATCACAAAATAGCTACATCAGACCCTCTAATAGTTGAGTATACCTTTCACCCAACTGGGTGTATTCAAAACGAGAGGCAATCTAATGTCAGTAGGATGATCACTCTTGTTGGACAAGCTGTATTCCTTCAGATAGTAGTCATACAAAGCACGTATACAGTTTGAGTATATCATAGGATTCCTCTTCGAAGAAACATCGCCAAAGAACAAACATCTGATTAACAGCAAAAACACAGCTTTAGACGATCAGACTGACCAATTGGTCATATTTGCTCCATCATTATTTCACTTCCATGCATTTCAGAAACAAGTTCATAGCTTCATACCTCTCCGGTGTCTTCATATGTGGGATTGTCAAATCTACACTCAACCAAAAAAACAGCTAAACTTATCAACCTCACTAAAACAAGTAACACCTCCTTCAATTACACATCATAATCAACAGTGCAGTAAAAAATTCAAGACAGATTGACATAAAGTATACACAATCAATTACCTGGAGTAACTTCATCAACTACAGTGAGATATAGAAAACATGGACGACTAAACTCAGGTTGACCGACATCTGTATCCAAGTAACCAACTTTCTTATACCTTCACACAAATATCAACATTCAAATTCTAAGCAAACCCAGAACACTGAAAAAGATCAAAACTTCACTACAAATTCAAACCTAGAAGTTATAAAGATTAAAACTTTAGTAAATTTTGTTCATGAGTTTTAACTGACCTCTGGAGAAGAATGTTGAGGAGGTAGCGGGAGAAGGTGGACTTGCCGCAGTTTTTGGCGCCACATACTAAAACAATGGGCGGCGGAGCCTTAAGCGACGGCGTCTGCGGCGTCGGACCACTCTGGAGGTATCTGGTCCTGAATTTGAAGCCATAGATAGCCTTTTGAGTTGTGTTAGTTTTAGCAGAGAGAAAAGAGCAGCTTCAGAAAGAGTGGAAGTTTTATAGTAACAAATACATGTTGAGTTGGTGTTTTTGAAGCAAAATGAAATAAGCAATTAAACATGAAGGCTGGCTCGGAAGAACATGGGTCGGGTTTTGTTTCGGTTTGAAGTAAGTAGAGAGATTTCGTTACATGCAGTTGAGTAGATAAGAGTTTTTAGAATGTTCGATGCAGTACTCGGTAAATTTGTGTTTGAATTTTGTAGACACTAATTATTGGTGTCAAAAAGAGAATGAACGTTCTAATGTGACTAACGATTACAGATTAATTCTTTGATCATAAAACTTTCAAGATATTGTACGATCTCGATGAGTAAATCAAACGTGAGTTCCAAATGCCCACCGGGAAAAATATGGGTTGTGATGTGTAGCGAAAATAATCAATGCCGCATTGTATAATATTCACCAATTACATGGGAAGACATCGAAACGTTCTAATTAATTCTTCGATGTATCTTCATCAATTATATTGTCATATTCGTTGCATTTACATCAAAAAATATCAAAAAGTGACCGATTGTTTATATATAGACAATCAATTATCCGCACATATATTCTTGAATTTGGTATGGTCAACGATACAAATATACCTCTTTACATTACCGAATCGAATATATTAATTTCCTTTTCAATCCGATCCATCTTTCACAAAATTAACTCTTATTGAAATTTACAACAAACAACAAAACATTCCCGATCATACAATCCTTCAATATAGAAAAATTGGAGGGGAAGAGCTATTCCATTTTCTTCACAAAATGTCTCCAAGGATTTCACTAGTTGGTCCCCGTTAAACTGTTTTCCGATCTTCAACACCCTTCTAATCAACCCCCACGTGTCCCCCCCCCCCCCCCCCCCCCCCCCCCGAAGCTTTCATTGACCAAGAGTCAAATTACCTCCACAGACCAGACTGGCCTCATCAGAAAAATATAAAAATAAAAACACCCACCCAATTTTATCCAAGACAAAAATCCCAATTTCTATCACACCCAGAAAACAACCAGAGAGAGAGAGAGAGAGAGAGAGAGAGAGAAGGAGAAGCTACACAGCAGCTTATGGTGGACTAGCTCGCAGTAGATTGTTGATTTGAATTGAATTTGGTGAAGAAAGACCATGGAGCTCCAGAACACAGTGAAACAAGCCCTAAACGCACTCTACCATCATCCGGACGACGCCGTACGTATGCAAGCCGATCGCTGGCTCCAGGACTTCCAACGAACGCTCGACGCGTGGCAGGTAGCTTTAGATTCCTATCCTCTCTCTTTACGGCCTCTTTTATCTCTGTTCACTTCGCCGCCGGTCGTTTTTTTTTCGGTCGCGATTTTGTTTATACGGTGAAATTTGGATTGTGTGAGCTGTTACTGTTTTACCTGTGTGTTTGTTTGTGTGAGAAATGAGAACGAATTGATTCATAACCCCTGAGATGAATTTATGAGAATTATTAGAGGAATTTAGAAGCGGAATCTGTGTGTTAACATTAAAGGTTGAGAGAAAATCAGCTCATCATTCCGAGCATTAGTCTTTTTGGTTAGGCCCCTTGGGTCTCTTCTTGTAACCAAAAAAAAAAATCAGCTCATCATTTTTGGCGTATCGGTTTTTGCGATGATTTATACACATAGGAAGCTAGTGAGGATCGAAAACGAGGCTATCTGCTGTTTGTTTGCTTTCGAGTGAAGTCTGTGACTCTACTGTTTGTTTCCGTAAGTGTAATGTTGCTACTTTTTCGCTGTTAGGTTGCGGACAATTTGCTTCATGATGCCACTAGCAATCTAGAGACTTTGATATTTTGCTCTCAGACACTTCGAAGCAAGGTAAATTCTCTTTCTTTGTTAGTAACCGCTCAACATTCTTACACTTTGAGATTCAATGTTGGACCTTTGTGAAGCTTTTATTGGGTTATGGTGGCTGCATTGGTTTGGATTCTCAGTTCAATTTTGTATTTTTTCCAGGTGCAACGAGACTTTGAAGAATTACCTTCGGAAGCTTTTCACCCGTTGCGAGATTCCTTAAATGTGAGTTAGCATCCCTTATTAAAATTCTTGCATTGTGGAACTTTGAGGGTAGTTTCAATATATTAAGGTGTTAAAAAGAAATTTCTATCTAAACATATAGTGGGATTCGTCTGTAACGATCTGATGGTAAAACACTGGTTTAATCACTTTGATGGAACATGAGTATGAAACCCTCCATAAGAAGAGGAAGATGCTCCCAACGAAGTTTATACTTCATACCAGTTCTTATGAGTAGTGATTTTAGGATATATTAAGTCCTGCAAGTTTGTCGTTATATAACTGATAATGGTTCACTTTATTCTTAAGTAGTCTACCAAGCTTTTGATGTAGCTTTTACATTTGCTTATCGTCTCCTCGTAGTGTCTTAACTTTGACAGCGTTTTGTTTATGGATATTTAAATGCAGAATTTATTGAGAGAGTTCCATAAGGGTCCTCCAAAAGTCAGAACTCAGGTATAGTCCAAGTGACCCTGACATTCTTTCATTTATTTTTATTTTTTTAAAGTTTAATAATAGGTTTGTAACCCTGAGAACCGAGAGGACGTCTATTTTATGTCTATGTAGATTAGCATTGCTGTTGCTGCTTTGGCTGTACACGTTCCTGCAGAAGATTGGGGGGATGGTGGTATAGTGAACTGGCTTCGAGATGAGATGAATTTCCATCCGGAATATATACCTGGATTTATAGAGTTATTAACAGTTTTGCCTGAGGTATATATACATATATATTTGACTTGAAACATTTATTAAGTCCCAAGTGGATCACATGGACGCATGCCTACACTTTCATCGTGTTCTGAGTTTCTTTTTGTCTTTGCAATCAGGAAGTATTTAACTACAAGATTGCAGCTCGCCCAGAAAGGCGCCGTCAATTTGAGAAAGAGCTCACTTCTCAAATGGATATTGCTCTAAATATCTTGACAGCTTGTTTGAATTTCAATGAGCTTAAGGAGCAGGTGCTAATTTTATTTGTAACTATATATACATTCTTAACTGATATTCAAACTGTATTAGGTTTTGCTTCTTAACATCTTTAGCTAACTGGTTTTTCAGGTTCTTGAGGCATTTGCTTCTTGGCTTCGGCTCAAGCATGGGTATGTTCTCCCTCTCGCTCTCACTGTCGTTCTTGTTATGTATGTGAATCTATGTGAATATTTAAGCATAGGGCTTAGGGGAGTTAAAAATACTTAATGGTTTAGGGTTAGTTAGAAATATAAATTTATGGTATTTAATTAAACTTCTGTTGGTTTCAGGCTCCCTGGATCCATGCTTGCATCTCACCCATTGGTGCTCACAGCTCTCTCCAGCTTGAATTCTGAACTCCTTTCAGAGGCAGCTGTAAATGGTAAAACATAAAATTAAGCTGATCTTTCTTGGAGGCTATTGGCATTAACAATTTTCAGCACTACATGTATATGTGATCTTTTATACATATTAGTCTGACCTGAGGCTATTAAACATCGTTTCTGGTGTATTGGTTTTCTGTGCATTTACTTGCATTACGTTTGTCCTTTCCTAGTTTGACATGTTTACTAAGCTGACCTTGTTGTTTGTCCCCTCCCTTCCCTTTACAGTAATTTCTGAGTTGATACACTATACAACTTCTAAAGAATCTGGTGGTTTGCAAGTTCAAATGCCTTTAATTCAAGTCATTGTTCCACAAGTGATGAATCTTAAGGCACAGCTTAGAGACTCTTCGAAGGTATTTCATACAGAACTTTACAAGTCATTGTTTTTTCTGTTGTTGTTCTGTTCTGAGAGTGAATTGTAATTTGTAGCTTTGTAAAGAATTATCATGTTGGTGTTCATTTTTTGTATGCAAATTTATGGTCCTCGTATCATTAAGAAACTTGTAATTAAAGCCTTGTTATGAAGCGGTTGTTGGGTCCATCTTGCATTTCTACTCTTCTAAAAGAGAAAAACTCAATGAACAGTACCTCGACATTATGTTCGATTGCAAAAGAACATTATATTGATGCCTTTTGATTGTTTCTTGATTATTATTTCTGTTTTTTATTTTCATTTTTGAAGGATGAGGAAGATGTTAAGGCTATTGCTCGATTGTTTGCTGACATGGGGGATTCATACGTCGAACTGATAGCAACTGGTATAAATATTTCTCATCTACCAAACACCTCTTCAAGATCATATGAAGGCCAAGTTTATCATCTGTCTCTTTATTTTTGCCATTAATTATTCCAATCTGTGTCTGATATACTCATTTGTGGTTATACTTGCTCAGGTTCTGATGAATCAAAGTTGATTGTACAAGCATTATTGGAAGTTGCTGAACACCCAGAATATTATATAGCTTCAATGACATTCAATTTTTGGCATAGTCTTCAGGTCACCTTGACTAGAAGGTGAGTCATTCTTCAACTGTGCTGTCTCTAATTATACCTTTTAATATAAAACTCAAGTAATGGATGTCATCTTATTTCCAGGGATTCATATATTTCGTTGGGTGATGAGTCCTCCATTGAATCTGAGAGAAATAGAAGGTTGCATATTTTCCGCCCAGCTTACGAGTCGCTCGTATCCTTAGTAAGTCTGTTTGAATTTGTTTTTTTTTCCCAAATGAAACAAGTCATCCATTAGTGTAGTTCACCGAGCAGTACAATACCGACACACCAATTACAGGTTGCCAGAAAGAGTTGTTTCGCATCATATCAAATAACTAGAATAGAAACTAACTTAGCAAATCCCTAGCACACCCACCTTTTTGCATTATCCCTAAAACAAAGCAAAAACAAATTCGCGAAAAAAGAAGATAAAAGGGATAACAGGAACCCTCCCCACTTTGTGACTCCACGATTGACTTGATTCAGATCCCTTGACACAGATTCCAACACCATCACTGGAACCAGTGCCTATAAACCCTAACTGTGCAATTAATATCTAACACCAACCCGGATTTTATCTAAGTCTCCTCCCGATTCAGTGCAATTTGATCAAAGTGAACCACTGAGCCTAACGCCGATCCAATAACCGACAGTGCAACCGGGTTTCAAAGTAGTGAAAAGCCCTTCACATCCACCCACGGCTACAAGTTCACCCGAGGAATAGAATTCACCGGTGCTAATCGATCATAGGGAGCCAAAATCAACATTTTATTGTGATAAAACCAAAGATCGCCATGAAGCACATCATTCTTAACTGTTTCGCCTCAAACTGGAATACAATCGATCTTCAACTAGGCGGACTGAGAAGCCCGAATGCAGCCTTCAAATTGCTGCAGTAGTGCCCATGAAACCAAGGCTAGGGTTTCGGTTGAGAAGACAGCCCTCCAGAAAATGGTGTGTATCTTGAAGAGCAGCATGCCCCGCCCGTCCAAAAATGACACTAGCTTCATTGGAGAGAGTGAAAGTAGCAGCCGGGTTTGATATGGCGTCTCCAAGGTTTTGGAAATTCTATCAACGACTATTCAACAAGCAGACCTTAGCAGAGCTAGGTTGAAAGTATCTATTAGGTGAACTTCAATATGATGTGTATTACAAATGAAGAGGTCTGATTCCAATTAATAAGAAGAGCAGCACATATAGCTCCTTTGTTGTTTTATTTGCATCAGTCTTCCGAAAGACTTTAATCTTAATTTCCAAAGAATTATGTTTTCTCAATAAATGGATCAAGCTTCATTTTAGTTTCGAACAATTGTAATATATTAGATGTTTAATTGCTTCATACCAAAAAGGATATGGAGAGGTTAAACATCGATATCTTTCGATATTCTTAGCATCTTTTTCTAGAAGAACAATCTTCTGTTGTACTCAACCAGGTTTCAACAGGTTAGCCGCGGAATTGAGTATCCTCCGGCTTATCAGGACCTCTCATATGAGGACCTTAAGGAGTTCAAGCAGACTAGATATGGTAATTCCTAGTTGGTTCCTTTGGTGTGTGTTTTGTTTATCTAATAAGAAGTCTTCTGTTTCTGGCAGTCTTCATTATGACATTTTTTTGCAAATTTAGATGGGTCAGAATATTTTTGTCTTTTTGCAAAGTCTTCTGAATGAGACCTGGAATGCACTATGGCTACTTGTTTAACTCAACCTGTATTTTTGCCAGCTGTTGCGGATGTCTTGATTGACGTAGCATCAGTTTTAGGAGGCGATGCTGCACTGAAAATTCTCTACACGAAACTTGATAAGGTGTGTATTACGATCACTGAGCTATGGAAACACTCTATACTGTGGTTATATTCTACATAAGGAAAAAAGTAGGAACATACAATTAGTTTGCACTTAGTAAGTTGTAAGTTCGTATTCATTGTGAACTTCATTAGCAATTTAGCATCAAAGAGTGATCCTGTGCTGCTCTTTAAATTTCAAAGATGTATTGCATTGTTTTCAGGATTCTGTAGCACTGGTTTGCTATACTTTTGGTTTAGCTACTTGGCATGTTTTTTTTCAATATGTTGAACCATTGTTTTTATTGTTTCCAATTATTTAAGGCTGCAGCTTGCTGTCGGAATGATGAAGGTGAATGGCGCGCAGCAGAAGCTGCTTTATTTGGCATCAGGGCTATCTCAAGTTATGTATCCATAGTTGAAGCTGAAGTAATGCCTCAGGTATGATGCCATTAATTTTTTTTCCTGCCTGATAGTGCTTTGGTGAAAGTGTTCACTGAAAATGGAATGCTGTTCTTGATGCATCTGTAGTTCTATACTACATTATCATTATTCTTACTGAGAGCTCCTGCATGATTTTACCTGCAGAATATGCATTATGTACCAATTTACAAAATTGATACATGCATCATGTACATCATTCTTGTGTGCTGTAGCAACAGTTTTTGGTTAATTAGAAGTTAGAACCCTATATTATCTTGTGTGGTGTGCTGTGAATATGTATCTTGTTCGAGGAGGTTTGGAGATGATCTATAGCATAGCACTCTCATTGTTTTATCTTTCTTATGTTGGTTTGTTTTGATCTCACAGGTGATGGAGAGGCTTGTGAAACTACCTCAGCATCCTCAGCTACTTCAGACAGGTACACTTTTTCATAGAACTGTGATAAGCTTTATTGCCCTCTTTCACCCTGCAAAGTTGTTAATTAAAGTAGGGAATCTGAGGCCCAACTGGGTGTAATCATATGCTTAATGCTTGTTTCCTTATTGAGTTTTGCAGTATGCTTAACAATAGGTGCTTATTCAAAATGGTTTGATGCTGCATCTGGTGGACTCTCCATACTGCCATTAGTTATAGATATCCTCATGAGTGGCCTTGCTAAATCTGAAGATTCTGCAGCAGCTGCAGCTCTTGCATTTAGGCAGATCTGTGATGGTACTTAATGTGTAGATTACTTCTTTTTTCTCTCTTTTTCAGTAGATCATTGGGAGTGTTTTCTCTGGCTTTATATTTTGTTGACGTTGATGATTTTTTTGTCCCACTCCCTCTCTAACTCAGATTGCCGATTAAAGCTTTGTGGATGTTTGGATGGCCTTTTCCATATATATCATAGGGCAGTGAATGGTGAAGGTACTTTGAAAGTCTCTGCTGAGGATTCATTGCATCTAGTTGAAGCCCTGAGGTAAATTGTTTCTGCAGAAGCTTGAAAAATGTATTGCTCAACGAGTCTACTTTTAGCATTATCCATTTTATCTGAACATGTGTTGAACTCTTCTGCAGCAAGGTTATAAGTGAACTTCCCCCAGACCAAGCTAAGAGGGCTCTGGAGGCCTTGTGTTTACCAGTCGTTGCTCCTTTACAGGTGAGCTCCATTTCCAAGTACGACCACGTAACTTTTGTGAATGTGGATATTGAACTAATGCTATGAACAACCAGGAAATTCTTAGCCAATCCCCAGAGCTGCTAAATAACAGGCCTGCTCGTGATTTCACAGTTCATATTGATCGGTTTGGATACATCTTTAGGTGTGATCAATACCTTATTACTATGGCTTTTAGTCTCTTTATTCTCTGTTTAGGATTTTATCATTTCAAATGTACTAAGCATGGAATATATCTATTCCAGATATGTAGACCATCCAGAAGCTGTGGCAGATGCGATCCAGAGGCTTTGGCCAATTTTTAAAGCCATCTTTGATCTGTAAGTATTCTCTCATTGCTTATTGTGGTAGCATAATTCCTATCTCATTCTGTTAACTATGTTCTATGCTAAAATATTGAGTGGTTATGGTGTAGTCGTGCTTGGGACATGCGGACAATGGAGTCTATATGCCGAGCTTGCAAATACGCTGTGAGTTAACTGTCCCCTTACTGAAGATTAAATTATGAATTTTGGAAAGTAAACTTGTCGGGGTTGAATGTTTTCCTGAAAGTAAACTTGTAGGAGTCTATATGCCGAGCTTGCAAATATGTCTTTACGCCTGTTTTGTTGCTTTGAATATTTTTTTCTTTTGTTAGTCCTGCTCTTCTCGAGTATTATTCTTGTGCATTATTATCTTTAAGAAAGAAAAATAATCTTCATATGGTGAAGTTTCAAGGTCTGCTTATTTAGTATATCCAAGAGATGCATAAAAGCTGCTCAAGTGTAATTACCCACGTCTTAAGTGGGTATCAAAAAAATTATGTTTGTTGCTTTTGTCAAATGGTTCTTAATTCTTATTGAAGCACTAGTGTTTGTTTGCTGAGATCTGCTTCTTGTACTTCTCATATCCTTGGAATTAAGAACTAAAAGTACTCTGGGGGGTATCAACTTTCTATAGGTGAGAACTTCTGGAAGGTGCATGGGAACTACGATAGGAGATATGCTGGAGAAGATTCAAGAATTATATAGACAGCATCACCAACCATGCTTCCTTTATCTCTCTAGTGAAGTTATAAAGGCATGTTATTGTCAGGAAAGAAAATGATGGCTTTTTATGGCTTCAGTTCATTTTATTTTATTTTCTACAGATCTAAGCATTTGGTTATTCTTGTGTTGTAGATATTTGGTTCAGACCCGTCATGTGCTGATTATTTAAAAAATTTGATCGAGTCTCTCTTTCAGCACACAACACGTATTCTCACAAGCATTCAGGTAAGGTTACCTTCAGATGTGGTTTGCTTACTTTTAAAACTAATGCTTTGGCTAGTTGACTTACATACAAGTATTGCAGGAATTTACTTCTAGACCAGATATAGCAGATGATTGTTTTCTACTGGCATCGAGATGCATTCGTTACTGCCCGCACTTGTTTATTCCTTCTGCAGCGTTTCCAGCATTAATAGATTGCTCATTGATTGGCATTACGGTACAACACAGGTAGAAAACTTTTAATGGGGTTTCAATTACATACTGATTGAATAAAATTGCCATGGAACTGAAGGCTTCGTTGTCCAGTATCTTAGTTTAGGCAGTTGATAAGCCTGGGTATTTAGCTTTTTTGTTCTTCTATTGGCAGGGAGGCGTCAAATTCAATATTGGCCTTCTTATCAGATGTCTTTGATCATGCCAACTCTACCGAGGGGGCAAAATACTTGCACATTAGGGATGCTGCAATTATTCCTCGAGGATCCAGCATGACACGAGTTTTGATTGCTGCCCTAACAGGAGCAATTCCAAGCTCTCGCCTAGAAAATGTAGTTTGGATTCTTACTTACATTTTCACACCCTGTCTTGTATGCTTATATTGACACTAATCAACTGGATGAACCGTGATGGTACAATTTGTGTTAAGAATTTGATTTAGTTCCTCATTAATGCACAGGTAACTTATGCACTGCTATCACTATCTCGAACATATGGGGTGCAGTCAGTGGAGTGGGCCAAAGAGAGTGTTTCATTGATTCCTTTGACGGCTGTAAAAGAGATTGAGCGTTCAAGATTCCTGCAAGCAATGTCAGATGCTGCATCTGGGGTCAGTGTCAATACTCTTTCCGCTCCACTGGAGGAGCTATCAGATGTTTGCCGGCGGAACCGAACAGTCGTGGAAATTGTTCAAGGAGCTTTAAGGCCCACATGAGTTGAATGTAGCTGCTGTATCATAACAGAGAGAGGAATGTGTTGTCATCATAGAGGGGCCATTTTGCCTAGGCCTCCCCCTGTTGGTAAGATGAATTATCGGTGCGTGAAATTTGTTTTCAAATTTTTCTGGATTTACTTTGATTCTCCACATTTTAAGGAGAATCAATGCCCTTTACATAGGGTGGGAGGAACAGAAGAATCGCGGTATCTTTATTTGAGTGGTTTCCTTGGTGTTGTCATTTTTGGGGTTAAGATGACATGGTATAGAGTGTAGATTAATGCAAGGAAAGAAAACGTAGGCATTCTTTAGGAGAATATTCTTCCTTCGTTTCATGTTATTGAGATATTGGAAAGCTGTGGATAGTGGTGGGCATAGTTGGTGGTTGTACAAATTGATTATTGAAAGCTATTGTCAAATTTGATCATATTTGTAAACCATATATTTGTCAGTTTGTTACTTTGTTTCGTGGTGGTGCAAAAGAGTAATGTTTTTTTATCAGTTTGCTCAAACATCACTGGTGAAATGCTGTGAGCCTGTGACCCAATACCACCTCCATACATATACATCTTGACAAATGACAACATAGATTGGCTTTCCATTTAACTTTGGGAAAGGGTCTTTCTTGCTTAACACAACTTTACTCTTGTGTGCAAAGTATCCCTTCACCAGATTTCTGAATATTAACATGTCAACTATGCATTCCACCTCATCGACATCAATGTCCATCTCCAGCCTTGAGCTTCTTCAACAATGAATTTGCTGCTTTCTCAAATGCCTGGTAACAATCAACCAAGCTAATTCCCGCGCAAGGCATCAGTCTCTCCCATGCTCAAGTACACCATCTCTATATCTCCGCTCGAGTAAATAATTCCCACTCTTTATAGGAGAAGTCCTTGTTAATCTAGGAAGAAATACTTCACTAAACTAACTAAATAAGAAACGGCGCGTGGTGGTTGACGTATATCAACGGCGCGTCGAGAGATATAAAATTGCGGCTCTTTCGTATAATTTCCGCAGTCGTCATATTTCATCTCTCTCTTTCTCTCTCTAGAAAAATCCAAAATGTAGAGAGAGAAAGCTCTCTCTCTCTCTCAGAGAACAACCATGGTGTCCTCCATTATTAGTAACAAAGGTCTCCACTCTCTCCTCGCCGCAAAGCTCTCTCACCTCACAATCCCTCCTTCCTCCTCCTCATCTCCGCCGTCTCAGGACTTCGATTTCAACGACGTCTTCGGCGCCGCCTCCACGTCAGCATCCTCCCTGCCGCTGCTTGTCATCCACAACCGCTCCCACTCCTTCGTCGGCCCCTCCCCTCGCTGCTTCACTCCCTCCGCCTCCGCCGCCGCCGGGCTCCCTTTCACCGCCGAATCTGATTCCGAAAGCGAAGACGACGAAACCGAAAACGACGCCGTTTTTGAGTCTCCAATTCCGAAAGATGCGGAATCGGCGGCGGTACGGAAGTTCGGGCCGTCGGATTTCGAGATTCTCAGAGTCGTCGGGAGAGGCGCGTTCGGGAAAGTGTTTCAGGTGAGATTGAAGAGCGGCGGCGGCGACGGCGGCGGCGACGGGCTTTACGCGATGAAGGTGATGAGGAAAGACGTGATTATAAAGAAGAACCACGTGGATTACATGAGAGCCGAGAGAGATATTCTCACCAAAATCGTACATCCTTTTATTGTTCAGCTACGATACTCATTTCAGGTAACCAAAAATTCTCTCTCTTTTTTAACTCGGTTGAATCTAATTTGTGAAATTTTATTGATTGATTGAATTTTGCAGACGAACTGTAAGCTGTATTTGATCATGGATTTCATAAACGGAGGACATTTGTTTTATCATTTGTATAGGCAAGGAATATTCAGGTGATTTGTCTGTGTGAGATTGAGTACTGAAATTATGTGTTTTTTCATGATGCATTCTGATTATTGGTGTTTTTTGTTGAGTGTAGTGAGGATCAAGCGAGGTTATATACTGCAGAAATAGTTTCTGCTGTTGCACATCTGCACAAGTGTGGGATTGTGCACCGGGATCTTAAGCCGGAGAATGTTCTCGTGGACACTGATGGCCATGTAATGTTTCTGTTCATGCTCCATGCTTTGTTGAAGTTGTATGACCATTTTGTTTCTGAAATGGATGCCTCTGATACAGGTGATGCTAACTGATTTCGGACTAGCAAAGGAAATCGATGAAGATAGCAGATCGAATTCAATGTGTGGAACGACTGAGTACATGGCTCCTGAGATTTTGATGTCTAAAGGCCACAACAAAGATGCAGATTGGTGGAGTATTGGTATACTTTTGTATGAGATGCTAAGTGGGCAGGTAAACCGTGCACAAGCTATTGTCAACTTGGGAAGTTGGGATGCCTCGTAAAACAATGTTGCTCTTCAAATATTTGTGAAATAAAAACGGAAAAGTACAAGAGCATCTGAGGAAATATTGTGGTGGATGAGCATACTAGTCTGTTTCCTTTCATTGTTTTTTCGGTTTTGGTTGTTTTCGGTTCGGTTTTTCTCGACCGACTGCTCGGTTTCGGCTCGGGTTTTTTTCTTCGGTTTTTGGTTACAATGTCCCACCCCTAACCTTAGGTGTAATGTTACATCATAGTCCTTATTTAGGTGTAATGTTACATCATAGTCCCTATTATGTATCAAATTATTATATATGGCATTTAGAGAGATAGTTTTACAAACAGCCAACTGCATTTAGATAGATAAGTTTTACGACCAACTAACTGCATTTAGAGACCGAAGTTCTACACTTCTCTGGTACTTTATTTTGAAGACTCAAAATGGCTATTTATTACTTTGAACTAATGTATTTTACCCCCTTAATGCAGCCACCATTTACACATGCAAATAGAAAGAAACTGCAGGAGAGAATCATCAAAGAGAAAGTTAAACTTCCACCGTACCTTACAACTGAAGCTCACTCTTTGCTCAAAGGAGTAAGTACATTCTTCCCTGGTCGTCTCCTTCCTATTTGTTTTCATTTAGTTCAATGAACTTCTAGTAACAATTCTTCTTATTCTTGCAGTTACTGCAAAAGGATCCATCCCAAAGGTTAGGCAGTGGGCCGAGTGGAGGTGATAATATCAAAAGTCATAAATGGTTTCGAACAATCAACTGGAAAAAGTTGGAGGCCAGAGAATTGCTCCCCAAGTTCAAGCCAGATGTTACTGGGAAAGACTGTACGGCCAATTTTGACCGTTGCTGGACGACAATGCCTCTTGATGACTCACCAGCTCCTACACCAACTTCCGGTGTGCATTTTCAGGGATATACCTACGTGGCCCCCAATACTTGGCTTTCCTCTGTCTAAACTGAAAGGAGCTGCTAAAAAACAGGGAAAATTGGGAAATCTTAAACCAAGCTCAGAGAAAATGAGTTGGATCATGGCCCGTATCCAAATCATTCCTAGTGTAATTTCAGACTTGCTTATAACATCTTCTGCCTTGTACATTTTATTGATATATTCTCCTCTCGTTAATGGATAAATTCATGTTTTAAGCTCTATTTCACTTTTGATCATACTTGGCCATAATTGATGAGCACTATATGTTCTTCATGGATGGGGCTTCATTATGCAGTAGACCTTCCTTATGGCATGCCGCTACACAATGGTGAAGAGGCCAACAAAAGGAAGAATCTTTACATGTAAAGATGGATGTTTTTTTTCCTACTAATCCTCATTAACATGTTTTCCTGTATCCCTTGCATTGGAAACAGCAAGAAAATGTGAAAGAAGATGCAAAAGGTTTCTAATGTGCCTACAGGTACACATGTGAGACAGATAAACTTGTTTGACAGTCGGAGGTTTTGGTCATTGTTAGGTTTGTGGCTTGACCTTGTCCAATCCCAGAGCCTTCAGTGACCCCTTAATGGTGTCAAAAAGTGTTCTGGTTCTATTGTTCCGAGTTTCAACTTCAAATTTCCTTTCTTTCAGGATGTTGGCTTTATCCCGAAATTGCTGGATTGGTTTCCTCATCTCCAGCTCCAGATTCCGTTCAGCCAATGCATAGAGGACGTGAACTTGATGGAACAAACATCAACGCCGGAGCACAAAGCACGAGCCCAATTGCAACAACACCACCCAAGCCCAATATGTGAATAGGCACAATTTAGGCTTACTGTCCCACTTCACTTGCCGTCGGGCCCAAGCCCAATCACTCCCCACCTCGACCTCTCACCATTATTTGTATTTATTTGCTTCTTGTTTTCACTGTTTCCTTCTGGAATTTACAATCGTCAAAGCACTGTACAAAAACATTCATATATGGGAATCTACACTATTTTCTCTCAAGTCATAACTCGATCGTTAAGCTATTCGGCGCATACGTTCTTCTTTGAGCTACTGGGTTTGTGATTGGAACTATAGATAGCGGAGGGTACCTTCATTCATTGACATTTGGGCTGATCGATCAGAGTAAACAATACTCGTGATTTTTTTATGTTGATTATTCATTGAATGCAAGTTGTTTTCTTCTTATATTTTCTAATTAAGAACCGAGTTACTGAAAAGTTTCTTATATTTTCTAATAAAGTTGTTGGTGAACTGATGAATGCTTTCTGGTCTATGATACGGGCACGATTTGCTCTATTAGAACAAGTCGAGCATTGTTTAAGTGGCAAACAGTAGATATGAGTATGTCAAGTCATATGAATTTGAAGATGAGATCTTCTTGCCTAACTTGATCGTTGTTCGAATGGATGGTCGTGATTTTCAAAGGTACTTACAGCTTCCTGACTAAATGGATTAGCTATCACCTTCCCTAGCTCATAAGAAATGCATGCTTTCCTAACTCTGTACGTGTGTGTGTACGCGCGCGCGCTTGCGATAATTAATGACATCAATTATTCTTTTCCCTCTTTTTAAGGTTTGCGAAAGAGCATGAGTTTGAGAAACCAAATGATGAGCAAGCATTGACTTTGATGAATGAGTGCGCAGTGAAAGTGATGGACAAGTTAAAGACATTGTTTTTTCATATGGATTCAGTGACGAGTACAGGTATTTTTTGAGTTCACTGTGACTGTTTTATTTCATTTGATTGCATGAGAGCCTGATAAGGAGTTAAGATACACCCACCCCCACCTCAAGGCATACACTTGTTGGTTATTCCTTGCAATTGGACAAAACACAGTAGATGAAGGATCATCAATGAAGATGTTGACATTGTCTACCTTATCTCAATGGAAAACAGGTTGATCATTCATTTGCATAACATGTTTTCATTTAGGATAGCACACTAGGCATGCATCCCTGATAATCTGGAACGTTTTCATGTGTGATATTTCATAGCTAAGGTTGCTTCTAAATCCAGATTATATGTGTTCAATTTTTGTGAATTTGGACCTTGAAAGCTGTTTTTGAATTAAGGAAGATTTCTAGGAAAAAGTTACTTTTGGTTCACAAGTGACTTCTTGGAATTAGTCTTGTCTCCTAAGAATCTGTTTTGTTTTGCAGTTGTGTCTACTTTATGCCATCCCTAAAATCTGTTTTAGTGTTGCAAAACGTGCTTACATTTTGACCACCGATTGACTTTTCTGGTATGTGAATTTTGAAAAACTTTTGCCTCTTTTAACACACTTTGCCTTAAATGGAAACCCTAGAGTTGACTTGTGTGTTTGTCAAATAAGCATGTTTTTGTCCCATCAACTTATGGTTGTTGTAGTAGGTCAGTTTTATGTCTGCTATAGGTCGGTTCTAGGGCTGCTTATCACGTTCTATTAGCTGTCTAAACTAACTGGACTCTTCTGTTTATATAAGGGATTCCAAGGCAACATTGGCTCCTTGGTTGAGTGAGTATTATTTTGGGTGATTATTTGAGAGCACAAAATTGTGTAGTTTTCTCTTTTCACTTCTATTCCCTTTCTGTGTCTATGCTTACTCTTTGCTGTGCATGTAAGTCATAGATTATCATTCACAAAAACTATTTTCAAAACCCATATGCATGATTGCATAAGTGCATTCCATTGAGATAGGTATGGAGGTGCCCAACCCGAAGAAGTAGATCAAGAAGATTTAACTTACAAATAGTTAAGATCTGAGTTGATGCTTCTAGACACTTTCCAAGTTGTAAACACATAAGTCAAGTAGTGTAGCTCTATTCAGAACTGGTAGTCAGACTAGTTAGGATAGCATACGGGCTATGTATCCCCATAGTACAAGAGTCTTATAAGTGTGTGTGTTACTTTATAGTGGAAATGTTTGTCCCTCAAGAGTTAGGGGCACGCAGTTTTTCCCCCTGGTTGCAGGGTTTTTGCGTTAAAGAAAAAACATCTTCGTGTTATTCTTTACTTACAGCTTTTATAGTTCAAACACCTATCCTGTAATTCGGGATAGGTTGCCAATCTACTATCCCCGAGGTACAGTTTAAACGAAAAAAATTAAAAAATGCCTATTCACCCTCCCCCCCCAAGACCTTTACCACCCCCTCATTTCGTGCAAAGGTTATATCCTGTGGTACAATTGAAGTCCTTCAGTCTTATCTTTTGTGGAGACAAAATGATTGTAAGTAGTTTTGTAATGGTGTTTCAGTATGTATATAGGTGTACAATAGTCATCTTCAGGTGACAAACCTGACTTTGGGAACTCCCTTTTGCATTGTGCAGGTCATACAAATAACCTGCGGAATACTTGCCAATGGGAGTTGATTAAAAGTGGAAAGACTGAAAGTGAAGCACTAGAGTTATTAGAGGTCGGAAGATTAAATCTTGATATAATTTGTTCACGGCTTGGTTCATGATAATATAAATGTTATATCTGTTCTTTTGATCTTCCTTCCAATTTATATTCTTATTTTGCATAATTTTTTTTCACACATTTTGAGACTTTTAGTGTTTTCTTTTTCATCTTTCATACTTCCTAAAAGCATATCTAAAAGTATAATGAAAGAGCTATAAGATAGGATATTGGTAACTATTGCTCTGCCTTGTGGTTATATTTGTTATATGAGAATATAGTTTTAACTCTATCTTCTTAATTGTGGCTCACTGAGGGTAAGAAAGTTATCTCATGATCACTGTTCGTTGTTTCAACTTTATTCTCCAGGGTACTCGAGCTGCTGACAAAGATAAACTGCTCAAGCAATTTGGTATTAAATATAGCTTATTGCCTGTAATGTTCCGCCCCGGTTCCTCCATATTCTGGGAAAAGGTTTCTTGCTTTTCTTATTGAACATGAATATTTCATATGCATCTTCTCTCTAGTGTGTTTGCACTACCACCAGTTCATCTTAAAATTGGCTCACACGATAAAGCAAAGACAAGCCTGTGCTGAGATTATACATTAATTCTGAGTGAAACCATGTCCATAAAACCCTGACGACTTGAGACTATCTCAGAAACATAGTAAATTGATATCTGATCTATTTATTTGATACGGGCTGGTCGATCGTTGATATTGCTCTTTTATTTTCTCTTGTATGCAGGGCGACAATAGTACATCTGTTGTTGTAGAGCATTGCAATATTATCGATCCAAGCTTTTGGTCCGCACATCCAACAATTCTTAACGCATAGCCATGGATGCTGGAGGTACTGTGACGATTTTTAATACCAAAATATATATATCTCTACCAATGGGCGCAATGTGATAGAGATTGAAGGCTTCATATAAATTAGGAACAAATCGAGAAAGAAGGCTTCCCAGTTGCACATTAATTTAGAACATGTAGACAATAAGATATTTTAGTTTGACGTTGATATAAAGCTTCCCAGCTGCACACACATTAATTTAGAACATGTAGGGGTGCTTTGGCGTTGCTGCTATGGTTAATTAATTGTTCGTGTCTCGTGGTTAGAATATGGCTTGTGTGTTTTAAGCTAAGATGACTTTGGGAGCGAAAAGGATTTGTTCAGTGCTTTTGAAACAAATCAAACCAGGGAGAGTTTCGTGAACGAAGATGAGATAGTCTCTTGCGGATAAAAAAGACTGGGCGATTTCGCTTATACAAGCAAGCAGCTTGCACTAGTCTTTTACTATATCCAGATCATGTTTAATAAATACATGCATAATATTAGCATAACTAGCTATATCACAAAGTAACTCAAAAACTTCAAGAACAAATTTTTCGACATGGGTGAAATATTCCAATTGTACATTACAGCAGAGTGTATCTATTACTACGAGGGCTTCCGTTTCTATTTAGTTGTATAAATCTAAAAATTAAATTATTTTTTTCATTACCAGGGTAAGTGTGCAGCACACAAGTGTGGGGAACACTTGTCACAATATCAATAGGCGTTAGACTTACATAAATAGTACATGAAAGAAAACTAGCCTGTAAATTACCCTCTTTCACATTTGTCTTCTACACATTGTAAAATTACTCGTAAGGGAGACCCAAAGAGTAAAACCTGCAATGCCTATGCCTATATAATACAGCATCGTAGATTGAATCAGGTTCCCCTCGCAGAGGGGGCCTAAACTGATAGACCACTTTCAATGACGTATTGAGTCCTTCATGCTTAATACTGTGAGTAATTTGTGAATTGTGATGGTTCAGCTTGGAATTATCGGCACTGATGTTTTTAACATTTAAACCAAAGGTCAAGGAAAGTGACAACTTAGTGTATGACATATTGCTTGATCTATACAGAGCTCTTGGAGTTTTTTGTGGTTGAATGAGAGATCTTGTACCCTTGGAATCTTTACTTTTCTAGTACTTAACCATGTGATTGGCAAAAACTATCTTGTTAGTTATGAATGACATTTACACAAGTCAGGGCCGTCTAACTTCCTAAGACGGCTAAGCATATTACAGGTTCTTGGGCCTGTCACTTTCTTCATCTTTATGTCATTGCCAACTTTGATTCATATTCATATGCTCAAACAAGGTAAGTGCTTTTCTCTATTGGCAAATGCTGCAGCGTCATGAAAGAAAGACTCACTGTCTTCAGCTCTCTACAACTAAACACTATCCAACAGTTCAGCACATTTTCCATATAGACCATTTCGTACGAAAGACCAAATCTCGTACCTGTTTATTTGTGAAGAACTTTAACACACTGTTGCATTTTCTGATTGTCGTGGCCTCATTACAGACGCTAAAGATAGTACTCCAAAGGCAAAAGAATCGTAATTTATTAGACAATCGGATATTTACTAATATAGAATTGCACCAAACTCCATTAGGTTTCCCATATCGTAGAATTACTCCTATAAATAGTATAGGGAATTAGGGATCACTCATTCACTCCAACAACAGCACACCATTATTACTTGTCTCACCTCATTTGAAGAAGAAGAAAACACAGAGGTTTATCAGAGCTTGAAATCATGGAGAGGAAAGACCTAGACTGCATTTTGGTACCAGCTGGTCTCCTAGTCATGGTGGGATACCACCTCTGGCTCCTTTACCGGATCAAAACCCAACCTAAAGCACCGTCATCGGCATAAACTGCATCAATCGACGCTTCTAGGTCCGCACCATGATGGAGGTAATTTAATCTCCCATGCAAAAAAACAAATTGTGTTTTGAAAAGTTGAAATTTGTGTCATTTTCAAGCATTTTTCAACAATTTCTTCACATTTATAATTCAGCAATTACATTATGTTGCTACTAAGGTTCGAAGCCAGGACATAGAATTCCACGTCTTCAACATTTTTGTAGTGTTGGGACGAGTGTATCTATAGTGTGCGGGACACTTGTCACAATTTCTGTCGTGTTATACTTAAGTGAATAGTGCATGAGAGAAAGTAGACAGTTGATTATGAAGGTCCGGGGGGGGCAACTTTTTCACTTAAACTGTATTCGGGGATAGCAGATTGGCAACCTATCCCGAATTACAGGATACGAGTGTTTGAACTGTAAAAGCAGTAAGTAAAGAATAACACGAAAATGTTTTTCTTTAACACATAAACTCTGCAACCAGGCGAAAAACTGCGTGCCTCTAACTCTTGAGAGACAAACCTTTCCACTATAAAGTAACACACACCATTACAAGACTTTTGTACTCTGGGGATACATAGCTCGTATGTTATCCTAACTAGTCTGACTACCAGTTCTAAACAGAGCTACACTACTTCACTGATCTGTTTACAACTTGGAAAGTGTCTAGAAGCATCAACTCAGATCTTAACTATTTGCAAGTTAAATCTTCTTGATCTACTTCTTCGGGTTGAGCATCTCCATACCTATCTCAATGAAATGCACTTATGCAATGATGCATATGGGTTTTGAAAACAGTTTTTATAGATGATAATCTATGACTTATATGCACAGCAAAGAATAAGCATAGACATAGAAAGGGAAGAGAAGTGAAGAGAAAATTACACAATTTTGTGCTCTCAAAGAATCACCCAAAATAATACTCACTCAACCAAGAAGCCAAGGCTGTCTTAGGATCCCTTATATAGGCAGAAGAGCCCAGTCTGTTTTGACAGCTAAGGAACGTGATAAGCAGACCTAAAACAGACCTATTACAACTGTCATCAGTTGATGGGACAATAGCATGCTCATATGACAAACAAACAAGACAACTTTATGGTTTCCAAATAAGGCAAATTTTGTCAAAAAGAGGCAAAAGGTTTTCATGCTTTCATACCAGAAATGCCATTTCGGTGGTCAATAAAGCAAGCACGTTTCAGCACAAAAGCAGATTAAGGAAGACAAAAGGCAGACACAGTTGTATAAAGCAAAACAAATTCCTAGAAGATAGAACTAATCTCAAGAAGTTACATGTGAACCAAAAGCAACTTTCTCCTAGAAATCATCCTTAATTCAAAACAGTTTTTCATGGTCAAAGTTCACACAGATTGTACACATATATTCTGGATATTAGAAGCAACCTTAGCTATAAAATATCACACATGAAAACGTTCCAGATTATCAGGGATACATGCCTAGTGTGCTATCCTAAATGAAAACATGTTATGCAAATGAATGATCAACTTGTTTTCCATTGAGATATGGTAGGCTATGTGAACGTCTTCATTGATGATCCTTCATCTCCTGTGTTTTGTTCAATTGCAAGGAATAGCCAATACTTGTATATCTTCAAATTACTCTCATGCATATTTGTGGTCCGCACATTTTAGAATTACTTGTGTTTTGGGACCTAGCTAATGTATCCACTATTGTTTGAAACTTTGTTATGGGTGAAATGCAGTCGAAAAATGGGGTACTTTGCTGTGCAAACCTTACGTAACAACATAATGGCATCCACCTTATTGGCCTCGACGGCGATCACCCTCATCTCCCTCATGGCCGTACTGATGACGAGTCGAAACGGAGACCGGCATGTTTTCGTGTTCAGTGACACAAGTGAATTGGGATACTCCATCAAGTACTTTGCCAATTTGGTCTGTTTCTTGGTGGCATTCTTGTTCAACGTGCAGTCTATAAGCTACTACAGCCATGCAAGCATTCTGATCAACACACCCTTTAAGAAGATGTCACCACTGCTCAAGCATCATAATTTGACGACGGAGTACGTGGCCAACACCGTCAACAGAGGCAGCTATTTCTGGTCTTTGGGTCTCAGAGCTTTCTACTTCTCGTTTCCTTTGTTCTTGTGCATTTTTCGGGCCGATTCCGATGTTCTTGTGATGTGTTGTTTTGGTTGTCATGCTGTATTTTCTTGACGTTACGTTTCAGTTTGGTTGGGTTGCTGGGGTTCAAAATGAGGAGCAACAAATAATTATCAACAAAGATGAAGAACAAGTGCTCTAAGAGCTAGCTCATTAACAATTGAGTAGCAATTTAGCATATGATATAGAACAGAATAGTGTCAAAACTAGCTAGTTATCCACTGGACTTTACATAGTCCATGCGGTTGGAGATTAGTTTAGTAAGCAAAGAAACATGCTTTGCGCCTTTGCCTTGGTAATATAGCTTTCCTTCATCTGTGACAAGTTCTCATACAAGATTAGTCATACTTGTATACAATGTTTACGTTGAAGTGAATCGATATCACAGCTTACTAAAATGGTATTCTGGGTAATGCCCCCTCTTCAACTTTTGGTATATCCACTCCTTTCAAGGTATACCGGTTTCATCTCCGACGCCTTCGCCTCCAGTCGCTGAGTTCCGCAATCTTGACTATGGCGCCAAGATTCTTTATAATGTGCACAACCCAACTGTGTACTCATGGAATGTGATCATCCGAGCGAGGCAGTTGTAATTAATGTATAGCAACATGTTGAGAAATGGTGTTGGTTCGAGACCGGATCATTATACTTTCCCATTGTTACTAGGAGTTTGTGCTAATTTGTCTTTAAGGTTTTTGGGATGTGTGGTTTTAGGGCATGTGTTTGCAACGGGGATTGTATTTGGATAGGTATGTTAACAATATTGCAGTCATTCATATGTTTGTTTCGTGCAAAGAATTAGGGGGGATGCACGGAAGGTGTTCGACGAAACTCCTGTGAGGGAATTTGGTGTCTTGGAATTCTTTGATTCATGGTTATACGTGGAGTGGGTTGGAGCGTGAGGCGTTGCGGATTTATAAGGAGATGGAAGTGGAGGGAATTAAGCCTGATGAAGTTACATTGATTGGGTTAGCTTGAGGATTTGAATCTAGGGATAGAATTTCATAGGTTGACCTCAATTGAGCTACAACCTGGAGTTTTCTCCAGTCCTATCTCCTTCATCATCTTGTCTGCCTGCCCTGCCTCCTCCCACATATTTGCTGCTTCCCTATACATTTTTGCAAGCAAAACATATATATTCCACTATCACGAGGGTCCAAGTCAAGAAGCCTGTAAGCTGCTATTTATTTCTGAAAGCTACTGCAGATATATACTTGATGTTAAATATCCCAACCCACATGTGGTGGTCTCGTTTAAGAGGAGTGATCATATTGTCATAATTCATAAAGATAATGAAGAGGCAGGTGAACCGTCCTAATGAACTGCAGATATGTTATCGATGGACAATGAGATCGAGTCCTCGATGATATTTGTAACAAGGGCAGCAAGAGCAGGGTGATGATAAGTGTCCACCCTCTTGAGAGAGCAGTTCCGGCAACTAGGCCGCTGAAGAGCAGAGGGATATTTACTTGTGCTGAAGTGCTGCAGAGGGAGACGAAAAAACAAATCGAAACAAGACCTGAAAGTGTATCTTGGGGATATCTAGTTGTTATATAGCACAAGTTCACGTGGTTCAAGTTTCACATTCACAACGTTCCCACTACACTCTACAGAACAGCAGTATAACTGAAAATATTGGCAAGAAACTAACTTCTGCCTTATTATTAACTCCAAACATCACACCATCAATCACTGAAAATATCAAAGCATTGGCTAATATAGTTATCACCGGAAAGAAATAATACGAAATCGAAAATCCAATAAATTACGAGAGAAGAGCAGAGAACTTAGGGAACAGACCCGACGAGGGATTGTTCGGATTTGTTCCGTTTACGTTCTTGCCTTTCTTGTGACTAGACTTGGTAATTTTCAGTCTCCTGTGGAGAAATCTGGACTCTTTGCCTCTCTTTTTGGATGTCCTCTGTGAATACAACCCAAATTGACTATTAGATAAGATCACTCAAAGACCATAGATGGTAAAAGGTTAAAATGATTTCATAGATGCATGTCTTCACCTTTGCCTTAGCCGAATGTCGACAAGCATCAACGCTATTATCTATCTTTTCTGCTGTAAATTTCTCAGCTGAAGACATCTCCTGTTTGATAAATTAATGACATTATGTGATATGCTGAAGTTGTACCAAAGCAAGATTCAAACATGATGCTTTCCTGATACAGCTAGGAATAAGTTAATTACCTTTGTTTCTTCTTCATTTTCTGAATCACTTAATTCGTTTCTTCTTCATTTACCGAAACACCTTCGTCCTCCATCACTGCATCAGAAATTGGTGCACTTTCTTCATTCGGCTGATTCATTGTGGCCATCTTTCCTTCTTTCGGTTCAAAACTTTCCCCTTGTCTGGAATGTCGAGCAATGTCACACTAGCATAACAGTATAAAATCAAAAATGTTACTTATGGAGGAGGTTGAATTACTTACGGCGTGAAGCTAAAATCGACAGTGAATCTACCCAAACCATTGCCAAGACCCTTAATGCTCACATCACGAACTGTCGAATGTAAAGTCTTGATACAACGTCTTCCTCCTCCTTCGTTAATAACTCGGAACGTTGTGATCCATAGAGGCTGACGTCCGGTAGTCAAGTCGTTTATAATAGTTTGGACAAGACAAAACTCCTAGTTCCCCAAATGAACCAAATACTCCGTTTGTTCAAAGACAGTATTGTCACCCTTAATCCCACTCTTCAATCCTTTCAACACCAATGCTTTCTCTAACGAATTGATACTTCTACTACCATTAGTTTTTGAATCAATCCTTAGAGAAAATGCTATAACCTTGCCCTATTCTAAAGACAAGGCATAGATAGTATTCTCTACTATCACTCCCCTTCCCCGAAAAGGGAAGTAACAACAATTTTTCAGCATGTTAACTCTATGCCATTTTCGACTAGCTACATGAAACACCATAAATTGTGTTGGCGAATTGATGGAGACCAATATACATCCGTAACCAACAGCATGACCAACTATCTCCATGTCTGCATTTTTCTTGGAATACAATGGAAAAGGAGGGAGAGTCTCCCAAGTGTCATTCTTGGGATCATACTGCTCAAACGACGGCTTTGGGATCTTCGAGAAGCTGAAGCATATAGGATCCGCAAGGTGATAAATCATGTCATAGGCATATATAACAACAGCAATTCGCTTCAACGACTGAGGCGGCTTGAAAGCATCTGTACAACTTGTTTTCGTGTCAAAAATGTAGCCCCTCAGCTTGCCGGACTTGGCTATGGACTCCCCGGTGATGGGACTACCTTTAGCCCAGCCTGGTGCAGACGGCGGTCCTTCATTGATCAAAAGGTATAACTTGGAGGAGCTTGGAGGAGCTTCCCAAACCTAGCACTCTCTAATACAAATAGTCCGGGACGTCGAAATTAGTTATATCAAAGAAGTGTGCTACAGGTCCATAACTCTTCCTGTTTCATTTTCGATTTTCACCTCATATAAACCGCTGGTAAATTTTATAGTAGTGTAACTCACAAGTATATTTACACATCTAGCGTCTGCAACCTCCATTTGTACTATCAATTACAACAAGTACCTACAGAGAAGAGGAACCATAAACTAATTAAATTAAAAACAAGACTTGGAATACAAGGCACCGTATCCATTCCTATTGATGAATAAAGGATAAACAGCTAGCTGAAGAAGATGAACTCAGAACCATAGTTCGATCAGTGCAGACTCGATTTATAATCTGGAGGCCTGGAGCTTTATGTGCAACGTACTGTTAGAATTAACATGCATGGTTCTCTATTCTATATATTCACTGAAGGTTAGAGGGTGATCGACCTAATTATTCATTGAAGTTTACATTGAGCATACGGCAGGGAAGAAAGAGAGTCAAATCAGAATAAAAAAATTAAACAAGTAGGGGAAAGTACCTTGGAGAAATTTAGATAGGAAGAGACGCAGAAACCTAATACAGAGAAGGTTTTGCGTTTACCCTTGCAGAATCACAGTAGGGTTTTAAGAGGCAACTACAGAGAATGAGATCAATTGGACGAGATGGACTTATAATGCATTTTGGGCCGAGCATGTTACAGGTTCCGGGCTCTCTTCTCACCCTAAGTTTGTTTTGTTTTTTTTTTGGTTAAAATTGCAGACTTCTTTTAGAAAAATAAATAACACTAGTAGCGATCCAAAAAAATATTAATGCCGTAGTGGTGATACTTTAACCAACCCTAAAAGGCAAAGTAACCCATAGTCACAATAAAAAAAACCCTACCGCCGAAGTTTCTTTGTGCTTTGAAGCAGCAAATCTCCCAGCACCATTTATCACACGCACCATCCCCATCAGTGAAATTTCTATTCGTAGTCACAAAAGAAACACAACGATGAAACCTCCAACCACTGCGATAACCACCACGTACTTGTACAATGTTGGGTTTGCAATGTAGGACTGTAGGAGTATATCGTATATACTATGTAGCATCAGTATATACATATACTCGATGTTACAACACTACAAGTGTGCAGCAACTATGATCCATTATTGATTTATTGAGGAACCACAATCACAAAATAAACTACGGACAAGATAAAAAGCTTCCCTACCAATAACCCAAATTTTTGATATTTTCCATATAGAGCTATGATACCACTAGTAAATTTCAGTTCAGGCCCACCAAAAGCACCTGTTATTTTCAAGTTATATCAGCAGCTACTAATCCAGCCAAACCAGGCAGAAACAAGCAGAAGGATCCGAAGATGTGAAATAGCACAAAACAACGACAGGAGGACATAACATAAACATTATCTCGAAGGATCTGTACAACAAACAAGAGGAACAAATTCAGTCACCTAATTTACCATGTCAATCTTTGGGATAAGCTTTTTTGTCTATAACCCACTTGCTCTTCTAAATTATAGAACAATTCCACAAACCAGAACAATCTCAAGCAACACTGATGGACATGCCCTGGAAAGCCGAATGCCTGGAAGATGATGACGATGATGACGACTCCCTCGAGTTCATTGACAATGAGAGGTTGAGAGCTAGAGATGACCCATCAATTCCCAAATTCAAGTTTAGATCAGATGGTGTTGTATTCCCAGCAGTGGGATGGGGACTCCCCACTGAATTTCCATGTCCCAGTGTTAGATTTCTTGTCGGATCCTCAGTGGGAACTTGTGCGACAGCTGGACCTACGAAAATTGGCATCATCGAAAGTCCAGTAGGACTGGAAGATTCGGTTTGCGTTGGAGGTGGTGGCAACGGATGCGAATGAGGCGTGTTATCTTGATGTTGTACTTGCTCTTCTTCCATTGGGGTTGCAGGCACCTAGCAAACAGAAAATGAGATTCTCATGATAAGCTTAACATTCCCTCTACAACGAAAAACAAAGCAATTCTATCCACTAAATACCAATACAAATCAACAATCTCAACTAATTATTCAAGCTCATAAAACCAATTAACCACAGATCACCATATAAACTAACCGGATATGGATCTAAAGATATCACTATCTAAACATATAACTTTCAAATCCAAATCAAGTACAAAGTTCAGAGATTCAAGTTGTTACCGAATCGGTGGTGATATCGAAGAGGCTAGATCTGCGGCGGCGGCCATTGTGGTTGCTGCGGCGGAGGAAGTACTTCTGAGCATGACTTGCTACCTGAGTCGGCGTACGAGTCTTGACATAGTTCCTCGAGATCCCTCTCCAGTCTCCTTTGCCTACTTTCTGCAATCCAAGCAGAAACAGCTTGTGCTCATCCTCCGTCCACGGCACACCTGATCACCACCACACACAACATCATCAATAAAAAAAACCCACATAATTTCTCCCAAAAACTAAATAAATTATTCAAAAAAATGGAAAATTAATCCTCCATCATTCATCAAATCTCATCAATATCACATGCAAAGTAATAACAATTCATTAAAAATCAAACTGACCTCGCTTTCGTAGGCGATCCCGATTCCCGCCAGAATTGTGAACGACGTCGTTCTCGGAGGCGTAACCGGCTCCGGCGACGGCGATGGTGTCGTCCTTTCCGGCGATGGCGGAGATTTTGTTGTCGGAGGCCTCAGTTGGGGTTTCGTACTGAGAGAGATTGTTGAGACTGACGCTCTTCCTCATGGAGTCGACGACGACGCGCACGCCGAACAGCATGAACTCTTTGGCCGCGCCGGCGGGGTCGACGGTGGAGCAAGTCCCGGCCATCTCCCAATAGATCTGAGCCGTACACGAATACAGAGAGAAAGAGATGAAGAAGACTGGGATTTCAAGCTTTGTTAGAGTGTGAGTGTGTGTGTGTGTGTGTGATGAGCTTTATATATATACGGGAATTGGGACCTGTTTTTTTATTTTTCCCTTTGTTTATTGACTTACATAAAATAAAAAGGTAAAAAAAGGGTGAAAAGTAAATGAGAGGGCCGGCCCATGTGGATTGTGGATTAAGCGGTATAAAGGTGTGGGCTTTGTCCTGGTATTGACACGTGGGATTTAATACTCTACTGTGTACCTTTTCGTGTTTATGCTGTCTGGTTATATTATACTAGATAAAAAACCGCACTCGATGTGTGCGGAGAGACGCAGATGGGAGTTTAGGAGAGTAAAAATATATTTATATAAGTTATTTTCATTTTGCTGATTTTTTTAAATTAAAAATAAAAAATAAATACTTTTTTTAATTATGGGTATTTTGGAAAATCAATATTTTGGTAGGTTGATGACACCAAAGACACGCCTGACTTTATTAATAGAGATATCTTCTCTTGTGAGTAAGTAAATCCATAAGAGTAAGTTTACCGGGATGTTTTGTCTGGTTGTCAAATAGATATAATTTTAGAAAGAGAAAAAGTAAAAAATTAATATTCTGATGATGTTTTTTGTCTGAGTAAGAACTCCCTTAAGTTAATCCTTGGAGCACTTATAGTCTCTTGACTTGACCCAATTGTCACATGACGCTTTTAATCTCGACCGTATATACTTCTATGTTATCAAAGTGATATTTGATGACCGTATATACTTCTACGTCATTTTAAATGTTTAATAAAAATAAAGTTCTGACGCAACGAGTGGAAGAAACTATCAAGAAGTGAATGACAAGTCATTGACTTATTGCCCTATTGCACCAGTGACCCTGACCTCATGACCTAACAAGCGAACTTGCTCTAAAGGGCGATACTAGAGGGTTCAATGAGT
This sequence comes from Geum urbanum, assembly GCA_946800695.1. Lineage (NCBI taxonomy): Eukaryota > Viridiplantae > Streptophyta > Magnoliopsida > Rosales > Rosaceae > Geum > Geum urbanum. Next base: position 46,939,274 of record OX327013.1, read on the forward strand.
TATAAGATGTAGTTCTCATTTTGGCGTGACATGTTATGTCATTTAGATCTTCTTTTCTTATAAATTCATGAGAAAATATTTAATTTATAAAATCAATCTTGTTCTTTTATATATTTATATTTAAGTAAATTTATAAATATAAATAATAATAATAAAAACTAAACAAAAATTTAACAACATAAATTTGATAAACCCTACAAAAATATAAATTCTTCAAATCGCTGATGCTAACTAGACCTCCATGTTAACCACTCAACTTTAGCACTAAGTTGAATTGTATTATACTATTACCCGTATGCCTTCCTTCTTTTTATTTGATCTCATTTAAGGTACAAAAGATATTGTCAAGTTTTAGTGGAAGTTTTGCAGCATATTTAATTAAAAACCCTAAAAATCATGTATAGTTAGATGTACAATAATGTAGTTTTGAAACCGTGCATCGTGTTCAATAAGATGTCTTGAAACCAATACATAACCAATATATTCAAGTGTGTTCGTCGATATAATTTTGTTTATGCTCCATCTTGATCTTTATTTTTATTTTTTGGAAGGATCGTGATCTTTATTATGAAAGTTTGTATTTTAATAAAAAATAATTAATGGTGTAATTAGGAAATCAATATTTTCTTATTTTTTTATGAACATTAATTATTTTTCTTGTTCAATCATTAATTAAATAATCTAAACAAGAAATTTTCATAAATAACTTTAAATATGAAAAATTTACAATCGTTAGATATAAAAGGGTAGGATCATCTTTTGATGTGGACAAAAAAATATAACATGTAAAATTTGAGGCCTACATCTCATGGCCTCATTTAAGCTTCAAATTATTTCTCATCTGGTAAACTAAGGCAAGTGGTGAAGGGGATACACCTACAAAAATTATGGGAACGTTCAACATGTGATGAATTTTGCAATGGATGGACAGCTCAAGTTAGGTTAACGTAATTGTTGAATTATAAACATGATAGAAAAAAAAGTTGGAACATATAATTTTGATGTTTACGCTATTAAAGGATTAATCTTTTAGACCTATAGATTATGATACTGTCTTCGAGATGTTGCGAATAATTAGAAGATATAGTGTCCACTGTAGGACCAATTTTTCGCATTTAATTGCAATCGGATTGAGGATCAGAGGCGGATCCAGCCCAAGGGCAGGATGGGTTACAGCCCACCCAAATTTTTGGACAGAAAAAAAAAATTGGGCCGAAAAAATTAAGAGAAAACAGTGCCAGAAGCCCAAAACCCATCTCTCGATCTCGCCTGAACTCTCATCTCTCGACCTGTACGATACCGCCCGCACGATCAACCCAAAAGGCCATAACCCAGTGGCCACCGATCAACCAAGAACCCACAGAGAACCGATTAACCCAGAACCCACCGGTCGTCGATCAACCCAGAAGTCTAGAACCCACTTACCCATTAGCCACTAATCAACCAAGAAGGCAAGAACCCACTGGGAACCGATCAACCCAGAACCCACTTACCCCTAGTATGAAATTTGAAAAACTCTATTTATCTATTAATCTTTTTTCGATTTTTGTCTTCTTTGTGAATTGTGATTGAATTGGAATTTGGAAACTTGCAATAATGGAAAATATGGAATCAATAGGGTTAGTTAGGTTCAGTTTGGTTATATGGTTATTTTGGAATCAATCGCTATGATCTATGAAAATCAGTTTGTACAAAATGTCCTAATTACTTTGGTTAGTTTAGTTACTTTGGTCAGTTTAGTTACTTTTGTTACTATATTTTTAAAATGTTCTAATTAAATGTACAAAATGTTGAAAGATAGTATGTTGATAGTATTGATAATGATTTAGTTGTTGATGAGTTTGAAGTTAACAGACCTCGGAGGATGAGATTTAGTTAGTAATAATGTAGATCTTATAATTCACGGAGTTTGGTTTTATCACCTCTGATGTATGAATTATGTTATATATAATAATAAAAACGTGAATATGAGTCTCCTAATGGATTACAAACTTAAAAAAAAAAAAATTGTTCACCGTACAATAACTTAAAATCCAGGATCCGCCTTTATTGAGGATTAGAAACTTTGTGTTTTGACTCTTGAATAAAAATTCAAAGTATGAATCAAATTCTGACATTGATATAACAAGGCAAACAAGATATTTAGATTTTGGAGAAAATACCAATAGTTGCTTTAAATTGCTACCAAACTGACCAGTGTGGGAACATGAACATGCTTCTATGGCAAAATGTGTCTCCTTCAAAGCTTTAATTTTGACCCGACAAATTAAAGATCATGGAAGATGCCATTAGGTGCTATTTATACTTACTCGAATATCCAGTATAAGTTGGAGTAAAGTGATGTGACAACTATGGCAATAACAAAGATTCCCTAATTTCATCATGGATTTGCCCCCAAATCCAAATCATGCATATAACATTTTGAATTGATTGCACAAACCTCCAATATGATTTGTCCTTGGATCAAGTTGGAAACAATTCAAACATTACTAAACACAATGTCATGGGCCTCAACTGAACCACCAATTCATGCTGTCTTTTAGAATCAAAATGAAAGAGCATCGCACGTGGTGGTGATTGGTTATGCATTTTTCACCCATATTTTAACCTATCTCTTAATCTTTCTTTCACTTCCTTAATATTTTATTTTTTTATCCAGTCAAATCTAACTTCGTTCATCGATAAGTCGATAACACATAAATCAACTGTATGTGAACGTCAAACTCTACGCAAAAAAGACCTACCCTAGAAACATTAGCCTTTTCATCATCGAGTCTAAATCCAAATGAAAACGACAACATCGCCCCCACTTGCCATCATTAGTTTACTTGCAATCTGTAATTAATTAGTGACAAAACCCAGCTCAGTGCTAATTATATTGTTATGGTAATCATCATAAAATACAATTAAGTACTTAATCACTAGATGAATGGGATGTGGAATATGGACCGTCGAGCTCGCATATTCGGTTTTGGTCCACTAAGCAAAAAGAGAGCCAGAATTTTTTACGTTATAGTTTAAGTCCGTACTTACTTTTTTTATACAAGCTCACTTTCGTGGTGGTGGGCTAGGATAGGATAAGCCCAAAGATAAGGTTTTCTCTGTTTTGGGGCTCCACCATGCTTAGTTTCTTTGAGTCTAGACATGAACCTAACATGGGAGCTCATTATTTTCCCCTTATCCGAAGAGTAGTTACAATCTGGATTGCAATTCATATGGTTACGGAAGTAGTACACTATGGGATCTTCGTATCCAATTCAAATGAGCAGTATACACCGTATCTCTTTCATCCTCTACTAATAAATTATTTTAACTTATCAACTCGACAATTTATAATTCAGTTAAATATTTTGATTCTCAATTTAACGTTGAGACATTCTCGTTATGATTCATTATCTTTAATTAGTCTTACTCATCTTAGTTATAAAAATCTTTCGAAGCATCCCACGCTGTAAAAAAAGAACAAAATAAAGTTAATTATGAATTATGATTATGACATAAAAAAATCAAGTCATTCAAAAACAAAAATAAAGATGAAAAAAATAAATCACTTCTTCGACGAAAAAAATACACTAAACCCCATAAATCATTAAGTGGATAAAAGCGACATAATACAATGGTGGAGTCAACTTTCACTGTCACCTAATATACTTATTTTTACTACCAATATATATATTTTTGTCATCAATATACTCATTATGGCCACAAACAATGTGAACACCCCCCCCCCCCCCCCCCCAATTGGCCACAAACAACTCAATTGTGGTTGTATTGGTTCACAATGTTAAATAGTCATTAATGTTGTTTGTCATCCCTTTATAGGTCACCTTTGAGTGTGTGGCTATTGACCTATATTGTATTAGTTTGTTAAATGTAGCAACTTCATGGTTCAAAATTGTCTCAACTAATTCCTCCTTCTCTTCTACTCAGTTAGTCTTCCTCCTCTCACGACGTCGCCACTTCCTCTCCTCCTCCTCTTCTAGCAGCTGCTTTGCCACCCTCTCATCAAAATCTCGCTCCACAAACAATGCTGCATGCTTCTTATTGAGCTTTTCAAGTCGGCTTTGCACTTGTTCGAGACTCACACACTCAACTCTCATGGACATGCCACAAGCCCTCCTCTGGTGTTTCTTGCCATTGATGTGATCCAAGAAGCTTGCAGAGTCTTTCACAGCACACTTGCAAGCCAAGCATGAGTACCCTGCATGAAGGCTCAGAGGTATTGTTGGATTGAGCACATGTATTTGCCATAACCGAGCTTCGAGGTTTATATAGTGTCTTGTGCTTCTATGGCTTCCTTTGAACATGAGGACCTCTCAATTTTCGAGTGCTTGCGAGCTCCTCCTCCTCCCACTTCTGACGCCAGCGGGCTAGCTCAACGTACTCTTCTAGGTTGAACCTACTTCTATGAGTGTTATCTACTTCAACTACAATTTTACTAGCGTGATCTATGACTGAGGTAGCTAATTTCAATCTTTTAGACCTAACTTCAGAGTTAAAAAAATGACGTCGAAAGCTTTGCGATTCGAGTACAAAGTAGCTATGTAATTATGTATCCATATATAGATTTCGTAGAGTCATATAGGTGATATGTTGTAAGTCCTATTCCTACCAAAACAAGGAATATTGAAAAGACATTCGATCTGTTAGCGTTGAGATATGTTCTTATGTGGCCAATGAACAAAACCGTGGTCGTGCCGGAGTGGTTATCGGGCATGACTAGAAATCATGTGGGCTTTGCCCGCGCAGGTTCGAATCCTGCCGACCACGTTTTTGTTTTTTCGTGAAGCCCTTCATGCTCTAGAAAAGTCATATGCAATGCACCTCTAATTCTCTGTAAATCAAGGGACCGGATAGTTCACTTTCTTTTCTCAAAAGACTTGGATGTGAAAATATAATGTACATTTTACACAAGAAGAAAGAATAATCGAGAGCTATAATCCCAAAAAATCTAGAGCTACAAAACTAAAATCCTTGACACCTCTTGGTCTTTCTGAGGCAATCCAGGATCAGGTAGAGCTAGCAATAACCGCGGAACTGATATTTTACCAGAGTTTGAGCGCTGTAATCGCAATGTGTCAGTGTGCTGCCATCTTTTCGAGCCCAAAACTTGTGCTGCTATGGACTGGGAAACCATTCTAGTAAAAAGGGGAAAAGTAAACTTCCCAAACCCTTGGTAATTGATGAGTATACTATTCTACTTAAACTGTGCTTGTCAAAAGCTCTGATCTTGTCCTAATTGTCGCATCAGAACTGGTACCATTATAGCAAACACTAGATGATGTTTTTGTGCCTGGAGGATGAAAAGGCGCATTACTTAAAGTAATTATACTGTTACTGCTGGATCCATCTGCAGATGGTTCAATGCTTGTGAGAATCTTCTTGAGCTGTGACCGTTGGCAGAGAATTCGACCATTGCTCCATTTTGGGAAATTGAATGCCCCTGACATGTTATCCTGCAGGAATGAATAGGCGGCCTTGGCAACTGGTAGGTCTTGTGTTGTAGAGCTCTTTTCCATCTTCCCCCGTCTGTTCCATAAAAATATAAAAACACATCACTGACAAATAGACTGAACTGAAGTATGCAATCTATTAAAGGTTATGTGTAAGACTGGAATCTAGACAGCTTTTGACTGCTTCATATGTAAAGGTCATTGGTGTAAATACTTTGGCCCTAAGTGGTTTGGCATTCAGAGGTTTGCTGTGGTGCAACACTGTCTTCGTTATCGTCAGCACTAGCCTACATTACACACTATAATCACACACAAAAATTTATAAAGGGTAACTTGAAGCTTACACTACAACAACAGTTGCAAGATTGGGGAGATCCTCGCCATTCAGGAACATCTCATAGATACTGTTTAGCCAAACTGACAATGCTGCATATGCACCACCTTCCCACATCCTGTAAAACGGTCAATAGTAAGATTGAAAACAAACCCAAGTAAGAGAACAGAACCTAATAAGACGACGGTTTTACATACCTGTGCACATCAATAGCCCATACAAGTTTATTTTTACGGAGAAGTTCAGGAAACAGCCCTCGTTGTGTCGCTTCATTAAGAACTTGCACAGCTCTTTGTTTCTGACCCAGCCACCAAAGTGCTTCTATTAGAGTGTTGTAGAACCTCATTCCCAGCCCACATCCTTCGGATTTTAGTTTGTCAAAAACATACTCTACCATCTGCCAGTTAGACTCGTCGTCATAATCTCCTTTTATCATCTGCCCCATAACTTGATGAATATTTGATACCCTATTTGTGAGCATCTCATTCAGTAACTTATTGGCATCATCCCACCTGAATCAAGAAGACTACAAGGTTAGACAAATCATCACCTAAGAGATATTTTCTGTGTTGGAAGTGAATTTGGTTTTAGATACTCCATTACCTTGGAAATTGCTTCCAACCATAAAAGAAGAAAAAGAACAATTTGTTATATAACTGAGTGAGTGCTGACCTGTCTGTCTTTGCATAAACAGCAAGCATCATGCAGTAACACATAACGCTGGGCAATATTCCTGTAGCTTTTATCTCTTGGAAGTGCTCCTCACACTCATCAACAAGACCTGCAACGCTATAAACGCTTAAAACTGCCTCAAAGGTGCACTCATCAGGATCACATCTTCTCTTTTCCATGTCGACATCTGTCCTTATAGCTTCTTCATACTGACCACCTTGCCTAAAGGCTTCAATCATTCCATTGAATGAACTTGCATTTCTTGCAACGCCAACCTGACCCATTATCGACAAGACTTGTTCAGCCTCCTTATACAGTCCACCCCTTGCATATGCATGAATAAGCGAATTATAGCTTTCAACTGTCGGTCTACTACCCACTTCATTCATTGTATTGAAGGCAACAAGAGCTTCATCATACAGTGCTGCTTGCCCATATGCTTCAATAACCCCATCATAAGCCTTCGAACTAGGCACTAATCCTCGCTCATTCATGTGAAGCAGAATGTTCTTGGCATCCTCATGGAGCCCTCCTTTCCCACAAGCATATATCAACCCTTCATATGTCTCCATATTCGGCTCAATATTCTCCTCCACCATGTCATGAAACAAAGTCACCACCTCCCGGAAATACCCACCTTCCCCAAACACCTGTATGAGAATGTTATATGTTGCAGCATCAGGCTCCGTACTGCTCACTTTCATCTCAAGAAAAAGCTCCCTAACATCATCATACCTCCCATGCCTCCCATACAAATTCAACAAAATACTATACGTAGCAGCATTTGGCATACACCCTGCCGCCTGCATCTGCCTAAACACGCCCATTGCCTCCCTTATCGACCCCAACTTCGCATACGCCTCCAACAAGACATTATACGAAGTAATATCCGGCAAATTCCCTCCGGTCTCCATCCCTTTAAGCAACTCGGACACCTTCTCCAACTTATCCAATTTCCCATAAGTTTCGACAAGATAACTATACGTGGTTATATCTGGCACTGTCCCTCCCTCGTTCATCGTCCTAAACACCATCTCCGCCTCGTCCCCTAACCCTTTACCGGCGCAGGCACTAAGCAAAGTGTTGTAAGTAACAATGTCCGGTTGAACACCCTCATGTCTCATTTCCGCAAACAACCCCAACAACCCTTCCCAATCCAACTCTCCCCTAGCGCAAGCATTTAAAACAGTATTATATGTCAAGATATTCGGCGAAACTCTATCTTTCTTCATTGTACCTAACAATTCAAGCGACATTTCGTACTGACCGTTGCGCCCGTAGGCGTTTATAAGCGCTGTGTAGCTGAAGACGCTGCGGATGACACCCTGGATGGGCATTTCGTCGAAAATCTCGGCGCATTTATCGAGTAAGCCTTCCCTTCCGAGGAGGCTGATCATAATTGTGTAGATATGCTCGTTGGGCTTACACCATATCTGTCTCTGCATATACTTGAACAGACGCAAGGAGCGTTGCCAATCGCCACGCGCCGCGAACTCCTTGAAGACTAGGGCGAAGTCGTTGAGGGAGAGCTTGTTCTTGAAGATGTCGAGGCAACGCGCGATGCTTCCGCGTGGAGGGAGGCTGGAGAGCTTGTTGATTAGGGTTTCGACGTCGTAGCTGTATTTCCCCTTTTCGACGGTGACGGATGGGTTGCCGAGGATGAGGTCTTTAGGTTTGGCGCGGACGACGGCGAAGGAGGAGATGCGGTGGCCGTTTCGGCGGTGGTCGACGGAGGAGGGGAGGAGGAAGGAGAGGCGGCGGGGGAGGGGTTTAGGGTTTAGGTTGGAGATTGGGGAGGAGAAAGGGGAAGGGGTGGAAATGGAGAAGGTCATTATGGTAATTTGGGTTGCATTAGAGATTGAAGAGAAGCTTTGGGGAGAAGATAATGGATTTGGGAGCTGTGAGATTTTTCTGGGTGAGGGAAAAATTTACAGTGAGAGTGAGAGTGGGAGTGGGAGTGAGAGTGAGAGTGAGAGTGAGAAGAAGGACACGTGGTGAGTGTTTGTGGCTAAAATAGGTGGGAAGAAGAAGACTCGCACGCGGGAGAGATAGTGGGCCGGGCTGTTCAAATTGGGCCTTATGGTGATAGCTGTGGCGGTAACCGATTTTGAAATGGTAGTTAGTGTAGTAGTTATAGACAATCCAACCTCCAAATTGATCATATACGCCTTTTGTTTAACATCCCTCCGTATTAGGTATTTGACTAAAATTATTATTTCTTTTAGCGTCACCTTCAATAATTTTATTTTGTCATAAATTTACCATAATGCTACGATTAAATCGTTGAACATAACGAAATATATTGAACGTGGACTATGTGGGACTGGTGGGAGTGACCGGAGCTCAGAGATAGATATGTCGATCAGTTGACGACATGAGGTTAAAAATTAGACGTTATGCAACTGTAATTGAGGTAAAATCCTCAAGTAAAAACGGGAATCACCGCAGCCCATAACTGTCGCTCCACGCTTCTCGAAGCGCTCTCTTTTCTTTTCCCGCAAAAGCCAAGCCAAGCCAACCGCGAGACCCCCACGTCATCCAAAATGGTGGGTCCCTTATACTTTGATGGGATCTCCGACCCACTACAAAACTTAACCGCGGAAATACGAAAAGACCAAACTAACCGCACCGAGCCTGTACGTTGTTAACAGACGCGACTCCATTTCTTCGCCGGAGCAAAAATGGACGATGAGGTAAGCGAATTCCGACGACGACCCTTTTCACGATTTTGAATTTACGAAACTGGGTCTCGGTTCATTTTTTCTCTAGTTTGATTTTCGTTGTCTGGGTCGGTTTTGGTCTGATGCAGAAATTGACGGCGCTGAAGAAGGCCTACGCCGATATAATCCTCGACACGGCGAAGGAGGCGGTGGCGCGTGTGATGTCGTCGGAGAAGAAAGCGGTTCGGCTTCAGAGAGAGATCGATTATGCTAAAGCAGAGGCGGTTCGGATGCTTCTCGGGCTTAAACAGACTTACGATTCTAAGGTGGGCTTTGGTTTTTTGAGTTTTTTTTCTGTCCTTGTTTTTGATCAAGTGATCTGGGTTTTGTTAAAGTTCTCTGTTTTTTTACATGTTGTCTGACTCTCAACTCTTAAATTATAGGGCTTCATAGAATGCAGGGTTTTCTTTATATTTAGTAAAGATTGGATCTTTGTTGAAATTGATAGCTTTGATGGAAATGGTTTACTAGTCTCGTCTATTGTTTCGTTTTCTAGTAAAGAAGTATAATCTGAAGGATCAACTATGCGATTATTGTCTGCTATTTGGTGTATTTATGCTTCTTGTTAGCCATTGATGTTTATTTGAGTTGGTGAAGTATGAGCAACCTGTATCAGATCACCTATTGATTTTTGGGGATGTTAGCTCTGTGATGGAGTCAATGCAGGTTGACTGAATGTGACATATGTGCAGGTGGGTGAAGTGGAGATGAAGACCTTGAGTCAACAAGGGAAGATTGATGAACTTGAAGCTCAGCTCCAAGAAGCCGAGGAAATAGTGAGTGATCTTAGGGGAGAGTTGAGTGAAGTGCATGATCAACTGGAGAGGGTGAGAAAGAGGCGAGCACTGGATAGGCAAAGTTTAGACGTCGGCACTACTGATTCTGGAAAGGTGTCACCAGAGGCAGATTGTTTTCAGGGGATGTTAACATCTGAAACTAATTTGCAGGCAAAAGGGGTCGTAGCTAATGACGAGAACTGCAATTCAAATGGGGCATATGAGGGCAGCAATTTTGATATTGCACCAGATAGACAAAATTTAGAGCTCGGCACTTCTGATCCTGGAAAGGTGTCTCCAGATGTACAGTGTTTTATGGGGATGATAACATCTAAAGCTAATTTGCAGGCAGAAGGGGTCATAACTAATGACGAGATGTGCAATTCAAATGGGGCATTTGAGGGCAGTAAGTATGATATTGCACCGGATAGACAAAATTTAGAGGTCGGCACTTCTGATCCAGGAGAGGTGTCACAGGATATACAGCGTGTTCCGGATATGATACCATCTGAAGTTAATGTGCATGCAGAAGCGGCTGTGACTAATGGCAAGAAGTGCAGTTCAGATGGGGCATATGAGGGCAGCGAGTGTCACATTGCACCTGATTCTCTCAAGGATGATAACTATGTCCATAATTGTGATTTTGCGTCGGTAATGTTGAGAAGTAAAGAGTCTGAGTTATACAGAAATGGTTGCACTCAGAGAATTCGTGCATTTGAAAGAAATGAGAAATTCCCTTGTTCTGGACAAGTTGATGATGCTAAGCAAGCAAAGCTCATCGAAGAAAATGGTGATGACAAAGGGATGTCTGTAACCTCTACACCAAAGTGCGATGATATCAACAAGGTGAACCTGGTGGGGAAGAAGAGGCTGCTAGATGAGAGCAACAGAGAAAAGGAGGAGCTAGAAGCAGAAAAAAGTTGGAGGAGGAGAAAAAGAAGGGCTACAAAACTTCCTCTTTTGTATCTGGGAATGAGCCAATTATCTGATTCATCCTGCTGCACTACTTCTCCCAGTAAGGTCCATAACAAGGGTTTCACTGGTGATTCTGCCCAGATATCTGAAGATAAAACTCTAGAAGTCACAGCATCTCTTTCGAACCCTAAGTCCAAACCTTCGGATACAACTGAAATGAGTTCAAGGCCAGCATCTGATATGGTTGCAGAAAGTGATGTACAGTTGATTAGACCTTGGGGTGTTCTGAAGGAGACCAGCAATGATCTTGAAAAAGCTGATTTGACCAGTAATGAATGTTTGGCTGTCAAAAGCTTGGAGCTTCTGGCTGGCAGGACAGTTGTTGAGAAAGAGAGGCTAGCATACGAGGGCAATAGAAAAAGAAAAAAAGAGGTAGAAACAGGAGAAATGCCTCGCAAGGAAAGAAAAATAAGAGCTACAAAACTTCCTCTTTTGTATATCGAAATGAGCCAAGTATCTGGTTTATCCAGCAGTTCTACTACTCCTAGTTCGTCCAATAACAAGGATCTTACAGATAACTCTTCTAAGGTATCTGAAGATAATACTCAAGAAGTCATGGCATCACTTTTGACGCCAAAGGCACCTTCATATACTACTGAAATGAGTTCACAGTCGGCATCTGATATGGTTACCAAAAGTGATGTACAGTTGAATAGAACAGGGAGTGTTCAGAAGGAAACCAATGATACGACGTGTACTCAACAAACTGATTTGACCAGAAACAAGTGTCTATCTGCGGAAAGCTCAGAGGTCCTGGCTTGCAAAACAGATGTTGAGAAAGATCATTCAGATTTGAAAGCATCTAACCTAGATGACCTAGTTGCTAGTCAACCTGTAAGCAATAAGTTTCTCAAATATACCTTCCACAGAAAGCACAAGAATGAGACTTTGAGCACAGGAAACACAAGGGAGACAAAAACTGGTTATCAGCAGCCAAGCATGATGACTGCATCATCTCGGGACAGTAGACGACTAGCACTGGTTGCCCATCAGGTTGGTAATACATTATTCTGTACTTGTTGTCATGCTCAATTCTTTGTAGGTTTGTTTGTGTCACCTCTGGCATTTCATATGATAAGTTGAAGTAGTAGTATTCAAATTTTAGTGGCTAATTGTGCCTGTATTGATCTTGGACATGTTACCTGACGCTCATGAAGCATTTTTTGTATTTGCACAGCTCGTCTCTCTCTCGGAGAAGAAGCATTAGCCATAAAGATCTGCAATGAGTGAACTAATTGTAGTGGGAAATGACAGTGGACTCTGCCGAAGAGAAGACCCAAAGTTGAAACCATTGCAGCTGCATCCTGAATCCAAAGCTAAATTTGGGTTAAGGTTAAGAGCAAAGATACAGTTACATGGTGGCATTATTATGAATAGTATTGAGGAAATAACTAGATCCTTGGGTGGCATTATTATACAGTTATACAAATATTGAAGTCAACAATATTGTGACAGTTCACTTCATTAGGCTTTGTGTAATATCTTGGATGATTAGTCATATATAAAGTTTACCAATTGAGTTGCAGATTATCACCCACTCTATTACTGCATCATTTGTAACAGTTACTATATATCTGTGATCAAATGCCTCTCTTCATAATAAATACACACTTTATGAAGACCATTATTGCAGACATCAAGCTAATCCTTGTGCAGTTTGACCAAGTTACAATTCAACATATCTTCAGAGAGCCAAACGTTGTAGCTGACAACATTGCAGGATGGGGTTACAGAACAAATGACCAGCAGATTTGGAATAGCTGTATTCCTAGCCGTGCTAGGAATGCCCTTTTATTTGATTTGGGTGGTAATGGCTGTACCAGAGGATTTTGCCTCTAACTAGCTTTTATCTTTCGTACCAAAAAAAAATAACACTCTAACCCACGAAATGTTCGTATCGTATACAAAGGCGTCAAGTTTATTTTTGATCTTTTAATAGGCCTTTCCCGAGGACATTTTCGTGGGCTAAAGGTGCTTCTATTATAAGTACCAGACGCAGCAGCCGAGCTTTTTTGTTGAAGACTTTGAAGCGGCAGCAGTACTCAAAAGTCTCTTGAGAAAAATTTGAAGATGGGGATAGTGGGTAAGGTCGGCGATTGGAGCTTTAAGGCGTTCACGACGGGGCTCGGAGTCACCACCATCTGGCTCACCGGAACTTTCACTTTGAATGTCTACAGAGGCATCGCCTGGCACAAAGCCCAACCGGTATTCACTCTTGTCTCTCTCAATTTCGATGTGAATAATATTAACTGGATTAGTATTGGAATCAAGTTTTGAACTTGATTTCTAAACAGTAGAGAATGATGGAATTTTGACCTAAAAATTTGTGCTTTTTCGTGGTTGTGTGAGGTAAGTAGTCATAACATGTACATTGCAGCTCAGGCTAAGTTTGAATTTTGATGATAGAGATTATCGGTAACTGTAAGTTGAGAAGATGAAAGAAACATGAGGAATTGATCTCGAAAGAGTTTGGGAAGATTGAGAACTCAACAGGGATGTATCAATCTTTGTGAAGTGGTATTTCGGAACACTTTTGTAGGTTGTGGAAGATTGAGTGTGGCCAAGTGTGCGATTAAGTGTAGTACTTTTTAATGTGTCTTGAATAAGACTCTGCAATAGAAAAGTAAGAAGTGAAATGTCACAATATTGTGCGACTTCAATTTCTATTAACTTTATAATGCCCCCAGGGATCTAGTTAACCTAGCATATTAGTTTTATTAACCAACCCAAGTAACCAAGCAGATGTGGTGCATTGTAAGTGCATCATATTTGCTTGGTTACGGTGAATGTTGCATTTTGAGCAAATCGATGACTGCATATGTGATGCACTTGCTGAGAATTCTTAATCCAGCAGGCTTGAGAAGCCAGAATTAAGCCAGTCTTGTACAAATGATTCATGTTATTCAACCCTTGTTTAACAAAAATATATGTAAGATGTTCATGCGCTACTTATATCTGTTGATGTGTTTTGTTCTCATGCATTGGCGAAGCACCTTTATTGACACAACACTTAGATTGATGTTCTGGTGTTCCAGTAGATGATGGTGTTGGCTTAGATTGATCTTGGTAAACTGCTTTCCTATATCTTCCCCTCTGAGATCTCTGCTTCCTTTATGTGCAGAAAATCAAGTACACCGATGAAGAAGCCTCATAACTCTGAGCTATTCACAACTGGCTGGAAGTTGCAGCATTGATTTTTCTGCATACGTTTTATATCTTGGGACCAATTAGGGCTTTTTATCCTATAGTTATGGAGATTCATTATTTGGATATGGCGAGTGGAAAAACTTCTCTAGCTCCATTTTAAAGCCATGATCGTTTTGCGTTACCTTGGATACAAAAGTTCGTGTTCTATTCCTTCTCATTCCATGTTGGCCGGAAAAAAAAAGGTTCAGTTTATGTTTTGACATTAGTGTGTAATGTTTATGCTCCATTAGCAACCTTCCGAGGATGTGTTCCAAGCTTTTCGGTCAGAGCTCTTGTGAATGTCTAATGTTGTAAGTTTGCAAATGAGTTGTTTTGTTTCTTCATGTTTATGTAGAAACACAGCGAGAGGATTTTGTGTTTCTTTTGGAGCAATGCTTTGTTTTTGTCCATATGCAATACCTTTATGAGGGCATATGACACGATGACTGTTCCAAAGTGCTTGAAGTTAGGAAACAACCTGTCGGCAAAGAAGAAAATGGAGACCGCAAAGTTGATTACAATAATAGACCTGTCTTTGTAATTGCTTCATGCCAAAGCGACGACAATTTGGAAACTATAGAATTCACCACCATCCATCACCATCATCATACCTTAATCGCTCTTTCAGAGCCAATGATAATAATAACAAAAGTGTAAAAGATACAAAATGAGTCCCTACTAAAGAGAAAGAAAGCATTACTAAATCCTATATACACGGTGACGTTCCACCTTCTATGCCAAGATCATTACATTTGTATTTCCGTGATAAATCTAATCTTTGAATATCAATACCAAGAACAAATCCAGCAACGAAAGCTACACTTTTATAGTGTATTCTGCACTAAGCACATGAATGTTTGCACTATGCACATACCGCAAATAAATTGCCTTCATATAGCCTTGAGAGCTCATTTTGGTCGCCCTCATGGGAACAATCTCAAACTTCATAGCTAACAATCTGACATTATGATCTGGAAAAGAAACATGTCTTAAACTGATGCACAGCATCCACTAGTGCTAGGTATTTGAATAGCATGAGTTCCAAAATGAGGAGACACCCAAGTATGAGTAATTGAGTATATGACAGAAGGCATCGGTGAGATGAGAGGAAACAATACCTGCTGATGCAACTGGCTAGTGACGTGCCACATCTGAAATACCCCTTGACTCGGTCCGAATCTCTGCCAGAGGATTTACAATGAACCGACTTCTATTCTGAAGCCGCAACCTACGGTTCTCTAGCATCGATGTTTCAGCATTGCCATTGTTATCAGCTCTGTAAGGCATAGCTGCCGCAGATGCTTCCCTGGAATTAGTAAGCCTTGAGGTTGAGTACTTGCCTTCCGTTTTCTTCCAGAACTTGGAGCTCCAAAAGTTGGCACCAGGTAGCATGCAACATGCTTTTCTGCATAACTCGAGATTTGTCCTCCTTCCACTTGACAAAGCCAAATCATAGGAGATTTCGTCCAACGCTAGCTCTAGCCCATGTACACGCGTCTCCAAAGAATGCATTCCATTTTGGGAGCTACCAATGAATTTCTGGTGTAAGAAATGAAATTGAGAAAAGCATAAGTAGCCCTTCCTTGAAATGCACAAATAACCAAGATGTGCTCTAGAAACTTTATGCTGCTAGGCCAATGAATGTGAATAATTGACACTTAATGCTAGAAACTAATGTTAAGAACCACATAGATCCAAATATGGTGGACAGTAAGCCACATATAAGTAAAATTTACTTCTAGAGGAATTTCAATATATTAGTGAAAACAAACCTGCAGAACATCAAATAAATTGGTCTGCTGCTTTTCAATCTGGATAAGTTGACTACGGATCTGTGTCAAATCCTCACACTCTCTGTGGTTCTTATGAACATCCTCAGTAACATTACTGACAACAACCATAGATTCTGAGATCTCCTCATGATATGGAGCCACGCGAGATCCTACCCTCGACCCAAATTTGTGCACTTTACTATCAGAATTGTTCTGGAACAAGGCCCGTCTCACTTCTGGCTTAGAATATCTGATCTTTTCATTGATCCTATCCCGGACATTTTCATCAAGAAAAACCCCGGGAGTATTCATAGCAACAATCTCAGCTTCCATATCCGAGGGCTTCTTATGGTTTTGCTTTCGAAACACAGATGAAGTCTTATTGTCATTACTTCTCAAAGAGGCTCTCTTCCTAGCAGTGGTGGCATAAGCACTATCAGGTGGAGTTGATCTCCCTGCCGGGATGTTCTTCTTCAATTGTGAAGCTTCGACACCAGAAGCGCCACATATTCTAGAACCAGCCGCATGCCTTCCTTCATTTGCATTATCTGTGCCTATCAAAACACCAAAATCCAATACAAACAAAACTCACATTCCACATTTCCACACAAGGACAATCAAATTTGGCTAAAATTGAATCCCCATGCAATCTAAGATCCACTGATACCTCTGGAAGAAGCATTGGATTCCGCAGGCGGCGGAGAAGCCTCATCGGAGAGATCAGGAATCTGTTTCCAAGCTTCAATCATCTGATTCATCACCTCCCTGTTACCTTTTACCTATACATCATTCCAAAACCTCAGCATTATTACCAAAACTGAACATAGATTACTTCGAAAACAAGTATACAAAAATCCAAGTCTACCTTATCAAATTTACGATTCTCGAAAGTTCTTAACGATCCGGCTTTGAATTCAGACAAGGCGTTTCTCTCCACAACCGCCAGCTTGGCCAAGCCTTCCGCCGCGGCCTTCCTCGCCGCCCAGTCATCGCTGCTGAGGAAGTTTGCTAGTAAAGGAACTAGATTCCTCTGAGTTCCATGACCCGACGCCCCGCCCGACCCGATCACCGACCCGACCAGCGTCAGCACCGCCGCTTTCGCCTTGAAGCCGTCGCTCCTCAGCAGCCTCTCGAACTTCGGCAGCAGCTTCGCCAGCCTGGCCGGCTCGGGGTCTGCGGCGGCGTCGATGGCAGCGGCGAGGCACAGCGCCGCGCCGATCTGCGAGTGTACGTCCTGCTCCGTGAACAGCGCCTCCGCCAGCGGCTTCGAGAAAGCCGACCCGAAGGGCGGCCGGCTGACGTGGCGGGAGAGCGAGGCGACGGCGGTTTGGCAGGCGGATCGGACGGCGGAGTCGGGGTCGCGGAGGCGCTTGGTTATGTTGCCGAGCATCTTCGACAGGTGCGGCGCCAAGGCGTCGCCGTGGATTTCGGAGAGGACTGCGATGAGGTGGACGCACTGCTTCCTCACCGGAGACTTGTCGGAGGCGTCGGTGGCGTGGATGCACGACAGGAACGTCGGCAAGGCGGTCGGGTCGAGCGTTCGGGCTATGGCCTCGAGCTCGTTCGCCGCCATGGAATGCGTATCCCGGTCGGAGAGCTTCGTCAGACACGTCAGCACCTGGTGCTTCAGATTCTGTGCGGGAGCCATTGCCGAGTTTTTTTTTCTCTCTTTCTTTTCGGGTCGAGTTTCCGGGTCGGTATTTTTAGGGCGGAGGCTCCGGAATCTCCAGCTGCATTGCTCTCTCTCTTCCTTCTCAATCGGTAGTTACAGAGCTCCTCCCTCTGCATCTTCTCTGGGCCTTTTTAAACTGAAGCACGAGGAGTTTGAAACGGCGTCGTCTGGGCTCAAAACTGCAGCCGGTTAATCGTTAATTGTGGGCTCAAGACTTGAGAGTGATTAGTGATGATAATGACTTGGTTCCTCATTTTTCACTCCACTCAAAGGGTAATTTCGTCATACAGGATCGGGTGCGGGCGAGCTTCTGTGAATCGTATGACGAAATTACCCTTTGTTCATAGTAGGCATCTCCATTCTTTCATTCTTTCCAAGGAAAATTTGTCTAAATATTTCTGAAACTCTACCTTTAGAAAAATTTATTTTGTTCTAAACTTGACTCTATTAACTACTTTACCTATTGATAAAGGAGCAGCCAAAGTTAAAGGCTTTTTATTTGTTCACCTACCAAATTAAGTAAGAGGTTGAACTAACTAAAGATGCAAGATAGCTTATTAGCATGAGATAGATCCATCATCCATGTGCATTGGACAGAGAAGGCTGTTTTCTAACTTTTCTTATAGCTAAAAAAAACTTCAATATTCCTATAAATGGGAAAAAACAGCTATTTTAAGGAGTAGGATATGAAATTCTTTAATTTTTCAAATGGATAATTAGTGGACCAACACAGAGATTAAATCAGAAATGCAATTTGTTAAGTAACTGTGACCCAAAACTGTGCTGCTCTATGAAACTCTAGTCCCAACCTCTCTTCACCTACCTGATTACATTTAAAATCTAACCCTTTTTGAAATGAAAAGAAAATTGTAAACTTGGTCTTGGTCTTGGTCTTGGTTAGAAGTGGAATTGAAGCAAAGGAAATTGGTTACTTCCAACTGGTTGAATGGAAATGATTTCCAGCAAGGAAAAGGAAAACTTGATTATACTAAAAAAATCGGAAAGCATTGATTCTGATTTGATGGTTTTTCCAAAATGATTTGATTCATTACCGGAATAAATTGCAGATTTTGTACTTCGGTAGTTTCAAGGATTTGGTAATACACACAATCCGGCAAAACTATAGGCCAGTTTCATGGATCAGATTGGTTGCAACATGATCACACTTTTCGAGTAATTTTAGTTAGATTTGTGTATTGTGACTTGTGAGCAAAATGAATATCGACATCGTTAACGTAATGGTTCATCGATGTAAATGATTTGAATCACAAAATTCATACTCGGTCGAGAGGTAAGCAAAACGAGGATAAATTCTAGCGATTCGAGACCTAACTAGTGTTCATTAGTTCAATGTTATTATAACCTTCCAGATTATTGTGTGTGTACCTGTTAAAATTCTTACAGACATATTATTGCCAGATAGATTAACCGCTGTCTCACTTGAGCTAACTGGCTCAATTCTATGTGCACCGAGCTAGAGTGCAAAGCATGTGCAATTTGCTTGTACTGTAGTGCGACATATAACATGAAAGTGGTCAAATTCGAGACATGGTTCTACCCATCGAAATGGCAATGGACTATATAATATGTTGGCCTATACAGCCCCATCCAGAGAATGAGGCACATCCTGCCAAGAACAAAGACATTCTTTTAGATGCAGAGTAGTAGCACATGAAGTACCATTCTCGATTGTTGCCACGTTATAAACATATACATAGTTGGAGTAACATCAAGATGTAATTTTATACATCTTGTTCAAGATAGCATAGATTTTTTCATTTTGGTGTTGTGTGACTTGGAAGCTAGAAGTAAAGAACAGGGTTTTAGGTGCATCAATTTTAGGGGTCCATCATATTCATGCCATGTGATGTACTTAGCGTTAATTTAGAGGTATCATGGTCATTGAAGCTGGTTCTTTTCATCATTATTTTGCTTTGTTCATCATCTCCCTGGCTTCTTCATAACTCCACATGCATGGAGGGAGGGAAATGCAATCATGCATGTGTGGATTTTTGGCTTCCAAGGAAGTAAAATTACAAGTCCAAAATTAAAGGGTCTTTACCATTCTACGTTAAGAATAGAAGAGAATTGAAGGGAGGGAGACAGATATCTAATTGGCAACTCATGTGACCACGCTAGTTGTACGTTGGATTATATATATGTAAGCACAATTTGACAATGCGTATAATTGATCATAAGAACATTACTCTAAAAATATCAATCGATTGCATAGATATCAAATATACCAATTGATATTGGTTAAGCGTTTTTAAATTTAGAATTTCTCGATTCTCAAATCGGTCCTCTTAGAACAGACCAAGCATTTCTCTAAGTCGGTTAGATTTTCCCATGTCACATCTCTAATCTGGATTTGTGTAATGACGACTATATAGAGAACCACAGGATTGTTGGACATAGGCGTGTTGGAGTAATACTCCTATTGGACATAGGAAACCTTATTACAGCTCAACACCGTTATACATACTTGAGAAATAAGCAAAAGAGACTACAATATCATTACTTAACTTGGATACACACTCATTGATCTGTGATTGAATGGAACAAGGAGTTCGAATCAGCTTAGGAAACTAAGCTTACGGTTGTCATGCTCATTATAGGATTGTGGTGTTTAGAGAGCTTCTTGTGAGATGAAACTCTAAACACACCTAAACCAGTATATAAAGGGATCCCTGAGCAAGCACTACATACGCATAACAATCTACAGAATACTCACGTAAAGTAAATGCAAGTGAATTGCTCAGAAGATCTTCTTTGTGAAAGCTTGAAGACCATGAACATCAACAATCAAGGTAAGAACTGATCTCATATATATATACACTGTGTATGCTGTGTGTTACAGACTGATTCATGAATACATGTTGATAACAGACTACAGACTAACAATTGGTATCAGAGCTACATGTCAATGTGTTTCATAAATCGTCGAACTATAAATATGAATTAGTGTTCTGGAAAACACAGTTTTAAATAAAGGCTATTAAACAGAACTGAGGTTGTTTATGTTTCGTGTATCAAACTTAGAAATCTTCTGTTGTATAAAGATGTTCATAGATCATATGCAAATACAAATCAAACAACAAGACTACATGTTTGTACTGTTTTGTTCTACTAAACTTTGTTTTGCAGCGCTGGATTGCATCCAGGTATGTTTTCAAGAATAAACTTATACATATCAGTTTTAATTTTGTGAGATTGGTCATGCATATGAAAACTAGACTCTCCTGGGGAGTAAGTTGTCGCCCAGATGGAACTTAATTTTCAGTATTGATTGAAGCCTCATGCATGATCTGAATGTCTAACTGATATTTTTTGAGTTTGTGATTGAATAACATGAACTTTGAAATAACTGTTAAAAAGGATTGATGAGCATGTACATATTTTCTCCCAGATTTGTATGTATAAATTGAAATCTTTGGTTAAACAGTTGATTGGTTATCTGACAGCATTATTATTGATAACATCAAGTTACAATCACAAGTTCTGAGTTGAGATAAAGTTTTGAGATACATGTTGCATACAGCAAACTATTTTGAAGGTGTTTTATCTCAGACTATTGAGTAACAGACTTGGAAAATTGCATTTTTAAAACCAACATGAGCACTGTACCATCCACAGATGGTTAAAACTGTACTTTTTTTTTAGTTTTAAAGATGGTTCTGAATACTACATGTTCTTTAATCATTAAGTACAGCATGGTTTTTTCAGTTGCCCACAGGTTTTGATAAATCATGTTGTCTGATTCTTGAATATGTATTAGTTCAGTTAAAATAAAGAATAGTTTGTGCTTTGCCATACAGGTAGACTGACTATTGATAAGGAGTATGCTATATATATATATATATATATATTCTGATATGATAAACAACAACTGGTTTGTATTGTTTGACATTTTGCGTGTACTGTGAAATCATTGGTTGGTGTGGTTCTGGATTGAAAATATTACAGAAATAAGCAAGACATGATCACTTGACTTAGATTTTCTTTTATTTTCCAGCTACGGTTGCATATGGTGCTATTGTTCCTTTAAATGGTAGTAATTATAAGGAATGGAGAGTAGATATTGAACTTAATCTAGCTCAGCAGAATGTGGATTGGTGTTTGGACACTGAGATCCCTGATGCAGATGTAGAGGGAGGTGTATCTAGAGAAAGGTGGGTAAGGGCTAATAAAATCTGTAAGCTGACCATTCTTAAGACCCTATCTGATGCAGTAAAAGGTGGCATACCAGACAAAGAAACAGCTAGTGAATTACTTACCAGTATAGCTGAGAGGTTTTATGTGAGTGACAAAGCTGAGACAAGTTTATTACTTGATGCTCTTCATGGGATGAAATTTGAGATGTCAAAGAATATCAGGGAATACATCTTGAAGATGATTGAGATTGCAACAAAACTTACAGCTCTTGATATGCCTATAGGAGATGACATGCTGGTTCTGTTAGTACTTAAGTCTCTACCTAAAGATTTTGATCAGCTGAAAACCACCTATAACACACAGAAGGATAAATGGACACTGAATGAGCTGATAGCAGTCTGTGTACAAGAACATGACAGGTTGAAACCTGTAACTGTTAGTTATGTTCAAACCACCAATCAGGAACCCAAACGTGGAAAGAAAACTAGTCCTCATAAGAAATTGGGAGTCCAGAATAAGACCATGAAGGTAAATGGGGGTAAAGGAAATTTCAAATGTTTCTTTTGCAAACTGCAAGGACATATGAAGAAGGATTGTGGTAAGTATAAGGCATGGAAGGCAAAAAGAGGTAATAATCATCAATTAATTAGTTTTCATGTTCAGATAAATTTGATAGGAGTTCAATCTGATTGTTGGAGTTTAGATACTGGCTCACCTGTCCATATTACAAACTCTCTACAGGGGCTACAAAACCTGAGGAAGCCAAGGGAAAATGAGATCAGAATTCATGTGGGAGAAGGCACGAGAGTAGGGATTGAAGGAGTAGGATATGTCAAGTTATTTTTAAGGCCAGGAAATTTTCTTTTTCTAGAACAAGTTTATTATGTTCCTACTATGTCCAGGAACTTAATTTCAGTATCAGTTTTAGTTAAGAGCAATCATCAGTTTGTAATTGACTATTTTGGTATGAAAATAAATCGTGCTTCTGTTTATCTTGGTGTTGCTAAATTGATTGATTATTATTGGACCTTGCCTAATACTTGCCACAAGGAAATCATGCTTATAGAGAGTACCCTAGCTACAGATTCTGGTGTTGGGAAAAAGAGAAAGATTTGTGAAAAATCTGCTTATCTTTGGCACAGGAGGCTTGGACATATATCCAAGGAAAGACTGAAACTATTAGCTAAACAAGAAATTCTTCCTGAGTTGGATTACAGTGATTTAGTAGACTGTGTTGAATGTGCTAGGGGAAAATTTACAAATAAACCTAAGAGAGGAGCTGCTAGAAGCACTGGTTTATTGCATCTGATCCACACTGATATCTGTGGACCTTTTCCTATACAGACAATTTGTGGAAATAAGTATTTCATAACCTTCATTGATGATTACTCTAGGTTCTGTCATATATACCTTATATCTGAGAAGAGTCAAGCATTAGAGAAGTTTAAAATTTACAAATCTGAGGTGGAAAAAGAGTTAAATGCAGAGATTAAATGTGTTAGAAGTGATAGAGGAGGAGAGTATTATGGCAAATATACAGAAGCTGGACAACACAAAGGCCCTTTTGCACTGTTTTTAGAAACAAATGGGATTTCAGCACAATACATTACACCAGGAACACCTGAACAGAATGGGGTTGCAGAGAGGGGGAATAGAACCTTAATGTCAATGGTAAGAAGCATGATGTGTACATCAGGATTACCAAGATTTCTGTGGGGTGATGCACTGAAAACTGCCAACTACTTGACCAACAGAACACCATCAAAGTCAGTATCATCAGCTGAAACACCTTTTGAACTGTGGAAGAAAAGGAAGCCTAGCATTAATCACACTCATGTTTGGGGCTGTAGGGCAGAAGCTAGACCATACAATCCAGATGAAAATAAATTAGATCCCAAGACTGTATCAGCCTTCTTCATAGGTTATCCAGAACGTTCCAAGGGGTACAGATTTTATTGTCCATCTCATTCCTTGAGAATCATTGAAACAAACAAAGCAGTGTTCTTTAATGAGGTTAATCTTGCACATTCTGTGGAGGATTTTGTTTTTGAAGAGATAAGTGAAGAAGTACCAGAAACATCTATTTCTTCAGCACCTGTGATAATAGAACATCTTGAAAATCATGACACAAACATGCCACAGCAACAAGAAGCACCACAACAAGAATTGCCACAGCAAGAAGTGCAACAGCAAGAAGTGTCACAGCAGCAAGTTTTAAGAAGATCACAGAGGGAGAGAAAGTCTACACTTGATGCATTGTCAAGTGAGTTTCAAATCTATGATGTTGAAATAGATTATGACCTTGGTGACATTGCAGACCCTATTACCTTCAAGGAAGCCATGTCAGGAGATTGTTCACATGAGTGGGAGAAAGCAATGAGTTCAGAAATGAACTCTATGCATGTGAACAATGTATGGGAATTAGTAGAAGCTTCAGGAAAACAAAAGGCCATTGGATGTAAATGGGTATTCAAAACTAAACTTCATGCAGATGGCAGTGTAGAGAGATACAAGGCAAGGCTTGTAGCCAAGGGATTCACACAGAAAGAAGGAATTGACTTCACTGAAACCTTTTCACCAGTTTCCACAAAAGATGCCTTCAGAACTATAATGGCACTGGTGGCTCATTTTGATATGGAGCTGCACCAGATGGATGTAAAAACAGCATTCTTGAATGGGGAGCTAGATGAAGAGATCTTCATGAAGCAACCAGAAGGTTTTATTAAACCTGGGAGTGAGCATCTGGTCTGCAGATTAAACAAGTCAATATATGGGCTGAAACAGGCTTCAAGGCAATGGTATTTGAAATTTGATTCAGTGATCAGTGACTTTGGCTTCAAGGAAAATATAGTAGATGAATGTGTCTACATGAAATCAGAAGGAGGAGAGTTCATTTTTCTAATCCTATATGTTGATGATATACTGTTGGCTAGTACCAGCATGAAGATGTTAAACAAAACTAAGGCATTCTTATCAAAACATTTTGATATGAAGGATCTAGGGGAAGCTGAGTATGTTTTGGGGATAGAAATCAAGAGAGACAGATCAAGATATCTACTTGGTTTATCACAGCATAGCTACATCAACAAAGTGTTAAAGAGATTTGACATGCATAATTGTGCACTTGGGGCAGTTCCTATGTCAAAAGGAGATAAACTCAACAAAGATTAGTGTCCAACTACAGATGCACAGAAGGAACAGATGAGAAACAAGCCTTATGCACAGCTTATTGGAAGCCTTATGTATGCACAGGTATGTACAAGACCAGATTTGTCTTATGCAGTGGGAATTTTGTCAAGGTTTCAATCAAATCCAGGCATACAACATTGGACAGCAGGTAAAAAGGTCCTCAGATATCTCCAAGGCACAAAGGATCACTCATTGGTATACAGAAGAGAAAAGGAACTTGAAATGGTTGGTTACACTGATTCAGACTTTGCTGCAGGATATCCTCACAACAGCAAATCAACTACAGGATATGTTTTTGTGATGGCAGGAGGTGCTATTGCATGGAAAACAATGAAGCAAAAACTCACAGCTACTTCTACTATGCAGGCAGAGTTTATTGCAATTTATGAAGGTGCTTGTGAGGGTTTATGGCTGAGAAACTTTCTGACACAGACTGGTGTAGTTAACACCATTGCTACAGTGCCTATGAAGATCTATTGTGATAATTCCGCAGCAGTTTTCTTCAGCAAAAATAACAAGAGATCTACAAATTCCAAACATATAGATCTTAAGTATTATAGCATTAGACAGAGAGTCAAGAATAAAGAGTTGGAGGTGTTGAAAATTGGCACTTTAGTTCAGCTAGCAGATCCCTTTACCAAACCTATGACAGCTAGTGTGTTTGAATCTCATGCAAAAGGAATTGGCATGCTGCCATACCTTGATGCATAAGTTCAGTGGGAGCAAACTGTTTCAGTACTTTAGTTTAAGTTTTTGGTTGTCTATGGTTCATTAGTTTTGTTCTGATTTTGGTTAAGTCATTTTGAATTTCAGACATGTTTTGTGTGTTTATGGTTGCTGAAATTGATTATATGTCAAGGAGATTATTATTCAGCATCTGTTGCATTACATGGATCAGTTATTGGATCATGTTTTCTTTTAAAAGTCAATCTTGCTGAAGTTCTTTAATAATCTGTTTGTTCATTGCATAGTACTTATGAACACAGGATATGGTTACAGGATATATATATACAGGATACATATGGACATTCTTGAAATGTTATCAGGTCCTAGCATACAGGACCAACAGAAGGATCAAAACCATGTTCAAAGCAGTAACAGATACATCAGGTAGCTTAAATATGGTTACAGTTGGCAATCTGGTTTGATTGATACTTCATGTAGATGCACTTGCAGTGGTTTTGGAAAGGCTGTGTCGATTGATGCAACTGGTACTTAATTCTGCAGTGTATATGCATGATTGTAGATCAAAGTTGTGAACTTTTGTAATGTCTTGTGATCTCAACGTGCACTAAAGATTTGCTATATTCTGATTAAGTGTGACTGTTGTTGCATAAGGTATTCCTAGTCCAAGTGGGAGAATGTTGGAGTAATACTCCTATTGGACATAGGAAACCTTATTACAGCTCAACACCGTTATACATACTTGAGAAATAAGCAAAAGAGACTACAATATCATTACTTAACTTGGATACACACTCATTGATCTGTGATTGAGTGGTACAAGGAGTTCGAATCAGCTTAGGAAACTAAGCTTACGATTGTCATGCTCATTATAGGATTGTGGTGTTTAGAGAGCTTCTTGTGAGATGAAACACTAAACACACCTAAACCAGTATATAAAGGGATCCCTGAGCAAGCACTACATACACATAACAATCTACAGAATACTCACGTAAAGTAAATGCAAGTGAATTGCTCAGAAGATCTTCTTTGTGAAAGCTTGAAGACCATGAACATCAACAATCAAGGTAAGAACTGATCTCATATATATATACACTGTGTATGCTGTGTGTTACAGACTGATTCATGAATACATGTTGATAACAGACTACAGACTAACAAGGCGGTCCAACCTCATTGTAGCAACATAATTTGGGGTATTCAACATCAAAATGAAAGATGCTACAACTCTACTAC
The DNA here is from genome assembly GCA_946800695.1 of Geum urbanum. NCBI lineage: Eukaryota > Viridiplantae > Streptophyta > Magnoliopsida > Rosales > Rosaceae > Geum > Geum urbanum. The sequence continues at coordinate 46,966,098 of OX327013.1, forward strand.
AAGTATACAACCCCCACTACTGGAAGAAGGAATCGGGGCGACGTAGTTACATTTCTACGTCGCTCCGATTTTCAACGAGGCGACGTAAAATGCCTTTGATAAAAAGTACGTCGCTTCAAAAAATTGAGGCGACGTAGATTGAAGTACGTCGCTTCAAAAAACTGAGGCGACTAGTTTTTCTTTCGAAGTGACCAAACTAATCTACGTCGCTTCGAATCAAAACTAGGCGACGTAGATTGAGCAATCTACGTCGCCTCGTTTTGAATCGAAGTGACGTAGATTAGTTTGGTCGCTGCGAAAGAAAACGAGGCGACGTAGATTGATCAATCTACGTCGCCTCGTTTTTTTTAAATCTGGATCTACTCTTCTTCTTAAAGTCAACCCGTTCATAAAGTGAGAAGTTTAGAAAAACAGTTTCATTTCGTTCTGCAGCTGTTTTGGGCGATTTTGGGGAGAAATTAGAGGAAATTGAGAAAGAAGGTTGTTCTTGCCATTGATTTGATTCTTGAGTAAGGTTAGTTTGATTGGTATCTCTTTAACCCTCTTTATGACCATAATATGTTAAATTAGAAGTGAAATTGAAGTTTTGGTGAAATGTTTGAAGTTGAATTGAATTTGGTGTTATGTTGTAGTTTTAGTGTTTGAATCATTGAATTGTGTTATGGGTTCATGAATAATGTTTGAAATTTGGTTAAGTTTAGTGAAATTTATTGATGATTAGAAGTGAAATTGAAGTTTTGGTGAAATGTTTGAAGTTGAATTGAATTTGGTGTTATGTTGTAGTTTTAGTGTGTTAAGCATTGAATTGTGATAAATCATGTTATGGGTTCATGATTAATGTTTGAAATTTGGTTAAATTTAGTGAAATTAATTGATGATTAGTGTAGATTATGTGTATTCGAGCCTTAATTAGTAGTGTTATTAGTATTATGGCTATATATAATTGTGATGTTTATCAACTTAGAACTCCCGTTTGAGAATCAACAACTCATCTAGTTGATCGAGTTGAGTTGTTGATTCTCGAATTGTCCCATTTTTGGACACTTTAGGTGAACATGACTTTGTTGATCCTTTTGCTATTCGTGTGATTTCAGTTTCAGTTTTGGGATATGGTTTCGACAGTGTCTCCTTTAAATGTTCCCCGAGTGCAAATTAGGTTGTTTAGATATGTGTGCACTTGGGGAACTGTAGGGAGATGCTGCCGAAATTTCCCTAAACTGGAGCTGAAACGCATGGGTGCAAAAGTGTTGACAAATGTCGTGTTCCCCTGAAGGGGATAGGACCCAACCCGGAGGCATAAGGCGAAGAAGTGTGGGGTTTTGGTTGAATCGCAACTGTGGCGTGGTAACTTTGTTCATATTGATTGTTTATGTTGACAGGAAACATGGACGGACTCCCAGACAAAACTTGGATGACATATCATCGTGCTGATCCAAGGTACATCAACGGCATATTCGAGTTCATGAATTTTGCCCGGCTACATAGTAACAGAGCCGATTATTACTTCTGCCCGTGCAAAAGTTGTAAGAACGGTCCGTTCAAGGTTACTATGGATGTCATGTATCATCACTTATCACACAGTGGTATGAGTCCTACTTATACAGTCTGGCACCTTCACGGGGAAGTTTCTGGTGAACCGGCAATGCTCAGTCAACGAAGACAGTGGCTTCAAGACAGAGTCGGTCCTTCTAGTGGTGCCGGTCCTTCAGTGAACCCGCAGTTGAAGATTCTACATGATGCATATCCCTATTATCCTGGATACCATGCAGATGCACCCCAACAATTTGTGGAAGATAATTCGGGCATGAACTTCAATGACATGGTAGACGATGATTATGAAAAGTACGATAGATTATTGAAGGAGTCACAGACCCCATTATATGAAGGCAGTGAGGAAACTGTTTTGAGTGCCATATTAGATGCAATGGAAATGAAAAATGAAAATGGATGGTCGGACACAAGTGTTGACTCTTTATGTATTTACATTAATAAACTTCTTCCTAAAGGGCACACATTCCCCTGTTCATACTTGAGAATAAAAAAAATCTTGAGTGATCTTTCACTGGGTTACGAAAGAATTGATGCGTGTGAGTTTAACTGTGTGTTGTTCAGGGGGGCGCTTGTAAACGAGAGGATTTGTCCAGTGTGTTATTCTGAAAGATATAAGCCAAATACGGATGATATTCCAAAAAAAATAATTCGTAACTTCCCTCTAACACCAAGGTTGAAGCGCTTGTTTATGTCCCCACACACTGCCAAGCATATGCGATGGCTGGGGGAGCGGATATGTGTGGCTGGTAGCCTCAGCCACCCAGCTGATGGAGAAGCGTTTCAACATTTTGACAGAACTTTTCCAGGTTTTGCACGGGAATGCAGGAATGTGCGCCTTGGAGTAGCAACAGACGGTTTCAATCCATTCGGAACAATGGGAACTTTGCATAGTACATGGCCCGTTGTTGTGATGCCGTACAATCTACCACCCTCAATGTGCATGAAGAAGGAATATAACATGTTATCAGTGTTGATTCCAGGCCCTAAATCTCCCGGAAAGTGCCTTAGTGTTCTCATTGAGCCGATGATCGAGGAGCTAATACATTTATGGGTCGTTGGAGTCCATACTTTTGATCGAGTAGACAATGAGGTATTCTTGATGAAGGCAGCGGTAATGTGGACTATTAGCGACTTTCCAGGTTTAGGGATGCTTGCGGGGTCAACTGTGAAAGGGTACAAGGCATGTCCAATCTGTCTAGATGAGCTAACTTCGGAGCATATATGTGGGAGGATAGTTTATGAAGGTCATCGAAAATGGCTCCACCGAGATCACCCTTGGAGATTGAGCAAGGCCTTTAACGGGAAGGAGGAGTTTGGCGGAAGACCCTATCAGAAGAGTGGAGATGAAATTTTGGAGGACGTTAGGTCACACGTTTACCCTATTCTTAGCCAACATGAAGACTTGAAGGTGCCGTACAATCCGAATAACAGACAGTGTTAGACTCACGAAAGCATATTTTGGAAGCTGCCATATTGGTCATCATTGAAGATCAGACATTGCTTAGATGTCATGCACATTGAAAAAAATGTGTGTGACAACATCCTTGGAACCATTTTTGCGATTGATAAGAAGTCTAAGGATGGTCCAAAAGCTCGCGCTGCTTTGAAGAAGAGGAATGTGCGAAAAAACCAGTGGCAAAGAGCGGGTGACCAGGGTACGGCGAAAGTTCCTCATGCACCCTTTTTAGTTAAAAAGGATGATCTAGAAGATGTGTTCCAGTGGTTCAGGGATGTTAAGTATCCTCTTGGTTATGCAGGTAGTTTGAGAAGTAAGGTGAAAGTAAGTTCCCCGTCACAGTTTTATGGATTGAAGACGCATGATTGCCATGTCTTGCTTCAACGTCTTCTTCCTGTGGTTATCAGAGGGTTCCTGTCAGAAAACGTTGTGAAGCCATTGATAGCACTGTCAAATTGGTTTCGTCAACTATGCAGTAGGGAGCTTAAGAAGGAGGTTGTGCGTGACATGGAAACTGAGATAGTGATGATTCTCTGCAATTTGGAGCTCATATTTCCTCCACATTTTTTTACATCTATGGTTCATCTCATGGTTCATCTGCCCGAACAAGTATTCCTTACAGGTCCAGTACACTATACATGGATGTATCCAATTGAAAGGTAAAATTTTATGTTCGTTATGTAATATGTCGGCAATTAGGGTTTATTGTACTAATCTTGAGTGGTGTTTTGCAGGCAATTAGGAAAATATAAAAAGTCAATGAGGAATACACGTTACCCGGAAGGTAGTATTGCTGAACAGTACCTCGTACATGAGTCGGTGACGTATTGTAAGTCTTATCTCAGACGGATGGACAACGAAGATATCGACACTTCCATATCTGAGTGGAATATCAGCTGTGTTTCACTCTTAGTAAGACCAGATATTATCGAGACTCGTCGCCAGTTCAGGTTGACTGAGGCAGAGACTGCTGAGGCTCACTGGCAAGTCTTGGTGGAAACAGACGAAGTCAAACCTTACCTAGAAGAACATCTCAGAAGGTTCGAGGCTAAAAATGGTGAAGATTTCGACGAGCTTCGTCGGAGGAGGAGTTTTCTTCGATGGTTCTTAACATGGGTACATATGCCTATTAATTCTTGTAAGGTTCTTTGAGGGTTTATAACACTTATCTCTAACTTCTCTTAACACTTATCTCTCAGGTGTCCCTTAAAGAAAAAAACTCAGACCCGAGCTTGGTTGCAGGAATAAAGTCATTAGCTCAAGGACCTCAGCAATGTCGGGTTTATAAGTCGTGTTATGTGAACGGTGTCAAGTTCACATCGTTTGATAGAGATCAAAGAACCGTGACTCAAAACAGCGGTGTCATGATAGACATGGGTTCATCCAAGTTCTACGGCCATGTTAACTACGTGGTCGAAGTATTATATGCAGGCCGTATGCCAGTGGTGTTGTTTAAGTGCACATGGCACAACTCCGAGGACCCTGAAGATCTTGACACCCTTATAAAAGATCATGGACTGATATCAGTGGATACAAACAATAGTTACTATGAGGATTCACCCTTCATAATTGCAACCAAAGCAAAACAGGTATTCTACATAGACGATCCAAAGGCTGGTGGTACTTGGAAGGTAGTACAAGAAATGTCGCACCGCAATGTCTACAGGGACGAAGTACTGGCCATAGATGAAGTTTTATCGCGTACAGGAGATCATATATTCGAGCCTTACCAAGAGGACACTCCCACGGTGATACAATTTTACCCAGATTTTCAACTACTTTTGGACGAAGAAGGAGACGAGGAGGAGGAGGAGGAGGAGGACGAGGAGGAGGACGAGGAGGAGGACGAAGACGAGGACGAGGACGAGGACGAGGACGAGGACGAGGACGAGGACGAAGACGAGGACGGAGACGAGGAGGAGGAGGAGGAGGAGGACTCGGACGAGGACTAAACTAATATTATTATGAATTTGAAACCTAAATTCGTATTTTCTTTAAAGCATTACTAACTTTATGTATTCGAGAAAATATTACTAACTTTATATTACTAAACCTAATATGTATTCGAGAAAATATTACTAACTTTATAATTATAAACTTCATTTATTCTAAAAATAAAAATTAAAAATTAAATACAATGAAGCGACGTAGATTGAGCAATCTACGTCGCCTCGTTTATTTAAAAAAATATAACTTTTAAAATTAAACAAAATTAAATATTAAATACAACAAAGCGACGTAGATTGAGCTTTATTCCAAAAAAAAAATTAAATATTAAACAAAATTAAATATTAAATACAACAAAGCGACGTAGATTGCTCAATCTACGTCGCCTCGTTTATTCCAAAAAAAAAATTAAATATTAAACAAAATTAAATATTAATTACAACGAAGCGACGTAGATTGCTCAATCTACGTCGCCTCGTTTATTCCAAAAAAAATTAAATATTAAACAAAATTAAATATTAATTACAACGAAGCGACGTAGATTGCGCAATCTACGTCGCCTAGTTTATTCCAAAAAACAAAATTAAATATTAAAATAAACTAAGCGACGTAGATTGCGCAATCTACGTCGCTTCGTTTATTCTATTAATCGAGGCGACGTAGATTGGAATCTACGTCGCCTAGGTGGCTATATAATTCCAGACTCATAGTTTCCTTCTTCTTCTTTTCATTTCGCTTCCTTCTTCCTACACTCCCACCGAAACCAAACCGGAAACCCTAAAATCGCCGGACACTCCCACCGAAACCAAACCGGAAAGCACGTGGGTTCATTTCGTTTCCTTCTTCTTCTTACTGTAAGCACGTTCTTCTTATTGATCAATTTTGAAACCTAAGTTCTATTTTTTCGAGTTTTGATTCGGGTACTTGTGATCTTCGCCTTGTAATCTATATACAACATACTTGTGATCTTCGCCTTGTAATCTGTATGATAGTGATCTATTTTCAATGAGCCTTGGAATCTATATACACCTGTATGATAGTGATCTATGTACACTGCCCACCAACTGTTCGATGAAATGACCAAGTGAACTTACGATCTGTTTTCAAGCTGTTTTTGCTTCTGTTTTCATGTAAGCATACTTACGTTTTCAATCTGTTTTGAAATCGTTTTCAATCTGTTTTCATGGTCGTTGTATATGTGTTTTATGTGTTGTGTATTGTGTTTTGTGTTCGAGGGATTACGTCGCCTCGAAACCATCTTCTTGATTGTGCTTTCATTGTTCACAGGTTCGGTGATTGTTCAAATTGGTCGGTGCCTTACTAGCTCTCATTTCCAGGTATTCAATTGGAGTTGTGAACTTGTGAACTTGTGATCATGTTATTGTTTGCTTGAGTAATACTGTGAGCTCTTATTCAATCTGTTTTCAAGCTGTTGTATATGTGTTTTTATGTATTTTGCATATGTTGGTTTATGTCTGATGAATTAGTGTCAAATTGACCATGTTCCAATCTGTTTTGATCACAATGTTTGGTTCATTTTCGAAGATGGTTTGAGTTGAGTATGAATTAGTGTCAAACATTGAGTTGCCGGTTATGTATTGGAGATGGTTTGAATGGTTATGTAATGTTGGTATGAAATGTTGGATGGTTATGTATTTTGCATATGTTGGATGGTTAGGGATGGTTAGGTATGAAATGTTTCCAATCTGTTTTGAATGTGTTTTCCATCACATTCGTCGTGTGTAGCTAATATGTTTTCAATCTGTTTTCATCGGTGTAGCTAAAGCAACCGAATCCGAGCCAACTCCGTGTAGCTAAAGCAAACGATTTGAGGCAACTCGAGAAGGTATGGAGCTTTGTGTTTTAAACTGTGCCGAATGTGTATTGTGATAATGATGATTCCGAATGTGATTGAAAATGATGATGATGATTCCGAATGTGTATTGTGTTTTGTTATGATAAGGATATATTGAAAATTGAGTTTGGTTCACCGAATATGTAGTACTATCGGGATTAAGGATTAAGGGTAAGGTATAATGAAAACATATGCGTAATGATTAAGGGTTTGGTTAAATGAAAACATATGCGTAATGATTGTAGTATTCTCGGGATTAAGGATTAAGGATTAAGGGTTTGGTTAAATGAAAACATATGAATGTGATTCTTCCTGTGCTTTAGCGATAAGCTATATGTGTTTTGTGATGATAAGCTATATGTGATGATGAGATATATGTGATGGTACTTCGGTTCATACTCTTTTTGATATCTAACCCAACAAACGAAAATAAAATAAAAGCGACTTGCTATATGTGATGATAAGCATGAATGTTTCTGTATTGTTCGATCAGTTTGTTCTTAGTCATCTACATGCTTCTTCTTTTTTTCATATGGAGAAAAACTAGACATAGTGACATGATCAGAATTTGGTTAACTGCACAAATGGAAATATATTATCGAGAATATGCGTAACCTAGGTAACTATAGCATTATAGAAGTACAAACGAGTAAATCATCTAATTAATACATAACAGTTTAGTTCTATATATGAAGATCATCTTCTGGTTTACTCTATTGAATCCCAAAAAGAATAGTTTAGTTTTAACATCTAATTAATACATAACAGTTTAGTTTTAATAGAATGGGGCTTCCGGGTCTGGTTGCCCCACGGGACAATCGGCGACCCCGTCGATTCCAGAAGCTCCGCAGTTAACGCCCGCCCCTCCACTTGAGGATGCGATTCCGCAAGGAGCGGATGACAGCAGCGACGCCACTACGGCATCACAGCACCCTCCCGCCCTCAGCATCCGGTGCAAGAAGACCAAACTCCCCGACATGGTCGACATGGCAACCGGAGACCCGACGACGGAACAGTGCGGAGTCGTTGTCGGGACGAAGATGGAGTACCTCGTCCGGATGAACAACAATAGGCGACTACAAGTCGCTTACTCTACGAGGCATGCGGGGCCTGCGACGAGGGAAATGAGGAGTCTGATGTGCCGAGACATCGGTAGCATCATCCGCGGAAAAGTTCCAATGCTTGCATCTAGCTTCTTGGGACTTAGCGATTTGCATCGCGATATCGTCAGTAACAGTCTTGAGGTATACTTGCTGGACTCCGAGCTTACTTACATACTTGTAGTAAATGTAAATATAACTTTTACATAACAGAATTTAAATGTGTTGTGCTAGACGAACTACGACATCCCGGCGACTGATGTGGAGATGTGGAACTTCATTGATAGGACGGCGCAAACAATCTTTAAGGATTGGAAGTACGATTGCCATCAACATTATCTCCACGTCAGCTAGGAGACTCCGGCCGAGTTTCTCGGGAGGGAAGACCAATGGGCGTGGTTAAAAGCCCACTTCGAAGACCCTGCTTACTTGGTGAGTTTCATAAACGAACCTACAGTTTTGGTAGCCAACATTCGAACAATATGCATGTTTATCTGTTCTTATTTTAAAATGATTTTTGTGTGTGTGTGGCAGCGATTGTGCGAACGGAACCGAGGAAACCGAAACAAGAACAAGGAGCAGCAGCTCAACCACCATTCGGGATCCCTCGCCCTCTCGTACCGAAGCGAGGTGTTGGAGAAGGAGGGTCATAGAGCGCCCGCCGTCCAGACGTGGATTAACGTATACCAGCCGGAGAGGAATGCGGCTGAGAAAGTGGTAAGCTCAAATAGGTTCACGTTACGTTATTTCAATTATTTTTGTTTACTAAATTGTAATATTATTTATTTTATCTATTTTAATTGAGCAGGCGGCAGTGAAGCGTCGACTCGATGAAGTCTTGTCGCAACAAGATAGTGCTGCGGGCCCAGTTGAAGGCGAAGAGGTTTCCCAACCCCAACCTCTTCCTCTTGATACACAAATAAATATCATAGAGGAAGAGGTGGGTTCAAGGCACGGGACCTCTATAAGAGGTAATAAATCTCCAAAACGATTCCGTCGATGCATATCTCGATTTACGTTTTGCTTTATTTTGGTTTACGATATAGTTTACTAATATTTGTTCTTGTTCGACGTTACAGGGGTGGGGCGCGCTCTCACACGCGACCCCAAACCGAGAGGAGGGGCCCGGGTACAGGAAACCCAAATTCAAATGCAAAAGGAGATCGATGAAGCCAAATAGGCGGCGCGCAGATCGAGTGAGGTGGCGCAGAAGGCCATAGCGGAAGCGAGTGCGCTCGCCCAAAGGATGCAAGAAATGGAGGCCATGATGCGATCATTCCAGGCTGCGAGTCAACAACCTCAAGCTCCTCCACCACCTCCCGGCTCGTAAACTGTATATAGGATTTGTATAAACTTGATTTGTGTAAACTTGATTTGTATAAACTTTTAACGTTTTGATTTGTGATTGAATGCGTTTTTGTGGTTGAATGCGTATCTGCAATTTGAATGCGTTTTTGTGTTTGTAACAGCGATAGGTCGTGACTTGGTACAATAATATTTATTTTTTATTTTTTTTATTTTTTAATAAATGAGGCGACGTAGATTGTTCTATCTACGTCGCCTCATTTATTTCTAAATAAATAATAAGTAAATATTAAATACATTGAGGCGACGTAGATAGAACAATCTACGTCGCCTCATTTATTTCTAAATAAAAAAAATAAATGTTAAATACATTGAGGCGACGTACATTGATCAATCTACGTCGCCTCATTTATTTAATATTTATTTATTTTTTATTTAGAAATAAATGAGGCGATGTAGATTGATCAATGTACGTCGCCTCAATGTATTTAACATTTATTTATTTTTATTTAGAAATAAATGAGGCGACGTATATTGATAAATGTACGTCGCCTCATTTATTTCTAAATAAAAAAAATAAAAATTAAATAAATTTTAGTTAAATTTAAGCGACGTATATTTATCAATATACGTCGCCTCAATGTATTCAAAAATAAAATAAAATAAATATTAAATAAATTGAGGCGACGTAGATTGATCAATTTACGTCGCCTCAATTTATTAAAAAAAGAAAAATAAATTATAAATAAATAAAATGACGCGACGTAGATTGATCAATCTACGTCGCCTCAGTTGAAGCGATGTGATCAATCTACGTCGCCTCAATTGAAGCGACGTAACATTATTTACGTCGCGTCAAATGAAACGAAGCGACGTAGATTGTATCTACGTCGCTCCAATGGTGGCGTGATCAGTCTGAAGCGACAAGACGAGGCGACGTAGTTTTGGTCACAAAAAATCTAGGCGACGTAAAATTCAATTGAGGCGACTACCTTTCTACGTCGCCCCGATTTCCTCCTCCAGTAGTGCCCGGCCACATGGTATAAAATTGACATAAAACTGATAAAAGGCAAACGAACTACAACTGAATAAGACACTTCAGATTCATACAATCTAATCGAATCAAAGAATCAAGATGTCCAAAACCTAATATGTTTCTCATAAATTATGAGCTCAAATCTATTTCTTCGTAAAAAGAATGGATCGGATGTATATATATCTAAGCCCATTTGGAATTCATAAGTAAAAGCCCAACCCAGCCTTTTCCCTTTCGTGTCAAGAAAGGAAGTTGAAGCCTTGAAGGGAGCTAGCTAACTCGCTAGGGTTTTATAACAGTGCCTCTTTGGCCTTGAGATCACAAGACCATCGATTTATTCTGAAGAGTAAAGCTCAAGACACAGGTATTGTTTCACTGTAAGTATGTTCAACTCATCGTGCATGCTTTAGTTTCTTATTACTTCGGTTCAATTATGCATGCAACTTCTCTAGCTATGTGTTCATCTATTCACATCGATCATATTATCATATATCGTTGTTATCATGAAGGTTCTAAATATGTATATATTTAGTTCGATCAATCCCTCTTTGTTTATGTTCACCAGTTACTACTACCACAGATTGAGAAGAAACCAACAATAATGAATCCAAAGACCAAAACTAGGTGTCTCTCTTGTGTTGTTGTGGGAATTGGGGCACATATTGCCTGGGCGTCTGGATGCATCTTCTATATTCTAAATCGTTTAGTTGATTACTACCCTAACAATAACATACTGTATGATTAAATTATTTGACATCCAGCTGACTAGCTGGTTATATATATTGTATGCTAATTAATTTACAAAGTACAATTGTTTCAAGCTAACTTTGGAGAAGTTCTCATGCAAACTACTTTCTAGTTTTCCACTTCCCAAAAGAAAAGGGAAAAAAAACATTGTTAGGACTTTCTTAATCTATGAAACAATGAAGAGCTCAATGTTTACTCTTTAGTTTTCGAACTTTTTTCTCTGTCCTAATTTGACAATGTACCCTGCCTATATATAGAAGGTCATCCTAGATTGAAGAACACGCAACAAGTAGCTATAGTAAATAGATTGAAGAAGCTAGAGTGATATCATATATCGATTAAGAAGATGGAAAAGATGGCGGATGTAATGACTAGTGTTGATGCCATGCAAGATCTTAGGCACACGGTATTTGGTGAAGAGAAGACTTTGGTGCCGTTTGATCAGTTGGTTTTGGTTGGTGCTGTTGCTAGCAATAACAAGAAGGAACTAGAAGAAATCTGTTTTGAGAATTCGAGTTCCGCTCTTGAGGCCCTTAGAAAGCTTGAGGCTTTGAAAATAATATGCCCTAGGACAGATGAAGATACTGATTTGACTCATTTGAGGACGGATTTTAAGAAGGCGAAGGAGAGGGGTACCTTCGACACCAAGAAAGAGATGAACTACTCGCGACGACACCTCGGTAATACTACTTGGTATCAAGACTGGTTGCCTGAAAAGTTTAAGAGAAAGATTGAAATCATGGGAGAGTGTTGCGAAAATGCGCAGTTGGTGTTTGAGAAGAAGTTGTTCAAGTCGGACTTGGATCGAGGGCAAGCTAGGTTCTCTATGCCTATTTACCAACTCAAGTGCAATTTCTCGGAGAATTCGAAGGAAGAAGTAGAGTGGCTTGAGATATCAGGTCATGAATTGAACATCACAGTGATAGACCCCGTGGTCGAAGAAGAAGATGGTATGTGCTTGACGAAATGGAACAAATCGTATGTGTTGAGAACTCGATGGAATCATGTTGCTGCAAAGAACCATCTGAAAAGAGATGATCTGATTCAAGTTTGGTCGTTCCGAAATAAGACCAACAACAGGCTTTACTTGGCACTTGTAAGAGGGGTGATGAGGATAGTGATGGAGCTGGGTGTATTAGTAGTAGTAATACTAGTACTATTACTATGTAATCCGGTACATGTTGAGACATCAATTAACTTGATTTGCATCATATTGTATTGTGTTGCATGTGTATTGTGTACGTTGTGTTGTATCTGTGTGTACGTATTGCATATATTGTATTGTTTATAAATTTTATAAAACAAAATATGAACGGTTATTAGAGTTATACTCATCACATAGTTTTCTTTTTCAACGAACAAGTTAAGAAAAATGTATAACTTAAAAATGATAAGTTAAATGCAATTGATCAAGAATGAGAGAGCTTTCCTAGTAGAACTAGGAACTGACTGATGCCAAACATGAGCCTCGGCTCATACCTATATACCCTTCCTCCTTAGAAATTCGATTCAACTCCCTCAAAATTGAGTTGAGAAAAGATGTGATCAAATTGAGCCTCATGCTCATTACATAGGTTTTTTTTTGGAAGGGCACTACATAGTTTTCTAGGCCGACGAGGAATATGTATTTAGTTAAAGCGCCCAACTTAGAAACCGAACTGAATTCTAATTAATCCTAATAAGTTCATGATTTACAGTTTCCTACTCAGACAAGAAATGACTCAAAAACTTGGGCTATATAATATACCATCTCTCTGTAACGCAAGGAATTGAAGAGAGCAATTGAAATTGTGTTCCATTCTCCAAACTATGGAGAAGAAACATCCAGGAGTACGGTAGTTTCAGGGTGATCGAATGTTCCATTTTGCAGTCTTGATAAACTGGCTATGATTGCTACTGTTGCCGTCAACGAGGATGAAATGATACTACAAATTCGAGAAAGAGCGCGCTGCGAATCGTAAGAAAAATCGTATAGGGTTTCGGGTGCTCTCAAATCTCTTAGAGAGCTCAATGCTATGAACATAGTCTGCAAGATGGCGGATGAAGTTCATCGAGATCATGGTGGCTTGGAGGTTCTGGAATTGAAGAATAAGCTGAAGATGGGTGACTTGGACTTCAAGAAAGACGAGCCTGGAGTTGAAGAACCTACAAGGAATAATGATCACAGTGATTTAGGGTTTAGGGAACATAGCAGTGCTGTTGCTAAAGAATCTCTTTGGAAAAATGATGTGGATGATGATGTTGATTTCTTTTGATGAGGAAGACAGGGAATTGGGATTCAAGAAGATACTGAATAGCGAGAGAAAGAAGATGGAAATGTTATTACTCACCACCAAGTAGCCATGATCTTGAAAGATTACTACTCGCCGGAAGAAGTCTCTAGAAAGAAGGACTTGGTGATTGATGGTTATCATAGTGATTTGGCTAAGAAGAGAAAGAGGGTGTCCTTGTACTACAAGAAAGACATATATATACTCCTCTCATGTCGATTATCGTCAAACTAAAAATGGAGTGCAAATTAGAGAGAACCAACGCAAGACATACGAGAATAATGTTGACGATGAGGACTGTAATTCTGAAACCAAGAAGAGAAAAAACAACGGCAAGGGCTTGATGGTGTATAACGACGACGACGACGACGACGATGATTTGAGGTGTGCAAATTAGAGAAAACCAATGCAGGAGTTACGAGAACGATGGGTGTGCAAATTAGAGAAAACCAACGCAGGAGTTACGAGAATGATGTCGACGATGAGGACTGCGATTCTGAAACAAACAAGAGAAAAAACAAGGGCAAGGGCTTGATCGTGTATAAAGATAACGATGATGATGATTTGTCTTGTAAGAGAAGGAGGGTTTCCTTCAACTGCAAGGAAACTCGTAGAAGTAATGGAGTGCACACTAGGAGTTATAAGGAGGAGGATGCCGATTACGAGGTCTACTTTGACTCCGAACCGAAAAAGTGCAAGTGCAAGAGCAAGATCAAAGGCAAGAGCAAAAGCAAGAGCTTGAAGATGAACCAATTAGTGCAACTCAAGACCTACCGGAAGAGTTCAAAGCAAAAATTGCAAGCACGGGAGGGATTGCTAACACAGTCAAGCTTGTGTTTCAAAAGAGATTATACGCTTCCGATCTTGTTGGGCAACAAAACCGTTTCTCAATGCCTAACAACCAACTCCTGTGCCATTTCTAGGACCAAGATGAATTATACAGAATGGAATTCGAAGGAGAACAAATGGACATCACAGTTATAGACCCCATGGTGGAAGAGGAGCTTGTACACATGACTATGTGGTCATACAAAAAGAATTGCAAATCGTTTGTGCTGAATAGTCGATGACGGCAAGTTGCTGAAAAGAATGATCTTCAAGTTCATGATTTCATCCAAGTTTGGTCGTTCCGGGACGGCGAAAACAACCTTCACTTTGCTCTTGGCAAGAGGAAAGAAGATGGTAATGGCGTTGGGGATAATAGTAGTGGTAGTAGTAGTAATAGTAATGCTAACTCTAGTGTTGTTTTAAGTGGCGTAGGTTGTAGTGGAGTAAATCATGCAGAGGAAGAAGGTGTAATAACAGTAGGGGTAGTAGCTGAGATAAGTAGAAGCAAAGAGAAGAGTATTGAGACATCCATGGAGGATATTGATTAATCTGGATACTATGTACATTTTATATGAGGATTAACACTTTTATCTTCTCAAACTTTTCTTCTTCTTGGGATAGTAGTAATTTGTGTATTGGTGGATTGTTAATTTAGTATAAACTATAAAGTTTATTGACTTTGTGGTAATACTTATGTCTTAATCCTATAATATGAAGTGGAAAGCAAAAGGGTTCTTTCTCATGCGCCTAGAAAATATCATGTAGTAAAATTTTGGTTGAAAAGTATACGAGTGTCCAAGATTGCGTATGGCCGTATATGGCGATGTCACTAACCACTTCTTATTTCTTAACCCAAAAAGACAACTTTGTTTTCTTTCGATATATCTAGTTTTTGAACATCTTCAATGAGACTCCCTATTAGACGTCTTCATATAAATAATAAAGAAAAGTTATATTTTTGTTCCCCATTCATGTTCTCTATTAGGTTCCTCGAATATGGAGAACCTTAAGAGCTCCTAAATCTTAGAAAAGAGAAATCGGCTCCTCAGGTTTCAAAATCATTAATTAAACTCATTTTCTTACTTGTTTTGCAATTTACTTACTAAAAATATGAATTTGTATAACTTATATTTTTAACATGGTTGGAGCATAATTTTTTTTGCTCCCTAAAAATTTAGCTTTTAACTTTTAGCTGTATTTTCAACAGATTCATTGAAAATATAAAGAGCACCATTAGAAATGTTTTTAGTTATTTTCTCAACTCCCCGTACACAAATGCATGTGGATATTACACATTAATGTACATGAAAATGAATAACAAACGTGTGCATTTGAGATAACCTAATAATCATATTTTTTTTAGTGATCATTGTATTGAGATCGAGCTGATTTGATCCACATGTCATTGGGTCCAAATACAGGCTAATCTTCGGAAAAAAAATATAACGCATCAAGAGCTCATATGATCTGTCAATGAATTGAAAACGATCTAAATGTAGATTTTTCTAAGTTTTAATAAATAAGAATGAAGAAGTAAAAGCGGTCAAATGTAAATACGGTCAAATGAATTAAAATATTGCAAATCAAACACATCGAGTAATCATAAAGACGATGAAATTCAACCATTCTAAGATCTATGAATTCAAAAAAAAAGTTTCTTAGAAATAAGCATGAACTCGTAACATTTACTTCAATACATTGAATGTACTCAAGTTGTTATAGTGAATCATTAGCATCACTCCCGGACACAAAAACGCATTTGTATGGACTCATAAATGGTATAAATTCCTCCTTTCATAAAAAATAAAACGAAAAAGTATAAATTTTAAATGCATTATTTCATTGTCAATTTGTTACCCTAAAAAAAATATTCTTGCCAATTTGTTACCCTAGATTTTGAAAATTTAGTTGATTTGTTATCCTAAGTTTAAATTATTTTTTTAAAATAATTTTTCATGTTTTTTTCATTAAAATCAATAGAGTAAATGATTTAGAGTACAAAAGTGTTTTCAAATGTCTATAATTTGATGAAAAATTTGACAAAATTCAAGTACCTAGACAACAAAGTAGTAATTAAACTGAAAATTTATAAATCCTATGGTAGCAAATTGACAGAAAAAATTTCTAAGTTAACAAATTGACATTAAGATGATTCCAAGGATAGTAAAATTCAGTTGAGCCAATTTTAAATATCCACCCAAAACGCCGTCGTTATTGTTTCCCTATCGTCACATTACAAAACTAACCCTCTTTCCACGACTAACAAACAAAACAAACCTCCACAACATATACCAGGCGCAATCCCGCAAATCCAATCAACATCAGGGGCGTAATGGTAACTCACCCACCTATATATACCTAACTCCAGAGAGCCTATGAAGCACAAACAAAAAAAAAATTTGAGGCGAAAGGAGCAGAGGAGTTTCCGACTTTCCGTTATCCATTGTTTTCTCTCTCTCTATTTCATCTTTTCTCTCAAAATTCCTCGCTGGGTTTTTTAATACACACCAAAATCTTCAAAGCTCAGATTTCCGATTTGTGACCATGGTTTCCGATTCGATCACCAACGTTTCGATTCCTTCGGCCACAATTAACAACGCCAGGGATTTGAGGAAGAAGAAGAGGGTCAGATTTCAATTACTGATTAAATTCGGATTCATTTTTTTTGTTGGTTTTGAAATTGAAATGTAAAGTTTCGATCGTTTTTATGAAAGTATTGAAATTTGTGGTGGGATTTTTTTTTCAGGCGAGGTCGGCCAAATTGAAGCAGAGCAAGCTCGACGTTCGCCGCGAGCAATGGCTTTCACAAGGTGTGTTCTCCGATCTCGTAAATTAATAGGATTTATATGTTTGCATGTAAATTTATGATTTTTTTTGGGTTAGTTTTTGGGGGATATTATTGGTATTTGTTTTATTTTGAATTTGCTTAGTGTGGATGTGATTTGGGGATTTAGGTGTTGTGAAGAATCAAAAGGACTGTAAGGAGGAGGTGCCGATTCAAGGCGGCCGGAGCAGAGAGCGTAACGGCAATAACAACCCTCGTTCGTTGGAAATGGGACCCACGGAAGGCAAAAACGTGGGATCGATTCGCCACCACCAGCATGACAGCGATTTGGATTCCAATGGGAGTCCGTCGAGCTTCACGAGCAGTGTGTTGGGGAGCCACGACTCGGAGACGATCTTCACGGGGTCGTCGAGCAGCAGCAGTAGCAGCGGGTGTTGCTCCGGGAATATAACCGAGGAGGATGAGGATGACGGGTGCCTGGATGATTGGGAGGCTGTGGCTGATGCGTTGGCCGCGAGCGAGAAGCCCAAAATGGAGCCGCCCCGGGAGCAGGAGCATGAGCCTGTCGCACAATTGGTGGTGTCTCCGAGGGAAGAGGAGGTTGAGAATTCGAAGCCCCAGTGTGCAAGAGGCGTGCCGAAAGCTTGGAGGGCGGATGATGCGTTTCGCCCGCAGTGTCTGCCCAATTTGGCCAAGCAGCTTAGCTTGCCTAATGGGAAACGATATGGTGGTGTTCCATGGGGATGTAGCAATGTGGGATCCCCACCGTCTTCGTGTCCTATATGCTATGAGGATTTGGATTTGACAGACACCAGCTTCTTGCCGTGCTTGTGTGGATTTAGGCTCTGCCTTTTCTGCCACAAAAGGATTCTTGAGGGGGATGGCCGCTGTCCGGGCTGCAGGAAGCCCTATGAGAATGACCATGTTGAGGCGGAGACGAGTGTCCATGGAGGTAGTCTTACAATCCGGCTGCCTCGCTCTTGTAGCATGATCACAAGGTCTTAAGGAGTCGCAACTGTTCGTGAGAAATGTATGCTGGTCTGTAATTTCTTTTAATGGGATTTTCGTGTTCTAGCAATCCTAGTATTTGGTTTCACTAGTTAGATGTGGGTATAGGGTTTTGAGCGCCCAGGAATTGACCTGCTTCTATTATGAGTTGGTTCTTATGTGCTGATGTAGAGATTCGGTGTTCGTATGTGAATAGATAAGGTGGTATAGAAATTCAATACATGAAACAGACATACAGTATGTGATGGTATTCCTTTGCAGTTTGCGTATTTCTCTTGCTTTGCTTGTGCTGGACTTGCTTTGCTATTGTTCTACTTTATATAGTATGGTGTATTTATTGTGATATATTGTCCAGCCTTCATTTGACTTTGGTAATTGATGGTGCAGAAGGCATCGTTGTCAATGAGTGGTTTGTAATGGTCTAAACTGCATTAAACTGCTTTTGCTGTCTCTACGTAGATTTACGTCTTTAAATATGCTCCCGAAGCAGAGGTCCACTTTATTCATCTTATTTATTTTCCTTTATATATCTGTTAACCCCAATTATTTAGCACTTCTTGATCTTGCTTTGGAAAGGTCTAGCCATCATTTAGCTGCTGACGTTAATGTAATGGACCTTCCCATTTGTACTGCAAATGGAAACAATCGTTGTCCTGTCATGTTAAGGTCTATAGGATTTTCATTTGGGAGCTTCAGCAGGGTAAGAGATTCCTGCATATTGGCTCTACCCTTTTCAAAGTTGGCATGTAGTTGCTTGAACCTTAGCTTTCACTTTTGGGTTTTGTTGCACGTAGTGTATATATTGCTAACTAATAGTCCATCAATCATATGCATGAGTCAAAACTTTTACACTGTTTTTGTTTCTAATGAGTTCTATTGCCAGTTGGGTAGGATCTACGGCTCATGTTGCTGTTGTCCTGTGAGACATGCTTGGTTCATGTGTAGCTTTGCTAAGTGAGTCACAACATTTTAAGGTATGATTGTGCTTCTGTAACTTTGCATTTTTATAGGACTTGTTATCAGTTGCTCTATAACTAGTTTCCTCAAAAGAACTTAAATTTAAGAAGACAGAAGATTTGTGTATTAATTTGAAGGGTGAGAAGAAACAAGAGTTACAGTTAAGCTTGGAATGATGACCAAGACACTTGGAGGCCCTTGTGTGTTGCATGAGTCCTTCTGTTTATGATATCGGTGTTGTTCTTTTGGGTCGAGTTCATCACCTTTTTTAGGACTCAAACTGTCCCATAGAACAATAGTGCTGTCTGAGTTGAAATGATGGTGGTGCTAGAAGTTGTTCACCATTGTTATCTGCTTGATTAAGTTCTTTTGTGATTCTTGTGCATATACAGAAAGGGGAGGTCAAGTCATCCTCACAGTTCATGAACTGATGCTATTTATGGCTATGAAAGTAGGATTATTGTATGCAGACTATGTGCTAAATGAACACTTTGTTCAATAGTTACTTTACTGGCTGTTGTAATCTGATTGTGGCGTACCTGTGTAACTTAGTTGTATGGTTCTGCGTTACTTCTTGTTGTTTAGTCTAGTCTACAGTCTACACATCTTGTTAGAGGAAATTGTGTTTCTGATTGTTAGCAAAAAATTGAACCATTGAGAATGTAATGTTTGGAGTTCAGTATACAGCATATCGTGCAGAAAGTTTGAGATAAATTGGATGTTATGAAAGCAAATTACAAGTGAAAACAACATCGATAAAAAAACGCCAATTGTAGAGAAAACAAACCCGTTAGGCATTCCCAGTTTTGTGTCGAACAACCTCAGTTTAGTTCATCAATTGACGAATGCAGTCGTGCTGAAGTTTCAGACGATCGAATTCCTCACACAATTTGAGAAAGATAGACTCCTCCAGAAACACATCCTTACCAACTAGTTGGCCTTGGGTCCAGTTTGCCATATCTTCCTGTAGTTTCACAGCCCTTGCCGCCTCCACTTTACAACCATTACTAGCGAGTTTTAGCAACTCTTCCACCTCTGCCCAAAAGCAAGACTCTCCACAGCTATTTTTCTCCAAAGTTTCTTTCTTTTCAAGCCATCTCTGCGAATATCTGTAGCGCCTTGGCCTCCCCTTAAGCATATAGGCGCCAGTGTCTTCGTTCTTTGCATGTCTGTAGAAGTTGGCGATGTCAAGAGGCTCAACAAGGCGTTGGAACTTTGTTCCCAGTTCTATCCAATAACTTTCGCCTTCAAACTTGTCAGGAAGATCGTACCTCTTCAACATTTCAATGATCTCATCCCATATTCCTGCCAGCACCAGCCTATTCACATTGGCATCGAAATCTCTCTTCCCGTTCTGTCTCTTGAAAGCATCATAATATCCCAATTTTGATTCATAGAAGGTTTTGTATTCTTGTAGTCCGTTCATTGCTTTCTCCATTTCTGCCTGCTTCTTCTTAATCTGCGCTTGGTTCTTCTGTTTTTGTTTCTCCAACTCTCCTGCTGCACGAAGGCAAAGTCTTCCTCTGGTACTCTGCAAGTCATAGGGAACATATTAGTAGTCTTCTTGGACATGAAAGAACACACAATAGCTATAATAACATCAAGGAAATGTAGAAGCCAATTTACCAGGCCAAGGTCATCTAAGGCAGTACCATCCAATGCTAGGGAGAGTTGTGCCAATTGATCGACATAAAGTACAAATTGCACGTCCAAGCTACCTTCTTCACATAGCTCATATTCGTAGCCTAGGTGGGAGTTTATGCAGCTCGCGGCAGTGATTTTCTTTTCGGATTAATTGCTCAACTGACAAGAGTAGAAAAGGAGTTGTAGCACAGCTTCAGGGTTGTTTAAGTGGACTAATTTCCCATTTCCAGTGCAGAAAATGTAAGTCCCAAAAGGTCTGTAAAGGCTTAGCTTGATGAAGTTTGGTATGGTCTCAAGTTGTAGCACATGGTACTCCCCATGTGTCTGCAGGCAGCATGGCTTGCAAGAGCTGATGCATTCCTCATTACATTCGTGTAAAAATCTTCAGCGATTGTTCCCCGTGGAAAATGGTGATTGTGGGCAGTGAAGCTATGAAGGATGTACTCAAGTTCTTCCTGAATGGATGAGAGAGGAGCAAGCAGAATCCGCGGGGCAATGTCGTATCGCATGACGAAATGAATGAAGTGTTGAGACCAATTCTCTCGCCTTAGAGCATGAGAAACGATGGAGTCACCAACTAGTGCAGACCCAAGTCACACATTTGGGACCTTTGATGTTTGCTTTAGAGTAATGTTCTTCTAAGAACCAAATTGTAGCAAGCGCAGCAATTGCACCACCAGCACTATGCCCTGTAAATATTATTTGCTTCTGTCCATCCAAAGCTATTCCCAACTGAGTAAACCACACACAAAGCATGAGACTTTGATCTTAAATTTTCTAGTCTATATCCAAATATAGTAGCTCTATTCACTTGTCACTAACACAGAACACATAAAGAAACATGTTCCTTAATTGATAAAGAATTTTCTAGTGTTTACTTAATGCAACTAATAGCTCTATGAACTATTGATTTGAAGTAACATACCTGTTGTAGAAAGTTGGGATCTTTACAAACAAGTTCGAACCTTGCAAGAAATGCCTTGTTTACATCTGCAACTTCATCGTTACCTATAAGAAGGAAAGGCTTTCCCAGACCACTCTTTAGGATCGAGCTTTGTTTCTCCGAAAGATTGGTCCCTGGAAAACCACTTACCGGTCCACAATCCGGTGAAGACGAAGAAGATAGCTTTCTCCGATGAGTTGTGGTCGACATGAAATAGCTGTGAGCGTGCAACTTATCTTGATGAGATGTGAGCCTGCAACTTATCTTAATGAGCTCCTCATCGATTCCTAGTCTCTCTCCAAGTCTTTCACCACCCATTATTGGTTAAACTCTTGTTGATTTAGATTCTGGGTTTTGGTCTTGGATTTCTGGGAAGGTTGAAAGTGATGGCCTATGGTGGGTGAGATGGAAATTAAGAGGATGCCCCTTGACTTTTGCTGTGTTGGTATGAATGACAGTGACCTCATTGTAAACACTCACCAAGTTTGCAAGGAAAGGACAGACCAAGAGTTGACTGACTTGGCTTCCTACATTTTGTTTTTCTTGCTTGACGCTGAAGTCATTTACAAAGTTTGTAACATGTTCTTGCAACTTTCCATAACGTGTTAGTTATTTAGGGGATGTATTCCATCACAGATTTGTATGATTGTTTTGTATTGTAGAAATTTTTAAATTTTTGATGTATTTAATTTAAATTTTAAATAATTTTTTAAAATTTTGATGTATTTATTTTGAATTTTAAACAATCCATAAAAATTCTGTATTATTCAGTAATCCACAGATTTTTAAGGATTTCATTAAATAACCGAATTTGAATGATTGTTTACTCTCATTTTCTCTCTCTCTCTCACACACACACAATTTTTTTCTACATACGTCCTCCATCCCTCCCGCCCTCAATTTTTTTCTACATACGTCTTTAATGCGTTTGTCATTGTGTCACAACAAAGATAACGTCATTAACCTTTGTTTTCATTAGCATTTCATCATAGTTTGATTTCATTAATAACTTGAAGTACTATACTTTCAATAATTAACTTCTATAGGGAATACACTTTGGTCTAATTACTACGACTTTATAAATATTATTAAAATGGTTCTCAAGATCTTATTTTATACCAATGAGATGTCTTAGTTATCTAACGATCTCTTTTAATTTAAAATATTGAGTGATCCATTATAGTGGCTACAAATTTTCTCATATAGAAGTGTTTATAATTTTTGTTTTCAAACAATAAAGAACTTCATTTTCTACATAAATGACTACATTACTTGATAATAGAACAATGAATGTTAAAGAGAATCAAAATAATGAGAACGTGAATTAGAAATACGATGACAGTGCCAATTCAAGACTCAAGAGTGTGATCATAATGTTAGAAAGATCAAGAATAGTGCATTTCGTTTTTGAATATGTGATGGTGTATTTTGACATTTGAGTTTTTTTATTAGACTTTAATTATTTGAGCAATCTTTAGAAATCCAACTAAATCCTTATAAAACAATATAAAATAATCCTTTCAAATTCATGTGGAATTAAAACAATCCGTTGATTTAAAACAATCTACAGTATTCCATGGATTATAAAAAATCCTTAAAAATTATTTAAAATCCAGATTGAATACACTTCCCTTAGTTTAGGAGGGTGTAGGGTCCAAACTGAATTGAATATCAAGGTCCAAACTACTCTTATTTATACAAATTTTTATTTGTGATTTTATAATCGAAACCATCTAACATATAATTTATCTCGTAATGATCATGTATGCACAAATTTGATTAAATCGTAGATCATTTGTTAATTAAATTTTACAAAACAAATAGACGGTTGTTAATATAATATTAAAATTCACAATAACCGTTCATTTATTCAATAAAATTTGATATCCAAATGATCTTCATTTGATTCATTTTTGAGTGAGTTGATCTTCAACTTATGGTCTATAAGATATGTAAGTGGTCTCGATTATAAATTTACAAATCAAAAATTATATAAATATGAATAATTTATTCTATTTAGACCTTGACATCCAATTGAGATTAGACTTCAATTTTATCCGTGTGAGACTGAGTTTATATACGCAGATAGTTGATTTTTTACGTAAAAAGATTCATCATTTATTAATGCATCAACATGTTTCTTACAAACTACAAGAAAATCAACACACAAACTTAAGCACAACCAAACACCAATTACAGAGAAAACAAAATGCTACATGCTTAAGAAATTGCATCATTTCTTCATCAATTCGCGGATGCATTCCTGTTGGAGTTTCAGTTTCCCGAGTTTCTCCCACAATTCGACAAAGGTCTTCCCCTGCAACACATCCTTACCCAGAACATTGTCTTTGTCGTTAATCCACTTGGACAGAGCTACCTGTAACTTCTCGGCCCTTTCCGCCTCAACTGTACGACCATTACTAGCAAGGTTGAGCAGCTCCTCCACCTCCGCCCAAAAGCAAGAATCTCCACAGCTACCTTTGTCCAACTTCTTCTTCTTCTCTAGCCATCTCTGTGGGTATCTGTAACGCCTTGGCCTTCCTTTATCCATATAGGCTCCACTGTTTTGATCCCTCGCATGCCTATAGTAGTTTGCTACGTCAAGAGGCTCAACAAGCTGCCTTTGCTTGGTTCCTTGATCTATCCAGTAATCATCGGCTTCGAACTCGTCTGGAAGATAATATATTTTCAGCATTTCTATGATCTCATCCCATATACCTGCCAGAACTAGCCTCCTCACATTGGCGTCGAAGTCTCTCTTCTCGTCCTGTTTCCTGAAGGCGTCGTAGTATCCCTCTTTGGACTGGTAGAAGGTTTTGTACTCTTGTAGTCCTTTCATTCCATCCTCCATTTCTTCCAGCTTTTTCTTCATCTTCTCTTGGTTCGTTTGTTTTCGATTCTCTAGCTCTCCTGCTGCACGAAGGCACAGTCTTCCTCTTGTACTCTACAATGCCATAACCAACATATAAGAACCATTTTTGGACATGAAAATGTATTATTAGTAAAAGGAAAATTCTAGATACACGAGTAGACTATCTGAGATAGACTAGAATTAGTATATTTTCATGTATTGGAACATAAACATAGCAAAAGAAGAGAGTCAGAAA
Organism: Geum urbanum; assembly: GCA_946800695.1. Classification (NCBI taxonomy): domain Eukaryota; kingdom Viridiplantae; phylum Streptophyta; class Magnoliopsida; order Rosales; family Rosaceae; genus Geum; species Geum urbanum. The sequence continues at coordinate 46,990,637 of OX327013.1, forward strand.
CTGAATTACCGGGCAAAGTTCATCCAAGGCAGTACCATCTAAGGCTAGGTGGACTCCTGCCAACTGATCCACACAAAGAACAACTTTCATGTCCGAGCCCCCTTTTGCACCAAACTTACTTTCATATGATAAGTGAGATTTGATGCAATTCACAGCAATAGCTTCCATTTCGGACTCATCTTTCATCAGACAAGAGTAAAAAAGGACTTGTAACACAGCTTCCGAGTTGTCAAAGTGAACTAATTTCCCCTTTTCAGTGCAGAACACGTATGTCCCAAATGGTCTGTAAGGGCTTAGCTTGACGAAGCTGGATATAGTGTCGAGTAATGGATCGGTATTCCCCATCAATTTGCTAGCTGCCTTGCTTGTAACAGATGAAGCATTGCTCATTACATTGGTATAAAAACTTGCAGCAATTTTTCCTTCTGGAAAGCGTTGACCATTACTGAAGTAACATAGGATGTGCTCAAACTGTTCCTTAACGGATGAGAGTGGAGCGAGCATAATCCGAGGGACTATGTCGTAGTTGATTACAAAATGCAAAAAGTGCTGAGACCAATTCTCTCGCCTGACAGCATGAGAAACAATTTCGTTGCCAATTAGCGGAGATCCAAAAGTCAGACATTTGGGAGCTTTGATATCTTCTTTATAGTAACGCTCCAAGAACCATATTGTAGCAAGTGCAGCAATTGCGCCACCAACAGAATGTCCTGTAAAAATTATCTCCTTCTTTCCTTCCAAAGTTGTATTTACCTGTATATATTTTTTACATGTTACGCTATGTGAGACTTCAATCTTAACTCCATAATAGTCTAATTCTACAAATAAAAGCTCTAATCTTTTGCAATAAACTCATGGAAAGATGTGTTCTACATATTAAGCTTTGAGAGACTTCAATGTTAAAATACATAATAGTTTAATGCTACAAATAAAAGCTCTAATCTTTTGCAGTAAACTCATACAAAGATGTGTTCTTTGATCTTATGAAGCAAGAACACGATGAAACTAACATACCTCTTTTAAAAACAGGGGATCCTTGGAAACCTTCTCAAACCTGTCGAGAAATGCTTTGTTTACAACTGCATACTCATCGTTGCCTATACTTCTCAGAGAAGGGAAGTTTTCTCCTGACCACTCTTTCTCTTTGGGATTGATCTTTGTTTCTCCGAAAGCTCCCGAGAGTTTATCATCATCGGAAAACCACTCGTTGACTGTGCATGAGCCGGAGAAAACGAAGAAGACAGCTTTCTCCGATGAGCTCCGGTCAACGCGAAACAGCTCATCATTTGTTGAGAAGGGTTGAGATAACTTGCAGCTTAACTTGATGAGCTCCTCATCGATTCCTAGCTTCTCTCCAAGTCTCTCAGTAGCCATTTTTTTTGTCTGAATTGAAGTCTTCGTATCAGTAAGATGCTCTGGTTCTGGAGCTGGATTTATAACGAAGCTCGAGAATGATGATAGTGGATGTGAATTCAAATAATACCCCTTGACTTCTGCTCTGTTTTGGCTAAGAATGATGAACCTTGTTGTCATTTCACCATGCTTTGCAACTAGGCAACGACCATTGGCCGACCAAGTCTCCTTTTTATTTTTATTTAGTTTCTATTTTTAATATCTTGGCTTAGTATATTACTATTTGTGATGTAGACTATGAGGAACTGAGGTAGAAGATGCTCTGAAATGTTTTGTAAATAAGGGGAATTTTTTTTCATACTTGCATTTCATAGCCTTTTCCCTTCTGCTTTCCATGAATGTTACTTTCTGAGTTTGAAAATGGTAGTGCAATGACTCAGAAGGTTACAAGCACAGAATTGGGTATAGCGGAATATTGATTTCCTTTAGCTACTCAAAACCTTTTGAATGTTTTCTGTGTTCTGTGTTTTTTTTTTGTAACTTTTAGCAAGTAATCAAGTTTGTCTTAACAAAATCCATAGAGTAATGTTATGAAAATATGAAGATGTGGGTTTGTCCAATACTTCAGTGTAACTGAGACAAACCTTCTATTTTCTAAGAGTGTTGTGAAAATAATCTTTAACCAAATACCTTAAAAAGCTTAAAGTTTAAGTTAAACTGCAAAATCTGCTCCATAAACTAAGCCTTGGGCACGTTTGTTACCCAGGACTGTCTAAGTTAGGACTATTTCTTATAACAGTCCCGGACTATACAAGCTTCGGACTGTACTGCAGTAATCCCTAACCCAGGTTTGGTACTGCTTCGGACTAAAGAACAGAACAGTCAGAATAGTCCAATCCTACGTTTGATGATGCACCGGACTAAATTTTGTAACTCAAATATTTTGTTGCTGTTGGTTATATCTTTTGTTTGGCCAGGATGAAAAAGAAATATTCTTAAAGGTTGAATTCATATGTAGTGATTTATGGTTGTCTATATATGTAATTCATGAATGGTTCTAGGGAGGATGTGCCTCAAGTTGGTATGATGTGAAGGCATTTTGATTTTTTTCTCAAGAAAAGAAGTTTCTATAATCAAAACAGGTTTACTGAAGATGGAACTGATTTCAATAAATAAACATACATAATATAGTGTATCTGCACATGCTAAAGTTTCTATCATTGCAACAACAAGAAGCAGCAATGTTGGGTAGAAAATAAATACATCATGTAAAAGAATACAAAGTGATGATGGTACCCATTTCATGGGATATCATTCTTAATATACACATCTATCAAAACATTCTTGTCACATACAAGTGCACACAATGAGGCTCTGCATCTTCACAAATCATAAAGTTACTATTTGTCAGCTGATGACATTGTATTTGTTTTCACCTACAAGCTGATACAGTGAAAGATAAAATACTGTAGTTCTCGAGCCTCTAGGTTCATACACTATACAAGCTCATCACATAATCTAATCTAAACTATCTTTCACCACAAAATCTGATACAACCATTCATTTTAGACATAAACAATCAAGTTGTATAGATACATCACTGAATTTTGATTAACATAGAGTAATGGAATTCAAAAATTCTACACTTATAAACTAGCGGCAGACATGATAACTTGTTAAACAGGGTCAGGATTTCTAGAATGACAGTGGAAAGTTTACTTAAAGTAAGATTAAATCCAATGACAAACCTCCGTTTAGTGCAAAATGCATTTCAGTAATCAAAATGATTTAGAGGCATGAGAAAAGAAAACAAATGGATCACACATTCACACATAATACCTTCCAGTTTAATCACAGCCTCTTTACTGCTCGCTCCACCTATCACGCAGATAAGTAACCATTGAGAACACTTTAAACTGTAAGTTAATGGAAGCTTAACAGAATCTAAATTATTCTGAGTCTTCTCTGTACACTAGTATTTGAGTCGTCGAATCAATTACAAACCTGTCCCGCTAAAAGCATAGCAGACAAGGAGAATTGTTCCCTGAAATTATATGAAAACTGATCAGAATATGTTAAAAGATGGGAGACATGTTGGTCATCTGGCTCATGCTAGGGTTGTTAGTGTATACTGCCTACACTGAGGATAAAGAATAATGATACAGATAAGATTGTTCTATTTTGGGGTTGGGTTTGAATAGCAATAAATGGCAAGTGAAATTACCACAAGCACAAGTGCTACAGACAATAAAGGCGATGAACGCGCTTTGGCTTGCACCGCACCCACAAGAGGGATGCTTCCACCATCACCAATGCGTCTAGCAGGTACCGGCCTCCTGGACATGATTGTATTCTAATAGTGTGCCTGCAGAAACCAAATGAGTTAAACGAGAACTTTCGGAAATCAAGTGACAGTTTTCAACTCATATAACTCAAACAATGAATATGCATCCAATCAAATTGCTATGCATCACCAAAGTCCAGCCAAAGAGTATATCCATTTCACGTTCAAAATGTAGAAAATCTTTATTAAAATTGTACAAAAGCCAACACCCTGAACTCATTTGCAGATTATCATAATAGTTATCTCAGTAGATTCTTCAAATTACAAACTTCACATCAAAACAGTCCCCAATACTTCAAATCCAGCTTCCATTCTGATATCATACATTTCATTTAAAGATCAATTCTTATTTCAACTCAAGCACATAAACACTGCCAGTTTTTGCAATTCAAATTTGTTTGCAATACCCTTTTATCACATCAATCAATAAGACCCAAAACCCATCTGGGTCTCTTCATCTCAAATACTACTACATTCTAACCACCAAGCTTTTGTATAATTGAACAAAAACTAAACAGGAGAGTCCTCTATAAACAGATATGAAGCTTTTGCATTTAATTTTACTTCCAAAGCTATGAAGTTTCTTAATTGAAATCAGATCAAGCAACCCAGATCAAGAAGTAGACTAGCTATGAAACTCATAAATTCATATCAAATCAAGCTACCCTGACCAAGAATCATTCATCAATCAATCAAATAAACACAACCCATAAACAATTGTCAAGTAAATTGATCTATTTTAACCCATACCAGATCGAGAAAAAAAATTCAAGATAGAGCAAGGTTGAAGACGAGAGGGAGAGAGAGAGGAGGAGGAGGAGGAGAGAGAGAGAGAGAGGCAGAACCTGGAATGGGGGTGTGTGAGAGAGTCGATGAGTGAGAGAGCACCAGAGCTGTAGTGAGAGAGGCGTGAGAGCAGACGAAGTCTTCTGGCAAGGTTGAAGACGTTTTTCTTCTGCAGCGAAGCTTATGGAGTCCCCCCAATTTTGGGGCCGCTCCGTAAGCTGAGATATGGGGGACGCGGGGACTGCGTAAGCTCATTAATTGAAATCCCGTGTATTCACCAAACGTGGGTTTCGGCTTATTTTTGTGTGTAAGGTAGTGCAGTCCAATCCAAACCCCAGTAACAAACGTGCAAGTCTAATAATTTAGTTGGAGAGTTTGTATTAAAAAAAATAGTTAGAAATTGACGTAAACTATCATGGAAGTACCCATATTGGGGTCAAGAAAAGACTTCACTGTGTATAGCTTCAAAAACAAAAAGTCTCCGGCCAAAATAACAAAGTTGGGCCAAAATGTTTGAAGGAAGGCCAGGCTGGACCTTTGTGGATGTGATGCGTACTAAAAATAATGGGCCAAAAGGAAGTCCGTAAGTCCGTTATGAAATCTGGTACATTTCCTTCTCTTTACATTTGGTTGCCGAGGAAATGTAGGAAACGGAAAACAACCAAACAATATAACATTACTACAAGGAAACTGCACTAAATTAAATTTTGAAATCATCTTATGAATCACTAGAAGATGTCCAAGTCACATTTGAGTTGAAATGGGAGTGAAAGTTCTGCAACTTTGTCGGTGATAGGAGTGAAGGTGACAATGGAGGTGATGATGATCCCACAGTGGGTGTAGTACTATAAGTCTTCCTCTGTACCTTTCTTGTAATTTCTGCACAAACAAGAGCCACCATGTCTAGAAAGCCTTTCACAATCACAAAGAGCTGAAGTGGCTGAGCTCTTTTGTCTCGCAAAGCGCCGGCTTGGTAATACTCGGTTGTTCTCTCCACAAGTTCCATTACTCTAGTTTGCTCTTGTGTCACTACCTTGAGCTCTTCATCACATTCTTCCAGAAACCCTTTCATTTCTCTTGCAAATCCACCTGTCTCACCGTTGCAGCATTGTGGCAAAACCTTTCGGATTTCATCAACGCGGCTAGTGAGGGTGGAGCTCATACGAATGAAGCTGTCATAGTCTATCGTAGCTGCTTTCTTCGCATTACATAACTCGTTGCTTAGGCCTCCCAACCTTGGTAACCCTTGGATTAAGTACTCCTTTCTTCTCTCTTCAGCTGTAATATGATCCAAATTTGGTGTACAAGTATGGCTTCTCTGATTGATCACTAAGTCTCTACCCTCGGATAGAGCTACTTGTTCAACCACAAAGTGGAGTAGAGTAGTCTTTCAGCTTCAGTAGAGCATTAAGGTTGAAGCCTTGTGCATTTCCTCTAGCAGTTCCAGCATTCATTCGGTTTCCAGCTTTGAGAATTGCTTCTAGTAGTTTCAGGAAGAAACCTCGAGCTCTTAGCTCATTGCATCCTAGTTCAAGTGTTTGTAGTGACTCCTTTAGGTGAAGGATCTCGGGGAAAAGCATTGCATTGAAGCAAGTGAAAGCTGAAGGGACAGCTTTGAGAATGTGGTAGAGGAAAGACTCGGCATCTGCAAGCATATTGGGGTTGCCATTGAACTGGAGGATCTTGATTTCTTCTCTTTGGTTGGAGAAATTTTGGTGAGTTTTTCGAGAGTTTCTAGACCGACTCCTTGGCCATCAAGAAGACCATTTATGATTTCTTTGCGAGAGATTGTGAGAAACTTTAGTACTATGGCTGTGTTTTGGGACTTCCTGGGGTCTAAAATGAAAACCTGAGCTGTTGGGGCAGATTTAAGCTTGGATGAGGCTGATATATTGTCATTTCTTTCAGTGTTTTGGTTTTTGGTGATGTTATATCCAAACAAGTTTTCCATAAGCTCATCATCAAATCTGATTAGCACATACAAATTGTTAAGAGTATATCCTTATAGCTTACACAAATGAAAATGAACATATAAATTGAGACTTGGATATTACCTGAAAGATCCATCAGTGATTTGATCCCAGACCATTGAGTGATCCACAGCCGCCATAACCTTGTCCCAATGCAATGGCTTGAGCTTCATTTTCGCAACAACGCTTTTTTCTGAGCTCTCTCCAGCTGAAGCCTCTCCCCTGCCTTTGTTGGTTGCTTTGAATTTAGGTGGAGGTGGAGGTTTTAGTGACAAAACAGAAGCACCTGTCATAGGTGGAATAGGTGGTAGAGGATTTCTCCTAGCTACAATAGGAAGCTGTGGTGGCCATATGAGTGGCATTGACGGAGGAGGAGGAGATGGAGGTGGAGGTGGAGGTGGTAGTGTTGGTGGTGCAGATATATCTATTGATGGAGGGAGTGATGGAGGAGGCAGTGATTCTAGTGCTTGCTTCTCCAACATCTTTGGCGGAGTTATCCTAAATGGAGTAGGATGAAGCGAAGCCGTTGTAGCCTTGGAAATGAAACAGCATCTTCGTGTTTCTACCGAATTACGCGCGGGGACGTAATCTGGCGGAACAGTACGAATATTCCTTCCTTCTTCTTCTTCTTCGTCCGAACGCTTGGGCTGTTCGGATGGTCGGGCGCTCTTCTCTCTCTTCGGGCGTACGGGCTCTCTTCCGACGGTCGACTCTTCCTTCGGGCGCTTCCTCTTCTCTCGGGTGATCGGGTGCGCGTATTCGCGTGCAGCTGTTAGAAGAATACAACAATGAACAGGCGGTCAGGGGTCGAGACGGGGTGGCCCGCCTTCAACGCTCCGATGCCTAAGTCAGATGATGTATTGGATATAACAGTCAAGCGAACGTGCGTGTGAATAGTGTTTGGGTGGAGTGAATTGAATGAATGAATTGCTCTTACCTGTAATAAATACCTTACATATATAGGTGGTTGAGTTTGATGCTCAGTGGTGTTCTTCGATGTGGGACTGGTGCACTTACTGATGTGTGATCCGTGCATTCGGGCGTGCGCCCCACGGGCCCGTGCGCGCTCGGATGGGGTCAGTCTTGTGAGTGAAGTTGAAGCCTCCTTGGTGGTCTTTCGGGTGGTCTGGTCGGTGTTGATTGCCTACTTAAGCGGATAAGTATATTAATCGGACAACTAATGCTATACAAACACTTCGGAAGTTGGATTTCGCATTGATTGTTTTGCCAAATTTTCATGCTTGATCAAATCAGATGGCTCACGATGAAGATGAGCAGCCTTTGGCTTAAATATTTTAGCTATTTCTTCTCCTTTAGTATCCACGCTTTTTTCCTCTTCTTCATCATCATCTTCAAAATGTGTTTGAACTTGTCCAACTTCTAGTTTTCTCAAGTAGATAACATCCACTCCATTCTCATCAACAATCAACCCTTTCACACTTGCACTGCATTGCCTAAACTCATCATCGCGATTAGTCACCTTAACTTCCTCCCTACGGAAGCTCCCAATTTTCGCTTTGTCTTTAGGGCGGAGCCGAGCTACTTGTAATCTGTATAAGAAGAAAAAGATACCGGCAATGACAAGAGTGGTTGCAGCCGTGGCTGCAATGATCTTAGCCAGCACTGTACCATTTGAGGCTGTCATTCTCTGGAATTGTCACCTGAAAATGATCTTCACATGTAAAAGGAGCACTAGTACTTCTGAGAAAAGCAGTAACATGACAAGTACTTCTCAGAAGAGTCTCAAAGGAAGCAAACACAAGTTCGTTAAGAGTCTTGTTGTGTTCTTCACATTCTAATAGCTACTTCAATGATTGTGTTTTTTTGTTGACACTTTCAATGATGGTAGGTGTTCTTGCTGGGTTAGGTTTAATGGAAGTTACTAGGATGGCCCTGCTGTATGCAACATTTGGCGGATGGTGGTTGTGAAGCTTATGATGGCTGATTGGCCAGCCGGTCTATATTTCCTGTGTTGTGTTAAAACGCCATATGCAAGGAATTAGAGAATTGTTGGTACTGAACCATATAAATTCCATGTTACAAATAATTATGGTACTTATAAGGACTGATGCTGTAAGATTCTATTAACTCCAGCTGTTGGAATCAGTTTGTTGGCACCATGAACGGTGTTACCTTCTATGTTTGAAGAATTGATGAATGTATGGATGTTAGTTTTGAATGACTCCAAATTTCATTGTTGAGTAGGAAATGCATAGTACTAGGCTATTTTGTTTTGATCATTGTTATTAACAAAATCAACAGTCTGATTATGAAACAAGAAAATCCAAGTCGAAAATGCCATATGGACTTACCTGCACTTGACACGTGGCAGGTCAGCTTGACCAAGACCTATAGTGCCGCAAAATAAACAAACAAGTAATATGAAAGAACTATTGTGCCTGCAAAGAAGAACTGTAAATAATAAAAGACATGAACAAGAAAAGTATAGAGAAATCATATGGAAATTCTTGACAGGGCCCCTTTAGAAAGTCATGTGAAGCAAAAGAATAGAGGGACATTGTTTGTAGAAACATTGAGCAGAATAATCACGTTGGTGTAATTTTGAGACCAACGCAGACTACTGGGGACCAAAGTGAGTTTGGGAAGCAAGTGCAAACACAGCATGTGAAATGATTCCAAAATTCTGGTTGACAATCACAAGATCCCAACATAGTACGAAGGAATAAGAGCATAGGCAACAAAATATTCCCTTTAATATTTGGGGATTTCATTGATGATTTGTAATGTGATTCCATCTTTAACATCAGCAAAAAGTGAAACCCCAAAGAAACTTTCAATCCTAGACTTTCTACCGTTCCCCTACTTTTTCCTAGAAGTTTCAAGTTAGAATTTACATGGTGGACAGCAGTGGTAACAAACATACATGGGAATCTCAAAAATGGAAATGAGGACATAGTGAGTGATGAAAAATCACTAATGGCAGACAATGTCACTCTGTGCTTTGCAATCTAGGCCTCTTTGCGGGACATCTGGGTAGAGGCGATGATGGAGATGAAGACGGTGATGAATGAAGCGATGCAAGATTACAAGCAAAAGATGGTGACAGTTGTGGCAAAGCCGAGGGTGGCGATGATCCATTGATGCTGTAGTCAACTTGAAGTGGTCTTTTCTGAACCTTCTTCACCGCTGCATTTATTTTTCTTTCTCCTCCCAACACGAAATTTTTCAAGCGACTCACATCTGAAAGTTTTACTGGTTTTACTATAAACTCTTCAGCTCCTTCCTCCAAACATCTGTTGGCCAATTCAAAAAGAAAAATTGTCAATAACTTTACTATGGACATTAATAACAGGTTGCCAGCATCAAAAAGATGTCTTGATTCAATTCATCATATATAAAATAGACGCTTCATTTCCAAGTCAAGATACATATATGGAAAGAAAGTTTCATATGGTAGCTTTTGAGTTGGTCAATTAATTAGCCAATATCTTTTATGAAGATCATGTCTATGGGGACTCTTAGTCTCATGAAGGGTCATCTAAACATGGTTATACATGACAGGTCAAACAAACCACTCCATCCCTAAGATAATAAAGATGTTTAAGTGGTTGTACCATGATTGTTTTTTATAGTGCATGATAGCTGATGGATACCAAAATAATAAAAATTACAGAAAAGAGATATTCATTTTCAGAAAATATTATTGGTAATACCATGTGAAAGATTTTTCCAAAAGATTTGAGGATCTTTTTCAATCAAGCAAAAAGATTTGATGATCCCCATCAAAGGGATTTGAGATAATCCACATAATTTGACAGTAGCAAATGACTCCCAATGAGGCAAGAGACAAATCATATCTTATTAAGAATTTGGTCCAGTACCAAATATGTGATCAAGAAGATTAAAACAAATCATTAGACCCACCCAGATCACATCCTGTAACTAATTTGCTATCACAAGACGGATCATTTAGACCCACAGATCATATCCTGTTATGAATTTGCTTCTATATGAATTAGACACATACTCAAAGTCTCACAATTGATAATTACAATGAGGTACAAACCAAATCTGGATCAAATTCATGTGTGATTTCACATAACCAACTCATATTATGCAGAAAACAAATCTTAGAATCACCAAAGCACTAACTTTTGCTCTAAGATATTAACAAGACTTAATATATGGCATATGATCTACACAACAAATTAAGTAACCTATTCATGGCATAAGATCTACACAACAAATCAAATTAGCATTGAAAATTAAACAGAGGAAGCTTGGTGCAAGAACATACCTATCAATACGAGTGAGGATGTTTTCTGAAGACATGATCACCACTGGAACTTCTCTAAAAGCTGATGATTCCTGTTCAAACATTCATATCACACAAAATCAATCTCAAAATTCTAAGCTTTTGAGTTCTAACCAATCAAAGTACAACAAGGCCTGAAAGAACAAACCTTGATCTTTTTAAGCAGCTCATATCCTGTCATCCCAGGCATGGAATAGTCTGTTATGATTAAATTCACCTTCATATTCTGCAAAACCAAATCAACCACACACATGTCAGAAAACCCATTTGCCATAGTGAACCAAACATGTAAACCCTTAAATGGTTTCCCAAATTTTCTTACATCGAATCCAGCTGAGCTCTTCTTATTCTCTCCATCCAAACCCAGATACTGCAGAGCCCTAGTTCCACTATCCACGGCAGTCACTTTACAGCAAGAAATCTTGAGCAGCTTCTCAATGACCTTCCTGTCTATGATGCTATCATCCACAGCCAAAACATGAAGCTCCTCATCGGAAAGATCAAAAGTTTCCGGCACATTTCGCCGTAACACATCTCCGGTCATCGCCATTAAGGCTTTGTTGAACAATCACTGGGATAGGTCCTTGAGGAAAATAAGAAAGAAACAGAGGAGGTATGTTTGGTTTGTGTTTGAGAAAATGAAGAGGTGGGTGATGAAGTTTATAGTGGGTTAGCTTTTGCTTTCGAGGATTGTGAGGATCCAAATATTATCTGTGAGATTGTGTTTTCTCTCTGCAAATCTAAGAGAGAGGATTATACCACCCAACCTGTCTATTGTCTTGTCAATGCTTTCATATATGTATATATATATATTGGTTATTTACTTAGTCTCGTAATTTGGTCACTGACGACGTATAAACGTCTCTCTCTCTCTCTATTTCTGGTACTGAGGATTTTTCATATTGGGGATTTCTGTGGGGTAATGTATTAGATTTCCTGACGATTTTCTGCTTGGTTTGAGGGGAAAGTACGTATAATACAATTTTAATTATTTATTTTATTTAATAGTGCAAGGGCAAGTGTATCGAAGGTTCTCTGGTTTGAGTGAGAAGAAAGATATTGACCTGACTACAGTTACTTTCTAACTTTTTACAGTTCCTCGATTTCACGTTTTACATTTCTGAAGGGTGCACAACCAGTAGACTTATTCGCAACAAAACTTCATTCTCTCAAAATAAAGTTAATTAAGCTAGTTAGTTGGATTGAGATTGTTATTCGAAAGTTTTTTAGTGAATCATATCTCTGCTACAATAAAGGGAAGTCAGACTTTTGGTGTCATCACTACGTACCAAATTTTGAAATGCCAAAATTAACCTTAATAATAAATAAATAAAAACAAGAATAAAAACAAATTTTAATAAAATAGAAAATGCTAGCCAAATGTGCTCACTACTCCTGTCGTGCAATTTCAAAGTTCTTCGAATTCACTCTTTATTTGGAAGGATATACACTATACATTAAGCAAATTGATATCTCTGATTAGTCTGATATGAAAGTTTGAATTTTTATGTTGATGTATCCGTTTGAAATATCTTAATCTCAAACCTTATTCTGATTTTTCAATATATGTTAGGTTTACAGATTTTTCAATTTTTAACATACTCTCACCCCACTATTTCTCCGTGTGCTAAAAAGCAATGGTCTATTATATGTGGATCCTGAGTCTGGAGACCAAATAAATAAAGATTTGATTTTGATTATGGGCAAACTTGACTTTAAATCAAAAGATCAAACCAGCTGGGTCAATGGTCCATAGGAAAATCTCGAGCAGTATCTCATGCATAATTTTTTCTATGTGGAACTTTCTATATAATTTCTTGGCATGCACAATGCTTTGAAAACTTGCTGGATCAAACCAGGTCTCCTCTCTTCAATATGTTTGTGTTCTTCTGGAATATATCAATGTTCCTCTACTAGTTGGTCGGGACTAGCTAGCTTGGAAATGGAAGCCATTATATATATGGACTGCAGTGCAGCATTGTCATGTCCACATTAAAGTGTGAGACCCTCAAGATCCGTGGAAATGAAAATGGCTCCGTTGACTGAGACTATTTGATCCTCTAAGTTAACTATGGTAGCTAGCTAAGATGACTAGCTATGCAGATACAGAGTAACAGTAATACCAAACAGTCATTTTTGTAGTCGTGTTTGGTTTCTTGAGAATGAAACTGTTGACTGAAATCTATGAACTCATCCCACCATATTATTTTGCAGAAAGCTTCGATCGTTAGCTTCACTATTAATATATGCACCACTAGATGTTTTGATCCCTTTGTTTAAAATTACAAAGCAGACACATTTGGGAAGTGGCTGCGATTAGTTCTTGTGTTGCTGCAAGTGATTGGTATATGCAAAAGCCACAAGGGGACACAAATGGGGAAGTGGGATCACAACCAATAGCTGTACGATAACATCAGAGAAAGTTGGTGTCAACCTATGGATGGATTTATAAGATCACAAAAGAACAAGAGGAAGAAAGAAAAATCTCATTATAAAGTAAGATCTTCTTTAATTTCCCCGATAATTAAAATTCATTTTCTTTGGTGTTTTTGATATGATGACCCTGATTTGATGTATCCTAAGTTCCTAACCTATCTCGAGTTACTGTTCAAATGTTGACCTCACGTCTATTGTCAAATAATAAATTACAGTGGGCGGACTCAAAAGTTACCCTCTAGCTTTTGCATGGGGATGAATCATGCACTCACATTATTCAGTACGTCCCACGGCTGCGGTTGTCAAGAAAGCCGACACGAGACGTGTGACCAAGTCGCCACCACCTCTCTCAGATCGTACGGACAGGACGACGATATCTCTGCATGATCTCTCTTCCTCTGTTTGCGTTGGCGGGTTGCTCTTTTTAAAAATATAAAATAAAATTTTGATTTGATACGGAGGCAAGTCCTACGAGGTTGGTCGTTGGAATTTGGGCCATAGCTTTTTTTGATTTGGATAATCGACCTTGGAGTTTCCAGCACAGATTCTCGGCCAGCTTAGCCAATCTGATCTTGATCTGATTCTCTGTGCTTGTGACACAACGCCAGCTAGAGTATAATGTGTATAAAAGGTACGTGTTCTCGTTCACGTGAGAGCTAGAGACTCTGTAATTTTATCTTTGCAGTTACTATATCTGGAAAAGTCGAGATTCGGCTAGATTTTCATTGGATAGAGATGCCCAAATATATTTACATCTTTGAATCAAAGTCGTAGAAAATTAGATATGGCTTTCTTTATGTCAAAGTTGTATGGGAGAGTGTCTAACAACCAAAGAAAGGAATCAACGAGGCTTAAACACTGTTCTAAGCTCTGAATTTAGCAAGTAACATACCCTAGAGGTGTGTTCTTGATTCGAGATGTCGGGTGAGGTTGAGATCCGAAGAAGTGATGATACATTCCGTTTCTTCTTTAAGAAAACAAAATATCAGATCGCGCGTGAATATACGAAAAGAATCACACAAGTAGGAGATCTCGATACAAACTCGACACAACTAGTGTTACTCTTCTGTGTAGAGAATGCAAGTGATTCCCATAGACAACATAGACAATGGGAGGATGGCCAAGACTGTACCCAATTTTGTTTTTTTCGTTTTTATTCTTCTTTAAGTATCAAACAATCCTACCCCAGCCGGGATTCGTAATACTGACCCCGACAGTGGACATACTCAAATGCTTCACATTATTCCGACATGTTTATCCATCATTCTGCCCTAGCCTGGCCCCTATTGTGTTCATCAGTTTCACCCTTCCAAAAACAAAAACAAAACTGAGCTTATGGGTTAAACAGTTGGGCTTTTGTATGGGCCTTATTACAACAAGCCCGTTCCGAAACGACGTCGTGTCGTGGACATAGCACCGCGCTTTAGCGCCAAAGGGAGGGTCCCAAATCGACGACGACGATGGAGGAAGCGAAAGCCGCGGCGTACTACGAAGAGCTGACTTCGCCCCGCCAGATTCAAACAAGGCCTCGGCTTCTCATCCACATCGGAGAAGAAGTCAAATTCCGAAGATGCCCCTGCGCGCGGGGCCTACGCCTCCTCGTCTCCCTTCATGAGCAAATTCGTCAAGGCGAGCAAAACGACGTCGGAGATCGAAAAGCAGTCGCAGATTGAGTCGATTCAGAACAAGCTCAAGCGGAAGAGACCCGACCCGGCCCGAGGAGAAGACGAAGAAGAAGCGAAACCGGATCCGAAACCGAAATCGCCGCCGTTGCCTAGGGTTTCGGAGAGGGATCGGAGGAGGCGCAGCAGAAGCGGAAGCAGAGAGAGGAGTTCGAGGCGGCAAAGTAGGAGTAGAGATAGGGATAGTGATAGACGGCGGAGGAGGTCGGGAAGTGAATCGGATGACGGAGCTAGGAGACGGCGGAGGAGGAGTCGGTCTCCTCGGTATCGGAGAAAGGAGCGGAGGGGGAGGATCCGGAGTCGGAGCTTGTCGCCGTCGAGAGAGAGGAGTAGAGGTAAGGTGGAGAAGGAGAGAAGCAGCAGCGATGGCGGTGCTGACTATTCCAAGTTGATCCAAGGATATGTTAAAATGGTATGTTTGTGATAATAACTGTAATTCAATTGAAATTTCAGCTCAATGTTACTGTATGAATCACAAGTTAGGCACAATGTGACTGTAGCAACTTTGAATTTGAGGATTTTAGAGCTGTGCCGAGATGTGTGTAGTTTTAGACTTTTAGCTGTGAATATTTTGGGAGTGATAATAAGCTGTACTAATGTGATGAACAGTCGGCGGCAGAGAGAGTGAAAGCGAAGATGAAGCTCCAACTTGCCGAAACTGGTGAGCTTTTAATGGTTCTTGTGGGCTGTGTGTTAATGTGTAATGCTCTAGTTTACTCGGAGATGTGCAAAATAATTACGGTGCTGTGTTAAATACTTAAATGCAGCTGACAAGGACACGACCAAAGGCATGGAAGGTTGGGAAAGATTTGAGTTCAACAAAGATGTGCCTCATAATGATGAGGAAGTTGAAGGTAAACTACATAATCGTGCCGTCTTCTAGACACTCTGTCATTAATATGATCATTTTACATGTTCAGATTTGATAAGCATTGATTATGATAAGTAAGATGTATGTATATTGTAAGTTGCGACTGATTATAGTAATGTTCACCTTGTTTGTAGTTGCTGATGATGACGCAGCACTGGTTAATCATATAGGCAAAAGCTTTCGATTTTCCTCATTTGAGGTATCTGGGCCATGTGTTTTTCTGTTATACTTATCTTCTTCCAGTTTATGTCCCATGCTTCATTCTTCTTCCTAAGTTTGATGAAATTGGGTTTGTACATGATATTACTTGTTCAATTTGAAGACGAAAAGCGAGGATCGGATCAGAGCTGCTCACGATGAGGCCATGTTTGGTACTTCAGATAATGCACCAACCATTGTGATCGACAATGAGATTGAGGCAGAGAAAGATAATAAGGACAGCAACAAAATCGAGCCTCCAAGCCTGTTGAGTGAGAAGGTAAGTTCGTTATAAGTTATTTTTAACCGGAAAGACTGGGTATGTCGGGTGAATCCAATTGATTGTTACCCTGGTTTTTGTAGGTACTGGCCAAGAAACAAGGTTCGTGGTGTGATCGTATACGCCAGAACAAAAACTGACTTGGATGGATGGTTTGGAGATTGTTATCTACGCCTTGAATCTGAATCACCAACAAGCCAATGGTGAGTCGGAAACTATGCCCAACGGAATGTTGTCTATATGAATGCCTACAACATTCAGTTTTCATATGAAATGGTATAGAGGAGATGCAAGATGCATTAGCTTCTACCTCATGGAACTGCAGTGGCAGACTAGTTTTTAATTTTAACCATGCCGTAAATTCGGCAAGTGTTCCCATCTCTCAGAGTAGCGTACTGAGGCTCCTGAATTGGGTTTGTGTAGGTTAAATATTTTGTATTAACTCGGTAAATTTGGATCAGTCGGATTTGCACAACATATAGATCTTCAGGTTGATGAAACTGATATCTGTTCGTTGGATACTTAATTTGCAAATTTACTCTTATCCACTAAACACTCAATTACTGTATTTAATTGCGGAAAGAAGATACAGTATTAATGCTATAAATCTTGATTTTAGGGATGGAGTAATGTAACTAATAAAAGCAAGTGTATTGCCTGTGACACCGGGCGGTGACTCGTAACGGCGCCCATAGTTTCCGTTTTCCGCATTCATTTAAATATCGTAAAAAGGGCCTCGGGAAGCTAAATAAGTGAACGTGTCTCTTTCCGATTAGCCAAACGAACCAGCCAATCAAAAGCCATCGCTCCAATTAAAAAACTCAAAAAACAACTAGGATAAAAACCACTTGGTGCTTTCAGCTCCGTCTCTCTTCTTCTTCTTCGCATTTTCCAAAACCCAGCTCAAACCAATCTCCTCCGTCCATTTCCATCCATCCATGGCGAACCGATGGTTGAGGCCTGAGGTACGTACACTCTCTCTCCGTCTCAGATCTACTTCCGTTTTTCATTTTGCTTTGTTTGATTCTCAATCCGGCGTCGTTTTGCTGTGTTTTTATTTCAGGTGTATCCGCTTTTCGTGGCCACCGGAGCTGCCGTTGGGATCTGCGCTTTCAGTTTGGTCCGTCATATTACGATCAACCCTGAAGTCAGGTCTGCGTTTCTCGGTTTAATTTTATATGCGAGTGCTTCAAAAGCTTGTGTTGACTTTAATTGTTTAGATTCGAATTTTTTACTGCGTTTTGGATGGTAATTATGCTGGTGAAATGCTAGTTAAAAGTAGAAGAATTTACGGTTTTTTCGTTGTGAAATATGTTGGTTTATGTCCATGATTAATAGCTAGAGAGATCTAAGTGGATTATAGACCAAAAGAATTTACATTTTGTGTTGAGGGAAAAGGATTTAGCCTGGGATAGAGTTACTATTGATCATTTGAACTACTGGAAGTAGTAAAAGGAAACATCAGACAGTAAATTTCAGTTCAGATATGACTAATTAACCTGTGTAGTTTCCTATTGTTTACTGAGTTTGGAAGTTATAAGCTCATTTCATGTTTGGAATTATAAATTGGATGGTGTAAATAAAAAAAACTGAGCTGAAATGTGTGTTCTATTTGTAGTGTATGGATGTTGTATTGACTTGTAATGGTTCTGAATCTATGTAATATCTTTCTGTTTCAGAGTGAACAAGGAGAACAGGGCTGCCGGAGTACTGGAAAACTTTGCTGAGGGAAAGATGTACACGGAGCATATGTTGCGCAAATTCGTGCGCAACAAGTCCCCGGAGATCATGCCAGGCATCAACAGCTTCTTCACGGACCCAACTAAGTGATCTGAATCATAAACCAAACAGTGGGATGCACCGTGAGTCTTGAAATTGCTAGCATTTTGTGTGGTATTTAACCCTGCTGTATGGGGAAGACAGTCCAAATAAATTGAGTGGATTATGTAATGAAACCAGTGGATGTTTCCTTAAGCTTGACTTGTATTGATTATGTTGATGATAGAATCTACTCTAGACTGTAATTATTGTGCCTTAATTCATAGTCATGTGAAAACTTGGCACTATTGTATAGGCAACACATCAGATGAGAAGAATGAAAAGGAATGACACTGATATAATCCAAATTATGCAGTTAATACACAGAATTTATGCAATAAAAAAAATGATCGAACTAATAATGGTACTGATTACAACGATCAAGTCATGCGGTAACATGGAAAATGGAATGCTTTTCATGCTAAAATTGTATCCTAGGGGGAACTAGCCTAGACTAGATAACACAGCAGCAGAATTGGATTGAGTTTCTTCAGCAATCAAACCCATAAACTGTACAAAGTCCAGGCGACGAATGTGAATCCCATTACAAACATTTTGTAAGTTGGTCATTCCATGTGCTAAAACTGGCAGAGGAGTGGATCAACGTAGAGAGCCCTGACAAGAAATCAAGGAGGAAAGCGCTCAACATCCATTGAAGGAGAACTAGTTTGTTCCATTCTGATTCCACGAAGTAAACTTTTTGCTCGTTCCTTTTCCTGTAGTCATGGACAAAGAAATAACAATTACTTACAACTGATTCGTAATATATGAGGCTATGAATCAGAATGATTCTTTGAATAGCATGTAAAAAAAAAGAGAAACGAAACTCACTGGGCCGGTATAATCCATAAGACGAGTACAATAGACCTCTGCTTCTTCAAACTTATTCTGCTCTCTGAAGTATCTAGCAAGAAAGAAGAGAGTTTCAACCATATTTGGTCCTTCCCTCTCTTCCTCTTCCATCCTCTCGAGATCCTTCTTGTAATAATAAACTGCCTCTTCGGTACGTCCAAGATCAGCATTTAGCTTTGCTAGCTGGTTCAGGGCAATTGATTCCCTGTCATTGCAATTTGCTGCCCTTTCGTAACACTTCATTGCTTCCTCAATCATATTGAGCTGATCAGTTTGATAACAATGAGCCATGGCAATCCACAAACGGGAGTCATTGGGCTGGAAAAATACTGATTTTCGGAAGTAATGAAGAGCGTAAAAGGGCATTCCCATCATCTCATAAGCTTGTCCTAATCCATACCAAGCGCGATAATCACTTGGATTTATATCTATAGCATGCCGATAAGCGTCAACAGCAGCTGGGGTATTTTTCATTTCAATGAATTCGTGACCCATAAGGGTCCAAGCAGATAAATAATTTCTGTCCAGCTTGAGTGCCCTCCTAAAGTACAGAACTGCTTTCTCATGCTGCCCTTTCAAACTGTAATAATTCCCAATAATGCAACAAGATTCAGGTCTGTACTTATCAGTCATAAACACTCTATGGGCAAGGTAACTCAGTGCAGATGAACATTCCTTTGCATATAGCACATTGGAATACATATCCATGTCTTCCACTCTATAGGGGTCATTCCTGAGAAGATCTTCGAAAATTCCTTCAACTAGATCAAATTCCCTCAAACTGTACTGGACTTTTGCAATCTGAGCCTGAATGTAATTACTAAAACCGAAAATTCCATGAAGATAATCATATTTCGACAAGGCTTCTTTGTGCATTCTTAGTTCTTGATAAGCATTGGCAAGAAAGAACTCCCTCATCCAATGGTTACTAAGATTAAGGCCGTTCAAGATATCAACAGTAGTGCACAACGACTGCAGCTCCAGCCAGGCATTCCAGTTCCAAGGGTAGCTATTAACAGACTCCACAAGAACCGTTCGAGCAAGGTTCCCGTTCCCTTTTGCCTTGAGCACGACCCCGTACAAGTAGAGTCCAAAAGGATCAATCGTACCGTTTTTCCGTAAAGTCGATAACTCCCTCTCAATGGAAACCAGTTCACCGTTCACAATGTCACTCTTCCCTAGCGGCCCCTCGAGTTCCATCAATTCCTCCTCTTTCCGCTTCTCCCCAGCCTTCATTTCGCAACAAAAAATGACCAAAGCATATACAACTATAAGTACCAAAGTAAAAAACACATCTATCATATATCCCGAAACAAAACCCTATGTATCTAACTGAATTACTACTACTCAAATCTGCTGTGGAACACATAAAAAACCAATCTTTATCTACGAATGGAAAACAACTCATACAAGTTGATATGGGTACGAGTAATTTTATATGAAAAGAGTAAAACTAACCAGGTAAAGAGCATAGGAGCGTAAAAAGACTGATTTTTTATCGCCCTGGTCACGTAGAGCATGAGCAGCTCTTCTGTACTCTCTGCAATCAAAGTAAGATTTCGCCAGCAAGTAAAAATCGCCGTCGACAATCTCGTCCTCCTCCATAATCGGAGTCGACGCGTACGACACGCCGGCGATTGGCGTCATAGTGTTCATCGCGGCGGTGACGTCACTGGTGCGAAACCTGCGGCGAATGCTGGAGCTGCCGCGCTGGAATCTGGTGTTGGCCGGCGTGAACTTGGCCGGGTCGTGCTCGATTCCCACCAATTGCTCTCCGGCCCTGAAAGAAAAATCGAATTCAAAGTTTGAATTTTGAAGGGTTTTTGAAATTTGGGGGTTCAGGGTTTTACCATTTGGAAGCGGAGTAGAGGCAGCGATCGGCGAGCTGACGAATGGCGGCGCGGAGCTCGATGCGGTTGGTGTCTTTGGAGTTCATCGATTGGGGTTTGTTACGGTGGTGGATTTGACATGCGGCGGCGGTAGGGTGGCGGATCTAGCGCGGTCGTGAGTGACGGAGGTAAGTGGGAGTGTGAATCCCCCGCGCCCAGATAGTGAGTTTGAAAAAAGAAAACGCGAAAGTGAAAAATGGTGAGGTGGACTGATCCTTTCGGTAGGTTTTTAATTTTGGGGGTGATTGACAAGTATGGGCCTCTTTGCTTCATTCTTCTTCCAACTCTGCCCATTTCTTGTGCTTTCTTCTTCTTCACACGTGAGAGTGAAGGTGTGACTCTTCTAAAGTTTTGATTAGTAAAACAATGCAACTATGTATTTTTTTTAATACACACGAAAAAAGAAGTGCTAGCGATTAGATCCTGTAGGACTACCAACACCTGACTGATCAAAACCAACAACAGATCCGACAGAAAATAGAAGGTAAGGAATGATTCCAAGTGTGAATATTTTGGAGGTCGTGTTCATAATTGACTAACTTGTCAGCAACAAAATTTGCTTCCCGAAATATATGCTTGAAATAGATGTTCTCAGAGTGATCAACAAGCTTCTTTATGTCTTCAAAGAGTGTTCTATGTCTCCAACAGATATGAGTCTTCCCATTAATACAATTTATGATCAAAAGGAAATCTCTCTCAACCACAACATTGCTAAAATCAAGACAACATGTATGATGGAGAGCATTCCTCATGGGAGTGGATTCAGCGACATGAACACTAGTGTCTCCAAATCTTCTAGCACCAACAAATATTGGACTTCCCTTGAAAACTCTAATGATAAAATCTCCAGCAGCACTCCCTCCTACGAAACACAAAAAACATTCAAAGTTGATTTTTAAGGTTGTAGGATGGGGAGGCTGTCATTTGACAGATGTACGGCCTGAATTTTGCTTAAATTTATTTGAATTGTGATTGTGGTGGTTTTTGAGAAAAACAGTAACAACAACCACAATACTTAAACGATTTAACGGCTACACATTCTTGAAAACAAAATCACTTCTTACTTTCCAAATATACCAGCATACTTAACTAACTTCGTGGTCAAATATGCAGTTTGTGCCTCTACTCAATTACTATGAATAATGTCGAAGTAAATGACTTAAATGTTTCATTGTTCTCAATCATTTGATCCAATACTAATGATAGATGCTTATAGTTGACTACATAAATATCAACCACGATAACATAATTGTATTAAAAATTACTAAGAAGCAATTCATCGCGATAATTCAATTAGTTCTTGTATTCTACCGATTAATATGATCATCAATGTTTTACTTCGATACTTCTTATATGAGTTGCTACATTCGAGATTACTCTCCCCTCTCAATCACCATCACTAGAAAAATGTGTTAATTTGATCACATCTCGCCTTCATTTTAAGTTCAACAAATATGGTAAAATCTAACCCTTAAGTTCGTTTCCAGTCTCGATTGAACTACATGAATATATAAACTGCAGCCCCGTCCACCCGTCCCCGAGATACAATAAGTACTCTTTTGTGTGCCTAAATTGCATATATTCTCAGATGAAGTTTATATACTTATATACGTTGGGTCTCCAGTTTGAACGACAAAACCTCTCTATCTATGTAACGACAAAACCAACTAGTCAACCTTAAAAACTAAACAAGTACACATAGACTGAAGACTTTTGAAGCCTCTGAAACTATGTTCACTTTGCTCCGCCGCGCTCCACCACTGAAAACCCCAATCTCAATCTCACATCTCCACACCCAAACCCCATCACCACCACCTTCCCAAAAACACCACCGCCTTAGCCTCCCTCATCCTCCAATCCGACCGGACCCACGACTGGACCCCACTCACCGTCAACCAAATCCTCAAGCTTCTCTGGAACCACGGCTCCAAAGCCCTCCTCTTCTTCAAAACCCTCGACCGCCACCCCACCTATATCCACTCCGCCGCCTCCTATAACCACGCCGTCGACATCGCCGCCCGCTTAAAAGACTACACCTCCCTCTGGGCCTTCGTCGCCCGAATGAAAATCCATCCGGGTCGGCCCGAACCCGACGACATTCTCCATCATCGCCGAGCGCTACGTCGCCGCCGGAAAGCCCGATTGCGCCGTCAAGGTATTCCTTTCTTTGCACGAACACGGCTGTTAATCAAGATTTGAATTCCTTAAATACAATACTCGATGCGCTCTGTAAAGCCAGACGTGTCGAAAAGGCTTATAATTTGTTCAAAGTGTTTAGAGCCAAGTTCAGAGCTGACTGTGTGAGCTATAATATCATTGCGAATGGGTGGTGTTTGGTTAAGAGGACGCCGAAGGCGGCGGAGCTGTTGGCGGAGATGGTGGAGAGAGGAATCGAGCCGAGTTTGGTTACTTATAACATAATGCTGAAAGGGTATTGAGAGCTGGACAGGTTAAGGAGGCGTGGAGTTTTTTTGGGGAAATGAAGAAGAGGAAGTT
Source organism: Geum urbanum (assembly GCA_946800695.1). Lineage (NCBI taxonomy): Eukaryota > Viridiplantae > Streptophyta > Magnoliopsida > Rosales > Rosaceae > Geum > Geum urbanum. Next base: position 47,013,888 of record OX327013.1, read on the forward strand.
GGAGATTGATGTGTTTACGTACACTACTTTGGTTCACGGATTTGGTGTTCTCGGGGAGGTGAAGAAGGCGAGGAAGATTTTCGATGGGATGGTGGAGGAAGGTGTGCTGCCGTCGGTGGCGACGTACACTGCTTTGATTCAGGTTTTGTGTAAGAAGGATAGCGTGGAGAACGCGATGGTGGTTTTTGAGGAGATGGTGGGGAAGGGGTTTGTGCCGAATGTGACGACGTATAATGTTTTGGTGAGAGGATTGTGTCAGGCCGGGTTGATGGATAAGGGGATGGAGTTGATGGAGAGGATGAAGGGGGATGAGTGTGAGCCGAATGTGCAGACCGCAGACGTATAATGTGGGGATCCAGTAATATTGTGATGGAGGGGAGATTGACAAGGCTTTGAGTGTGTTTGAGAAGATGGGGAGGGGGGAGTGCTTGCCGAATTTGGATACGTATAATGTGTTGATCAGTGCCATGTTTGTGAGGAAGAAACCCAAAGATCTGCTGGTGGCAGGGAAGTTGCTTATCAAGATGGTTGATAGAGGGTTTTTGCCGAGAAAGTATACCTTTATTCGGGTTCTGGATGGGCTTATGTCGACTGGTAATCAAGGTTTAGCGAAAGAGATACTGAGATCGCAGAGTAAATGTGGACGCCTCCCCTGTCAGGTCAGACTATAAGATTCTCAGAACTACAAAGATTTGAAAAGGACCAAAGAGTTGGTCTTGAGTGCAAGACTTTATTATGTACTTCCTTGTCTGTGAAGTTGTAGAGTTTCTAAGACGAGCTTTGCATATATGTGTGCACTCATTGAACAACATACTTAAGATGCTCCCAAGTCCCAACTTGAGGCTATCACTGCTTTTGCAAGCAAGGCAACAGCCATGACTGAAGAGGGTCGGCACTATCGAAATCAATGACCATGTGTGGGGGTGACTTAAGATTGGTAAAAGGTCCATGATTATGTATATATGGGTTCATGAGTACCAGGGTTCATATGAGATGCTTCTGGTCCTTTTGGAACTGGCCTCCTGATTTCATTGGCATCACCATAGCCAAACTGCCCTTCTGCACTGAACATCATGCTTCTCTTTAACAGATCCTACCGTCATACCTGAAAGATCCTACTCAGTTAACATCTCTCCGAGTAAAGCAGTTTAGCTAGAGATTGAAACTAATGTTTGAAGATCAGTTTCATCTTCACTTCTCCTAGTACTATATCAAATCCTTACCATTTATTTACTTTTACATTTAAAAAAGAAGTGGAAATTGGTTCAAGGTTCAAGTCTGGCCGACCCTTTCTTGGTCACCCAGTCCGGTAAAAAGTAAAAAGTAAAAACAGAACCTTAAATTAAACCCGGAAACCAACAGCCCGGCAAATACTTTTTTTGCCTCCAAACCTAAATAAAAATAATTAAAAAATCCCAAACTCATAAAAAGCGTATAATTTTCCCGCCCATTTTTACTTTCAAAAAAAAAAAAAAACCATTTCTCCACTGTGGCGGCTTTACTCTTTTTCACTCCTCTAAATCCCTAAACCCCCAATTTTCCTCCTCTCTCAAAATTTTCAAATCCCTAACCCTCCCCCGCCTCAACGGTCCTCTCTCTCTCTCTCTCTCTATTAATTTCACTCCTCATTTCTTGCCCTTCCCTCCAATTCTCAACCCACCATGTCCTCCGCCGCCGCCGACGCACAACCTCCGCCGCCGCCGACGCAACAACCGGAATCGACGGCGAGCGGTTTGGCCAGGCACCATGCTTACAGCCGGAAGCAGAAGTCTTTAGGGCTCTTGTGTTCCAAGTACATCTCTCTCTCTCTCTCTCTCTCTCTCTCTCTCTCTCCTTCTCTCTCTCTCTCTATTTATTTGATTCTGATTTTTGATTTTTTTAAAAAAAATTCTGATTCGTTGACTTTGAATCGAATCTGGAATTGAAGCTTCATAGGGTTGTACGACCACGAAGGCGTGGCGTCAGTGGGATTAGACGACGCCGCGTCGAGATTGGGAGTTGAGAGGCGGCGGATCTACGATATTGTTAATGTTCTTGAAAGCGTTGGGGTCAGTTTCAATTTTTTTTGTCATTTATTGAAAAATTTGGGGGTTTTAATTTTAATTTGAGAATTTGAGAGGCTTATGAATTGGGTTTTGTTTGGTTTCTACAGGTTCTTTCGCGAAAGGCGAAGAATCAGTATACATGGAAAGGATTTGAGGCGATTCCTAATACTCTTAAGGATCTAAAGGTATTTGCTTTCTCACTGTTTATGAGGATACAGTAATTCAGATCCGATCTAATTCGAATTTTTTTATTGAATTGTTTGTTTTCCGGCCCAATGAATTTTGTGGGTGTGATTTTGTGATTGGTGGTGTAATAGGAAGAGGGTCTGAAAGAGAATTTCAATACATTCCATGGCCATTTCCAGGGAAATGATGAACCGAAAGTAAGTGGTTTCGGGTTTTTTGAAGAATGGTTCTCTCAATTGTGCAATGAGTTTGTTGTTGTTGCTCAATTTGGTCATTTCCTTTGGAATTTGGGTGATGATGGTCTTGTTTAATTCTTCTCATGCAGGGTTCAGAGGGTTCGGATGATGAGGAAGGTGATGAAAGTTGTCCTGCAACTGGGAGTCAAAGTGATAATCCCAGTGCCAAGACTAAATCTTCAGCAAACGCGAAAAATGGTATTCTTCACCGTGGTTTTGAGCTTGTCTAAATTGAATGGGTCTCAAATCTGTAGAAATATATTTTGAGTATGTCGAGTTTGATGAGTCATCTTTCCTGGTTTAGTTGCCTTCTGATTTTGGGGTAAAAGTCAGGCTATATTAAGCTGTTTTTTGTTGTTGACATTCTAGAATTTGTTTTGGAAACGTCGCAGATAATAGAAGGGAAAAGTCTTTGGCACTACTTACGCAGAATTTTGTGAAGCTTTTCGTCTGCTCTACTGTAAGTACAATTCTATTTGTCTCTTGCTCATTTCATTACTATGTCATTTTTGGCGATTGTTAATTGTCAGTTGTGAACTTGTAGGTAGAATCCATCTCCCTTGATGAAGCTGCAAAGTTATTACTTGGGGATGTACACAATGCATCAGTTATGAGAAGTAAGAGATCTAAACTTGCTTTTGTTTATTCTCATACTGTTGGATAAATTACTGAAAGAGGAGCTGACACTCTTGCCTTTCTTCTACTTGATGAAGCAGCTAAAGTAAGACGGATTTATGATATTGCAAATGTCTTGTCATCCATGAATCTGATTGAGAAGGTAATATGTGTAGGACCTACAGTTTAGTGTTCATCATCTCTTATAAGCTATCTTAATATACTTCCAAAGCTAAAATGTGCACTTGTTCTAAAATATGTAGACCCACACAGCAGATACAAGGAAGCCTGCGTACAAATGGCTAGGATTTAGAGGTAAAGATGCCACAAGTGCAGCTTCAAACGAGTCTAAAAAAAGAGCCTTTGGAACTGATGTCACAAATGTCAGTTCTAAGAGAAGTAAAGTAGAATCTTCTACTAGTGGGAAATTGGAAGCTCAGAAACAAATGCAACATGAGAGTTCAGCACAGAAACGTGAGAGCATAGTACGTCAGGTTGATCGGAGCAATTTAGAGGACTCTAAAGAAAATTCAAAGAGCTATCAGTTTGGCCCTTTTGCCCCTGTTACTATTGCCAGACCTGGGAATACCAACATTAAGAAGGTTGACTGGGACAATCTGGCTTCTATTTACCGGCCGCAGTATCAGAATCCAGGTATCATCTTATTCTTCAGCACCATTTTCACTTGAAGATTTTGATTTAGGGTAGTAAATGATGCTGTGTTCATCGTCTATCACGATTCAGCTACACGTTTCAGCTAATAAATCACATTTTAAGGTATACATCCACTTCACGAGACCAGCTAAGCCCTTGACTAAATTGTGGCCACATCTTTTCCTTTGAGAGCTCACAGTTTTCTCTTATATGATGTTTTTATTATCATCAACCTTTGATCCTTTATTATGGAACTAGTGATGAAAGAGAAAGAAACATGACAGGAAGTAGTGGAGGGTCAAGGAATAGAGAAAGTTAGGTTTCAAGTTATGATATCAAATTGAGAATCCAGTGTCGTTCATTAGGTTGCAGTAGGGATTATATATAGGAAAAAACTAAAGCTAGCCATAAAGAAAAAGAAAAAGAAAACCCTGAACCCCTGTACTCCAAGTTCCCAACTGATAGATATCCCAATAAACATACATCTAAACATGTAAAACTTTGATGCAAGTTACTAATTCAACGATATTGTGTGATCAATCTTGCAGCTTTGAAGGAGCTGTTTTCTCATTACATGGAAGCATGGAAGTCATGGTACTCAGAAGTTATTGAGAAGCCAATTGAAACTTGATGCTTTCTTTGTTCTTGTACCCAGATGATTGAGGAAATTGCTTCTGTTCAATTCATGTTGTCGACTCGACAAAAAAAGGAGTATCATGGCTCCTTTTCGGGTGCATACATTTTCATGCTCCATGCTAGAATGGCAATCCTCATGATGTTTGAACAATATGTTACCCTGTTATTGACATTCAATACAGATTCTTCGTTATACAACTGATTGCTGGTTGTAGATGCTTAGGTAGAAATGAATGGTGTAAAATCATGTTGGTCGATCATTATATATGCCAAGCTCGTTTGCAACTTTCTGTGTTTATCAAGCAGTTCTAAGTTTTTACTTTCTGGAGAACAAAACTATGCATCTGGGAATCAGGCTTCTGTTGCTGCGCATAATCAAATCGATTCCTCATATTACATATATCCTATATCACCCTTTATTGAACAAGACTCCAATTTACAAATGGACAATAAGCTATATGAATACCAGATATGACACTAAAGAAATCCTCAATTTGTGATGTTGTATATGGGTTAGTCCCTTCTTAATTTATCAAAGAATGATTTCCTCCTGAACACTGAGATTGAGTGTTTATGGGGAAGGACAATGCTGTTCATGATCATGACTTCATCTTCTACTGTCACATTTTCACCTGTAATATATAAAAATGGTGATTTGATCAAATTGTGCATTGTGCATTGTGAATCAAAAACAGATGAAACTCATGGAAGAGTGAAAAGGAAAGATGATTAATAAACGAAATAAGAACAGTAAGTTAGTACCAAGGATCGTGATCCCAAGCTTTGCATTGTAATCCCCACTGGTCTGGACTCGAGACCATTTACCGATAGATGATTTCCATCCTACAATTGCATGAATAACAATTGCATTTTCCTGACAGAGAACATTATAACTATGTCAGGATAAGGTTAACTTTGAGTTTGGGATCCGGCCAACACTTTCACTTGAGCTATAGACCTTAATTTCAACATTGTCGAGGATGATACAACTTATGAGCCTCACACCAGCTCCTATATGGGCATTTGCAGATATTGAGACATTGGGACCAATCTGTATGATCGGATATCAGGAGTCTTACTCTATATTCTACTAAAACAATTTTTGTTTTGAGAATTATATTCTACTAAAACTATGTAGTGAAGAACTGAAAACTGATCAAGACCAGTGCTAATGCAAGGTTCTGTGTGCATATAGTGAAACCAGTTTAACAGGAAACGTACTTTAGCACTTGGGTGTACTTTTGCTGACCCATCACCAGAAATACTAGCACTCTTTGTACCATCCCCACTTGCCAAAAGTTGGGGATTGGTGACTCGGAATTGAGAAAGATACAATCCAGAACATTTCAAGGACATTCTGCAGCAAAAGCAAAATATTAACCACATTTGTCAGATCAACAAGGGCAGCGTTATTATACGCTTTATAGCATAGCAATTCTTACCCAGGAGTTTTAATCTGTTCCCAGAAGTCCATGGTTTCGTATGTATGTAACTGTTTCTTTCCTGCAAGAGGGGACAAGATATCTTGATCCAGCCTTACAAAATGTGTGGATGCACTCCTGTTAAATGAAATCTGTATCAGCTAATGTTACCAAACAATATCATTGTCTGTAACATGCAGTTATTAACATTTTCAAACTATGGTGTCACCCTGGAAATATATCCCAGTGGGAACCATCCCTAAAACTTTCTCCCAATAAAAAATTCAAGACCTTGTAGCAGAATGCAGGGCTTCAAAACTGGAAAGACGCCTTAAGTCAGCTGCAAACAACAGTCATATCTCAGCAGATTTTTTGTTGAAAGGAAAATGCTACAGTGATCAATTCTGTGACAGAAATCTCAAAACATCTTACTACCGATGCAACGAAAGCATATCTTGTAAGTAGAATGGGAAAGACCATTCATAACTGACCTTTCTCCTTCCGCTGAGAGGAAACACCCTCTATGGCATTAAAAATATGTGGTGTGAATATGTAGACACCACAATTTATCCGGTCACTGACCTGAACATAATGACGTCAGAAGCAGAAAAGGATAAGGAAAAAGAAGAAGGAAAAAACAAGAGGAGGCAGGCATGCAAAAAAATTCTAACTTAAGTTCACTATAGCATGTTCAAATGAAAACCCAATATCAACATACGAAAGTCTCAGGTTTCTCTGTATAGTGCAGCAGTTCATTGGTGACCGGATCAGCTACAAGTTCCCCAAACTGACTTGCTGACTCAGTAGAAACCTATATAGAAAAAAGAAGAAAACCCAAAAATGAGGACATGTGGTATATAACTGCAGACAACTTTACATTGTCAGAATTTTCGTTGTGCATCAGTCAACAAACCTTAATAACAAGGATCGTTCCCATCCCACCATATTTTTTTTGTGAGCCTCTGCAGATAAAAATGAAAGGCTTCAATTAACTTTGTGCAAGCCAAAACAATGAAGAAGTGCTTAAAGTTAATACTCCACAAACACCAGCAATTACCAAGCATTTCTGGAAGGGGAAAACTGCATAGTTTGGCAAGAAAATGAGTGACTGCACGCAAAAGTAAATCAAAATCAGTATTTTTCCTTACAATAAATTATCGGCGGCATGTATGTGCTTAGAACACTAAGACCAGCTCAAATACAATATCTAACAGGAGGAAAGACAAAGCGAGGGATTTCAAAGGTTCAAATAAAAGGAATAGAAGGAACAAAACAGTCGATCGAAAACCCAATAAATAATGAAGAAAAGGTAATAACCGAGCTGTCTTCCATGATCAGATCTCTGAAGTTATAAAGTCCACCAGCAGAACCATGTGGCCTGTCTTCCCTCAAATATCTAAACAGAACAAACTGATCAGTGAACTAAAAGTCAATCCAGTCCATCAAAATTTGATCAGAAGCTACCAACCAAGAGAAACACGAAACTTTACCTAACGGGGACCTTAAGCTCATTAGAGATTGATGATACATATATTGCTAACTCACGCTCCTCATAGAAACCAATGAGAAAGATTTGCCCCAGGTTAGGAATCTGTATTGCAAATGCAAAACTTTGAGCTACTTAACACACATTAACACATCAAACGACAAATATCATATCGTCGTCACAAGCTGAATATACCTTCTTACAAGCTGAAATTGGATGATGAACCATTGGCTGTCCTGCTAAAGGAAACAGCGGCTTCGGAATATTCAATGACAGTGGCCGAAATCTAGTTCCTACATAACTCAACATATCAAGAAATGCACAACATTCTAAAACCAAGTTGCGAATTTGCAATAAACACCCAATCAGGCAATGACTATCAAATTTACAGCAGAAATGCCAAATGATCTCATTGCTGAAAACCAATCAAAGCATGAAACTTTCTGCAAGTAACAAACTCATATTTGGGATCCAATCATCATCACAGTGACTCAATAGTAGTAGTTTCATTTACCTTTAGTGGGGCCGCCCACCATGATCACAGCTACAACTTTCTCATCTGAGCTCCCCGTCTTGCTCTAACACAAACCCAGATCCCCCCAAAAGCAACAGCCCTTCACAATCTCACTGAACTGGAGAACCCAAATGTATAAAGCTTCAGTCTTTGCACACAAAGATTTGAACTTTTTGATAACAGTGAAATGTGGGTGAGGAATGATCGCTGTTGTAATATGTGCCGGTGTGTTAATGAAGTAGTAGTACATGCGGAAAATGGTTAGAAACATATCACCGACTCGCTGCTGATATCGATAAGTATAAACCAGGAATGAAATATCCATAATATCTAAGATATTTTTGCGATATTTTCGTATTTTGAATTTTTCGATATTAATTCTACATATAAATATCTTTTGTCTGATATTTCTCGAAATATTCGATATTTTCCGATATATCGTCGAAATTCTCGACATTTTCGAATTTATCCGATATTTTGATTTTACATATATGTTGATCGCACTAAATTAAAAGCACAAAATTCTCCACGCTAATAATCCAAAAGCTCAATCAAATAAACTCTATAAATAATCAACAAAACATAATTTATTAGTTTCAAAACACATATTAATCATATAAGAATCTCATAAAGTTCAAATACAAATTTTCATGTATTTATCTCAATTTCTGTCGATTTTTTATTGAATCGATATTTCATCGATATTCCCGTTGAAATATCCGTATTTTAGACAATCGATATATCTTCGATATTCGATATTTTACTCCTTGGTACAAACTGTCAAAAGGAACCTTCCGTTTGTTTGTTGGCATTGCTTTTTTGGGGAAGATGGGATTGAGCTGAGTGGGACCAAATGAATGAACCCAAAAGATCTAATGGTATTGGATGAAATGTTTAGATGCCCAGTAATTGACAGTAAAATAAAACACTGTTTGTCACCATTAAATGAAAGTGGTAATTTAAAAAATAAAATGAAAGTGATAATTCTTAAGTCGAAACAATTAAGATATAAAATCTCTATGTCTTGCGTAGAAATTCAGCAAGTAACAACTATGTCTCGCTACCATATGAGGATTTTTCTTTATTTTTTAGTGTTAGCATTACATATTTGGAAAGACTTTAGTCCGATTTCAATGGTGTAAGAACTTGTATAAGGGCATTCGCACCCGCGAGTAGTCAGAGAGTTTTTGCTTGAGCAGTGGGCGGGGTCGACCGAGTTTTGCTCGAGCAAACTGAAATCGGCGACACACCGACAAAAAAATGGACGAAGGCAGCTCGTTGACTTCATGCTCGAGCGATCGCTTGAGCAAAGTTTGCTCGTCCAGTTGATCGAGCGCTTAACGGAGTCCACAGCACGTGGGTGACATCAGGCGCGTTAGATTTTTTTTTATTTCAAGCGCGTGCAAGTAAAACAGTAAAAAAAAAGTGACGGATGAATAGAAGGCTGACACGTGGCTACCGGGCTAGGTTTTACACTCCAACGGTCTAATTGATCTGGGCCGTCCATTTTGAATATGAATTTTCAATCCAACGGTTGGATTCAAGCAATGGCTATTATAATTTCAGAACGGAAATAAACGGGAAAGTGATCAAAAAAATTGTGAAAAATTCCCAAAAGTTTCAGGACTCTCCCAAAAAATCTCCTATAAATACTATTTTATTTCATTCATAACTTACACCAATTTGTGCATAACAAATTTTACATCTCCCCTCCATCTCTCCTCTCATTTTCTTGAGCATTTTTTCCAAAAAAAATGGGCACACATTAGCTTCCTTATGAAGATTTACAAATGTGTATCTATTTCGTACTGCATAGCGTGATGAATACGACGACAACAAACAAAAGATGGATAAATTGTGGGAGACAATTCATGCTGATTATGCGTAAAATTGGGAGCCAACACAAGGTGAGATTCCCTCTGAAGGAGCCAAGGACCTGAATCGCTCTTGCGTCTCATTACATCAAGTTCAAGCTACTCTTGTAAAAATGAGGTGAATGTTTGCACGCGATACCGATGTGTGTAGCTAGCGGCACTTCACTATTGGATGAAGTAAGTTTATATTATTGCTCTTGCTCTATATAGTATATAAATTCTATATGATTATATGAATTAAACTATCTAATTTGTTTAAATATGTAGTATTTTATATATGAATTAAATTATTTCTCTTGCTCTATATATTATTGCTCTTGCTCTATGTAATTTTATATATCTAATTTGTTTAAATATGTAGTATTGTGAAATATATAGCTAATATTTTTTTTTCATTAGCTCAAGCAAGCTCAATCATTTTACTATGCGGCAAAGAAAAAATCGTTTACAAACTTTGCATGTTACGAAGCGGTTAAGAACCATCCATATTTCGTTGCGGTGCTACCAACTACCCCATCTTCATATGCCAGTATGCACCAAGCTACTCCATCCGCAACTGAATCATCTTTATCCATCAATTTGGGTGACAAAAAAGTGAATGAGACACCTCAAAACAATGTGGTCGCTTTCTCGAGTCCGGCTAGACCAATTGGAAGCAAGGCGACAAAAGAAACAAGGTGAGACTCCTATTGAGCAACAAGTTGAGATTTTTCATATTATTCCAAGTGATCTAGCATCGTGACATACCACGAGGAATATGCATAACGAAAGTGAGCTTAATTATTACAAAGTGTACATAGAAATTCAAAAGCAGAAGGAAGCAAGGGTGGTCGAAGAGTTATGATTCAAGAAATAAGAGGAGAAAACAAGGATCATGACAATGGATTTGTAGGCTATGACCCTAATCTCGAAAATGTATTTTACCAAGAGGAAATTAGCAATCTTTAATGAAAGAGAACCTAGTCAAGACCAAGCTACTGATGAAACATATTCAGATTGTTATCACCCAAGTCGCGTGCTCTTTCCATAGTAGTTATAGTATTGTACTAAAGAATAAATCTAGGTTTGACTTGTCATTACGTAATTTAAATTTTTGAGAAATAAAAATGTAATTTATTTATTAAGATGAAATTAAAAAGCATATTTGTTACGCATCAAATTAAAACACATATTAAAATTGAACACACTCTCAATGTAAACACATAATAAAATTGAAACTCACATATTAGAGTACTATTTAGAGTATTTCACCGGTTTCCAACCTCCAAATGTGTTTTACCAAACCCTTCTGGAGCTCTTTATGGATGTAAACAGATTCGAGATCGACAACACGGTCGTGAAGCTGTTGTATATTATGTCCATATCTTCTAATTGGCTCAAACAGAATTCGATTCCCTTGTGCATCCACTGATCCATCATAAACCTGGAAAGCTCTCGATATGTTTTGCATGTCTTCTTCTTCATTCTCCTTAATCCTCATCATCCACATACTCTTCCTCAACAATCATGTTATGCAATATGATGCAAGCTAACATGATGGATGTGATTACCGATTTTTTGTGCAATGTACAACTATGACGAATAATTGCCCAATGAGTTTGCAAGATGCCAAAGCACATCTCCACATCTTTTCTGTATGTCTCTTGTTTCTTTGCAAAGAGCTTATCTTGCAGCGTCTGAGGATTGAAAATTGTTTTGACAAATGTAGAGTACCTCGAATATATTCCGTTAGCCAGATAATAAGCGTTGGAGTACCTCTCTCTGTTGACTTCATAGACTGCAGTTGGGCTTCTTCCAGTAACGATATTCTCGAACACATCATATTGGTGGAGCATGTTAATGTTAATTTAGCTCTAGGAAAATCGAAGAAACTATGTTATATCTACATATCATACGAGGCCACCGCCTCTAGGATAATAGAGGGGCGACCCTTTCGCTCTTAGTATGTCCCTTGATGAGCAGTTTGGTAGTTTTTCCATTCCCAATGCATGCAGTCGATGCTTCCAATCATACTTGGAAAGCCTCGATGTTGGCCTTTATTTAGGAGTCGAGTGAGGTCCTCCTGTGTTGGGGTGCGGAGGTATCTTGGACCATAGAGGTCAACCACTTGATAGCAAAACTTCTTCATATATTTCAGGGTAGCGAATTCTCCCATCCGTGTAATTTTAGTACATTGATCGGTGGTTGCCCCATACGCCAACATTCATAGAGCACTGGTCATCTTTTGTTGGGGAAGAAGCCCTAACATTTTAGTGGCGTGTGCTATTTGATTCCAAAATTGGTCGCGGTTATAGAGATCCGTCATGATAATGTTGAATTGGTCTCTACTCATTTGGTACCTCTGTTGAAATTCTTGTGCGTTGAAGATTGAGTGTTGGATGAAGTAATATTCCATGAGATTATATCCCCTGGACTCCCTCTGCCATGGTTGATTCGGTTTTCGACTGCGACGTGAACCGCTTATTTGTGGTTCATCGTCGTGTTGTGCTTCCTCCATGACCACCTTATTGACGATGGATTGCTCCATATTGTCATCATCTTGTTCTTCTTGTTGTTGTATTTGCCTGAAAAAATTGTGGAAGTTGAAAGGATTCATCAGAGTGATGATGTATGAAATCTTGATAAGTGCTTAGAGAGATGTGTTATCTGCTCGGATTGGAAGAAACTTGTAGATTGTGTGAGTATAGAATGAGTGATAGATGAATGTTTTATAGCCAAATGTAATAATCTAATCTTTGAAGATGAACACACGTGTCGCGGCATCATTGGATGAAAATCTTACCAGAAATCTAGTCCAATTATTTTGTTGATAATGCTATCTGGTAGTGACACATGGTGCATCATCATTGGTCAAAAATCTTACCGAAAATCTAGTTCAATATTTTTTCTGATAAGGACTCGTGGCAGTGACACATGTCACTTTTTTATTAGTCAAAAATCTTACCGGAAATCTAGTCAAATTATTTTTTCGATAAGGACACGTGACAGTGACACATGTCATTTTTTTATTAGTCAAAAACCAAAAGAGGGATTTGGTTTACTTCAAGCAAATTTTACTTTTGCTCTCCCATTTGCTCTACCAATGGGTGCGGATGCTCTTAATGAAATAGCTCATGGAGTAAAACAAGTAAAAATATATATGACAACCATTGCAAGATGTGAAATGACCCATCATTCTTGATACAAGACAAGAATAGTAAATTAAGTGGTAGAGGGACTTGAGGGCCAGCCTGGGCCTGGCTCCCCCTGAAATCTGACTAAAAAAAAATTGTACTAGTCTATTATATATAATAATTTATTACATGGGAAAACTTGGATCATTCGGTCGACATCACTTTCACAAATTAGTTTGGGTTTACAAACTTAAATCCAAGTATGACAATGACATGACTTTATGGACATTTTTCAATACTTAAAAATAAAATATAAAGTCATTATAATTTCAGTCATATTTCCAAAACTAATTTGATAATCGTATCCTATTATAACTAGGTTTAAATTTTTTAATTTTTTTTTATAAATTGTTGTGTTCTTCCGCCTAAAAGATAACTTACTATACTTTAGCTATCTACTTCTCAACTCTCAATGGAGAAATATCTCATAAGAAAAAAAAATCCTAGAGAATCGTTTAACTCAGAACAACATCGAAACAATGACCTGCAAAAATTTCAAAAAAGAATGACAATAATTCAAAAGTCTTCAGTATCAGTTATGAAACTTATGATAAACTAGAACAATATTCTTTTCAAATTTATTAATAGATTAATTCTTCGAATTTCAAATCATTGATTTATGGTCGGATTTGTCGCCATGAGAAGTCATTCGATCCAGATGGGGCTATAGGAAGAATTAACTTCAAATAAAATAAAGATGTTGTAAATACTATGTACTATTTTCCTAATCGTGTACTAATCCCTTATATATATATAAGAGGGTTTCATCTTATCAAAAAGAGATAATCTCTTTTCTCCACTGAAATTTATTTACACTCTGTCAATAAAAGAGTGTATGTTGTAAAATGAAGGAAAAAGAAAAGAAACATAGAAAATTTTCAAAGACGAAAACATATCAGTTTCGTAGTGTATGGAGTAAATTTTATATCCGAAATAGAGCTCTTTATTTCGACTCCAAAAATCGCCTCTCCCCTATCTATAATGTCAACATGTCTGAGCCACCACATCATATATTGTCATAATGCAGTTTGGTTTGTTGAGATTATTAATCACTTCTTGACGTGATCATCACAAAATTTGCTGCTCACAGTGTAGGGAGTATTGACTAATGACTTGCCGACATGGAGTTTAGCTAGATAGAGCCCACAATTATATAACGGCCCATGCAAAATAAATAGCACATGGCATGGTCCTCGCGTTCCCAGTCTTTGTACGTACACCGGAAGACTTCAAGTCTTCGTCTTTGTTCCATAGAGGAAGACTTCTCGATCATATAATGCTTAACAACATGCAGGGCCAAGTTGTTATAGAAATGCCCTTTCCACAATGATCATCAGTATTGGATCACACTAGTTAGCTGTCCGCCCTTTGGGGCGGTTTTTTAACGGAGAATTATAACTTTTTAAAAGTGTATTAAAGACAGAAAATATACAATTTTAAACAGCAAATTATTGAAAAGTACAAAACTAAATTGAACTTATGTTTTTTTGTAGTTAGACAATGAAGAACAACATCATCGAAAAAATTCTATACCATATGTAACTCAATACTGATAATTTACATGCACAAACTGTATACACTATTTCTTAGAAAACTATATAACAAATAAAAGAGTACTATAATAGTTTGAAGGATGAAAGTTTAGGTCACAAACAACAGTCTTATTACACACTTAAACAAATATCTCTATTTGTATAAAAAAAAACAATGATTTTTATATAGCAACTATATATGTATACTCCACAAAAAGTTTGTTTTATAATTATTTACATTTTTTGTTCTCCAAAATATCGTCTAAAATGAATCAAACATAATACTTATATTCACTATTTATATTTAATTTAACTATGTGCTATACTATATGTTTTGAAAAATATCTTTATAAACTATATTTTTTGTATAATTATTTGGTATTTCGTTCTCGTTATTTATCATAATCTTTAAGCCTTTTTTTGATGTAACTCTCGATAATGTAACATATAATTGTCCGTGACTAAAAACTGGTTCAGTCAAATATACTCCGACTTGGTTTAGCGATTGACCCTGACTTTTGTTGATTGTCATTGAATAACAGGCTCTGACAGGAAATTGTCGTCTCTTGAATGTAAATGGCAATTTAGTTTCATTTGCAATTAATACAATTCTTGGAATGTAAACCTTTTCCCCGATATTAGTCTCTGTCAGTATTTTTGCCTCTATTACTTTTTCAAACAAATTAGTTACAATCAATCGTGTTCCATTGCACAAACCTTGCACTTGATTTAAATTTCTTAACAGCATAATTGGCATTCCAATCTTTAGTATAACTTCGTGCGATGGTAGACTGCTAAATTCAAGTTTATTCAAAAATTCTATAGGATACAAAAGGCTATTATCATTGTAGTTAGCAGAATTGAATGAAATTGAATCAGAACTAAAATATGTTCTTTTATCACCAGGCAACAAATTAATTGCGTATCTATTTATTTCATGTACAATTGCATTTTTAGGCGTTACAATGGCTCGCTCTCTCAAATAACATGTATCATTGTATTTTAAATCAAAATTTGGATAAGTGGCCGTAAAAATTGATTTGATAGGATCTACAGTTGAGTCAGTGAGTAAATCTTCAGGAATATGAATCCAAGATGTATCAGGGTCATTTGTTCGAAAATTTGATTGTAATCGACCCTCTCCTATCTTTAGCATCCATTCTGCAAAATTTTGAATCTCATCTTTTTCAGTGGTTGTTAATCCGACAGACGATAATCTCATATTTTCTGTTAAACAAAACACTTTGAGGTAAGACCATAAATATGAATTATTTAAAGACGCATCAATAATGTCTCTGCTTCCCCCTTCTATAACAGGTAAAATCTGTCTAAAATCTCCGCCAAACAAAATTAATTTACCTCCAAATGGTATTTGCATCTTTCGATCATCAGAGTTCGCTGACAAAATATCCCGAAGAGTTTTATCCAATGATTCAATACACCATTTATTGCACATTGGAACTTCATCCCAAATAATCAGATCTGTCTTTTCAATTAATTCTGCAAGATGTGTTTTTTTATTTATCGAACATTTTAAATCTTTCTCTATAACTGGTTTTATTTTAAAACGTGAATGCGCCGTTCTGCCTTTTGGAAGTAATAAAGAAGCAATTCCTGATGAAGCAACTGCCAAAACAATTTTTCTTTCAGATCTCAATTTAGAAATTATAGTATTCCACAAAAATGTCTTTCCTGTTCCGCCACTACCATATACAAAAAAGGATTTTTCAGTTTTTTGTTCTACAGCTTCAATCACTTCATCGTATATAATTTTTTGACATGAATTCAATTTAGTAACCATTTCACAATGTTCATGTTTAAGTGTCTCACAATCAAAATCTAATTCTTCTCTCATTAATTTGTTACTCAACTCTTGTATCTTTTCTATTTTTGGCATTGGCAAATGATGTTCTTTCAATGAAGTGGATGCCATGCTAAACAATTTTTCAAGTTCGTATAAAACGCTATTTTTTAAATCATCCTCAGGTACGGTATGATTGGGCATGTTGAATTCTGATTGAATTTTCTTTAAGATATCATCAGACATGCTCATCCAATGCACATCAAGCAGAGTTCGAGGATTTGAGACATTACAAAAAAGAATAATGGTAACAAATAATTGTCTAATCTGAGGAGAGGTTGCATTAAATGCAGATTCAACCAATGCATCGTTCCATTCTTTATCATCATCTAGTAATCACAATGCTCGGCATGCTTCCTGAAAAGTGGCATAAGTAATTCCATTAATTGTTTTGATCCAATCAAAATTGCGACATCCTTTTTGAATATTCAACAGCATCCGTAGGTAAAACAATTCCCCTGCAATTGGTGGTACGTGCGCAATTCTGCCAATAACGTCATACCGTTTTTTTCTTGGATTCCATGTTTTTCTATCACTGTCCCAAACAAATTGAGAAGGAAATTGAGCATAAGTTAATTTAGCCGCGTCCTTATAGACAGTGTTCACATCAAACCAAGCAGTTAGCATAGTATGCTCCGCATCTGGATTTTCCACAACTTGTTCAAGAGATTGACCTTCATAAAAGAAAATGGTCTGCTCGTTCGGCAAATGAATTTTTAAGTATTGCACAGCAGGATATCTAGAATGAATGGAAAATTCAAACAATCGCCACACATATTCATGGGGAGTTAAATATCGACAATTCAAATAGTTTTGTATTTCATCATTTACATTGTCATGAACTATCACTCGAGCTCTATCTGGACCTTTATTTATATATTTAAATAAGTATTTTATTAACATTGACTGAGAACATGATTCAACATTTATGTGAGCATTATACCTCAACAACAAAATGGAATTGTATGGAACAACAAAATTATTACCGATATGAATTCCATTTTTATTTATAAACTTTGAATCATCATCACGTCTTCTATATTGAGGAGCCTTGATTGCGTGAAATATGGTGTTAGAAATGTATGGTTTAGGAAAATATTTTGTACATTTTCCATCTCTCATGCACGGACATTTTGAGTTTAATTGACCGCAAGGACCATGTATCATAAATTGACTGACTATTTCAAAAAGTTTGGGTTAATATTTTTATCTGGTAATTCAGCTGAAATGATAGAATCTATATCTGTTGATGTGTAACATTTGTACGACTTTTGAAGCCAAAATAGTAAATGAGCATGAGGCAACCCTCGTTTTTGAAATTCAATTGTACAAACATGTGCATCAATAACCCCAAAAGGTTCTCCAGATTTAATGAATTCAATCATATCATTCAATTTAATTTAAAAAATCCGAGAAACAATATCTGGTCTATCTTCCGCTCTGTATCCTGGTTTCTTTTCAAAATATCTCACAATTTCCGGCCATTTAACATTGCAAGTGAAAGTTATGAACAGATCTGGATTGCCGTAATATCTACAAATTGCCATGGCATCTTGATAATTATTCAACATATCTCTAGGACTGCCAGTGTGAGTACCCGGAAGAAAAATTGTCTTTCCCACATCAGCACATCGGGTAACACCATTTGAAGCAAAAGTAGACAATTGATTCCATTTTTCACACTTCAATAATGGTTGATTATTCCTTATATATTCCAAGCGATTTTCTTCAACTGTCGCATATGCATCAACCAAGTATTGTTGAAACAATCTTCCGCCTTTTAACAAAGTGCTTGGATCATTTTCTCGATCATGGATTTGATAACAGACAAATTTTATCATGGTCAATTTTGATCTTTTCTTTTGATGCTTTCTTTCCGTACACTCTAACAACATATTTGTTCTGAATCCATCCTCACCATACGGAAAAAGTAACGGATATTGTAATGACATTAATTTTGGATGTATCTTGGATATTCTCTTCAAATTTCCATCAACTGATCGAATTATGATATCTCTGTTAGAATTAAATTCTCCAATAGCACCAACAATTAAACTGGCAATTTCAGAAGCATTTGGTAATTCGTATTGCTTACCATCCATAGACTGACGATCAAGTAGAGTCATATTACAATTAGGTATGAAAACATTTTGAAATTGATCTCTGACTGATCGAAACTTTTTTGCCAATTCATTAACATCATCAAGCATATTTGCTAATTCCTCAACAATCACAGCATCGATATTTTGATTTGCATTATTTGGATCAATAGCATTAATGTGATTCAAAATCTCATTTTCAGTGTCATAAACATATAACTGAGCAAACTTTGGAGATTCATTTGCAGAAGGTAACACCGATCCCATCAAATGATGGACTTGTCCACAGATTTTGAATACATAAGGAGCTGTGCCATTATTTATCTTGTAATCAATTTTTGCACCCATAGAAGTAAAAGCAAACATGGAATTATAAAGCCGAATATTTTCACGAAAAAGTGTACTTTCACGACCATTGTTTGGATTCAATAATTGTTCAAGAAATGTTGGAGTTGGATTTGATATTGGAAGTTTAATTTGTCCTTTTTCACAACAATTCGTATAAACTAATTGATTTTTGTTTTTTTTCTTCAAAGCCTCGCCCAGCCAAAAATGAGCGTTACAGTACATGCATGTGTAAGAATCGTCGCCAGAATCCTTATAATTTACAATCACACCTGCACGACAAATTGTTCAAATCAGGGATAAAAATCAGTACAATATTGATCATTGAAAAATAAATGTAAATTATTATTTACCTCGACGACTAATTTGATATGATGTTTGACCAAAGATTGATGAAGATGAGATTCCATGTCCTATCAAACAAAAAAAGAATGTTATTCTTATATAAATTACTATGTGTACATGAAATATTGTATTATATGTATAACTGCCTGATATATCCTCATCTCTAACATCCATCGCTATAACATCAACACCATCTTCATCATCCATACTTTCTTCCATTAGTACCACGTGTTGCATACTTGTACCTTCTCATCAAAAATAACAACCACCATATGACACATTATTCCAAGAATAATTTATGAATTGTATTGATTCGATGAAAAAGACATTGTTTCTTCTTACCTGAGCATCGAAAATTAGCTGGATCAGAGATCAAACTGCGTCTCTTGTTTGAAAGGCCTGAACTGGATCCATAAGGTTCCATGTTCTGAAAATAGATCCATGGCGATTTTGTTTCATGACATGCCAAAGATTGTTGACATATTTCGTCGCATAGTCCATTTGTAGCTTTCCTCTTCATCACATTGCTTAAATCTCTTTTAGGCGGCATACCTAAAATATCAATTAAAACAATGAATGAGTAATTTTTTTCTTCAAGAACTGCACACAATAATGTAAACTATGATTGTTACACGATTAAAACCAAGAACAACAACCTAGCAAGAGCATTTTGTATATTCGTGTCTGTAAAATTTGTAGAATTTACACTCTAAGTGAACGATGTCAACAATAGCAAGTTCAACTATATTTAAATTATTTGTAGATGTACGTAATAAGGTCATCATGAATAGAAACACATAGCAACCAAAAAAATATATAAAGGTACAGACATACTCGTCCAAATTATGAAGAAGCAATCAACAAAACTGAATAGTTTTCAGGCCTTGGAGATCCTAATCTGCATAAACAAAAGAGCACAAAAAACATAAGAACTCAAAATTAAGAACACGAAAAGCTCAAAATTTTGTAAACAGTTGACAAAGTTAAGATAATTAGTTTATAACATAAGTACATAAAAGAATCAAAAGCTATTACACAAACCCCAATCAAAGAACCCATCAATCCATACCAAGTTAGAAATAGCTAAATATCATATACTCCTCACCACCCACAAACACCCAAAAAGCCAAACAGAACCCCATAAAAAAAACACTATTGTACCTCTTTGCTAAATTACAGAAAACGGCAGCTGTGATAATGGACATACAGCAAAACATAAATCTAAATGAAAATAGCATATCGATCCAAATCAAAACAGCAATTTTATTCAAGCACATACAGCATATCAATCCACAAAACATAAATCCAAATTAAAAATAAGCAAAGCAATTTTATTCAAGCACATACAACAAAACATAAATCCAAATCAAAAATAAGCAAAGCAAACTTATGAGGTATGCAAACCCATAGCACAAAGTAAGAAAACTGAAACTAATACAATGCGAGAGTGAAGTACTTTTCAGGGTAAATTGAGACCGAGGGCTGGGAGAGACGAATATTGGAGAAAAAGAGAGAGGCAAAGCAGTGACTATGACCCGATCAAACAATTGGCGTGCAAGCCGGCAACCACAAAAGAAGCAAAGGTGCGTTTGCAGATTCCATAATCGAATTGGAGAATGAGAGAGAAATTGCATATATAGATCGAGTGAGTGATATATAGATCCAAATCGAACAAAAAGTTGATGAGAGGAGAATGTTATATCGATTAGGGAAATTCAATCAGGAGAATGTTGAATTAGGGAGAATGTTAAATCAAAATGTAGATGTAACTATTTCAAAGAACCAACAAACAATTCATATATACCATAAACATAAATCACACAAACAAAAAAAGTCTCATGCTTGGAGTTTACGTACGGCAAGTCTATCTAAAAAAACGTGCATAAAAAAAAGAAACAAAATGCAGAGAAGTATTAGTAATAACAGTCCGAATCGATAGAGAATATCTAGGTTCTGAAATTACCCTAGGCTTTATCTTGAACCCCAAACGGATCTATCTCAATCCCTACTAAGCATGTATATACCCAAATTTCATTATTTCAAACTTACATATCACATATAGTGCGATGATTCTCTATCATAATTTGGATGATTCTCTATCGTCATTCCCAGCGTCCCACTTTTATTCTATCATAAATTCATACACGGACTTACTATTATGAACCTACTCTTAATCATAACCCATACACGTTTTTTATCAATCACTTTCACAGTGCATATCTTTGAGAAATGGATCAAATTCAATGTTCTAAACCCTTATAATCAAGGCTCAATCATACGTACCTTTGCAAAGGGCAATGTCAATGATGACGTGCTTGAGATGCTACTCACAACAACGACAAAAGTTCAAAGGTTAGGTTTGCATCTATGCCCTTGAATCTTCGTATTCACTCTGTCTTTACTCAGCTGGGTTCTATTAACTATATGTATGCAGAAGATAGATTTTAGACTAAATGAACCAAACAAAATAAACAAAACTCATAAAGATACTACTCATAACAATCACCAAAAACAATCTGCAATCCCACCAATGTCCAAAACAACAAAAGTTTCCAACTTTATTCAAGCCCAAAAAAAATGAAAATTAAACCAAAAGGTATCCTTGTCTATCATCTGTGTTCAAACAACATAACAAAACAAATTGATTCAATCAACAATGGAAATGGGAACAATGGGTGATTTTAATATAAACTATGATTGTTACACGACTAAAACCATGAACAACAATTTAGCAAGAGCATTTTGTAGATGTACGTAATAAGGTACATACATACTCGTCCAAATTATGAAGAAGCAATCAACAAAACTGAATAGTTTTCAGGTCCTGGAGATCCTAATCTGCATAAACAAAAGAGCACAAAAAAATATAAGAACTCAAAATTAAGAACACGAAAAGCTCAAAATTTTGTAAACAGTTGACAAAGTTAAGTTAATTAGTTCATAACATAAGTACATAAAAGCATCAAAAGCTATTACATAAACCCCAATCAAAGAACCCCATCAGTCCATACCAAGTTACAGATAGCTAAATATCATATACTCCTCATTACTCGCAAACACCCAAAAAGCCAAAACGAATATTGGAGAAAAAGAGAGAGGCAAAACAGTGACTATGACCCAATCAAACAATTGGTGTGCAAGACGACAACCACAAAAGAAGCGGAGGTGAGTATATAGATTCCATAATCGAATTGGAGAATGAGGGAGAAACTGTATAAATAGATCGAGTGAGTGATAGATCCAAATCGAACAAAAAGTTAATTCGAGGAGAATCTTATAACAATTAGGGAAATTCAATTAGGAGAATGTTATACCAAAATGTAGATGCAACTATTTCAAACAACCAACAATATATTCATATATACCATAAACATAAATCACACAAACAAAAAAAGTCTCATACTTGGAGTTTATGTACGGCAAGGCTACCAAAAAAAAGAACATGCCAAAAAAAGAAGAAGCAAAACTCAGAGAAGTATAAGTAATAACAGTCCGAATCGATAGAGAATATCTAGGTTGTGAAATTACCCTAGGCTTTATCTTGAACCCCAAACGGATCTACCTCGATCCCCACTAAGCATGTATGTATCCAAATTTCATTATTTCAAACTCACATATCACATATAGTGCGATGATTCTCTATCATTATTTGGATGATTCTCTATCGTCATTCCCAGCGTCCCACTTTTATTCAAACATAAATTCATAGATGGACATACTATTATGAACCTACTCTTAATCATAAACCATACACACTTTTTATCAACCACTTTCACAGCGCATATCTTTGAGAAATGGATCAAATTCAGTGTTCCCAACCCTTATAATCAAGGCTCAATCATATGTACCTTTGCAGAGGGCGATGTCAATGATGACGTGCTTGAGATGCTACTCACAATAACGACAAAAGTTCAAAGGTTAGGTTTGCATATATGCCCTTGAATCTTCGTATTCACTCCATCTTTACTCAGCTAGGTTCTATTAACTGTATGTATGCAAACGATAGATTTTACACTGAAGGAACCAAACAAAATAAAGAAAACTCATAAAAATACTACCCATAACAATCACCAAAAACAATCTGCAATCCCAACAATTTTGCAGTGGCAAGACTCCTAATTACTTTCATTTCAGTTATCGAGTGACTGCAGATTTCTAGAAGTTGATCAGTTCCATGTAGTCAGATATACGACACATGAAAAAAAATGGGAAAAAGGTAAAATTACCACTACAAACCAACCATCACTTCTTATTTCAATGAAATTTCATGTAAATTGAAAGTGCGCCAAGTAAATGGAACGGATGTGGTTCATATATAGGAACCAATTCCAATTCCAATTTCATAATCAGTAACCTATGTATTAAAAGTTCAGGTCTAATTAGTCTAATATAGTTAGAAATCTATGAGCTTAATGAATTTCTATTTTAAGCAGGAATTGTTACAGGAGGTACACCAAGCAGGAATTGTTACATCATTATTCCAAAATCAGTTTCTTCGTACACCTCTAAAAGCAATGAACCACATAAATCACAATACGTCAGCTCAAACACTGATTTCATCATATAAAACAGGTGATTCATCAATCCTAAACTCTCATTTTTGTCACTCCATACATATCGAGTAGTACATATGAAGTGCAAGTTTTCTCTAATATCTATTTAAAAAAAGAGATGTGCTAAATTTTTAATACATGAAGTGGTAAATTTGACTTCTGTTAGAAGATCACATTTAAAACAACAAACGATTTAATGGTTCAATTAAATAATGTTCCATGTAATTATTATGTAAATGATATAACAACACAATTCACAAATCAATTGGATACAATTCATACATGGCAATAATCTGAGTAGCAAAATACATGCGACATGTCGTACGTATTATAGTGTCCTAGTGTCGAAGAACACAGAATCTTAAATTAAACTAACGCGAAAGGAAGGAAACTTGTTAAGAAAACCAAAGAGGAAACACAGAGTGTCTTTCTTTGATTCATTCTCTGATGCCTTCATATCTCTGTTAATAAAGCGAGAGCAATCAACTCCGATATGAAACTCTGACTCTGTTAAACCTCATAGCAACAGCTCTCCGGTTATCATGGCAATTGTTTAAAAATGCATGCAAATAGTCTTAGTCTCCCCCAACTCAGTAAAAAAACTATTCCAAAATCAGTTTCTTCATACACCTCTAAAAGCAATGAACCACATAAATCACAATACGTCAGCTCAAACACTGATTTCATCATATAAAACAGGTGATTCATCGA
Organism: Geum urbanum; assembly: GCA_946800695.1. NCBI lineage: Eukaryota > Viridiplantae > Streptophyta > Magnoliopsida > Rosales > Rosaceae > Geum > Geum urbanum. Next base: position 47,038,174 of record OX327013.1, read on the forward strand.
TCCTAAAATATTCACCACAACATGAAGATAGCAAAATCTGATCTCACATATAAGGCTATGAGAACCTCATCATAGTAGTTTCACCCTTATTGCAGAAGATCTAATGAGCTCAAAACAAAGTAGATCGACACTACAAATTAACCAAAGTACCAAACTAAAAATGGTTTATGAATTATATATGATCACAAATATACAGATTTTGAAATCGAAGCAGAAGAAGATCGGACCTTGTTCGACGATGGGATCCTTGATGACGTTGGTGACGGCGAGAGGCCTCCGGTGGCTTCGGTGAAGCCTCGGATTCCTTAAATTCAAGGTCGATCTTGACTAAGAAAAATTGCAAACTAAAGCAGCTTGATCTTCTGGAGTCCAAATCGATTTTGTAATGCCAAGAGATGAACCCAGTGTTTCAAGAACTGATATTTAATCATGAACCCAACAATCAATCAATTATATCAAATCATGGCAGCTTCACGAAAGAAAAAAACCATCTCCATAATTTAACCACTCACCTCTGTAATCTCCTTCTTCAGGGCTTCAAACTCAAAGAATCAAGCGGATGGAGATCGAGACAGGCTTTTGAAATGGTGGTAAGAGTCGACAGAGATTGAAGACTGGATGGAGAGATTAGAACCGACGTGCTAAATCGAGATATCGAAAATGTCAAACAGCCACAAAATTAGCAAATGGAGAGGGAGATTTTCGATCAAGAAAATCTGAAAGCTTACTGTGAAGGGATTTTTAATCAACACAGTTTGGGTGAATATGGGGTCAGCGGTAGATCGGAATTTGCAAGATAATGTTGGAGGTCTAAAATCTGTGGGTGAAGGAGAGTGTGATGCTGAGAAAGAAAGAGAGATCAGGTCTGAACAATAACGCCTCACACGCCTCACACACGTACAATTTTGGGACAAAAATGTCCCTATGAACAGTATGCGTGAATAGTGAACCCTGCGGATCGAAAATGTTATATAGTAAATAGCTGGCTAGCACATCAAAAATCATCCCTTGACCCAGACACATAAACAGTTAAAACACATACAACAATCTTTCTTCTTCACAAGTTCCAAATAGCCATGGAGTTAGTAAGCGGCGTTGCTGAGAACGTCGTGTGTAGACTAGCCTCCTACGCTACCCAAGAAGTTTGCTTGGCTTGGGGAGCACAACTTGAGTTGAAGAAGCGCAATAACACCTTGAAAACCATCAGAGCCGTGCTGAAGGATGCAGAGGAAAAACAAATCAACGATTCCCGGATCAGCCTCTGGCTAGGAAACCTCAGAGAAGTCTGCAACGATGCCGAGGATGTACTGGACGACTTTGACTTCCGGAAGCATCAACAAAAGTCGGAGTAGGAGAGCCAAAGCAAAGGTACACAAATTCTTCTCCCGTTGGAATCCAGTAGTCTTTAACTTCCAAATGGGTCATAAACTCAAAGAAGTTAGAGAGAGACTAGATGAGATCAACAAAGAAAAGAACGACTTTTGTCTCAATAGTGTTGGAGAAACTTCTCATGTGCCTCCAAAGGTGCATGATAAGGGAAGAATGACCGACTCTTTAATGGAGTCGTTGGTTATTGGGAGAGATGGAGATAAAAGACAAATAATCGAACATCTCTCGAGTGACAGTACTCATCACTCGGGTGATGATGATAACTTGTCTGTTATCTCCATCGTTGGTCTAGGAGGGTTAGGAAAGACTACACTAGCTAAGCTAGTATACAATGATCCTAAGGTAGAGGAAACTTTTAAGATGAAGATGTGGGTATGTGTCTCAGATGACTTTAATATTCAAATATTGGTTAACAGCATAATTGTTGAAGCAACCAAAAGAAAGTGCGACTATCCAAGCCTAAACCTTATGAAAAGGGGTTTGCAGAGTACTTTAAGGGGTAAAAAGTTTCTCTTGGTGTTGGATGATGTTTGGGACACGGAGTCCACTGGAGTAACCATTGACAAGTGGATCGAGTTGAAAACATTGTTAGATGTTGGAGCTCATGGGAGTAAAATCCTGGTCACAACACGAAATCATTCGGTTGGTTCACTGGTGAATTCCAAAAGCATGCGTGTCTTAGAAGGGCTTGGCGACGAGGATTGCATCTCCTTGTTCCTGAGCAGGGCATTTAGCAAAGGCGAGGCAGAACGATATCCACACTTGGTGGAAATTGGGAAGGAAATTGTGAAGAAGTGCGGAGGAGTTCCTTTAGCAATAGTTGCTCTAGGGAGTATGCTCTATATGAAAAAAGAGAAGCGAGAGTGGCTGCAAATGAGGGATCATCACATATGGAGTACCGCAGGAAATGACAAAACTATGTCAGTATTAAAGCTGAGTTACGATGCATTACCATCTTACTTGAAACCTTGTTTTGCCTTTTGTTCACTGTTTCCCAAAGATCATAGGTTTTATGGTTTTACTATTATTCCATTATGGATGACACACAGTTATCTTGCATCTAGTGAAGGAAACACAGATTTTCAAGAGATTGGGCTAGGCTATGTAAGAGAATTTTGCTCTAGATCTTTGTTTCAAGTTGAAAGTGATGATTTAAGTGGAGTGGCCTTTAAAATTCATGATTTAGTTCATGATCTAGCCATGTCAATTGCACCAGTAGAATACTCCACAGTAAATGGTCGTAGAATTTCTGACGGTTTTGAAAAAATACGTCACGTCTCACTATCCAACAAAGATTTGTCTGAAGATCATGAGAACGACGTTGTTGCCCAACCCATGCTACAGGCGAACAAGTTGAGGACTATTCTATTTCCAATTTCTACTGAACACAATTGGATTGATCAAGCTTTCCTACGGGCGTGCATATCAAGATTCAAGTACATGCGAGTGCTAGATTTGAGTGAATCAAATCTTGAGGAGATTCCAAGTTCAATCGGTAACCTGTGTCACCTGAGATATCTGAATCTGTCCACGAATAAGAATATAAAAAAGCTCCCCGATTCCATTTGCAGACTGCTGAAATTGCAATATTTAGACTTGGCAGGTTGTGAGGCACTTGAGGAATTACCCAAAGACTTAGGCAACCTGATCAACCTTATAGAGTTATGGATAGCTACACAACAGGCGTGTTTTCCGAAAGGAACATTCAGAGGTCTCAGCTTGCTTCAGTTTTTGGTCTTTGCCAGATGTAAAAATCTCAAATCTTTGGGCGAAGACTTTGAATACCTCCTTGACCTTCGGCAGCTATGGATTGCTGAATGTGAGAATCTGGAATCCTTACCATCTAATTTGAAGAACTTGCTAGCATTCAATAGATTATCGATTTTGGACTGCAGGAAGCTTGAGATTATGAGGTCGGGACAAGGCATTCAAGGTCTTCGGTCATTCTATATCCTTGATTCAGATTTAGAAGCTCTCCCTGATTGGCTTCACGAGTCTGCAGGCAGTTTACAGAGAATAAGGATCAGCTATTGCGGGAGTCTCATGGCACTTCCAGAGTGGTTGAAAGACCTGACTTTGCTGGAGGTACTACATATTGTCAGATGCCCCAAATTGTCTGTTTTGCCGGAAGGATTGCATCGCCTCACTGCTCTAAGGGAATTGAAAATCAAGAACTGTGATGGGTTGAGTAGAGATATCAAAAGGCAATCCAAAGGTGAGGAATGGGCCAGGTTCAAGCGTGACACAAAGATTGAACTTGACAACATCTCTGACGATGAAGATGCAGGTGATCGGAGAATGAAGGAGGATTAGTGTTTTTAAACAAGTGACGGATGCTCGGTCAGGTATCGTTAACAATCTACTACTTTTTGCATCTTCCTATATAATTATTGTTTGTTTTTCTTCACATTTGTTACTTACTTGGTTGGTTGGTCTCTCTATTCAATCTTACTAGGAGAAGAACTCAAGTATCTGTACATATGCTCTCCTGGTGGTGGATTTGGACTTCAAGTTGTTCGAGTGATTTCAATTTATGTTTTGATTTGCTTCTTTCTGTAACTTTGTGAGTGTGTGTGGTCATGAAACCAAGTATAGATCCTATAGTTGAATGAGAGATGCTGATGAACTCAACATGTGTGTGACTGATGTTAAGATTGCAAGCGATTTGATTGTACTGTAACTTTGCGTGTCTCGAATTCAATAATGTGTATGATTGAATCATCATTGTTATCGATGTATCTTGTATCTTCATCTCTAGGTATAAAAGTTGATCACCTTAAGCAAGTGCTATGTTCTTGATCACAAATATCAGAATTGATCGATCATGGAACCCGCCAATCCTATGGATCTAGTTATAACTCCATCCAATCAGATACACCATCTATGAAATGATCAAAAGCGTAACAGTAACACTAGTCTTCATCATCTTTATGAATACAAAGCTAGTATGTAACAATGTATAAGTTCAATAAGAATGTTAATCTTGGTTAGTTACTAAGCAGAACATTTGACCGATTCTCACCCATCAACTGAACAATAGAAATCCAAAGGCCAGAGACGTAAAAAACAAAGACATCAACACACACCAGCAAAAGCCCTCAAAATTTAGCCTTACATGGGCTGATGTAATACAATATCAATACTGTCTCATATAATCACAATTGTTTTTAATCCCTCAAATGAAGCTCTGCAGTTTGATCATGTTACGACTCCAAAAATCGCCTCCTTCCTATAATAATCTAAACAGATATCAACAACAACCTATGAGAGTTCCGCAAGCAGATCATAGAACTTGTAATGCGAGATACACGTACATCCCTCAAACGAGCATCTGCACTTCAAACAGTTAATGCATACCTCATGAATGTGGAACGGTAACCTTTCATCTCTCAGCCAAATAATAACATCTGATTTTGCCTGTGGAATCTATGCAATCAACTATTCAGGCCGTTGGAAGTCGAGCTCCAGTTTCCTTTTTAGGTGTGTTCTGTCAGCACTACACAAAAAGAAATAATCCAATCAACGCCTCTCAGATAGGAATGAAGAATAACCCCAACTTTTGTTTTCAAAGAATAAGAACAGCTTTCAAACATGCAAAACAATGCTCTCTAAATCTTTCATTATACAAGTAGTTATGTCATGCAAGGTAGAGAGAATCCAAGTTAAACTGTTGTACTAATTTGAGCACAAAGGTTAAAGACTTAAAAGGGAAATAGAAAGCACTATGTAAATAGCACTTACCTATTTATTGTAGGCCTATTGGGAGGTTTTGCTCCAAAAATAGAAAAATCTACTGACATTGGCACCTGTTCATTCCCGCTTGTACTTTCACCAGCCCCCTGCTTGACGTCTCCAAAATGATCATCAACCTTACCCAATTGGGAACCTTTTCTTTCAAAACTCATGCGTTCTGGCATCACTCTCCGTGACTTTCTTGGAGGTGACAGCACAGTAGGACCATCATTTGGATTGAAATCTGAAGTCTTAGAATTTCCGGACTCCCTCTTTGGAGCAGGCCTGGGAAGCTTATCTGGTTCTGTAGGTAGTGGTGCACAAGTAAAGTACCTAAACAAGAGCACATTGATCAGAAGGAGAACCAACAGGAAAACACAAAACCCATAAATTGCAAAGATTGAATAGCTAGAGTTACATATATGTGCTCTAGTGCTTGCTGCACAGATATCCTAGCTTTTGGGTCATAAGTAAACATCTTTGATAGTAAATCAAAGGCATCATCACTAGCCATCGCAAACCTTTTACGCAAAGCGGATGGTGGAGCATACTGGTGTTCCACATAATCAGGAAGGTAAACCATATCAGGCCATTGAGAAGGTGTTGGAGTCCCGAAAGCTGCGAAAATCTTTCCTAGTTGATCGATATCACTCGTTCCCTATCATATATTGTAGATCACATGAAAAGACAATCAGAAATTATACACCCATCATACAGTTTGATTGTAAACAAAACAACGCTGTTCTAGGGAACGGAGAAAGTAACCCAAATGAAAACTCTTATATGTTAACCCTTGCTATGTCACAGCATTGAACAAACTACTGTGAATTTTTTAGATGAAAATTATAAGCTATAGATGCACCACCATAGGCAACAGCTAAAACAAGCACTTGATTATTGCAGAACACTTAAAAACGTTGAGATATCTGCCAAACAAGAATCGACGAAAAACACAAATAATTAGGTGATCATGAGTCAAACGGAAGCAAAAGAGAAGAGTATACCTAATGAAGAATAGTAAACCATGTGAATAGATTATACCTGCAAAAATGGTTGGCGTAGGAGAAGCTCAGCGAATATACAAGTTGCAGCCCAAACATCCACCCCAGGTCCATATTGTTTGGTTCCGAATAACAGCTCAGGTGCTCTATACCATCGAGCAAAAACCTATTCATATGGTTCAAGAGCTTAAAACAAACTTGTACCAAAATACATAAGTAAAATAACAAACTCATTACATAACACTTTAACAAGCTGGTTCTAACTTGATTGAAATACCTACTAGTACATAATCAAATGGAACCTGATGAGTGACAGAAGCCTACCTGATGAGTGAACCTGCGATCTGGACTCCCAAATACTCGTGCTAAACCAAAATCCGCAAGTTTAAGCTGTCCATTGGGTCCTATCAACAAGTTGTTGGGCTTCATATCCCTGCAAAGCATGATTAGCACCACACGTGAGACATATTATAACCACCAACTAAAGACCTGCAAGTAACCTTCTTGATATGAAAGTGATACCTGTGCAGAACCCATTTCTTGTGGCAAAAAGCAAGTCCTTTTGGCGTCATCTGAATATAGGACTTTATGTCAGCAGGCGAAAGAACTATATTATGGTTACGTATAACAGCTTCAAGGTCCGTCTCCATAAACTCAAACGCAAGATGCAGGTTTCCTTTATGAGGGAACCCATCAATCAACTCAATAATATTCGGATCCTTCAGCTCCTTTAGCAGTTTAATCTCTCTAAGAGCTGTAACATTCACCCCTTCCTTCTGCTTCCCAACCCGAATCTTCTTTATAGCAACCGTCTGTCCTGTCTACACGACAAAATCCATCCAAACCAAACACCCATCAATCACATAGTCCACTTATCACTTCTAAAAATCAATCATCCAAGTAACCACAGCCACCAAAACAAGACCCTTCACATAAAGACCCTTCCATAGTCCACTTAGAAATTGGGCGCTGTTGCTTTATGAGAAAGCCGTTGAAGGCTCCAGAGAGAGAGAGAGAGAGTGCGCGCGCGCGTGTGTTGAAGCTGGGTATATTTTCATTTTCTTTTAATTTTTTTTTATATATACTTTTTTGTTATATAATTCATTTTCTCTTTAGGATTATGTTGTTTGTTTCTCTTGTGGGTTTTGACTAGGAATAACAAATAGGTACTAGAATATTTACCACAAATCATGTATTTGCTCCTTAGGTTGAGAATAACTAACAACTATATACTGTGAAGTTGTTACAGAAGGGAGCTTGTAAGAGAAGAAAAGTTATTGTTAAAGGACCAAAGTATAGAACGAGCATTCTTTTTAGGCAACGGTTGGTGTTTATCAACTAGAACACACTAGGTGTGTTGGGAGATGAGACTTCGTCCCATGACACACGCAAGGCAAGGCAGATGGACGATTCGGGGGCATTATCAGTCAAGGGAGGATTAGTGTTTTTAAACAAGTGACGGATGCTCAGTCAGGTATTATTAACAATCTACTACTTTTCGCATCTTCCTATATAATTATTGTTTGTTTTTCTTCACATTTGTTACTTACTTACTTGATTGGTCTCTCTATTCCATCTCACTAGGTGCATAACTCAAGTATATATACATACGCTCTCTTGGTGGTGGATTTGGACTTCAAGTTGTTTGTGTGATTTCAATTTTTGTTTTGAATTGGGAACATGATCATCAACCTTGCCCGATTGGGAACCTTTTCCTTCAAAACTCGTGGGCTATGGCATTTGTTTGGGCCCAAAATATCATATCTTGTTATTGGGCTTCAAGTGATGGACCAAGCGAGCGGCCCGAGCAATAGTCTTTAATTGAATCGTTATGGACTGAAAGAGAGAAGGAAGTCGATTCTAGCAGCCCATCAAGTATTGAGCTTTACTACAGAGAAAAGGATTCTTTGGCGAAGCTTATCATTAAAGGTCTTAGACTTTAAGATGAGATCCAAGACGTGGGATACCGAACAGTTAGAGTTGCTTAGTGAGTCTAATTGTGAGGAGTTTCAATTGAATTGAAATACGAGCACTAGTCTCCTATATATAGAGGAGAATAACATCGAAGGAGGAATCCTTGATCATATACACATTTTGCTATCGACAAACTACATTCTCATCCCAAGAAATCCTTGCAACCAGCGATCAAGAGATTAGTCACCCGAAGAGCGTGAGAGTTTTGAGATTCAAGGACGCAACCACCTGTGTTCTCAAAATCTTGTCAAGGATATTGCTCTGCTTTACACCAGGAGGAGTACATGGTATCGATCTTCGTGGTTCAGTTAAAGACATGAAAACCACAAGCTCTAAAGTTATTTAGGCAAGAAGGATCCATTCAGGCGAGGTTAGTGCTCTCCCCGTCTTAATCGCTTTGAATAAGTCAGGTAGCATTTGGCCTACAAATCGACGATTCCGTCCTACAACGGTGGCACGCCAGCGCACGAAGCACAAGATCGAGAAAATAGACAGTTTGCAAACTTCTCAGAACCCTAGAAATTTTGGTGCCAAACATATTGGCACGCTCTGTGAGACCAACTTTTTGTGTCTCTAAGCGACAATTGAGAATCCTTATAAAAAAGGATACCCTCAATATCGTAAACATCCCCAACTGGAGTACCGGGAACACGCTTCTTCTAAGTGTCGTTCGCTTACCGAGAACGTGGTTGAAATAATCATTAGAGTCAAACGTTGTTCAGCAATGGACTTCAACTTTCTAAGCGAAGACGAAATTAACCATCTGAACTATGAAGACTATAGATTGTAAGCCGCCAGGCGAGACGAGCGGGTTGAAGAGTACTTCGCCTCTATCGAGCAAAAGATAGAGGAACAAGCAGAATTGCTGACCACTAATAGTGAGAAAACAGATATGGCAACAGCCGAGATCAAAGCTCTAAGGACTGAGTACAATAGAGGCCGAGATCAAGGCTCTAAGGGCTAAGAAAATGAAATTTCAGACTTATGTATATCAGAGACAGAGAGATGCTGACACATCTGAAATGGGCACAGGGGATAAGATTTCGCAAGTAAAATAAGTCAGAAACAAAACGTTAGGTTGTGATTCGTTCCTTATTAATGGAATTCCCTTTCATTTAATTTAGGTGGTCAGCAAGAGAGTAAAGATTACTACAACTTTGGATGCTGAGTTGAAGATTAAGAAGGCAAAAGCTGAAAGTAGAAGTTTAAACTTTGACACGGATCAAATTTACCCTAAACCATGTGGCGCTAGCTCCTGATATCCATCCCCTGTGACACAAGCAACCACGAAAAAAGCAGAAATATTCCAACTAAGAACAACCCAAGACTTGGGGTTAGTTTCTACTTTCTACGATACTTCTTCCTTAACTTATTCGAAACGTGTAGTACTTTAACACACTGCTTGTGCTAGCTCAATCACCCGTGAGTGACAGTCACTGTACTACGACTAGTCGACTACGATATATCACTATTAGCACCTCTTAATTTTTCAAAACATGGTAGTCCACAGTGGAAACAAGCTTTCAATAGTGATATCAGAACTTGTTGCATCCAAATCAGTGCAAATTTAAACCACTTATTTCCTCTATAGCGCAGCTTCTGGATTTCTGTTTGTGGTAAGCTTTCACAGCTTTGAAGGCGACTTGTACCAGCCCCACGGCTCATCAGAAATATATTGTGTGACCTGCTTCACGGTCATGTAATTTTCGAGCCCCCTGGTGAAACAGAAAAGATAGGATCAGGGGACGGTAATCTACTGTCTAGTCATCAGAAATTATTTGTTATCATCATGCCAAAGCAATATTCAGAGAAGGCCATACCATTTCCCTAGTTCACGTCCGAAACCACTACGTTTGTTGCCTCCCCAAGGGGCCTGAGTGAAGCATGGTTGAGAGCAATTGATCCAGACAATTCCTGCCTGAAAGGCCTGCACAGGAACAAAGGATCACGACTTACAGTTAGTATGTCGTTTATGAATATGGGGAAGGAAGACTCAGTTGACACTAAACGTATGGATGAGAATCTCACCTTAGAGACACGATCACACCTCTCTAAATCATTTGATATCACAGCAGCACCCAAGCCGAACCTGTTAAAGATTAAAGCCATCAAGAACGAGAATTCCCCAAACCGAAATAACATAACAAGAAGAAGAAAGTGGGACCTGGGAAAAATCTGTCATAATTCCTGAGAAAAGTAGGAGAATACTCACTGGGTGTCATTTGCTAGTTCAATAGCTTCATCTTCTGAACTAAATGTTTTGACACAAAGAACAGGTCCAAAAACTTCTTCTCTCCAGATTTGCATGTCGTTTGTCACATTAGTTATTATAGTTGGTTCGACGTAATATCCTTTCTTTAGATGCTGCCATCCATTTGCAAGATAACTCACATGTTAGAGCAAACTACAAATGAAAATGGGCTTTATGAAAGATGAGGTTTATACCTCAGGACGAGCACCACCGGACACAACTTTTGCGCCTTCACTCTTAGCTGTTGAGATGAACTTCATTATCTTCTCATACTGAAGCAGATGGAGCAAAATATATTAGATGCTTCAATAATAAACTTGTGACTGAAAGATAAAATGGGATAGGATTTGATCTCTTAGATACTACCAAGTGTTTAATTTTGTCTAGAACACAAACACCACTAAGTCAATAATGTAGATATGGTTAAAGTGGGAATATAAGATTGAGGTATCGATTGTACTCTAGTGCTTCTCCATATACTTATGTTTTGATGAACATGTTAATTCAGACCTCCATCCCCCAAATGCAAAGTAAACACTAGTTACCTGTCCTTGAGAGACAACAGGGCCAAGCCTGCACCCTTCTTCTAGAGGATTAGAAATTTTGATGTTCTTGCACCATTCCACAAGCCTGTCCACAAACTTTGCTGCGATGCTTTCCTGAAACAAGTATAAGAAATTGAAAACGAGGTACAAACACTTGTTTGGAAGGACACTGAGATAAAAACTTCTAGTCAGCTCTGTTTACTCTCAATTTCAATTATTTGATTGTATTTACCACCAAGAGTTACGGAATCGAAAAGCCATATATTCAGTTATTACAAAAGCAGATCAGAAGGGATTAACAGAAAGTGATGTAGCATCTTACTATCATACTTACATGCACTATAAGACGCGATGTTGCACTACAGATCTGTCCATTTGTCCAAAAGATACCAAAGGCGGTCCATTCAGCAGCTGATTGTATCATAAAACCAAGAACAAATGATCATTACCAGGAGTCACATGTGTTAATGTATTACTAACAAGATCTAGCTTAAACTTGTAGCTCCCTGTTTGCTACTGTTTTCTGCAGGAATTTACTTATTTATTGAAGAGCACAGAGTATAGCTTCAACAGAGACTAACCCTTGTCAATATCAACATCGTCAAAAACAACAATTGGGCTCTTTCCTCCAAGCTCCAAAGAAACAGGCTACCACAAAACGACAGTAAAAGTATAAGATACTGAAAAGGATGAAAGTTCCAAATAGATGACCAATTGCCAAGCTAACATACCTTGACCTGTTGAGCTGCAGCTGCCATAATTTTGCTCCCTGTTAAAGTACTTCCCGTAAATGCAATCTGTTGAGTACAAGTTCATAAGCTACTACAGACTGGTAGTAGATACAACTCACTAAACCAAGAATATTGCAGGAAATAAGCAACACTAGGAACAGTTTCGACTATAAAGTTGGTAGAAAAATGCAACTGAACCTTATCAACATGAGGATGAGTTGCCAAAGGGGCACCGGCTTCAGGACCCAGTCCAGTCAGTATATTGAGAACACCAGGAGGGAGACCAATCTCTCTACACACCTCACCTAGCTCCAGACAAGTTCTAGAATTGATAGATTACATGATTTTAGCCTGTTAGGCATATAACAGAGTAATGAACATAATATTGAATAAAGTACATACAAACTAAAGGAAGACATACACTGATGCCAACTCAGACGGCTTCAGAATTGCAGCACACCCAGCAGCCAAGGCAGGAGCCACCTTCCATGTAGCCATTAATAATGGGTAGTTCCTTAACAGACAAACAGAAACTCTTCAAGACCATCAAAATCATGACGATTCTTCTATATACAAGATAAACCCTCCATACACCCGAAACATAAGTTAGTGCATACTCGTTCAACAAAAAGATGCAGAAAATACCATGGTGTAATCAACCCGACGACCCCAATAGGCTCCTTAAGAACATGAGTTTTAAATGTCTCCATGGGAAGTGAAATTGAGTCCTTTTGCTGCGCATCCAAACCTTCAGCAAGTTCTGCATAGTACTCAAAGCACCCGGCAACATCATCCTGCATCACACATAGCAACCACATAAGGCATCAAGCACACTAAACTAACACCTCAACCATATAAATCACTACATTACCATGTCCCATAGGGCCTCATCCAACGGTTTTCCACAATCCATCGCCTCAAGTTTCGCCAACTCAGGTTTCTTCTCCGTTATCTACACGTATTCAAATACAGCACATTCATCGGCACCCACATTTGACTACATTTCTACACACAACTACATTGATCAAATTGGATAAACCAACTACCTTGGCAGCAATTGCTCGAAGATACTTAGCGCGAACAGCCCCCGACGCTGACGGCCAATCTTGTCCCTTGTTCCTCGCCAGGGCTTTCCGGGCCGCCGCCACCGCAATCTCCACATCTTCCGCAGTAGCTGCCGGAATATCCCCTACACACAACAGAAAATTCCACAATCATTCAAATTTCAAATCAAGCTTCTGTATTTCAATTACTCATGCTTGTTATTAATCACTTCTCATAAGTCATAATCTAACAAGCTGAACAACTCAACCTTATCTAGTAGTCTAGTACACAACAAACTACAACTGAATTCATGTTATCCTCACGGATCATCGAATACGAAGACAGCGAACTAAATAGGAATAGAACAGAAGCGCCGGAGTTAAAGAGGTGTGTGAAGAAAAGAGCGAGATGAGTACCGATGGTTTCTTCGGTGGCGGGGTTCACGATAGGGACGCGTTTGTTGCGAACCGGCTGTTTCCACTCGCCGTCGATGAAGAGTTGCCGATTCGGTATTGGGATCGCCGCCGCCATTTTCAGATCTCTCCGAGCTATTCTTGGTGTAGTGTGAGTGTGAGTGAGGTCAGCAGTAGAATTATAGAAGAAGGAAAGAGAGAGAAGAAGAAGAAGGATCAGTTGGGTTATATAATAGAAGTAGTGACGTGTAGTATATCCATGCGTAACACGTGGCAGCTTGTGTTGTTTGGGCTTTAGCGTGGCCCATTTCTGTTGTGGACTTGCTAGTCTAAGTTTAAACAACCATCGTGGGCCTTGAAAGTTGTTCTGAACAGTTACATATTTCTAGTATTTTATTTACATTTTAGTACGCTAATGATTGAGCTCGTGACACCATGTTATCAACCAAACAAGTTAGGCAAAAGACCGTGACACACTCGTTTATTTCCTAGTATGTATCCACACCACACGTTTATGTATGAACATATTATGATAAACTTATAATAAGCATGTTTGGTATTGTTTCTAAACACGTATCAGCGCTTGTCATGAACATATATATCTATATATATATCACATCATGACATGCATGTATATATGGTTAGATGAATAAAATAGGCATCCTCGCTGGGATTAGGAGTTGAGTACATGTATATATTGTAGTTGGCGACCATCTTTATTTTACTATACTAGTCAAAGCGTGTTCTTTGCCAAAAAGATCGCCACAATTACCAAATCCATTAACACAAGAATTCATCGAATCAAAATTGATGCGGGTAAGTAAATATTATTCTGTACATATAACAACGATACGAATCAATCAACAAATTCTAATAAACCAAACACTAAACTCATAACAACTCCAAATAAATCAAAACGAAACATGATCGTATAAAAAATGATCGAATAAAAACTGTCAAGAAATGATGTATGATGGATCATCATCATTAGCGTTTCTGCATGCTCTTGCTATACTTGTCTTTGATCCACTGGAACCCTGAGGAAGCTCCGTCCTTAACCTTCTTGGCTCCGGTGGACGCCACCGCCTTTGTCTTCAAGTACCCTTCTCCGACCTTCTGCTTACACTTGGCGGCTGTTCCGCCGTCCTTCACCGCCACCGGGTACGACGAGTTGTTGTTGCTGTTGTCCCACTGCTCCGCCCATCCATTATCCCCATGACGATCCATAATAGTCTATGTATGATCACGTATATATACGTAGCTAGGTATGACACTCTAGCTTCGATCACCGCCGCCGGAAAAATATGGCCGCCGGGAAAAGATGGATTTGGAGATGGAGAGATTTCAGGGGAGGAAAGATTGATGATGATGAGGATCGAGATGTGAGATTACAACAGATATCGAGAGAAGATAGGAAAGTTTATATAGTGGGAGTTGGTCCAACCTGACCAAACTCTGGTTTTTCTTAGGTTGGAAAATTGGGAAATATATTAAGGGGGACACGTAGTTTTGATTCGGTTATGATAATTTAGGAGGAAACAGTATGTTTATCTATTCGTTAGATGACGGTTACATAATGAAAATGATGAGTTTCTGAATCCTCTAAAGAATTATAGAAAAGAGCGTCGATAAAATCATGTAAATTCAACAAATAAAAGTGAGGTGAGATTAGATTACCCAAGTCACAAGACACACACAAATCTTAGGCGTGTGTAGATGTAGAGTGATATTAATTTCCACAGCTTCTGGATCCATCGAGAACAAGACTTTTGAGTTTTGACCAATGCACATAAACTATCACACACACAAGCATCGTCACACCATATGAAAAGTCCAAAGATTTATTCTTGGTGGCTAAGTTTTCCGTCCATGGTTGCTATAATTGGCCAAAACCTACTCAAGAACCTTCACTATCAACTCCCCTAGTCAATTAACTATGAAAACGAAACCTTCTTAAACATGTGGCGCTTGTTTAGTTTTAGCTTAATGACCTTTGACTATCTAATCAAAGCACAAATGAACCTTTCTTATTGCAAGGACTATAGCGAAGCAGTTTCTCAAGAATGAGGCTATTGCATGATGGCAGCTTCATCGAGTGATTCGATGTCAGTGATTCGCAAGTACTTGTCGAAAAGCAGCCGAGAAGTAGTCACTGCATTTCCGGTGCTATTCACAGGAAATGTGTTTCGGCTGTTTTGCCAGTCATTTGTGAGCTTTATCCACTCTTTCCTCCAGTTTTTCAGATCAAAGTCACTGCGTTCCTGTAAGCTTTTGATCAGATACTTGAAGTATATTGCTGCTCGCGGACCATAGTAGTCTCGTAGAAGCCCGCTCCAGTACTTGTTTCCTAGTAACGTACACAAGGAAATTGAAACAAAAGAACAATGTGGATCTTAATAACTTCAACTGTGTATACTGTATAAGGTATTAGGTTGTGAATTCCTATGAAGACAATCACCAAATTGCCATACCGTAGTCACGAAGAAGACTGGCTTCCTCTTCTGTGTTGTCGAACCACATAGTTATTTGAGTTCTGGCATTCCATTCGAACTGCATTACCATCACACCTTGTCAAAAATTTCTATATTCAGATTATTTGTTAGCATGATCTTGATTGATGAAGCATGATGTATATGGAATCGGAACCTGTATTTCCTGCTCTTTGTCTTGCGCGAGTTGCCTAGCGCTTTCCAACCATGGTCCTAGAAGAAATCCTTCATGGCAAGCTAAGAGTGTGTCCATGTCTTCGACAAGTTCCAGGAACTTCTCGCTAAGGCCGACTACTTGAAGGATGTCTTCTAAATGATAGGCTTCTATGGTCTTCAAGAAGAGCTCATTTGCATACTTGGCTAAAGCCTGTCGAGTCAAGTCGACAAGGTCATACCTGAGTACAGTTACATATGAAATATTTTGTTACAGTAGTACAGTAGAATAGATATTGACTATGCTTGTTTGGCTGGGTTGCCAAAGTTGAAAGGGCTAACCTGTAAGTGTTGCTGTCTGAGAGTTCATCTCCACTAGCAATAAAAAGTCCTAATGCGCGTATTACTTCAGAAGTCGAATACCATAAGTGAGGTCGCTCAAATGAATCAGTTATTTCCTTCAGGACTGCTCTTCTTGGTGCTACTGATTCCTCATTTTGGTGATACTGCCTCAAGGGCGGTCTTGCTATAAAGGATGGATCAACATCTGGAAATGCCACAATCACATCCCTATTTTTGTCCTGCTCTCAACCAAGGATATTGAAAATGAGACCAATGCAGACAAAAAATTTGAAGGTGTAAGAACCATGATAGTAGGGAGCATGTAATCTTGCAATTTTGAAGAGATGAAAGTCCCTTTTAAGTTGATAGTGGAGAAGAATTTAAGCCACTTACATAGGCGCCGTCAGTGCAGTTATAGATGGTATGATGCAATATACTCCAGGCATTTTTCACTAAAGGAACTGAACGGCCATAGCGTCTCGTTGAATACCGATCAATCCATCCCTAAAACATTAGGAATGTGTGAACATATATGTTCATAGGAAAATATCAGTCATTCTTCCTACACATCAGTCACAATGTACTAGTCCTTACCTCTACATCAACTTTGTTCTTTTGGAAAGCCATCTCAGACATGAGATCATAAACTACAGGATTCTGTTCAATGCCTTCCATTGACATTCCAACTCCAACCTTCATAAAAGTAATAGACATAGTAAGGTATATAGACATCAAATTAATGAAGTTCTGAAGCCTGAAAAAGGATGATACTGGTATTAAGATGCAATTCAAGTTCAATTTTGGTTCTCTTTACCATGGTTGAGTTTTCACTTGTCCAAGCATCAATTGGTCCAGATGCTATTGCATCCAAAACGCCGTACATCTCAACATTTCCTGCAAAGTTGTGCAGCATACACCTGTAATCAAGAAGAAAATAAATAAGGATCTACAACGGAATAGCAGAAGAAAACATATAAACTGCTCTAATCAATCTGATGTAAGGACAAGTTGTCCCATATATGATGTTGAAAATATATGTTGGGAAATCTTTATCAAATATAAACATATCAATGACTTTCCAGATGTAAGGAACGCCATAAAACTGATCCGAAGTTGTCCATATCGGTTTCACTTCAGCAAACAGATCGAGGACCACCATCCTCCCAGCAGGAACAGAATGTAGAAGTGCCTGAAAACAAGCATGTTTCATTGTTAATGAAAATTAAATGGGAACCGGATAGCCACCGAATGGAAGAAAATATTGTCCACTTGACCTTCATTTGTGCAGGCCTCCAAAATGGATCATATGAAAATAACCACCCCTGCAGAATTATATACATTAATAGTGGTTAAATAACTGAGATTTTGTCTTCGAAAATTAGTCAAGATCTGTATGCTAATTTCTGGATGGATCAGAAGCACGGATGGTGTTACAGAATTAATGTAACTAAAAGAGATCTATACTCAAGAGTTATATAGTAACATTTGAACCAAATCATTTCATTTTACCTGCATTAGCCATACCCCGTCCTTATCTCCACTTTGCAGTCCCTTAAAGATTGTTTCACCTAATCCAGAGATGTACTCGGGATCATCAACTGGTGGAGTATTCTCATCGAATGTATCACTGCCATATGTTCAGCATCAGTTTAAAGATGTCTAGATAGCAGATGTAAAGAAGCGATGAAAGAAGAAAAAATGAAGCATACCAGTTGTATATGTGACTAGTCCTTCCATATTCTGATCAAAAAGGTAAGACAACAATAGGAAGAAATTAGACTTCATAACACTAAGCAATACTCTTGCATAAAAGACCATGAAGGAGGAGGGCATATGATCCAGGCGACCAACCTTTTCGTTGTAGCTCGATGAATGTCTTCCCAATTTCAACAAATAAGGGATCAGTTGCATCAAGAAGGTAAGTGCAGGTCCATCTAGGATCACTCTTAACAGAAAACCTGAAATAACATTGGACATATTCAATATCTAGAGAAGCCTCCATAAATAATTCAGTATAGTTTCAAGTCAAGGACATAAGTGAAACATGAGTAGTGGCCCTTACCAGTTTCCTAACTGTGTTATCTTTGCTGATGGATATATAGTTTTTAGTGCTGCAGGAACATTTCCAGAAAATGCTGGAAGGACTGAGGAACAAAAATAAAAAGACTTCAAGGGTCTACGAAAATTCATATAATGCAAGCTTAGCCCTCCAAACCCTTGAAACTAAGTAGTTGATTCTTGTGGTAGTTAGTACCTGGAGTCATTCCAAGTTCATACATTCTGTTGAGAATTTTTTTCTGCAGAATGAGCTGTTGATCCAGCCAAGTCTGCGGCAGAGGTCCACCCCATCTGCGAAACACATCTCTCTTATCATCAAGCCATACTACAACTGTTACTAGTCAGAAGTTACTGCAACTCTTCAGCAACATAAGCAAACTCACCCATGCAAATTTCCCATTCGAGACCAAGCAAGGAATGCAGGCCCTCCGAAAAAATCATCCAAATCCGATTTGCTTATATTAAATTTCTTTCATAAGAACAGATAACATGTTAATAAAAATAGCCTCTATCAGTTGTTCCATTACTGCTTGATCAAATTCTAACGAAACGAGAAAATTCGATTCACCTGAAAAACCTTCTGCCAAATAGCCTCTTGTCCTGTGAATGCTAGAGGCAAATTAATCCCTTGAAGAGCCATCATATCAATCTCCTTCTCCCATCTCTTCCAGTCCCACCAAGCCAAAGAATCTTCAAAATCCGAAAAAAATCATTTCACAATTCACATAAAGAACACTTAAGAAGTAAACACAAGGAAGAAGCTTACAGCTAGACGTGACAGCATTCTGGTAGTAATTCCAAGGAACAGGTCTCTGGATCAAAATACCGGCCTCTCCAACACCGGAGAGCAACCCTGCTTTCGGCACTGAGAACAGTTGCGCGCCGCCTGTCTTATCCCAAGAGATATGTCCACCACACCAATTCTTCAAGTACCAATGAAGTCCGGCCACAATCTCCACCCCAGTAACTCCAGAAATTCTAGTAATTAATTAACAACAGAAAATAAAAAGCTTGAAACTATATGTAATTCACAGTTTCAAACGAGTTAAAAAATGACAACATACATAATCTGTGGATCGTTGATCCTTTGTTTGCGGCTTAAAGATTCATAATTCTTGATCATAAAGCAAGACACACCACCACATTGCTCCTGTCAACATATTTCAACAGTTAAGGGTCATCAGTTGATCAACAAAACGACGAAAATATTGTCGGGAGAAGTAATTAACCTTGGAGACGATTCGGAAGTCGAAGCTGGAGAAGTGAGAAGGAAGGAGGCGACGGAGGACGCCGCGAGCGGCGGCGACTTGGACATGTGGAGGGGCACGCTCGCGGTCCTGAAGCTCTAGAAGGCTCGAAATGTAGCGTACTCCGACAGTGGATGATGATGAAGGAATGAAGAAGAAGAGTGAGAAGATTGTAATGGTGAAAATGGCGGGAAAAGAGGAAGAAGCCATTGGAGACAATGAGGAGTAGTATGTGACTGTGTGAGTGAAGTTTTCAGATGATCACCATGAAAGAAGAAGAAAAAGAGGGAATCTTGGAAGAGATTGACTAGAATGAGAGAGACAAAAGAAGAAATTGAATAAAGGCCGGCTGTGTTTGATAGAGAGAGGGTGCGCGCGAAATTGCGCCAAGGCATTTTAGTTTAAGTCTCTTTTTTTTCTTGTTTGTTTCTCTTGTTTTGTTTAATTTGAATGGACATTTAAAGTTTTAAACTTGGTGCTTTTGGACTTTGGTGCCCTCAAAATTAGATTAACTATGGTGTTTTGTGTTTTGTTGGTGTCGGTAATGAGATATTAATCATATTATCAATGTCAAAAGACTTAAAAGAATGTAGTTTGTAGGTTAATATAATCTGTGGAGTGTGTTGGGTTGGCTCTATGGATTGCTGTGGTGACTAAACATGACTATGTAGGAACTTGGGCCTTGCTGAGTTTATTGCCCTTGGATTGCACACATCATGAATCTGATTAAGGGAGGTCTAGAGGAAACTAAGCTTAAGGCTCATGCACGTGTACTTGATGCAGAAAATGATGAAATGGTCGCTGACCTTATAGGCAATAATGTCAGTTGTGTTTGGGACCAACAGACAGACATGGGGAGAGTGTTGCTCTAAGTTGGGTTATTTGTACTAGTGATATGTTTTTGGTTAATAGAATTAGTGCTGGGAAGACCCCATTGCATATTTTCTGGGGGGAAACATGCATGATGTAATAGTATATATGCATTTGTAAAGTAGAAAACAAATGGAAGTGGGTAAGGCTTTAACTGAATATGAATATATATTCCACTTTCATATTGTTGTTGACAGATTTCCATTTTCTTGTGAGGAAAACCTGTCACTACCTTCAATCCTCACCAGAAGCTGGATCTGGTATAAGCAGATTGAAACACGAAATTTTTCGAGTTAAATCTAACGATGAAACACAATCTAAACCGTGAGATAGAAGTGATGGTTTCCAATGTGGAAATGGAAAGACAACAGCTTCATTCATATATGCAGTGAAAACAACGAAGGGAATGATCATTCTTCTGATGACTAAACTTGTATGAATTAGAAGTCACTTACTAATGCTATTCCCACAGTTTCTCCAACTCAAAATTTCCTGGCATGTAGAACAATATAATGGACACATAAGGAATGAAAATCATTCTCAATATTAGCTAAGATGCCTAAAGAAAGATAATGTACAAAAACAGATCCATCAGATGTCAATATTAGCTGAGACAATTTTCCTTTGTTCACTAATAAGCTACTTGTTCTGAAGGATGTGATTTGCATCCAAAAGTATACCAACCACTCTCTCAATCATTTTCAAACCCTTCATAAAATCTTCAAATCAGTCGTATTTATTCTGGGGCTCATCCTACTCAACTCATAGCTGCTAATAGAGCATTAACCTCCTTTTCTGAGGTTGGCCCTTACTTTGCACCACAATTAGATAAGAATCAACTGAGGGATGCATCCAAAATATCAACAAAAGTTAACTAACAAGTAGTGGAGGCTGTTCATCACCAAGCAATATACCTAAAGTGCACAAGTAATAGACCTATCAATCACCAAGAAAATTGCATTAAAGCACAATTAGCATCCACAAAACATTGGTTTCGCTCTCTCGTTAGGCTTTTAAGTCTCACTAAAGTTCCTCTACCTCTTAGAGAACAAGTCACTGTCAAAGACTGCGCTTTATACAAGTCAAAAGGACTATGATTTGCTAGCCAAATATATGAACGAAATTGTACCTACAAGATATATATTTTCATGATGGAGACATGTAAAAGAGAACACAAACACAGATCACACATTGATAAGTCCTGAGGGGTTTCAATCATGGGTCCTTTTGGTCTGATTGCTCATTTCAGGAAAAATAACCATACCTGTAGCAAAATATGAGTGAAACACACTATGCGCATGTGAATTGAAAAAGACTATGCCAAACAATTATGCACCAAGCTAAAGTTGAGCTCACATGGGACTACCATTCATAGCTTCAAATCCATCTTCATTTCCATTCTATAGGTCCTTTGAGAATTTTAAAACCCAGAAATGGAATCAATCTGACCACATGAACAATCAGATATCATAAGTGCTTGTGAAGTAGATGGCTTGTTTCACCTTCATAGCCTTGGGCAAGATTTTGGAGCATAAACTCAGATTTGATCACAGAGCCAAACTTGTAGGTGTAGGCATTTGGTTGGATGAGTCTAGCTAGCTATAGCTTAATCTCTCCACCAAAACAGGGTTTAATCTTTCTATGGTTCCAAACTGGGTCAGGCTGCTTAGCTCAATGATATTGACTTAACATATCACTCAAATAAGGGCAACAATAATGGAAATTCTTCTAATACTTTTACGCTTATAAATATTGGAACTTTATACAGAACCATCTGACTCTGTCCCTTGCCCCCCTGAGATTAAGATCATTTAGGGAAATAATGCAGATCATTTGATAAGTTCATGGATCCCAAATGAAAGTGCAGAACAACAAGTGCTGATGCTAGCCCACCTAATTAACTGGCCCAATATTGCTTCCTCACTTTTTGCCAACAATGCAGAATCCATTTTTTATATAACTAAAGCTTTATATTTAGGCCTCCTAAATGCTCACTTTTTCTTTCTTGCTAGCCATCTTCTCTCTCTATATAATAATAATACACTTCACTATCTTTTCCCACTCCTCTTCTCTAACATGAACCATGGAATGCCACCAGTCATATCCGTACTCAAACAATCATATTCAATCTCTTACAAATTATGTTGAAGATGATCAATCAGATCACCAGGATTCACAACTTACTTCTGTGTCAAGCCTCCGGTCTGTTCCTTCCCTGACCTCACAATCCCACAACCAAAACACACACAACTACAACTGCCTCACCACTTTGCAGTACCACAGCTCCTACATATCCTCTCTCAACATATCCGGTAACTTCATCTACACGGGCTCTTCCGACAGGGAAATCTGGTCGTGGAAGTGCAACTCTCTCCTTGAATCCAGTGACGAAAACTGGAGTGCTGATCACTGCATGGTGTCTGCTGGAAAGGGAGCAGTCAAGTCCCTAGCAGTTTCAGGTGACAAGCTTTTCAGTGCTCATCAAGATCACAAGATTCGAGTATGGAAAATCGACAACAATGAACCTGATCACCAGAAGTACTCGCGCTTAGCAACGTTGCCAACGTTTGGTGACCGTGCTTCCAAGCTTCTGATGCCCAAGAACCAGGTCCAGATAAGAAGGCACAAAAAGTGCACATGGGTGCATCATGTTGACACTGTGTCTGCACTAGCCTTATCAAGAGACGAGTCACTTCTGTATTCGGTTTCATGGGATCGAACACTCAAAGTATGGAGCACAACAGACTTCAAATGCTTGGAGTCAGTGAGAAACGCACACGACGATGCTATAAATGCAGTGGCAGTATCATTCGAAGATGGACATATTTATACTGGTTCAGCAGACAAAAAAATTAAGGTGTGGAAAAAAGGGTTTAGAGAAAAGAAGCATTCTCTAATTGCAACATTAGAAAAGCATAACTCGGGGGTCAATGCCCTTGCTCTGAGCAGTGATGGTGGTGTGTTGTACTCAGGTGCTTGTGACAGGTCCATTGTGGTTTGGGAGAAGAAAGATAGTGAGGGTAACATGGGTGTTGTGGGTGCGCTAAAAGGTCATACCAAGTCAATATTATGCTTGGCAGTGGTGTCAGACTTAGTCTGCAGTGGTTCAGCAGACCAAACCATAAGAATATGGAGAGGCGTTGCTAGAAGTTATTCATGTTTGGCCATGTTGGAAGGGCATAGAGGTCCTGTCAAGTGTTTAACTGCTACAGTTGACCACTGCAACTCATCTAACTATCTGATTTACAGTGGTGGTTTGGACTGTGACATCAAGGTCTGGCAGGTCTTTGTTCCTTGTCACTAGAAGAATGTTTCATCTTTTGTTCTCCTAATCTTCTACTTCAAGCTGAGTCTTGCCTATTAAGAGGAGATAGATGGTGTTTTTCTGCTCTCTCTTCTTTTTCTTTATGATAGTTTTCCTTTTCCTCACTTACTGAAGACTATATGTCACTTGGGTTAGGTTAGAAATTGCCTGCATATGAGATATGAACTGTATGATTTTATGAAAGAGTGTGATCTCAGAGGTGAGATCGAGAGTGAAGAATAAACATGTGGGCTATATAATATAATGAAACGAATGATCGTTATCATAATTTCTAAACGTGATTAATTATGTTCTGGCAAACATTAGAAATTTCGTGATGTTTATACTGTTGTAATCTGTCCATGAGGAATGACAAAAACCATGATGAACAAATATGCAGATGGGATAGAACAGTCATATGGTATAAGAAAGCATAACATATTTAACAATTATCAAGAAAACGTAACCAATTTTTTGACATAAATCCAAACAATGAAAGACAAGAAATCAATATTAAAGAATGGATGAAAACTTCACGAAAAATGGGAAGAAATTTCTTAAAAGTAACAATGGTATTAGGAAATAATATCATGTACTCACCAGTAGAGTGGTGTGCCTAAGCAAGAATGGTTGGCACTGATTAAATATGTGATGCAATAACCAATGGGGTGTCACTAATTAATTTCAATTTACTTAAGGTATTGGTTGGACTGTGGGGGCGCATCTGAAAAGACGGAGATAGCGCACAGAAAGGTCTGGGATTACTGAAACTCATACTCATTCTCATAAGAATCTAACCTTCCAGTTCCCAAAATCTAATTTTATATACTTAGCTTTTGCTCTAATTTCGGTTTCTTTCGGGCGATAAAAGCATATATCTTTATCTAGCTTTCAGTATAATGCAGCAAGTAGGTATGCCTAAGCTGAATAACTAGAAAGCATCAACTCTAAAATCATATAACCTAATAAGGATAAAAAAGAAGGATTAAAACACTCAATAACTTCATATTAGGTCCCAACTTTGACCTGTTAATTGTGTTATTTATTATTTTATTACAGGTGGAGGAGAAGTTAGGTAACAGTCATTTTTACTTCCCACAGCACACCAGTATTTTGATCTAATTCAGTACTCTTTGTTTGGTATTCCACATTTCCACACCTAGCTATTATGCAAATAACGTTGTCGACCCAAATGAAGAGAATTTGATAAGATATGATATTTACTTTGCTGACAAGATTTTCTTAAACATAGTAGTCCTATTCAAGAAACAATAGAATGGTATAACCGGATAATATTGTACACAGCTGTCTACTCACTGTCTAGGATGTGCAAAATAGCTAACGTGAATCAAATGCTTTATCAGGTAAAAACCTAAGATTAATTCAGATCAAGTTAAAACTAAAAAAGATTTCTGAAAGCTCCACTTTTTCTTTTTGTCAATCTGGACAACAGAAAAGTGACTTTAATCCCTCAAAGTTGCAGATCAAAAGGAGTAGATGGTGTTGGCTAAAGATGAAGCAAAAAACTAAAGTACATTCTGAACTACGATATAGACTTCCAATGTGCCTGTGAAGACCAAACGGGAGAAGACACGCATGAAAACACTGATGGACTTCAAATGGAGGATGGGGTAATTCAGCAAATATAGGCCAAATTTCCAGCAGGTTAGGTTTCCTTTTATTACTTGAAGTGATTTACGAATTGCTTCTATCCACCAATTAATCACCCCCTAACTTGCTCCTAGCTGATTCATAAAGATTAAGACACTTGAGAAAGCCCAAGGAGAACTCAAGAACAATGCATACATAATCACAGCAGTGAAAGATGAACAGATACTTGACTCATTAGATTGCAGAAAATAACCATGGACCATGGTCGTCGTCGGATTAAAACAATGCAGCATTTATTTCAATATTGAAGTTGTTACACAAACACACAAAAACTTACATTTAAAGATGCGATGTGAATTATTCATAGCGGTACTTTCACTGGAGTACCTGGGTCACGGGGATACTTCTTCGGGGTGGGACTAGTTTTCAAGCATACAATGGCAGTTCTCTGTCCATATGGGCTGTGTGATTCCACTGGGTGCATATACAGATTACATCAATAAAAGGAATTGAATTATATACATTCAACACACAGGTGTGCTTCTGAAATGGCATATAAGACATACCAGGACACAGCTGTATTACAGAAGCACCCAGAATTTGAATTGCTTTTTCTGCATTCTTAACTTCCATCTGTGCAAATGCACATTATAGGGAGTTATGAATAGCTCGTAACTAGAAAACCAATGAATGGGCAATCTTTTAAACAACATATGTTTTCATGTATTAAGATATCTGAAACACAATCCGAGAAATGAATTGATCACTATGTCATCCATCCAAATACATACCTGAGGGTCATGGCCCTTTGTAGCCACAAACAAGCCACCAACACGAACCAAAGGAAGACAGTTTTTAGCTGACACACCAAAGCAACCAACAACCAACCACCTTAAAGACCCGATATTTTTACCTCTTCAAAATACAATAGAGAAGTTTCTCCTAACCTAAAACTCTCATTTCTGCAACCGCTCTGGCTACGGCCACATCATACTTCTCCCTGTATCCAACATCCTGACCAAATTCTGTCCTACAACGAAAAATTTAGATATACTTAACATGATGCATCCACTGTCAACCAACACAGCATCACAAAAGAAACAATACCTCTGCTCTTCCTCTTACAACTTCCGCATTCGAAAATCCAACGTGATCGACACAATGCTCCAAAAACACACATCTTTTATTCATAGACTCCATCAAAGTCACTTTCCAATCTACACCACCAATACTTATACAACTCAAACAACCAATCTAAACCAATCCGAATTCGCAAGACTAAAACTTTAACCAAATAAATATCTATAAACCTGGGCAAGCAATGGCCAAGACCAATCCGGGTAGACCCGCCCCGCTACCCACATCAACCAAGCTTAAATTTTCAGACGAATTGCCGCAATGCGAGAGATACGAGTCTCCTATCGGCGGTACGATTGCAAGCGAGTCTTCGATGTGCCTCTCCATCACCTCATTCGCTTCTCGAACCGCCGTCAAGTTCATTCTCTACCATTAAAGATTACAAGATCAAAACTTCAATCAATATCAATACAAAAAGCCCTCGAATTTCGACAACAGAGAGACATACCTGGTTCCATTCGAGAAGGGTATCGACGTAGAGACTGACTTGGCGTTTTTGGCGGGAATCCAAGGCGGTTGTGGCGGTGGTTGTTAGGGTTTTGGGCGCGGAAGGTGTTTGAAGAAAGTCCCCACAGAAAAAAAGTATGAGATTGAACAACTACGGCTAACCAACATCATCTTTTAGCGCCAAAGTTAACAGATTTGGGTTCTTGTGTGTGTGTTTGTGTGTGTGTTGGGCTGGGCTAGGATATGTGGGCCAAATTGGGCTCATGATACTGATTTTTCCCGGGTCGGATCCCCATCTCCCTACTTGAATCTTGAGAAAGCTTTGAATGCGAGTATCAGTGTGTGTGACAAAGTAGTAGTATGTTTGTGTGCATGCTCTGCTTGTCAGGTTTGATAATACTTTCTGTTTTGTTATAGACTACTTTACAAAGAAGGGTGGTGTCAACCCACTTTCTCATTGTAATGATGATATATGCAGACTAGAAAAACCAAAACAGGTCATAGTGCTTGAAGAATCAAATTCACTTCTTTTTTTCTGTCTAGTCATGCCAGCTTCACTCATCTCACTACTACTACCCTTTTGGTTTTCTTAATTTCATCTTGTAATTTCTTGTTGGTTATTAGGAGCCTAATGCCTATTTTCATGAGCACAATGTGATGGAATCACAAAAATGTGGATTAGAGTGATTTAAAGTACCATCATCATCTAAATGAAAGTAATTCATGATTAATTCTACTTTAGTGGGATGATAACATAAAGTGGTGTGGGAAGAGTTTCTGGTTTTGTCGGATCCATGGATGATCAAAGTTAATAAGCAATTCTAATAAAGACTGGGAGACATGAGACACCTGTGAGCTTTTCTGAGCTTTGGTTTTGGACTTTGTTTGGTGATAAAAGTATTTGAATCTCTAGGAAAAAATGTTGTGTGGCTAGGCCGGTTCCTCTTTCTTCTTTCTTCAATCGGATTATATTTGCAAAGTGGAACAAAAGGCTGGTTCAAAGTTGGCAACTTTATCAGAGTCAAAACATAAAAGTCACTGTTAACAATATGACATCATTTTGAAGTTGGTTTTAGCATGTGTTAAGTATAACCTAGCTTCTCTTCCCCTTTCAATTCTATGTTCAGCACTTGAAAGCTTCACAATAGCTCTATGTCTTTGACTGTTCCCCTTGAGGTTCCGAGGGTTAGATGATGTTGAAATGTCCGAAAGAAGCTATGGAATCTACAGACGATGCTACGACTTCAAAGCTTGTGCACAATGCGGTTAGATGTGTAATACAATGCCGGAAAAAATCTTTTGAAGGAGCGAAGACATATCTAAAATTCTTCGCGAGAAATATAAAATGATACCAAAGCAATAACATGTTGGACGCATGATTTACCTCAAAGAAATTACAAGAAAGATGAACGTATATATAACATGAGATATATTATGTCATTAAAGTAACAAAAGCAAAAGTATGAGCTGGTTTTATCTGATAAAGTCTCAAATTGTGAGGTTGCAGGTAGCTCCAGGATTGAATATTCCTGCATGCCTTGTTCTGGATATTCAAGATCTGGAATTTTTCTTTTCCTTCATATATTTTACCTGCACAACAAGCTACACAGACCATGTAGTTTATAATCTTTTAATGATTATTTGATCAGCATCAAGGTGATTGGAACAGGTTACAGGTAGGTACTGACTACTGTGATGACCCATTGATCAAAATATGCTCATCTGAGAATCTTAGCTTTTGTCTCATGGAGATACATAATATAAACTAGAGTAATTCCCAGCTAGCTAGCATATTATCAAGTTTCAAGCTTCATGCTTTCAATGTACTATCACTACCAGAGAAATATTCAAAAGAAGACCAAAATGCTTTGCAGAAGTAGAAGCATGAATGATTTAGGCTATCTCTGATTCTCCATACATATGCCACTGTCATTCCCCAGTTCTAGATTCCTCTGGTACAGCTTCATTCATTTCATACTATATAAACTAGTATATGTATATACTATCTAGTACATATAAATATGATTTTGGCCTGCCAATTGCATCTTTAACTAGACCCAATAAAGCTAAGCATTGAGGATTTCATAGACTCCATATATATGCAGTCACAAACAGCCTTTTCCTGTAAACAATATAAAAATACAGCCTGAAAAAAACAATGGATCAGATCAGGACGACTTTGACTACAAAAAGTACACATCACAGCTAATTAGCTCTCCAAGTATTGGAATCTCAATAGCCAAAAAACAAAAATAGAATTAAACCACATAGTTTTTAGTTAATAGTCACAAATCTTGCTCTTTAAATGATGTGTTAATTGCATTATTCTTGTCCATTTGTTCAATTCTAATATGTAATATGAGAAAGTGAAGCTACATACAGTACTATCATGTATTTAGTAATTAGAGTAAGATATAATTACTACGCAAATTAACAAAAGTAGGCATTTGGAGGTAAGTTAATTGATTGGGGTGTTGCAACCAAGGTTTCCAACATTTGCTGCAGCTGATTCCTTTTCTCCATAGAAAATGCAAACCTCTTTTCTTTGAAACAGGAGCAGTGAAAGTGTGGGGAGCATGGTAAAAGCTAATGAGCTTGCTTGGTGATCATAAAAATGCAATAATAGTAGCTGCTTTGGATTTAAGCAGCTCAAAGTTATAGTCTGAAACACAAACAGAAAAACCTCAACAGCTAGCTAAGCAATCATGATGCTCTCCTCCTCTTCCTCCTTGGCCTTCTCAGCAGCTCTGACTCTCTACACCTCCCTCATCAACATCATCATGAACTATCATGATTACCCCCTACACCTTCTCTTTTATTATCATAGTCATCTTCACCACTCACCACCAAAACAAACACAAGCTCATCAACAGCAACAAGAACAAGAACAAGCACAAGAAGGAGAAGAAGAGGAAGATGGAGCTGCTTCTGGCTTGAGCTTCACTACAACTAGTCCTAGTACTACAGCTGGTACTGCTTGTTATGATCATGAGCTATACTTATGATTGTATGAGTTCTAAAAGATCATTTTGCGATCTTCTGAGGGATCCGAAACTGATCTTTGGCAGCTCGAAAGGGGAATCAAGCGTCTCGGTCCGAATCATTTGCTATAGCTTAACTACATCAAACCTAGCTTAGCTAAGCAAATCCCACATACCTTGCTTATTCTGATACTTTTGGCTACTTAATTATTATTTCAACATTCCAAGGGTTTCTATATTTTTACCCTAGCCAGCTTAATTCTCTATCTAATTTCATTTAGTTTGACCTGTTTGATCTTCTTGTACTCATGATCATCATATTTAATCATCTTTTTCTTAGTATTATGATCATAATATCGATCTTTGCTGTATGTTCTTTAAAGATGAGTTCTTATCTTCTTCAATCTTCTTTTCTAACTAGGGTTTGATCTGGTTTGGATACATCATCTCGATCTGCTGCGTTTCATCGGATCAAGTTTACATCTATAATCATCCATGCATGATCGATCACTTAGCACCCGTACAGGACCTTGTATTCAAAATTAGATCTCACAGAAAACTGTTGGGATCGTTTTTTTGTTTTTGTTTTATTCTTATGGACTTTCCTGGTTGATGAAATGATCATTATGTGAAGCCAAAACATCCGAATGGCCTAATAAATATGAAGAAGATGTTTCACAAAAACTAGGTGAAACGTGTTCCTTGTCCTTGGGGGAATGTTTCTTAGCCTATTTCAATGTTATTGGTTCTATCCAATCTGTCTAAACGTACATGTTGAATTATATGAGTAATATCTAGGCATGGCTTCACTGTCAATCTGTCCAGTTCTGAGATTTACTAAATGGAAACAACTTTGACTCTCTAAGAGCATCTCGAACTGTTGAGTTATATTTGAAAGTTAAAATTGTCTAAAAGTTAGTTAGCACATATTTGACTTTTGGTATATATCAGTAAAAAGTTATTTATAAGTAAATTGATCGAACATGAAAACAATAAAAATTGAAAGTTGGAGAAGATGACCTCAAGTCATTTTTAAATATAACTAGAAGATTTAACTAAAAGTTAAATTTAACTTAACTTTAGAATACTTTCTGGAGTGATATTTTACAGAAAAAAAAAATATTTGACTTTATTTTTGAAATAAAGTAACTGTGGAGATGCTCTAACTATACACACTTTCAAAAAAACAAATTATACACTTTCCTTCTGATAAAAGTGGGCCTAGCCGAAAAAACAAAATTGGGCTTTTCCAATAGATGGGCCGTAATGGGGCTGTTTTCCATTACCTTAGGTCGTAGTATTTTATGCTAATACTATCCACATTTTCGTTGTGCTTAATTAACGTATTAGGACAATAATGGAAGTGACAAAGACTGTGAATCAACAGAGCACTTTGCCAAGAAACAACGATGCATATAAAGAGAAAATTAAGAATGGTTTCGTATGTACGTATCGAATTCTTCTTAAATTTTGATTTTTGAGGTTTGTCTTTATCGAGGATCATCCTATTGGTCGGTCACATTCTGTTACCATCAAAAAATGCTTCGATTAGTTCGATAGTTCAACTTGTTAGGGGTTGTAATCAATGTGGCTAATTATTTGAAAAAATAAAAAATCTAAACAGAAGAGAGATAATTGGTTGGTCTCAATCAGGATGACCAAAAATTTAGTGCACAACCCAACAACAGCGATCGATAGATTAGGACCTGCAGGTTGGGGCAAATAGTTGGCCCATATATATTTTATGTGCTCCCGAGCATTATTCTTTGGAAGGAGTAACCAACATTTGTTTACCAGTTTTGATGCAAGAACTTGTTTAATTAGTTGCTTCTACTCAAGTAGAATCCAATGTTACTATGACATGTGTAAATGAGAGTTACATAGTTTGTCCTTCTTGGGTAAATACATCCCTGCAAGCTGTTCTTGAATTGTTGAATCACTTGAATGGTATAATATATACTTCTGGAAACTTGGTTATTTCAAAACCTTCTGACTTGTCTTCAAATAGAAAGCTACATAAATATTAAACTGTGACCACTCTGTTCTCAAGAATGTTCCTCAAAAACTAATAGTCTGAGTTAACTAGTGCTCTAGTCCATCTTGTTTTATTCTGGATTTTGATTTTGGGTGTTACTCACATTTTAAGAAAGTCTCGATACATTTTGAGGTCAAGAATATATACTTGTCTGTTTTTTTCCAAATAGACAAACTAATTTGTATCATTCGCTTCGGAGATTGACTTGAATAATTAATCTTCTGATTAAATTGAAGTAAATAACACACCCATGACTACGTCTAGGGCATCTTTCTCCTCTAGTTTTGACGTTATTCCAGTAATTTAGCATTCATTTTCCTTCACTTGCTTGACTTGTCATTAGTTTGACCAAGGAATTAGCCATGAGGCAATATATATGGAGCTGACTTGCTTATATTAGAGCATCCGCAGCGGGGACAAGGAATTCCTCGAGGAATTCCTCTCCCGATTCCTCAAATAGGAATTACAAGAGGAAAAAGAGGTCCAAAATTCCTATTTACTGGCGGGGACCACCGTTTTTGGGAGGAATTCCTACGAATAGGAATCCCCGCTGCGGATGCTCTTAGAGGATATGCACCCTCGAGCAGCAGTTTCTGAGCTCGTCAACGAGTGGTCGTCGATGACAGCACGTATCGTTGCACGCATTGCTCGTGCTGCTCGCCATTCGGGCCCGCCTCCCCTCCTCTCACCCACTCCGTGGCCCCGGCTCTGCTCGTGCTGAAAAACTTCCCCGGTGCATATGCTTTTACACCGAGTAAAACGGCGACCTCTCCATGGGCCATATCTCATTTCCACCAACTTTATACGAATAGCAGATGAGTTTTTTTGCACCAATCATATCTGAACTTATACATATTATCAATGTGATGCATGAACTTATATATGTTATCAATGTGATGCCTGAATTTATACGTGTTATCAATGTGATGCCTGAATTTATACGTGTTATCAATGTGATGCCTGAACTTATACATGTTATCAATATGGTGCCTAAATTTAATTTTTTCTTTCTTTCTATTGTCAGCATTTTTCCGTCAAGTTTTCTATTAACCAAATGTCTATTTTAAAATTATTTACAAAATATCGAAAATACATTTAATGATAATTGTTTCCCTCCAAATATTATTAACACTTACGTCTTCCTCCCAAAAATTACGCATATACTACAGTAAAATTGAGTAATCGCCACTTCTCTGTCAATTACTCGATTTTACTGTAGTATATGCATAGTTTTTTGGAGGAAAACTTGAGTGTCAATAGTATTTGGAGGGAAACAATCATTATTAAGGGCATTTTTTGATAATTTGTCAATAATTTTAAAATAGTCGTTTGAGCACCACGTGTATAATATGTACAAGTTGAGGCATCACATTGATGACATGTATAAGTTCAGGCATCACATTGATAACACGTATAATTTGAGGCATCACATTAATAACATTAAAAGTTCGAGCATCAAACTCTTCTAGAAATATAAGTTCAGTTCAGACATCATTCGTGGAAAAAACTCATATCAGATTCAAATATCATGACAGACCAACAACGAGCATAGAATCCCTTTCTTCATGCTCGTGGGTTCTTATAGCTAACGTTCTTCATCCTCATTAGTCATGACTCATGCCAGTAGGATCGGAGTTGCTGCGATTCTTCATAGTTTGTGGCAAAATCGAATGATTACTGAGCTCAGTCAGGTTTAAAGGATTGGCAGATATATGTGTGACAGCTACTAAATGGTGAAAGACTCTTTCAATTTCTGAACCATAGTGGCATAGTAGTCTATTTCACTCTGTTCGTGAATGATGAAGTCGTAAGCGAGCTTGCGTATGTATGACTGGGAACTCAGATGTTGTCCAGAGTTATTATCTTCAACCAACTACACACACATGCATTATTCCTCAAATTCATTCAGTCATATCACTCCCATATCAAACCAACTGTCATTCTATTTCCAAGAGATTTTTGTTTTAATAACCAAGTGTTTAATAGTTAAATGTGTAATTGGTGGTCAGTTTTAGGCAGATGTGTATATTATTATAAGACTATAAAAAAGTTTATGATCTGATTTCAGAAATTTGTAAACAGTCTGTTCTTGATCTTATTGTACAACCTACCCCTTTAAACAAGTAACATCTTACTCTTATACTATAATCCAAGTTGTTTGGATTCGTATTTTCAAGTTAAATGTCAAGGCTTATTTGGAGTATTGGCAACACACTTCTCCATCTAACATATATAGTACTGGTGCATTCACATTACAACAACAACAGCAAAAAATATATATGTCGAATGTCTTTGGTTCATTGTATAGGTTGCATTCTCAGATCTATTTGGTTAGAATTGAATGAGAACATAATCAAACAATTATATAATTATGTCATCCGATCATATTTTTTCAAAAACAGACACTTTATGTCACCCGATACATATTATTATCGTTAATTGTTAGAATAAATTACTTGGACAATGTCTGAACTTTGTTGTCTTGGGCAACTTAGTACCAAAATTTTAAAAGTTATCAATACGGTGTCTGAATTTTCATTTTGTTATAAAATTAGGGTCTCCCTCAATTTTTCGTTAAAATCTCTGTTAAAAAAGTGACATGACAGACGCGACATTAAAAAAATGAGGGCAACATTGTTCTTTTGTCTCGAGTAAATTGTTTGGACAGTGTCTGAACTTTGTTATCATTGTTAGATTGGAGATCCCACATTGGAAAAGAGGCAAGTTGAAAATAACTATAAGTAAAATGAACCAAACCCAATATTAACCGAGGCCTTTTGGATAAAACTCAACACCTTAAAGGTGGTTCAAGTTGGGACAATATCGGTTAAATTGGAGGTCCACGTGCCACGCTTGTCACGAATTCAACTTGGTATCAAAATGGGTTCCTCTCTAATCATGTCCCGAGCCCAATGAGCTCGAATTGAAATATGGGCCAAATTGAATTGGTTCCAGTTGAAAGAATGAATTGGGCATTCGAAAAAATACGTTGGCTCCTGAATGTACTTCCACGTGTTAACCTAAAGTTAGGTTGCACGTGCGGGAATGCGTTGGATTGGAGATCCCACATTGGAAAAGAGGCAAGTTCTTATAAGTGAATGGACCAAACCCAATATTAATCGAGGCCTTTTGGATAAAATCCAACACCTTAAAGGTGGTTCAAGTTGGGACAATACCGGTTATATTGGGGGTTCACATGGCACGCTTGTCGCGAATTCAACTGTCATGAGCAACTTAGTGCATGAACTTTAAAAATAATAAATGTGATGTCTGGACTTTAATTTTGTTATAAAAATAGGGTTTTCGTAAGATTTTTGTCTGATAATTCATGAGCAAGATATAATGACTATTATGCCCTCCATATTCCAAAATTGATCCATTTTTATTTTTTGGTCTGATCCAAAAAGGTCTTCACTTCCCCTTGAACAATGCGTGCGCAAGCCGACAGTCTCTCCCAACCCAATCACTTTCCGCTCGCTCTCCGCTGCACTCTCTAACTCCTCTCCTACCTGGCATCGCATCACGCCAACCCTCTTGCCATATCTTTGATTCCCTTAACCTCTGTATTCTCTCTCTTCAATCCTTCTTCGATCAATCATGGTTGTCCGTTCTTGACAACCCCCTTGTCAAATGGCCCTCACTCTCACTGTCATCGCCTCCTCCCTCTCTCCCACACCCAAACTCCACTGCAAATCCAAACCCTTAACCCTAATTCCGACCCTAAATTCTCACAAACAACTTCTCCTTGATAGCCGACCTGTTCACCAATTCAGCTGTCTCCCTCGGTTCATCTTTCCAGAGCGCATTGGACTGGGACGGAATTAACCCGAGTTCGAGTCTAATCCTGGCCTTATTTGACCACTTCAATTTGTCCCCCAAATTGCTCAATTTGCTGATCCTCTGGGCTAAGAAGCAACCCAAATTTTGATGCTTTGTGACGCTTTTCATCTTCGTCGTCAATACGCTAGCCAAGGTGCGCGAGTTTGAAGCCGTATTTTTCCCTCATTTTGAACGAAAAAGAAAAATGGATCGATAATTAGTAAACGATGAATACCGAAAAAGAAATTGAGGGTAAAACGAGAAGCACACCCCTAAGGTGCTCATAGGAAAAAATACGGAGGAGAAGAAAGAAGAAGAAGAAGAAGAAGAAGAAGACCTCTGTGTCCAAAGAAAAAAATTGGGTGCACATATCAATTTTTGGGGAGCTCAAATGAATTCTTTAATTGTCCAAATCATTTACGTTGACTATTGAAACAAAATGACAATATTGCTCTTATTTTTTTAATCTCATGCCTGTCACGTCACTTTCTTAACACAAATTTAACAAAAATTGACTGTGACTCTAATTTTATAACAAAATGAAAGTCCAGACACCACATTGATAACTAACTTTTGGAATATGAAAGGCATAATAGTCATTACATATTTCTTCTAAATTTTGAGAATGTCACATCATCAATGACTATTTTGAGACGGAAATTTGATGGGGACTCTATTTTTATGGCAAAATTAAAGTCTAGACACCACATTGATAATTTTTAAAATTTAAGTACTAAATTGTGTGAGGAAACAAAGTTCAGACATTATCCAAACAATTTACTCTAATTGTTATGATACATTCATACATCAATTATGGTTCATTGTATAGGTCGCTTTTTTATTATTTATTTGATTAAAATCGAAAAAGAACATAGCCATCTAACTAGCTAAAAATGTAAAATTTTGTTTCAAAATCACAACAAGAACTTTATCCCATCCGACCAAATATTATCGATAATTATTTCAATTTTTCCGCACTTGTAAAAATTAAGCAACAAAATGTCATAAACTCATTATTAATTTAAGATTGACATTATTTTCTAATGTAATGTACTTTGTATGTCTTGTGCAAGGTCATTCTTGATTCTCTTCTAGTTATTTACAATCTTTTTTTATGAAAATTACTTTGTTTTTCTCTGAATAAAAAATTCTGATTATTTTGTTTTGCGCCATAAACCCGGTAAACCAAGGAGGGTAGAGACGAGACTAGTCAAACAAACAGCTCACACAGCCTAAAGACCAAGATTTGTTGAAAACAAAATAAATCTCATTAAAATCAAAAAGCCTTAAACGTGCATCAGTAGTAGTGTAGTACACACCCAACCTAATAATCCCCAAACCCCCCGAGCTCAGCTCAGCTTCAACCTCCCCAAAAATCAAAGTCCACTCTCCTTAGTCTCTCTCTCTCTCTCTCGCTCTTCAACTCTCTCATGTCCTCCACAAAAACAACCCAGTTTCTGAAAACCCACAAAAATTGAAAGAAGCAGATTAAAAAATGGGTGGTAATGGAAAGCACCGGTGGAAGATCTCGTTCTACCGTTCGACTTCGGCAAAGCAGCCACCGAAGGAGTTCATATGCCCCATTTCCGGGTTGTTAATGTCCGACCCGGTTATAGTCGCGTCGGGCCAGACGTTCGAGCGGTTATCGGTTCAAGTCTGCCGCGAATTCGGGTACGCGCCCGAGCTTCCCGACGGGACCCGACCCGATTTCTCGAACCTAATTCCTAACATGGCCATTAGGACGACTGTTGTTAAGTGGTGTGACCAGAACCACGTGGACCGCCCGCACTCGCCGGATTTGGGGACGGTGGAGAAGAACGTGAAAGCGCTAATGGAGGAGAGCAGGATCGACGCCGGCCGCAACGGCGGTGGTGGTGATGATGGAGATGGGGATAGCTTCGGCGGCGGCGGAATTAGGGTTTCGGAGAGGGAATTACTGAGGAAAGTGGCGGACCGGCCGCCGATTAATTACTCCCACGCCGCCACCGAGCTCTACCGCGGCCGCGTCGACCGCCGTTTCAACTCCACCTCTTCCGAAGAGTCCGTCGTCGTCCCCGGCGGCAGTCCGTACAGTCATAATTACAATCTCCCCTTCGCGACGAGGCCGTCGTGCTACTCGTCCCCGTCGCCGTCTTATTTCGACCATGAAAATGTCAATCTGGATACTCCTAGCTCGGGCTCCGATTCTATGGCAAGTTGTGAAGAGGAGGAAGCACTGATGGAGAGGTTAAGCAGCTCCGTCGTGGTGGAGCAAGAGGAGGCGATGATTGCGCTGAGGAAGCTGACCCGAACCAGAGAAGAGCTCAGAGTCTCGCTCTGCAGTTCGCGGCTGCTCTCGGCGCTCCGGCCTCTGATCGTGTCGCGATACAGCACCGTCCAAGTCAACGCTGTCGCGTCATTAGTCAACCTCTCCTTAGAGAAGCCGAACAAGGTGAAGATCGTACGGTCGGGATTCGTTCCGCCGCTCGTCGACGTGTTGAAATCCGGATCGAGCGAGTCGCAGGAGCACGCCGCC
This sequence comes from Geum urbanum, assembly GCA_946800695.1. Classification (NCBI taxonomy): domain Eukaryota; kingdom Viridiplantae; phylum Streptophyta; class Magnoliopsida; order Rosales; family Rosaceae; genus Geum; species Geum urbanum. The sequence continues at coordinate 47,076,262 of OX327013.1, forward strand.
GGCGCGCTCTTCAGCTTGGCTCTGGAAGAAGACAACCAAATGGCCATCGGAGTCCTTGGCGCGTTACCTCCCCTCATGCACGCGCTGATACGCGCCGACAGCGAGCGCACGCGCGACGACTCGGCCTTGGCTCTCTACCACCTCACGCTGGTGGAGAGCAACCGAGTCAAACTCGTGAAGCTCAACTCGGTGCCGACTCTACTCGCCTTGGCCAAAGCTCCCGGGTCGGCGGGTCGGGTTCTGCTGATCCTGTGTAACTTGGCCATCTGCGGCGAAGGGAGGTCGGCGATGCTGGACGCGGACGCGGTGGAGACGCTGGTGGGGATGCTGAGGCGGAACGAGCTCGACTCGGAGTCGACGCGCGAGAACTGCGTGGCGGCGCTGTACGCGCTGAGCCACGGGTCGATGAGGTTTCGTGGTTTAGCTAGGGAAGCGAGGGCGGTGGAGGTTTTGACTGAGGTGGAGAAGAGAGGAAGCGAAAGAGCCAGAGAGAAAGCCAAAAGGCTTTTGGTGATCATGAGAGGGGGAGGTAGGGCGGAGGACGGCGGTGGCAGCGGCGGAGGACTTGACTGGGAAGGGCTGTTGGAGTCGAGTAATGGTATTGGGCTCAGCGGGTCCCGATACCGAGCTGGGCCTACAAGGAGCTTACAACATGCTGCCAACTCAACTCCATTTTAGTATTTTTCTTTTTTGAAAAATTGTTTGTATTTTTAGGAAATAGGTGTATATTATTATTGTTTCGAATGGAATCTAATAAAATGAAAATTGTAATGGTCGGAGAGGTGGCGAAGACCGAGTAGTACTGAGTTAGCTGGTTTGGTGACTCGGTATCATATGGAAGTGTACATGATGGGGTGGGGAATGTTCCTTGCTTTTGTTCTTTTTTCCCTTTTTATTTTTGTGCTTTTTGGATTAGGATTTAGAGTAATTGTTTGTAAGGATTCGGGTTTAAAGGATTTTTGGAATGCAAATGTGGAATTAGATAAGACCTTAAGTCTTTAAGCTCTCGTTTTGGCATTTTGTTTTTCTTTGTTTAGGCACAGTTTGGTATTAAGTTTTTGAAGGAAAAATAGTTTAATCTTACTATAGTAAACTGTGTTTATAAATTAAAAACAATCAAAGAGTTATTTTTTTCACTATTGATTTATTTCACCATTCATTTTTTACACATAATTAATTTCATCTCAATACCAAATTGGAGCCTTAGTGGTAAAGAGAATTGTGTTTATTTTGTTACACCAGCTAATTAACACATTTGTGCCTCCAAATGTCACCAATTTGTATGTTGGATTATGTAATTGGGCTTGTCATTCCAAAGGTGATAGGAGCCTTGGATTCTATGATATGTTTAATAGATTATCGAGGGTACGTGACTATATAATATCTTCTTTATAGTTTATGTTTATCTTTGAAGATGAGGCAATTATATGATCTCTTGGGTCTTTATAACTAAATTTTGGGCTAATTTAAGCACTTTTAATCTCTATAAAACAGAAAATTGAGAAAAGTACTGCAATAATTGTATGGAAAACAAAAAGAGTGATGTTCTTGTCACTTACATTCGAAGTATCACTGTGTTGAGATTATTATCGTTATTTTCTTTATTTATGCTTTTACATATTTTCAACCTCTCATTTTGAACGTTTTGTGAATTACATTATATCTTATATTTTTTTTATCTCGAGAGTCAGAAAAAAAAATGTACCACTTGAGTCACTATTTAATTACAACTATCTATTCTTTGTTTGCTAAAAGCGCATGTAATCCGAGAACATATAATAGTATTCGAAATGAACTTCGAAACGAAGTTTTGAGTAGACAAACTTTGTAGCTAGTTTGTACTTGCTAAAAATGAATGGTGACTTGCCGCAAAAAGGCCTTGCGTTGTTGCGCATCATCTTTATATATTCTACCACCATACTCCACTTTTTTGCTTTTATACGTAGCTTTACTCTAACCCTCACCATGCACCAGTTTTATTGGCAATTTGCAACTCGACCAATTCCAATTAAGAGATGGGAAAGATATCGATGATGTTTGGTGCTCATTCTGGGTTTTATAGATGGAGTTGGATGCTTTTCAACTTTAGTTGTTGGCGTTATCAGGCACCCATGTCCTGTGGATTGCTTGACCATGTAATACGCCAACTACTATAATCCAATCTAGTATCTCTGTTAACGAGTTCGTTATTAAACTAATGTTCTTGCTTAGGAGCTTTTAACCGTTTATGTTTGTTAAAGGGATTAGTTTGACCTTAAACACCAAACATATTTTGATCCTAGACCATGCAAAACAGAGAATGAGAGTAAACTTGCCGTGGTATTTTTATTCTTCACTAACTATTAAATTCAGTTGAGAAGTGTGGAGACATAGTACAAGTAATAGAATGGATAATCACCATAATGGTGGAATACATGGATCGGGCGATGTGGATGATGTGCTACAATAATTACCACGAGGACGCAAGGATAGTAGGATCAGATCTAGCAACATCATGATCCTATTGTCATAGACATTTTCTTACATTTTGATTAGAAATGTAGTAACTGAATGTGTTTGAGCGTTAATAATTTGCATCAAAACCTGTGTAGTATTATTTGGCCAAAACTAATTTCCAAATCTTACTATTTCGATATTTTTAATACTTCACAATAGATATTTTATACTATATTATATTATTAACTGTTATAAACTCGACAAACATAACACTACCAAATTTAGAACTCTTCAAAATAATGAGTAAATACTAGCTCTTTGTCGTAGCAACCATATATAAAATGCACAATCACACTATATCATATGGATTATACACCACACAAAATCTATTTCATAAACAACACAATGACTAAACGACAATCACCGTCATACCTTCACCATTTTGTTTTTGTAAATTCCAATTCTTAAATTCAAAAAATAAAAAATCATTCTTGCTATTGGACCAGCCCAATACAAATGAGTCCCATCAGCCCAACCCACTTAGAGCTAACCTCGCGCCTGAAGAAAACGACCCCACCCAAATCGGAGCGTCCACAACTAAACCATGCCGAAAATCCGCAAAAGAAAGCAGCCGGCGGAGCACAACCCAAAACCTCCTCCGACCAAATCACCCAAACCCGCAAAGGACCCGTACCCGGATCACGCCCGACCCACCCGACAAGAATGCGTGTCAGTTCGAGACGACCTCTTGGCCCTTCACGGCTTACCCAAAGAGTTCGCCAAGTACAGACAACAGCGACTCATCAAGTCCCAGACATCCAACTCCTCCCACATAAGTAGCTTCAGTTCGGATGAGAAAGAGACTGTCTTGGATGGCTTAGTTAAAACTCTACTGTCCCAGAATACAACGGAAGCTAACTCCCTAAAGGCCTTTGCTTCTCTCAAGTCTTGCTTTCCAACTTGGGAAGAGGTAAGCTTTTCAATGTTTTAATTCGAGTTTCGATGTAATGGAGTTGTTGATTTACATTGGTTTTGTTGTTTTTGTTTTTTTAAGGTTGTGGCTGCTGATTCACAGAGGTTAGAAAATGCTATAAGATGCGGCGGTTTGGCGAAGACAAAAGCTGCTTGTATCAAGAACATGTTGAGTTGTTTACTTGAGAAGAGGGGGAAGCTTTGTTTGGAGTACTTGAGAGATTTGTCTGTTGATGAAATCAAGGCTGAGCTATCTCATTTCAAAGGAATTGGTCCGAAAACGGTAACCTTTTTCGTCATTGAATCTTTAGTTTATGTTTAGGACATTGTGAACGAGAATGTTGTTAACGTAAGTGATTTGGATTGGATGATAGGTGGCTTGTGTTTTGATGTTTCAACTTCAGCAAGATGATTTTCCTGTGGACACACATGTGAGTAGTTCCTTAGTCGAATGATTGATGATTCGAGGTGGTTTACTGTGTGATTCTTTGTGAAGTTGGTTTGACTCTCGGAATTGTTATGTAGGTGTTTGAGATTGCAAAGGCTATGTCTTGGGTTCCGGTTGGAGCAGACAGGAATAAGACATATCTTCATCTTAACCAATGGATTCCGGATGAGCTTAAATTCGATCTGAACTGCCTTCTGTATACACATGGTAAGCTCTGCCGCAAATGCCTCAAGAAAGGAGCAGGTACGAAGCAAGAGAAGGAAGTAGACGATACCGATAGTTCATGTCCTTTACTGCGTTACTGTAAGTAGATTACATGTTTTCAGAGATTAGAAGAGAAGGGCGTCTTGCTTCTAGATAAGTTGTTAGCCGTGAATGATGACCGCATTGATAACATCCAACAATAGCTAACCTTCAACAATCAGGGTAGTTGCTGGATGACTAGACCCAAATTTAGAGTCCAGAAGCTAGAGAGGAATATATTGTTGGTAAGCATGCTTCACAGAAAGGAAGTCTCCAGGGGAGAGAGTTTGTCATACTCTTACTTTAACAATCATTATGTTACTTCTATGCATCATAAAATCAAGAAAGCAAAACAACTAGCATGACCAACGATAGTGGCTTTCTACTGAAAGAGATGTTAGGAATTTCATTGTAAGCATCCATTTCATGCTGATACATTTGCTTGTTTGCCGGTATGAGTGAGATGGTCAGACTGAGGAAAATCATGTAAAGATTAAACGTACATGCATATAGCTAGTAATGTTGATCGACAAAGAACAATTTTTCGGTAATTGGTCTTAGGTGATGAAGCTGAACCGAAACCATTACTACCTACACACCAGGCTTCTTTTGTGATTGAGGCAACTAATGCAAGTTTTGGTGCTGGAGAAGATGCGGTATTGTTGGAGGAGATACAAGCCAATGGTGGAATCTCAAATGGACTTGAGTTGGGGAGGTGGGGGGTGTTGCCATTGAGGCAAAGGTCCAGCGAGCAGAAGAGACTGAAGGAGCGCCAATTTTTTTTGTAAAACCACAAAATTTTAAATCTGCAATGAAATTAAAGTGTATACTCAACATCATAGTACCAAAATTATGAATTACTTCAAGCTAACAATATATATATATTTTTTAGATAGAACAACTTGAAAAGTTTTAATTTGCATAAGCACAAGTCTGCCACGAACATTCTTTCATAAGTGAAGTCCACCAGCTGAGTAAAATATCAATAGGCCATTATTAAAAACTATTTATAGATTGCGGAAAACAGATAACAAATACTACAATCATATATATGGGAACTTGTAGAGGTATTGTTGATGAAGAAATCGTGTTAATTTGATCACCTCATATCATACGAGAAGAAATTGAAGTTTTGTCAGCCGTCATATCGTCCAAAGAAGGAGGCCTTGCCTTCTGGAACAAGTCGACGAAATTCTTCAGAGCTATATATGTTCATTAAACACGTACACATGAGATATATAGTAGAAATTATAAAAGTTAATTGATAGATATCAAAAATATTACACGAGAAAGTTTAGACCGACCTCCAGCTATGCCTTATTGCATTTGCCTTTTGATTGATATTCTTCTTTACTCTTGCAACTTCTCTGCGCACAGAGACATATTTTTTCAAATAATGATACGAGGTTGCCCATAATACTCCATAGACGAGACCATCCATCTTCATGTTCTGCTATAAACGTTAGAAAGTTGTACGTATACCTAAAATATATTCTACATATTTGTTCTTATATATATGCAAGTGATTGAAAATACATGGTTTAAGGTAAGTTGATGACTTGATGGATATAGGATTCGATTAATATTGACATACTAGGTGGAAGCCCCGCGCTTCAGCGCGGGTAAATTAAAATGAGATAATATTTTATGGAAGAATAGGTTTTGGTTTGATAAAATGGACTTGATATTTCTCAGGGTGATAGTATCTGTGAAGAGGGTATCTGTAATTATAGTATAAGTAAAAATGAGTTTCTCTTTGATTGAGCTAATTTTAAATGAATTTTTATTGTAGTTATTTCTTGATGATCAATGGCTGCCAATGGTTCTATTCGCTTTTCTAATGGCCAAATGACTTCTTTTTTGGGCGATGTGTTTCTTTGGTATAAACAATTATGTCATAAAAGAATGAATAACTATTCATTCAAAATGAATGATTTATTTTTGTGATGTATTAAAAGGATTTGTTACAGACCTTTTTGTTTTGATTCCTTGATATCTTTCGAGGAAAGCTTTGATTTTTCTGTTTGTTGTGGCAACAATGGTTGTTACATGGTGTTTTGTATATAATATTTTAAGGTAACTTATAATGAATCGCTAACAACATATGTAATGCAATATTCTTACTTGATTTCATATTGTTTTTGTAAATATGGGACCAAACATTATAGTACATTTGAAGGTTTAATGTTGATTGCATAAATCGGGACTATTGATTTAGTTAGATGTTAGAATATATATGATGGAAACAATCAATAAATAAGTTAATCAATGAGTACAATTTATAGTCACAAAGACAATTATTTTGTAATGGTCATTGTCTTGTTATTTTGCAATATATCGTGAATTAGTGTAAGGAAAATATGTTATTAATATGAAGGATCTGATTTATTCCAAAAATTCAATTATATTTGGACAATCAATTATTCTGCAGAGAACAATGAAAAGAAAAATATAGGTGAAAGCAAAATTTGATACAATGTTGTATTTAGCAGGCAATTTTTGCAAGAAAAAAATGTTGTTTGATTACATATGAAAGAGTAGAGAAGGCAAGTCCTCATATGACATTTACGTGGAGAAATAAATTGGAAGATCATATATCTGTTCTACATGAAATAAATTGGAGTTGAACAAAAGACAGATTGTAGCGATCATATCCACAGTGTTGATTCATGAATTATTCTGCGACTTAAATATAACTAATTTGTCGTGTAAGTTTGAAGGAGAATAAGTTTACAATTTGAATGTTAATATGTTACTGCATTAAAAAGTAGCAGTTATAAAGTAGTTATAGACATGAATTGAGCGATCTAGCTAGCTATCATGTGTTTTTATCCAGAATTGGGAGTATTGCTATGTTGGAAATCATAAATGGATTTATTTGGATGATGATTGATATTATGGGGGCGGATAATTTTTTTGGATTTCTTCTGTAGTATTTGTGTGTTTGGTGCTCTAATTGTTGTGGAGTTTGGTTTACATATCGTGCAGTTAGATCTAGCTTGGTTTTACATTTTTGTTTCATTGTGGGGCATTGAAGTTTTCTGTCATTTTAAAATTATGTCAGACACATATATTTGGGTATTACATGTGATATTCATGTAAATATAATTTTCGTCGTTTAGGTAGCATTTAGACAATGGAAAAAAATATGTTGTTTCAGTTATGACTTAAATGGTGACGGAAAAAAAAATTGTTGTCAATTTTGTCTAAGCCATCATTTAAACAGTGAGACATATATATTGTTTAAAAATACATGCAAGTATTCAAGTATTTCTTTGTGGAGAAAATGAAATCATGTTGACAAAGAGATGTGGTCCACATGGAATTCTAAGGATTGTGTTGTCTATAGAATTGGAAAAGAAGGATTTTGTTTGTATACATGATTATAAACTATTTGTAGCATGCTATATATGAATTTTTAATCATGATGTTTCCATAGATACAATTATGATAGCCGAAAAGTTTTGAGGAGGAGACCAGATTTTGTTATATGAATCATTTATATGATTTGGATGAATCATCGAAAGATAGAAACTGTTAGAATTCGTGAAATTATTTGCATGTGAGGCCTTGTATGATGCAATTCATGGGAATTCAATACAATTCATTCCAATGTTATAAATGGAACAAATGTATTGCAAGAATATATAGGATGAAATTGGACATGATTGTTTCATTATATGTCATTCACACATATGCATTTAAATTACTTCATTAAAGCATAGATTACAGTACGATGTTATCAATGCACATTACATTCCTATTACATCATCTAGTAATACATAGATAAGATACATATTAGATTACATATTACAATCTCATCACACATTGGAATACATTTAGTGACCATTAGTTAGGTCATTCGAAGAGTTGTTAAATGACAAAAAGCTCCGATAGGAACTACAGTTTGTTTCCAGCAAAAGACAACTCCATATTATCGTCATACTAATTCTTTTCACATCCACCTGTAAAATTAAGAGTGTGAATCATTAAACTATTCGAAGAAGTTAAACTACATAGATCGCAAATAGAGAATACAGTATCATTCATCCATATTCATAGGATCAGCTGAAAAAAATTTAAGTTTGGTGGATAATGGGCTTGTGAATTTCATTGATATGAATACAAATCAAAGTTGTCAGTACTATATGAGATTTTATCAAGTGCATATATGTATTTTTGCAGCCAATTTAAACATGTTTTTGTTTGGAGCAGAAACATTCAATGACAAGGTGTGTTTGTATTGTGGAAAATGCAGTCATCTAATTTTGACAGAAACATCTATGTGAACAGAATTGATCTAGAAAATCATCAACTTATGAGTTAAATTCAATGTAGATAATTGTGAAAATACATAGCAATTGCAACATTAGATGAAAATGAGCTAACAACACACAATATCCAGCATTCTCATTTACTGCTGAAAATGAGCAAACACAATGAACTGTTGATGGTCAAAACCACACCAGGAAGCACTTCTTCATCCGTCTTCTTCAAAATGTTGGTCATGTGAGTGAAAAAGGCCACCATTTTCAAATTCCTCTATGGTTTGATTTTGTTTGATTTTGTTTTTCTCTGTGATGAAGAAGAAGGAGTGAAATATATAAGAGTAGGCATTTCTGTCCCTATCACATTTTCTTATGCATTGTGTACTAATGAAGGCTATGCATGTTCCTGAAGCTAAAAGTTACATATATACCGAATTGGTGGTCTTTGGTTTGTAATCACGAACATAGGTATAAGTGGTGAGTTGAGCTCGGTTAATTTGTGTAACAAAGCCACATTAGTTCAACTATACTTTTGTACCTTTGGTGTCATAAGAAATGAACTGTACGTACTTTTGGTCTCTCTTTGGGCATTGATTCTCACGAGGACGACAAACAAATGGGCTGTTGAGAGAAGAGAGGTGGACTTTTTTTTACCAAACCACATAGTACAAGAGAAGAAGAGATTAATGCACTTGTCCGGTTTGTCCCTATAGTCTATATACAAAAGCAGAGCATATAGGCAGACCACCTTAGTTAAAGAAGACAGATGTCACTCACATATGTCTTATCTTAAAAAGATGGGCACTCGACCCGACCCGGGCTGATCCGATCCGAACCCATAACACAAATTTAGTTCTCTCTCTCTCAAATGGGCCGACCCGAACTACATAGCCCAGTTTATATTTTATTCTTCTCTCTCTCTCTCTCTCTCTCTCTCTCTCTCTCTCTCTCTCTCTCATTCTTCCCCGACTGAAACTGAGATCGGGCAGCCACACAGTACTTCCGAGCAAAATTTAATTTTGACGGCTCTGAGACAGAAGTCAAACTATGCTGAAAATTTCAAATGGGTCCTTTCTGTTTTTCTGCTCCCTCTACTCGAGCACTAGTATTGATACCTTTTACGACAAATTGACATTGTTGTAAAACCACAAAATTGATTTTATTGCATGTAAACTTACAAAAAAACTCAAAGTAAATTATATATGAAATTAAATTAACACACGTATAATTAATCAACATCATAGTACCACAAATATCAATTACTTCTAGCTAACAACTTCAATAGATTTATTTTGCATAATGCTCCAAAAGTCTTCCACGAACATTCTTGAATCTGGTATCCATGCCACTGGCTAGGGTAGAATCATCAAGCTGAGTAAAATATCAATAGGCTATTATTACAAACTTTTAATAGATTGCGGTCAATAGATAACAAATACTACAATCATATATATATATATATATATATATAGAGGCCGGGTATAGTTGATGAGGATATTGAGTTAATTTGATCACCTCATAGATTTATAGAGGAGCAGATAACATCCGCAACAATAGGACGACATGGAAATAACCTCGTGCTTTAATCTCACAAATTTTGGATCTTGATCCCTGGGAATATCGAAGAAATCGATTATTTAGAATCATTAGCATTCAGAAACAATTAAAGAGGATATGTCCACGAATAAAAAATAAAATAAAATAAAAGTAGTGCAAAATAAAACGATGATCAATTTACTCTATAAGTAAGAATCTTACGAGAAGAACTTGAAGTTTTGCCAGCCGTCATATCGTCCAAAGAAGGAGGCCTTGCCTTCTGGAACAAGTCGACGAAATTCTTCAGAGCTATATATGTTCATTAAACACGTACACATAATATATATAGTAGAAACTATAAAAGCTAATTGATAGACATCAAAAATATTACACGAGAAAGTTTAGACCGACCTCCAGCTATGCCTTATTGCATTCGCCTTTTGATTGATATTCTTCTTTACTCTTGCAACTTCTCTGCGCACAGAGACATATTTTTTCAAATAATGATACGAGGTTGAGCGATCTAGCTAGCTAACATGTGTTTTTATCCAGAATTGGGAGTATTGCTATGTTGGAAATCATAAAAGGATTTATTTGGATGATGATTGATATTATGGGGGCGGATAATTTTTTTGGATTTCTTCTGTAGTATTTGTGTGTTTGGTGCTCTGATTGTTGTGGAGTTTGGTTTACATATCGTGCAGTTAGATCTAGCTTGGTTTTACATTTTTGTTTCATTGTGGGGCATTGAAGTTTTCTGTCATTTTAAAATTATGTCAGACACATATATTTGGGTATTACATGTGATATTCATGTAAATATAATTTTCGTCGTTTATGTAGCATTTAGACAATGGAAAAAAATATGTTGTTTCAGTTATGACTTAAATGGTGACAGAAAAAAAAATTGTTGTCAATTTTGTCTAAGCCATCATTTAAACAGTGAGACATATATTTTATTGTTTAAAAATACATGCAAGTATTCAAGTATTTCTTTGTGGAGAAAATGAAATCATGTTGACAAAGAGATGTGGTCCACATGGAATTCTAAGGATTGTGTTGCCTATAGAATTGGAAAAGAAGGATTTTGTTTGTATACATGATTATAAACTATTTGTAGCATGCTATATATGAATTTTTAATCATGATGTTTCCATAGATACAATTGTGATAGCCGAAATTTTTTGAGGAGGAGACCAGATTTTGTTATATGAATCATTTATATGATTTGGATGAATCATCGAAAGATAGAAACTGTTAGAATTCGTGAAATTATTTGCATGTGAGGCCTTGTATGATGCAATTCATGGGAATTCAATACAATTCATTCCAATGTTATAAATGGAACAAATGTATTGCAAGAATGTATAGGATGAAATTGGACATGATTGTTTCATTATATGTCATTTACACATATGCATTTACATTACTTCATTAAAGCATAGATTACAGTACGATGTTATCAATGCACATTACAATCCTATTACATCATCTAGTAATACATAGATAAGATACATATTAGATTACATATTACAATCTCATCACACATTGGAATACATTTAGTGACCATTAGTTAGGTCATTCGAAGAGTTGTTAAATGACAAAAAGCTCCGATAGGAACTACAATTTGTTTCCAGCAAAAGACAACTCCATATTATCGTCATACTATTTCTTTTCACATCCACCTGTAAAATTAAGAGTGTGAATCATTAAACTATTCGAAGAAGTTAAACTACATAGATCGCAAATAGAGAATACAGTATCATTCATCCATATTCATAGGATCAGCTGAAAAAAATTTAAGTTTGGTGGATAATGGGTTTGTGAATTTCATTGATATGAATACAAATCAAAGTTGTCAGTACTATATGAGAGTTTATCAAGTGCATATATGTATTTTTGCAGCCAATTTAAAATTGTTTTTGTTTGGAGCAGAAACATTCAATGACAGGGTGTGTTTGAATTGTGGAAAATGCAGTCATCTAATTTTGACAGAAACATCTATGTGAACAGAATTGATCCAGAAAATCATCAACTTATGAGATAAATTCAATGTAGATAATGGTGAAAATACATAGCAATTGCAACATTAGATGAAAATGATCTAACAACACACAATATCCAGCATTCTCATTTACTGCTGAAAATGAGCAAACACAATGAACTACTGATTGTCAAAACCACACCAGGAAGCACTTCTTCATCCGTCTTCTTCAAAATGTTGGTCATGTGAGTGAAAAAGGCCACCATTTTCAAATTCCTCTCTGGTTTGATTTGGTGTGATTTTGTTTTTCTCTGTGATGAAGAAGAAGGAGTGAAATATATAAAAGGGGAGAGGGAGCAGAAGAAAGGCCACCATTTTCAAATTCCTCTCTGTTTTTCTGACCTTTGAAAATGGTGGCATTTTTCACTCACATGACCAACAATTTGAAAATGGTGTCCTTTTTCACTCACATGATCAACATTTTGAAAATGGTGGCCTTTCTTCTGCTCCCTCTCCCCTCTTATATATTTCACTCCTTCTTCTTCATCACAGAGAAAAACAAAATCAAACAAAATCAAACCAGAGAGGAATTTGAAAATGGTGGCCTTTTTCACTCACATGACCAACATTTTGAAGAAGACGGATGAAGAAGTGCTTCCTGGTGTGGTTTTGACCATCAGCAGTTCATTGTGTTTGCTCATTTTCAGCAGTAAATGAGAATGCTGGAAATTGTGTGTTGTTAGCTCATTTTCATCTAATGTTGCAATTGCTATGTATTTTCACCATTATCTACATTGAATTTATCTCATAAGTTGATGATTTTCTGGATCAATTCTGTTCACATAGATGTTTCTGTCAAAATTATATGACTGCATTTTCCACAATTCAAACACACCCTGTCATTGAATGTTTCTGCTCCAAACAAAAACAATTTTAAATTGGCTGCAAAAATACATATATGCACTTGATAAACTCTCATATAGTACTGACAACTTTGATTTGTATTCATATCAATGAAATTCACAAACCCATTATCCACCAAACTTAAATTTTTTTCAGCTGATCCTATGAATATGGATGAATGATACTGTATTCTCTATTTGCGATCTATGTAGTTTAACTTCTTCGAATAGTTTAATGATTCACACTCTTAATTTTACAGGTGGATGTGAAAAGAAATAGTATGACGATAATATGGAGTTGTCTTTTGCTGGAAACAAACTGTAGTTCCTATCGGAACTTTTTGTCATTTAACAACTCTTCGAATGACCTAACTAATGGTCACTAAATGTATTCCAATGTGTGATGAGATTGTAATATGTAATCTAATATGTATCTTATCTATGTATTACTAGATGATGTAATAGGATTGTAATGTGCATTGATAACATCGTACTGTAATCTATGCTTTAATGAAGTAATTTAAATGCATATGTGTGAATGACATATAATGAAACAATCATGTCCAATTTCATCCTATACATTCTTGCAATACATTTGTTCCATTTATAACATTGGAATGAATTGTATTGAATTCCCATGAATTGCATCATACAAGGCCTCACATGCAAATAATTTCACGAATTCTAACAGTTTCTATCTTTCGATGATTCATCCAAATCATATAAATGATTCATATAAAAAAATCTGGTCTCCTCCTCAAAACTTTTCGGCTATCACAATTGTATCTATGGAAACATCATGATTAAAAATTCATATATAGCATGCTACAAATAGTTTATAATCATGTATACAAACAAAATCCTTCTTTTCCAATTCTATAGGCAACACAATCCTTAGAATTCCATGTGGACCACATCTCTTTGTCAACATGATTTCATTTTCTCCACTAAGAAATACTTGAATACTTGCATGTATTTTTAAACAATAAAATATATGTCTCACTGTTTAAATGATGGCTTAGACAAAATTGACAACAATTTTTTTTTCCGTCACCATTTAAGTCATAACTGAAACAACATATTTTTTTCCATTGTCTAAATGCTACCTAAACGACGAAAATTATATTTACATGAATATCACATGTAATACCCAAATATATGTGTCTGACATAATTTTAAAATGACAAAAAACTTCAATGCCCCACAATGAAACAAAAATGTAAAACCAAGCTAGGTCTAACTGCACGATATGTAAACCAAACTCCACAACAATCAGAGCACCAAACACACAAATACTACAGAAGAAATCCAAAAAAATTATCCGCCCCCATAATATCAATCATCATCCAAATAAATCCATTTATGATTTCCAACATAGCAATACTCCCAATTCTGGATAAAAACACATGATAGCTAGCTAGATCGCTCAATTCATGTCTATAACTACTTTATAACTGCTACTTTTTAATGCAGTAACATATTAACATTCAAATTGTAAACTTATTCTCCTTCAAACTTACACGACAAATTAGTTATATTTAAGTCGCAGAATAATTCATGAATCAACACTGTGGATATGATCGCTACAATCTGTCTTTTGTTCAACTCCAATTTATTTCATGTAGAACAGATATATGATCTTCCAATTTATTTCTCCACGTAAATGTCATATGATGACTTGCCTTCTCTACTCTTTCATATGTAATCAAACAACATTTTTTTCTTGCAAAAATTGCCTGCTAAATACAACATTGTATCAAATTTTGCTTTCACCTATATTTTTCTTTTCATTGTTCTCTGCAGAATAATTGATTGTCCAAATATAATTGAATTTTTGGAATAGATCAGATCCTTCATATTAATAACATATTTTCCTTACACTAATTTACGATATATTGCAAAATAACAAGACAATGACCATTACAAAATAATTGTCTTTGTGACTATAAATTGTACTCATTGATTAACTTATTTATTGATTGTTTCCATCATATATATTCTAACATCTAACTAAATCAATAGTCCCGATTTATGCAATCAACATTAAACCTTCAAATGTACTATAATGTTTGGTCCCATATTTACAAAAACAATATGAAATCAAGTAAGAATATTGCATTACATATGTTGTTAGCGATTCATTATAAGTTACCTTATAATATTATATACAAAACACCATGTAACAACCATTGTTGCCACAACAAACAGAAAAATCAAAGCTTTCCTCGAAAGATATCAAGGAATCAAAACAAAAAGGTCTATAACAAATCCTTTTAATACATCACAAAAATAAATCATTCATTTTGAATGAATAGGTATTCATTCTTTTATGACATAATTGTTTATGCCAAAGAAACACATCGCCCAAAAAAGAAGTCATTTGGCCATTAGAAAAGCGAATAGAACCATTGGAAGCCATTGATCATCAAGAAATAACCACAATAAAAATTCATTTAAAATTATCTCAATCAAAGAGAAACTCATTTTTACTTATACTATAATTACAGATACTCTCTTCACAGATACTATCACCCTGAGAAATATCAAGTCCATTTTATCAAACCAAAATCTATTCTTCCATAAAATATTATCTCATTTTAATTTACCCGCGCTGAAGCGCGGGGCTTCCACCTAGTATGTCAATATTAATCGAATCATATATTCATCAAGTCATCAACTTACCTTAAACCATGTATTTTCAATCACTTGCATATATATAAGAACAAATATGTAGAATATATTTTAGGTATACGTACAACTTTTTAACGTTTATAGCAGAACATGAAGATGGATGGTCTCGTCTATGGAGTATTATGGGCAACCTCGTATCATTATTTGAAAAAATATGTCTCTGTGCGCAGAGAAGTTGCAAGAGTAAAGAAGAATATCAATCAAAAGGCGAATGCAATAAGGCATAGCTGGAGGTCGGTCTAAACTTTCCCGTGTAATATTTTTGATGTCTATCAATTAACTTTTATAGTTTCTACTATATATATCATGTGTACATGTTTAATGAACATATATAGCTCTGAAGAATTTCGTCGACTTGTTCCAGAAGGCAAGGCCTCCTTCTTTGGACGATATGACGGCTGGCAAAACTTCAAGTTCTTCTCGTAAGATTCTTACTTATAAAGTAAATTGATCATCGTTTTATTTTGCACTACTTTTATTTTATTTTATTTTTTATTCGTGGACATATCCTCTTTAATTGTTTCTGAATGCTAATGATTCTAAATAATCGATTTCTTCGATATTCCCAGGGATCAAGATCCAAAATTTGTGAGATTAAAGCACGAGGTTATTTCCATGTCGTCTTATTGTTGTGGATGTTATCTGCTCCTCTATAACTCTATGAGGTGATCAAATTAACTCGATATCCTCATCAACTATACCCGGCCTCTATATATATGATTGTAGTATTTGTTATCTATTGACCGCAATCTATTAAAAGTTTGTAATAATGGCCTATTGATATTTTACTCAGCTTGATGATTCTACCCTAGCCAGTGGCATGGATACCAGATTCAAGAATGTTCGTGGAAGACTTTTGGTGCATTATGCAAAATAAATCTATTGAAGTCGTTAGCTAGAAGTAATTGATATTTGTGGTACTATGATGTTGATTAATTATACGTGTGTTAATTTAATTTCATATATAGTTTACTTTGAGTTTTTTTGTAAGTTTACATGCAATAAAATCAATTTTGTGGTTTTACAACAATGTCAATTTGTCGTAAAAGGTATCAATACTAGTGCTCGAGTAGAGGGAGCAGAAAAACAGAAAGGACCCATTTGAAATTTTCAGCATAGTTTGACTTCTGTCTCAGAGCCGTCAAAATTAAATTTTGCTCGGAAGTACTGTGTGGCTGCCCGGTCTCAGTTTCAGTCGGGGAAGAATGAGAGAGAGAGAGAGAGAGAGAGAGAGAGAGAGAGAGAGAGAGAGAGAGAGAGAGAGAGAGAGAGAGAGAGAGAAGAAAGAGAAGAATAAAATATAAACTAGGCTATGTAGTTCGGGTCGGCCCATTTGAGAGAGAGAGAACTAAATTTGTGTTATGGGTTCGGATCGGATCAGCCCGGGTCGGGTCGAGTGCCCATCTTTTTAAGATAAGACATATGTGAGTGACATCTGTCTTCTTTAACTAAGGTGGTCTGCCTATATGCTCTGCTTTTGTATATAGACTATAGGGACAAACCGGACAAGTGCATTAATCTCTTCTTCTCTTGTACTATGTGGTTTGGTAAAAAAAAGTCCACCTCTCTTCTCTCAACAACCCATTTGTTTGTCGCCCTCGTGAGAATCAGTGCCCAAAGAGAGACCAAAAGTACGTACAGTTCATTTCTTATGATACCAAAGGTCCAAAAGTATAGTTGAACTAATGTGGCTTTGTTACACAAATTAACCGAGCTCAACTCACCACTTATACCTATGTTCGTGATTACAAACCAAAGACCACCAATTCGGTATATATGTAACTTTTAGCTTCAGGAACATGCATAGCCTTCATTAGTACACAATGCATAAGAAAATGTGATAGGGACAGAAATGCCTCCATTGAACTCAAGCACTAGTATTGATACCTTTTATGACAAATTGACATTGTTGTAAAACCACAAAATTGACTTTATTGCATGTAAACTTACAAAAAAACTCAAAGTAAATTATATATGAAATTAAATTAACACACGTATAATTAATCAACATCATAGTACCACAAATATCAATTACTTCTAGCTAACGACTTCAATAGATTTATTTTGCATAATGCACCAAAAGTCTTCCACGAACATTCTTGAATCTGGTATCCATGCCACTGGCTAGGGTAGAATCATCAAGCTGAGTAAAATATCAATAGGCCATTATTAAAAACTTTTAATAGATTGCGGTCAATAGATAACAAATACTACAATCATATATATATATATATAGAGGCCGGGTATAGTTGATGAAGATATCGAGTTAATTTGATCACCTCATAGATTTATAGAGGAGCAGATAACATCCGCAACAATAGGACGACATGGAAATAACCTCGTGCTTTAATCTCACAAATTTTGGATCTTGATCCCTGGGAATATCGAAGAAATCGATAATTTAGAATCATTAGCATTCAGAAACAATTAAAGAGGATATGTCCACGAATAAAAAATAAAATAAAATAAAAGTAGTGCAAAATAAAACGATGATCAATTTACTCTATAAGTAAGAATCTTACGAGAAGAATTTGAAGTTTTGCCAGCCGTCATATCGTCCAAAGAAGGAGGCCTTGCCTTCTGGAACAAGTCGACGAAATTCTTCAGAGCATGCGTTATGTTATTGGATAATTTACGAAGTGGGGATGATCACGTTTGGAAATGCCTCATTTGGTTAATAAAATAGTGATGACATTTTGAAGTTAAGTTCTTAAAGTATAGAACTTTGGGTGAATTGAAGGCATTCCCAGCTATTTGGTGTTGTCTGTTATGTTGATATGAGCTTAGTAGAATGTGTATGTTGACTATGTTCTGTATATGAAGCCATTATACATAAGAGAGAGTGTTGGTGGTTTCAACTTTTAGCTGAGAAGTTGGTTATCTCCTTTTCATTTGGTTAATGAAATAGTGATGGAAATTTGAAATTGATTGCATTCCCAGCTATATGGTGTAATCTGTTTTGAACTTTTAATGATATGAGTTTAGTATATAATGTGTGTGTTCTGTAGCTAAAACGATTATAGAGATTAATGAGTGTTGAAGGTTTTAACTTTTAACTGAGAACTTGAGAAATTGGTTATCTCCTTTTCAGGTTTTACCATGCGTATGACAACTACATGATCCATGCATTTCCGGTTAGTATGTCTCCTTCGAATTTTTGTTGAGGTTTGTGTAGTGTTGTTATGATGTTGAAACTGTTATGATGTTCTTTTGCAGCATGATGAGCTAAAGCCTCTTAGTAAAAGCTTCACCGACTCTCTCAGTGAACTTGGAAATTTGAAGGTAGACTATAATTCTACCGAAACAATGAGTTATTGTTCGTTGTAATAGTCTATTGAAGTGTTTGTTATTTCAGCTTCAACACCTACCACAAGACTATAATGGATCTGCGCTGACACTTATAGATTCCTTGTCCAGCCTTGTCATTATGGGTAACAACACTGAATTTCAAAGCGCGGTAGTTTGGCTGTCGGAAAATTTAACTTTCGATGTCGATGCAAGGGTGAATCTCTTTGAGGTAGCTAAAATAGCTTTTTAAAAAACTTAAATTGGTCGAGTTATGCTGGTTCCTGAAATTTTCTGTCTTAATTACTGCTGGTTGTAGTGTGTTGATGATTCCTATCATAATGTGATATACCCTATTGACGTGCTATTCAAGACTTAAAAGCAATGTTTGTCGCAGCAAGTTATGTACTTGAAATGTCTTAGTGAATTTCTTATAAAAGTGATTGCTATTGTGTAGTGCAATATCAGAGTGCTTGGAGGACTTGTTTCTGCTCATCTACTTGCGACCGATTCTACCCACAGGCTGGACCAAGGAGTTTACAAGAATCAGCTGCTTAATCTAGCTGAGGATTTGGGGAAGCGCTTTCTGCCTGCATTCAACACGCCCGCAGGGTTGCCATATGCCTGGATTAACTTAAAGGTACCACCTGAGGCACGCTGAGTTTAATTCCTAATTTCATTTTGATGTGGGATTCATGCATGATATAATACTTGTATGTGATTAGTATCAGTAAATATACACTTAGTCAGTTAGTCGTTACTTTTATGTTTTAAAATTGTTTCAAGCATTCACCTTCCAAGTTTCAAAAATATATGAAAATGGTCTGGTGGTTTTGTTTGTAAGAAGGATATATGACTCTGCATCAGTGCGAAATTCTGTGGACAGTATGGAGTGGTGGAGAATGAGACTACTGAAACATGCACTTCAGGGTCTGGTGAGTGGCTTTGTTTGCAGTGTTGAGATGAGATTATCAATAAGTGTAACTTTTCTGAATTGTGATTTCCACATGATTCTAGGTTCTCTGATTCTGGAAATGGGAGCATTATCCCGATTAACTGGAGACCCCAAATATGAATCCGCAGCATTACGTTCTCTTTATAAATTATGGAGCATGCGGAGTTCGTTGAATTTACTTGGTACGACATTGGATTTATCAACTGGAGAATGGATCGAGTACTCATCTGGGATTGGGGCTGGTAGGTTTTATTTATGGATATGAGGTTTTCAATACACTGGATAGGTCACTGTGTCAAGTACTTCATCGTGTTTCCCTAATAGGAAGTGGCCAGCATTTGATTGTGTTGTCTGTCAATGGTTTAATGCTTCATTTCAGACTATTAAACTCTTCCGGACAGCATGGGAATTACATAGTTTCTGATGTTTCTGTGCTTTGTTTCTTCAATCAGGGGTTGATTCATTTTATGAGTATCTATACAAGGCCCACTTTCTTTTTGGAAAAGACGAG
Organism: Geum urbanum; assembly: GCA_946800695.1. NCBI lineage: Eukaryota > Viridiplantae > Streptophyta > Magnoliopsida > Rosales > Rosaceae > Geum > Geum urbanum. The sequence continues at coordinate 47,096,492 of OX327013.1, forward strand.
TTTTGGAGAATGTTTCAATCTGCTTCTATTGCTGTGCAGAAATATTTTAGACATGGTCCATGGTACAACACTAACTTCATGTCTTATTAAATACCTCAGATATGTTTCTATTGGCACTCTAAAGATATGGATAAATGTTTAACTAAGTTGGGTAGACCACAATTTTTTTAGTGATTATAGCTTGTTACTGCAATTAGGTATCATGAAGCTGATATGAGGACAGGAAAAGCAACTTATTGGCAACTTACAAGCCTTCAAGCATTTTGGCCTGGGCTACAGGTAGGGATTTCAAAGCTGTCATAATAGTAGTTGATACTTGTCAGACCTCCTAAAGAACTTTCTGATCTTTAGATTTGAGTTATTTTCTTTCTAAGAGGTGGAATAGAATAATCTGGTTGAAGCGTAATGATCCTGAGTCTGTAATGGATTGAATGAAACATGTTTGTAGGTTCTTGTTGGGGACATTGCAGCTGCAAACTCATCCCACCATGAGTTCTTTTATGTATGGAACAAGTATGGAGTACTACCAGAGAGGTATTCTGCTTTCAGAAATTGTTTTTCATATTTTGTCCATTCTTACATCCTGCTGCAATAGAAAGAAAGATTATTTAACACTAAGTGTATCATCATACAGGTATTTGTTGGACCATCAAATGTTGCACCCAACAGAAAAATATTATCCTCTCCCCCTGAATTTGCAGTCAACATTCTATTATATCAAGCAACCAAGGGTCTGATGATCGTCTTTATTAGTAAATCTTCATTTTCACTCAGGATTTATATATGTGTACGCATACCTTTTCATGCCTGAAAACCTTCACTAATGTAAAACTAGGTCTTCATACACCAGCTCTTAATTGGACTATAGCTCCTTCATAGCTGATCAATACTAGCTTTTTCCATTATTATTTTTTCTTTAATTGTCATGTGTTGTATGTTATCAGATCCATGGTATATAGAAGTTGGTGAAGCAATTATGAAATCTCTAAACTTATATACAAGAGTGGAGGGAGGATTTGCAAGCATTAGAGATGTAACAACCATGCAGTTGGAAGATCATCAGCATAGTTTCTTCCTTGCCGAGATGTAAGAATTGTTTTTTCAACTACAAAGAACAATGTATCTGTCCTACATCGTTGCACTTGAACAATTATCTGAAGCAATGCCTTGTGTTTTTGTAGGTGCAAGTATCTATATCTTCTTTTCGATGATTCAATTTAGTAAAACAAAATTATGTCTTCACAACAGAGGGTCATCCTCTTCCTGTTTTAAGCAGCTGGCATGATAGGCTCCCCGAATCATACATCCAATCTAACTGGACTTCTCCCAAGGTCTTGCTTCTACCAAGCTGCTTACTCTTTTTTACTTATGGCATTACATTTACGGGTTATATCAGCTGATGAAACTTTTTCACTTCTGCAGACTGAAACTCAAGCAAGACGGACAAGTGCAATGTCCAAGCAAGTATGCCCTTCTACGACAACGAATTCATGGGAATGTACGGGCCAACAAATCGAGAGTGCTTGCCACATCCCTGATCTTCACAGTGACCACCGCTGTTCAATGGACGAAGACTGTGGAGTAGACTCAACAAACTGTAGGCGACGATCATGTAGCATGGCTGGCCACTGCGGACTATGGCTGTTCATATGAGTTACCCTCTAGGAATATCAGAACTCTTTCTGGTGACAATAATTGTAATCTTGCAGGTACGTAAGTTTATCACCTCGGCTATACATTACAAAGGAAAGAGGATAGGAATACATGTATTAGAAACTAGAAATGAATATCACAGTTTACTCTTTAGGTTCTGGAGCAATGTACCAAGTAGGGGAAACACACATCTACTCCAGAATACTAGTTACTTGATATGCACAAAAATGAGTGCCTACATTCTTTTGATGATGAAGCATTTCACTAATGACTCACTTCTCATCAACACTAACTCGTTAAACAAGGAAAGTATACATGATCGAAGGTTTATACCCCTCAACTAGGAATAAGTGAGGACTATTCGAGTCCTACATTCTTATCACGTGGCTTGCCATTATCCAAGTTCTGCTTCTCAAAGCTACACACTGTTCTTTAGATATCACCAAAGCTTCAAAAAGGCTCTTGGGGCATACCAAATGGCAAAGCTCGTGACACGCACGTGACGCCTATAACTGGTCCCCAGTAGTTTGAAGGATAGCCAAAACGGGCCCCCGGCTCTCTCTCTCTGTAAACGCTAAACAGCAGCCCACGGACTCGTCGGGCCCACCGATACAGTAAATTCGTGTCGGGTCAGAAGCCCAAACTTGCGTAAACGACCAACCTGTCCCCGTAATTCCCAAACTCCCTAAACACGACAAACACCATTATTGGAATTTACCACCTCATATGGTAAGAAGACAAAGGTTTTGAAAGGGACGACATAATATTCTTTTGGAAGGACAGAAGGACTAGTTTGCTGTACTTGAAAAGAAGAGGAAGATTCCTGGAAATGGGATGGGGTATCTATATGATATGATAGGTAACATTGTTATTGTTTTTGTAGGGTACGATGAGTACATGTGTCATGCATATAAGGGTCATTTTCGGGCTCCAATTTTTCCAGTGATCTATCGTTTGTGTATCGAAGATGGTTGAAATACATTAACATGAAACAAGACAATGGCAATAAATAGGAATATAGCGGATCTTATGGGACTAGCTAGTATATCACTCTCCAAAACACACATTTGAGATGCAAGCATATTGTCTAGATTCTGATATATTTTTTTAATCGATTTAACTGATGCCGAGACATAGTAAAAAAATAAAGGATGAAGGGTGGAAAAAATGCATGCTAAACAAACGATAAAGAAACGCATTTGTTAGCTCCACTGCTATTATGCGACCATGACTATACTTCATCAATTATATTAAGCAAATCTCAAGGCTTGACATTGAGATGTTAACGTTTAGACGAAAGTAAGTTTAAACCGTACATTATTGACTTGAAAAGCTCGAAAGGCTGCAAGTTAATATGACATTACAATCTCTCGTCTTGAACAAATAAATAATATGTCAACGGTACATATCTTGAACATTCTCGTGATAATCTATAAAAACTGACTTATTATTTATTTCATTTTCACTTCAAAAATTAGAAAATCAATACAAATTGAGTTGAGGAGGACCCTACCTCAAACGCGCTTTAGTAGGCCCCACGTGCCATCTCTCAATAACGTCCTCTCTCTCTCTCTGGGCTGTGTGCGCGCACCTGGCCGAGGAACACTGAAGAAGAAGAAGAAGAAGAAGAAGGAGAAGCCAAAGAAACAAAACAAGTTAAAAGCTGTTTGTCAAGAAACAGAGAGAGATAAGAAAGAGAGAGATGGTAGAGTTTCATCCGGGTCGAACTGTCGCCGAAGCATCCAAGACGCAGCCAAATTATTCTGCTCAATACGCAAAAGTATCTATCTTGCTCCCCTTCACTTTGGCTTCTTCTCCATTCATTTATTTTATTCATTTCTTCCTCTTTGTTTATTTATACATATATATATATATTGACATTATTGACACTCACTGCAATTTGCATGTTGGTGGTTGTTTTTTTTGGGGCTCTTATTGTTCTATTTTGTTGTTGGTTGTGGCTTCAGTTTGTTCATCTTCATCGGCACTAGTGGAGTGTTAAAGTTGTTGTGACTGTGAGAGTGTTGTGTTGGATAATAATAATAATGTCGCAGAAGAGACATCAGGATGAATGCAAGGCTCGATCAGAAGGGACTAGTAGTAATCCAGATGATAAGCGCCGAAGGACTACTTTTCAGAAGTATGCCACAAATTATCTTTTGTTAAATTTGTTAGTGTTTTGATCAAATTTAAAGTTACAAATATATAGAAATGATCGATGGATGTGTTAGTTTAGGATTTTTTCGCGAAAAGGTTGACTCTTGGTAGGAATGATTTTTGGCGAATGTGTTTCCTTGTTGTTGGCTTTTTATGCATTTGAAAAAAAAGTTGATGTGTGGGAGGTTTTTGAACTTTGTTATGGATAAAAGGGTTTACATTTGAGTTCTTGGAGGTTTGCATTTGAAAAATTGATGTGGGGGGTTTTGCAAAGGTTGAGTCTTGGAGTGATGCTTTTGTAGTTATCCTTACATTTGAATTGTTTCTAATGTGACGTTGCTCTTATGTTTTCAGTGTGGTTTCAGAAATAATGAAGTTGCACACTGTCCAGCATTTGCTGGAGCCAATTCTAGAGCCTTTGATTCGTAGAGTGGTAAGTGTTCTTTTTCACTAGTGTTTTTCTTATTATAGAGAATTTAAGTATATGCGGAAATGTGGAATTCGGCATTAGAGCTTAGACGATTGATTATAGATCCATAAGTTGGTATATATTAGAACCTAGAGGTGATGATCATAAACGTGAAACTTGATAAGTACATGAGAAATCAAAATTGGTGAAGAAAACTGAGCCATTTAAGCGTTGAAGCAGGGTGCAGCTATTGTGCATGGCAGCGCACTTTGTGGTCGCACTTACTCTGGCCTGACACCAGGTATCCTTTTGAATTAGGGAGGGCTGCACTCATTTTTCCATGAAGCCGTGTTCTATATTGAGGAATGGGATGTGTTGTACTGTCATGATAGTCCAGGAAGCTCTTAAATATCTCTCCAGCTTCCCTCTGACTACATCTGTTAATCAAGAACCATAACATTATACAGGAACAGCTTAGGGAATGTGTTGGAACTCTATGTTGGAATAATCTATTCATTGTTATAGATGACCACCTTGTAGGTCGATGTATAGATGCTGGAGTACATGTTATGACTCTTCTTATTTTTGATGGTGCTGTTTTGATCGAGTTTTGAAAATTGGTTCTTATGTATTTTCAGGTCAGAGAGGAAGTAGAATTGGCCCTAAGGAAACATTTGAACAACATGAAACAGTAAGTTGTTTATTAATGCTTGACAGATTTCTTAGGTGTGAAAACCTATCAACATCTCACACATAGACATCATAAAAGATAATTGATACATCTTTGCATTATTGTGCAGGAATTGTGAGAAAGAGACTTTGCCTTCTGAATCAAGACTGTTAAAGTTACAGTTCATAAACAGTCTGTCTCTTCCAGTATTCACTGGAGCTCGGATTGAAGGAGAAGAAAGTTCCAGTATCCAAGTAGCTTTAGCCGATTTCTTTACCGGCCTAATAGTTGAATCTGGACCTGAATCCTCAGCTAAGGTGGAAATTGTTGTTCTTGAGGGTGATTTCGATGGTGAGGAAGGTGACAATTGGACACCTGAAGAGTTCAAGAATAATATTGTAAGAGAGAGGGAAGGGAAAAAACCTCTTCTAACAGGGGAAGCAGTCCTCAGTCTTAATGATGGAGTTGGTTCCATGAGTGAGATTTCTTTTACAGATAACTCAAGTTGGACAAGGAGCCGTAGATTCAGGTTAGGAGCAAGAGTTGTAGATAATTTTGAAGGAACTAGAGTAAGAGAAGCAAAGACAGAATCTTTTATTGTTAGAGATCATCGTGGAGAATGTGAGTACTTCTCATAGACCTTCTGTTTACCACCTTTCATTGCACTAGTGATTATATCAAGACATCATCTTAGTTTGTCTCACTCTTTCTATTCATAATTACTATTTGATGAATAACTAAGTACATATGCATAGTTACTAATCTGAATTACTTCCGGCTCTTGTGCAGTATACAAGAAGCACCACCCTCCATCTCTGCTCGATGAAGTATGGAGATTAGAAAAGATAGGGAAGGACGGAGCTTTCCATAAGCGGTTGACGCGGGAAAATATCCGAACTGTGAAAGATTTTGTCACCCTACTCTCCATAAACCCTCCAAGGCTCCGCCATGTAATTAACTTGACCTTCCATTTTATTTCTGTGTCACTACAGTAATTTATAGCAAGAGATAGGGTATTGTCTTCTGCATTTAAACATTTCTTAAGATAATTGAGAATTATGAGGGAACAAATCTACTTAAGACAAGGTCATTCATTTCAGTAATAGTTAGTTATCTAAATCTAGCAATGGCAGCTTTTATATGTATTTGCCTGTGGACATATGCAGATCCTTGGCACGGGCATGTCAACTAAGATGTGGGAAGTAACAGTGGAGCATGCTCAGACATGTGTAATTGATAAGAGGATATACTTGTATTGCTCTCCGGGTTCACAACAGAGAACTGGTGTGGTCTTCAATGTTGTAGGACAAGTAATATATCTACTTTTGGAATGCGAGTATATTCCTCTCTGTAAGCTTTCAGAAACACAGAAGGTAATTTACTTATCACCTTATTTTGTATGGTCATTTCATTTTCATAGTCATGTTTGATGTCTCATGATCAAATATTCAAAAAATTCTTCAGGTTGATGCCCAGAACTTGGTGCTTGCTGCATTCGAAAACTGGGGAGAAGTAGTCTCCTTTGATGATGAGGCTTCTCTTTTGGGTGGGGGCTCGTCCATGGTTGCTAATGTTCTTCAGGCATCAAGCTCACCAAGACAAGAAGATTTTACTGGAAGCAAGTTAATGGCTACTCAAAAGATTGGCGAAATTGATTATACACATCCATCCGCCTCTTCTCCAGATATGATTTCCTCCATCTATTCTGTGGGGAACTCCAGTAGCTTGGATGATTATGTCTTGCACAATCTTGATGGAATCGGTCTTAGATATGACCAGAGTTTAAACTTCCCAGGTCAAGTCCCAGATTCTCTGATCTGCGACCCAGATTCGATAGCTCGTGCATTTTGTGACGACGATCATCTACAATATTTCAACACTGACCTCCAGTCGCAGAACATGCTTCCAGAATCACCAGCGGACCTACAAAGCGCCGTGGATGGTTTCTTGTTGGCGCAGCGTTCTACTGCTGCCGTTGCCGCCATAGATAAGGCGCAGAGGAGGTGGACAAAGCTATTCAGTGTGCTCAAGTGGTTCTCAATTAGGAGGAGCGTGCGGAACAGGATCCGAGACATTCCAAGATACTAGTAAATTGGTAAGAGCAAGAAAGTGAAAAAAAGAAGAAAAAGAACAGGTCGGTTGCTCATGATTCCAAGTAGTTTCCAGAGCTGCCCGGGGAATGAATGAATGCTTTGTGTGCAGTGTAGGTGTGAACAATGCCAGAAATTAGATTGTAAATACATCTGGTAGTGTACTTTGCAAGTAAGTGTCTTTTCTGTAGTGTTAGTAGGCAAGCTATTAATTTTGTAACGTTTGCTCAACAAAGATTCATCCTCTCTCTTTTACTTCATTGAAGTCTAAAGTTTAATCAATCAAGCAACCAGAGATCAATACAAGTTTGTGAGGCCTCGAGCAAGCACTTATGCATGAGTATATATGAAAATAGAAAGAAGAGTACGTGTATTTTCCAATCTAATCAAATCAAAACCGATACATCTATCTATGATCTCCTCCTTGAGACCTACTACGTTCATGCCTTGCAACTTAAGGAAGTTTTGGAACCGGTGTCGGCCAACATTGGAGCACCAGCGGGTGGAAATCAGCCAAATCACTACGACTAAAGAAGCCTGAATCAGTATCCTCAAGATCAAGTATCTTTGAATACTCTTCCGTATAGATGTTGTACATAGAAATCACTCCGAGCGAATCAAGATGCATGTACAAGGTGCCATCATTATTAGGGTCGAAACCAAGAACACTAATCAGCAAGTTCTTTATGTAGACCATTATTATTATGATCATCATCATCATCTCCATCATTATTATTATCATGATCATGATCACCATCATCATCATCATCATCATCATCACCAATTCACCATCATTAGTATCATGATGATCATCATCATCATCATGATGACAGCCTAGCAAGGAGTTCCCACCCATCGCAGTTGATCAGTTTCTGTGTTTTTGAATTAACATCACAATATTTCTCTAATTGACATCAATGTTTTGATTAGTAAGCTCTTCACAGGAAGGGCGTGACCATTCTGTAAATTTTGGTTTATACTTTTAACTGATGTATAGGGGGCTGCAAGGAAACAACCATAATATAGTCATATCCAACCTGAGCTCTTTTGATCAAACAATTACAGTACCTAACATATGCTTCTCTATATGATCACTGGAGATCACTATTGATGTGGCTCGTATATGCTCGGAATCAAAACCGAACTAATCAAAGTCCTGGTCACTGGCAGTTACCTTGGTAATTCACAATCAGTGTTATCCTTACATACTTGTCCCTGCATCAAAGTACCAAAACTCTTATCAGCACTAGATGAGTCAACATTTAACGAGACAGCCACTGTGAGTATTAAGGTTGTTTAAGGGATAGTAGCTAACCTTGTTCTTCTTCCGCAATTCCAAAACCTCTTCTAAAGGTGGCCGGCCTAAAACCAGAACAGATTATTGCAATGGCATCATATATAGATTTTTATTAGAAAAAAAAAACTGTTCTTATTTTTGGTATGTCTATAATCAGATATCAGTAACTCATGGAAGTAAAGATATTTGTATCTGCATATATTAGGAACCATATGATAAATTTACCAGTTATTTGGAGACGATACTTAGCCCAAACACCATATACAGCACTTGCTATTGTTGCAATCTGACCAAGGCAATAAAATGGCTGAATAGGGCATAACAATGCCAAACTGCAGATAATACATCAGAATAGATAGAAGAATCTCACAGGTTCATATTTGGTTATTGCATAAACCCATCCAAGCCCAACTTGCTCATATAACTTTCTGAATGCCTGCAAGAAGAGAACACTTCAGCTCATCAATGCATGCTACTTTTGGACTGCTTACAGCTACTAATTGATCCAAATTAACTTTGCAGTGCCACAGAACAAAATAGATTCTGATATACAGTTAGAAGTTCAAAGTAGTTGAAAATGAGCTCACTTCGACATCAGTGACAACTGTTCCATCAGAAAGAATGGCATGTATATTCCCCATAACCTGAACAAACAAGCATTAACCACTGAATCATCAATATTCCCAGTTATTTTTTATAAAGGATGAACTTTTGCAAGTGATTAACTCATGTGTTTCATCAACCTTTGACAACGGAAGAACTTACAGTTTTGTAGTCTAGACCCATATTCTCCTCCGGAGCGTAACTCTCCGAGCTTATGTCAACAAACTTAATAGTACCATAGAGCTTATTCCTCTCTTGTAGCATATTAACCTGACCACACAATTGTCGAAAACCTCAACAACTAACCAATTAATCTCCTTAAAAAAAACTACAAGAAATTCCAAAACCAAACTCATACAAATTTTTTCAAGTCACACCTACCTCTCTCATACACAAAGGACAATCCCCATCATACAGCATTTTAATCTTCCATTTCTCAGGCTCATCTTCTTTCTTAGTATCTATAGGATCCATAGCCGCTTCACTTATAGCCCTCACTCCAAATTTAACCCCTAGAAAATTACACAACCATGTAATCAAAACTCCACAACCAAATTTCAACCCAAATAAATTGGCACAATGAAAAACTGTAACACTTACCGGGTCGATGATGTACCGGAATGAATGATGACGTGAATCTCTGCGGCGGAGAAGCACCGTGAAACATGTTGTGGGATGATGATAATTTCAATAAACTGTTTCTTCTAGTTCCGAAACTATAACACACTGCTCTCGAAGCCATTTTTGCTCTTCTGATTCTCTCTGGTTTTTCCAAAGCAAGCCTCCCCATTGTAAAGGTTGGCTTCATAACTAACATGTCTACGTGGCAGCACGAGGTTCAAGAGCATGACTGGGGTCGAAAAATAATACAGTACAAGTATAGGGGCATGATAGAAAAAACAAAGAAGCTTAATTTAGCTGTGAGATAAGAATATAAAAGAATAAAGCTTTTTTCCTTCTGGGTTTCAGTTTTTACAGTCATCTGAGCTCTGCAGACTTTTTTCTCGTCTTCAAATCGGTCATGGCGTTTTTGCTCACAAACTCCGTCGCTTCTCATCTCCGATCTCAGGTACTCATTTTCTCTCATTTCCGATTCGATTCGGAAACGCCGTCGTTTTTGGATTCGGTTTGTTTAGCTACTTTTCGCTTTCACCGCAATCTGATCTCTTTTGTGTTCGCTGTGGAAAATCTAGACGACGAAGCACGACTCGTTCTCATCGGCGCGCCGCCAGCTCCATGTCGAAGCCGGCGCTCGCGAAAAAGCTGTGAGTCTTTTGATTTTGGATCATCCTTGAAATTTTGAGATTGATGATGCACAGATTCACTACTGTAAAATGTGTGATGTGAACGAACGAACGAACAATATTGTAGTTAAAATTTGAGGCCTCTGTGGATTGTCTGTGAAGACATTTGGATCATTTATTGAAGTGTTTTTAGTGTTGTGTGTGAAATTTGTGAATATGTTTTTTTTTGTGATCATATGTTTGGATTTTTGTTGTGATAAGCTTTGTTAAACTGTGCAGCTCTTGGCTCCGGACTCGACTATAGCGAAATTCAAATCTACGAAAAAGGGTGTGAAGATGATCAGAAGGGTGGGGAACATTGTCACGACTGCTGTTGCTGTTGGTAAGTTGGTTTACTTTTGCTTCATGTGGCTTAATGTACGGCTGATACTTGCGATATAGATTAGATGTAGCTACAGAAATTCTAAAAGGACTATGGGAGTGCTACACAGCATTTCAAAAGTACCAAGATGATGTATTAGGAAAAGAATTGTGATTTTTTGGACCAGTTTTCTTTATGGTTAAAGTTGTCATGAGAACAATGACAATAGCAATCTGGATTATTGAGACATCATGATTGAACCTAATTAGTTTTTGCTAATGTTTTTGGGTTTGATCTTTATCTACATCCAAATCATGTTGGCAACACTTCAATGGTATGCATTGCATGCTAGAAGGGAATGATGAACTGATTGGGTTGATATTTGTATGGAAGCCTGCTTTAAAGAGATAGGATATCAACAAGGAGATAGTCGTTTGTGGGTTCATAATAGTTTTCCATGTAAAATAATTTTTTCTTTGTATCTTTTCAGGTGCCTGCTATGAAATATATGTGAAAATGGTAGAGCGAGGGGCACTGAAAAAGGCTTGATGTGCAAGCATCAATGTTCTTTCATCTTGTCTCAGAACAGTAGGAAAACTTTTTCATTTTGGTTGTGCTAATAAGCAGGGGCAAGTTATGCTTATAGCTTTGAGATACCTGTCTCTGATTAATTTTGGTGTTTAATTCTCGTCAATCTGGCTTTCCCTGTTATATGTCACTGAACTCTATTATACGATGTCTTGTGTTCAATCTTGTATATTCCAGCACTCGATTCGTTAGAATAGTTGAGAGAAATGATTGCAAGATGTTCTTGGTATTCCAGAAAGTCTGTAACGGAACTAATCAGTATTATGAATACAAACACTCACACACACTCTCTCTCTCTCTCTCTCTCTCTCTCTCTCTCTCTCTCTCTCTCTCTCTCTCTCTCTCTCTATATATATATATATATATATATACACACACAACAATAGAATTAAAATTGTAATTAATAGCAAAAAATAAAGACGAAATAGAAATTCATTAACTTAATCAGATAGAGGCCTGCAACGCAGTGTTCTAAGATAGAAATTTGCCTTCACTTATGTCTGTAGTCTGGACGTCTATCTAGAGGATACAACTATCTGGTTCAAGTTTTAGCACACAAACTTGAATCCTAACGAATTTATTTTATGGTTTTTCTCAGAATATTGATAGGAAGAAGACGAAGTCGATGATTGTGTTTGAATGACAACCCGAAGTCATCCTTATATATGCGTCAAGAGTCACATCGTCAAAAGATCGCTTCGTTTTGAAATATAACGAATCTTCAATCGTTGCTCGTTATAATCCAATCGCACCCTTTGATATTTATCCAAAATAATAACAATTAAAATTGGATTAAAAAACAGAGGTCAAGGTCCATCTTTTGATGATTTATATATTTGGATTTTCTCTTGGGTTAGCCCATCTTTTAATGATTTATATATTTGAGCTTTTCCTTAGTAACCCAAGGTTCAAATCCACAAATTCATGTAAAAACTTATCTTGTAACTTTCAACACAATTAATTTTTTGTATGTGTAGTCTTTAATAAAGACACTTGTTTTTTTAACTTCTTCCATATGGAACTTTTTATCCATCTGTGGTTTGTTGACTGAAACGTTCATGCCATTAATATTACATCTTTGGCATCTGCTTTTAGTTTGTTTAGCTCTTGCAGCTTATGATCAGTCCAAAACCAAACCAAAGATGAACCAAGTTCAGAGAGAACTAAAAAGATGCACACTTAATGAAGACAAAAAAATACCTATTTTTTGAAAAAGAAGCACAAAAAAGAAGTGGGGTGTGCCCTGCCTTTTGAATTTGTAGCATTATTGATTCTGGGGCATGAATAAGATCTTTATCATTATGCATGTATATCTGCTCATTACCGTCATAAACAACGGCAAGATATTTCAAAATTGGATCATACACCTCTGGCTTGACCACACCACAACATAGGAAAATGTTATAATTTCAATTTGAATTATAATGTCAGAAGAATCATAGCTTTCTGTGAAGAAACGTGTCTCTTCCCAGAGGAGACCATGGTCAATTCTGCAGTGGTTTTAGTCTGGTGGAAGCAGAGCCACGGCCATGATAAACCTTATTGATTCGAATTGACGAAACTGTCCCCCTAGTGACCCATTTGATTGGAGATTACCATTACAAGCCAATTTGTATAGTGTTGGAGCTGTAAACCATTGACCAAAACTGAAACCTAGAACAAAAAGTCTGTGTCTTGTGGAAGTGAGAGAGATTGAAGATGGCAACATTTGCAGGGACAACTCAGAAGTGCAAGGCATGTGAGAAGACTGTCTACTTAGTTGATGAGCTCACTGCTGACAACAAAGTCTACCACAAGGCTTGCTTCAGATGTCATCACTGCAAAGGAACCCTCAAGGTCTTACCTCTCTAGCTTTCTCTCTCTTGATTCATGGTTTCTGATGATCTTCTTTCATGTTTGTGAGTATCATTACTGGATGTTTCTGTATGTGTTTATATTATGGGATTTGGTTTGATCATAACGGATTGATGTTAAGAATTAGGATTTCTTCCTAGTACTGTTGCGAGTTTCTTACTTGTTTGGATGAAGGAGTTTTTCTGTATGAGAGAAACTACTAAGCTTTTTATATCTGTTGATTCTTGGATGCGTAGGTGGGCATGTTGATCTATCTATTGGAATATGAACTGACCTGTACCCTCTAAATCCTCTAATGTTTTATGGAGCTCACTTGTGTTAGCTCTTGAACTACTAGTATTGGCCATGTTATGTAAATGGTCTCATTTTTCGATTGGTTTGTAATTTATTGTTGTATCAATTGGGGAATCTTCATCTGCTGTATGACTGCGATTGTTTTGGTCAATTCTGAGCATGGCTTGTTTAAATAAACTCTCTGCATTTCATGCTTGACAGTTCAATATCATATTGAGTTCTGATCGGATCTTTGCTTAATGAAGATGCTGTGCGAGTTGTATAATGATCTTGCTATTTCAACTTATAATTATACATTGTGGGAACTGAAATAAATAAAAGCATAACTATATATCTTATGGAGTTCTTGAGATTTCTTATACTGTATCCTGATTTACTTCTGTCTATGCAGCTTAGCAACTATTCCTCCTTCGAAGGTGTTTTATATTGCAAGCCTCACTTTGATCAGCTATTTAAGAGGACTGGCAGCTTGGATAAAAGTTTTGAAGGTGACAATAATTGTCTGAAGACATATTTATACCTATTCCGATATCTATTTTCATGATTGTAATGTTGGATTGATTTTCCCTTTTCAATTGTGCTATAGGTAATCCGAAAATTGTGAGAGAAAGATCTGCTGATCAGGTACTTGTGCTCCTTGATTTCTTAATTCTCTCTATTCATCAACAGATTTGTACATGGCATTTAGTACTTGCTTGTAGACGTGTAGCACATTACCAATTTGCTAATTGTCTCTCTGTTGTGAGAAAATCACACAGGTCAACAGTAAAGCTTCTAGTATGTTTGCTGGAACTCAAGATAAGTGTGTTGCTTGCAAGAAAACAGTTTACCCTATTGAAAAGGTAAAATGCCTTGCAGAATCATTGAGCTGAAAAATTATTATACAATCAAACCAGATTGGACTTTGCTACTACTTTGTTCTTTTCCTTGCACTAACAAATACCTCAGTATAATCACGTTGTAGAGTCCTGCAGTAAAATTAATATGACCTGATTCTTGTTTTCAGGTGGGAGTTGATGGAACATCGTACCACAAGGCTTGTTTCAGGTGTGCACATGGCGGTTGTGTTATTAGTCCATCAAACTACGTAGCTCATGAGCAGCGTCTGTACTGTAAGCACCACCATAACCAACTCTTCAAGCAGAAGGGAAACTTCAGCCAACTCGACAAGCATGAAGAGCCTAAAGAAGTGACTGAGAACACAGTAACTGAGTAATTCTCTCAAAATTTTCTATCTATGTTTACACTAAACAGCATCAGTGCTACTTTTTGAGTGTGAATTTAAACGTGTAGCATCCAGGAGTTGATGTCCAATAAACGAGGTATATGAATCTATAGTCATTACTGCTCTTAGATAAGTAAATGAATTGTGATCTGATGCGCCGGTCATTTCTTACATTGTGGTTGAGATAGACTGAACTGATCAACCACGGTATTGTTTTTGTTCATCAAAGTTGTTTGAATCGACCTGGGAGTTGGATTTTATACTAAATGTGACTCTTCAATCACAGTATTTGTTTGTTCATCGACTTGATTTCATACTTTCATTGATATCATGGAATCTGAGGACACCCAAAATTCCAAATGCATAGTAGTGAACTTAAAAATGCCTTGCCTAGCTAGCGATGCCAAAAGCTTTTTCTTCTGGTGGTGGTGATTAGCTGTTAGCAATTGTCTTGACCTGAGAAAAAGTGCTTCCTTTCCTCTGATTTCATAGTGGAGCTATATTCCCCGAGTGAATGTGGTTTTTATACAAAAAGTAAAACGAAAAGCCTTCTTTTCTTGTGTTATTTTTGGTCTGTCTTGCTCTCTGTACAGCAAATCATGAAAAAGAACAAGGAAGGAATCAAATCAATGATGCTATTGCTGGGGAAGTTTCCGATTTAACCTATAAACTTGGCACTAGCAGAATGTTAAATACTTGATGCTGTTTCAATTCTCAAAGTGAAAAAGATTTAGTGCATGGTGATTAAGGCAACTTTGGAGCTCTCTTTTAGCTCACTCCTGCTACTTTCTAAACTTTCTGCAGTTGATGCAGATATAATTGTTCCCATTTAATCATTTTAGGTTATGATTATGCCACTAGGGATGCATGTTTGCAATTACCATAGCGTTGAAGACTGATTCCGTTCTAACTAATTTGCTACAAGGGATCTCATGTCGAGCACTGGCTGATTTGTTAGGCCAAGTTTGCGAAGCAAGAATCGGAGAATTCTTAGTTACAAAACAAAGCTCATTCTAAGCTATATGCACTTGTACTGTTGAAACTTATTTGACTGAATCATAGATATGATCAGAAAGTGATGTTTAAGTAACAACCATAACAATTAAAACCAGAGTAGCTTTCTACTAGGAACTTGGAAGTAAAACTTTGATTAAAGAGAAGCTCTCCATTACAGTCAAAACGTACTTCTACCTAAAGATGCCACCCTTTTACTATACACAACTTATTCAGATCTCTTCACCTGAACATAATAAGTTTAGATCACCTAGAGTCTTCTTCTACCAGCCCCTCTCCAATGTAGAAAGCCTTCGGTCATCTTGCAGGTGGAGTACTGTACCATTACCACGGCTCCACTCATCATGTGGGGGAAGAATGGGCGTGTGCGTCCTCGCCGTCACCGACCATTAACCTCAGCTTGCAGCTTCTGAGATGCTTTGCAATGAAGGTTGCCATGTTCTTGGTCTAGCTGTTGCGACAGCCTGACTACTACCACTGCTGCCTGATGATGATGTTGACGATGTTGTTCTGGGCCGGTGATGGTGTCTCTCCGATTTAGTGATCGCCTGAAGAAACAACACATTTGACATCATGGTTAGATTGATTTCCACATTCCTTTTCTTATGGAGATCACAAGATATTTCATAACTCTTGCCCCATGATTCATATGAAGTACAATTGATTCATGCATTGTTTATTTACAATTGCAAACTAAGCCCATTAGTATTGACTCGAATTTCATTTTAATATAGGGGGAAGCTCATCCCTACTCATCAAGCATGCATCTTCACACCAAATATTGTTCATCTTTTAATGATTTGGGGACCGTTCCAGAAGGAAGCTGAAGCTTTTCCCCCGATTTTATGCAGATTAAAAACTGAAAGAATCTTTCTTTTTAAATATGGTTCATGTCTGATTAATAATGCTTTTACTTAAAATACCTAATGGCACTTGGAAGAACAGAACAAGAAACCATACTTTGGCTCTTGAGGAACACCGGGGATTTAAGTTAAGTTAAACAAAATAAAAGAGACATATGCAGAAATTTGCAGAGACATAGTTGGTGTTAAACTAAGCTTTAATTACCTGGTTGTTGTTGTCCTTGTCCAGCTCACAAGTACTAGTCTCAGATCTTCTGTTAGCTTCTCTCTGCAACTTCTCTATTGTTTGTGGCTCGAACTGGTTTGATCTCTTTCCCTTGGCTTGTTTCTTTGCCCACAAACCCTTCATAACCTCTGAAATCCAAAAACACCAAAGACTCAAACTTTAAACTCTAAAATCAAAACCAATGCCAAAGTTTCAAACTTTAAGCTCATATGGACCAAACTAATGTAAAAGAACAAACCTTGAGTGGTGATGAGTCTGTAGACTTGGCCAAGAACAAGTGTATCAGTTGGCCTGAGAAGCTTGATGCGTGTGATTCGAACCGATGAACTGTTCGTCGTAGTAGCTGTAGAAGTGGTGGTGGTGGTGGTCTTCTTCTCATTGGTCACGTGATCATCAGTGGTTTTGTGATCATTAATGCCATTTGGTTTGGATTTGGGATTTGTTGTTGTTGTTGTTGTTGAAGAAGAAGAAGAGGTAGGACAGAGAGTAGTGGAGATGAGAAGAGCAACATAGTGACCAGGGTTCATCTTCATGACCTCACTAGCACTCACTGCACCATAAAATCTCTCTACCTTCCCATTTGGGTGTTGTATCACCAAAGTTGCTGCATCAATGGCTTGACAATTCCCCATCTCTCTCTTCTCTCTAGAAATGAAGGAAAGTTGAGGAAGAAGAAGGAAAGAAACAAGAGGAGAAGGTGGTTTGAGTTTGCTTCAAGCTCTTTATAGCCACCACCCACTTTCTCATCTTTGCTTCTATATTTATATTTCCTCTCTCTCTCTCTCTCTCTCTCTCTCTCTCTGCACCTGCAGGCTTTTATTACAGGAGTGCAATTAAGAAATGTGATTAAGACTGGATGGGGGGAGTGGGGTAGTTTGGTAATTTAGGTGGGAGTTTGAGTGGGCATTGGTGATGAGGTGGCCGGTGGAGGTGGTGGTGTTTGGGCGGCGGCGGTGGTGGTTTCTTCTTTGCTTGTGTCATGTAATGTACTCATCATCATGTGTGTATGTGACTAATCACACTAATGTGAAGAGACAGTAGGGGCGTTACATACTTTGAGTTGTGACAGGTCGTCTGACGTTTTCTATTTAGTACAGTAAACTCTTCTCTCTCTCTCGCTCTCTTTCCAATAAGACGGCCGTACGTTACTGTTATTTTAGCACTTAACCGAGATCTTCTTCACGCGCCCTTTTGCTGCAAGTGAATTACACGCGGCTGAGAGGAATATTTCAGCTTCGAATTCGTAAGAAATTATAATGTGTAAACTTCTTATCTTTATGTTCGAATTTCGCTAGTAGTGCTGTTTGGAGTTGAGCCTCCATGTATTCTTAATTAGTTCCTTAGTGAATGTCCACCATTCATACTATATTATGCAGGTCGTATTATGTAATTAGTATGATATTAGAATCAACATCTATTATGTTCGTCTAGTTTTGGAATACTTCTCTGTAGCATGATTTTAATCATTTTGATGTATATAGATGGCAACACAACCAATTAATATATCTTAAATTTGCATGTATTTTTTCTTCAAATGTTCTATACCATAGGAAACTTCTTGCATTATTTGAATACATTGAATCCGCATGTCCTACCAACTAGAAAATCGACCCTCGTGACTTTTCGATATCAAAACTTGCCAAAATCTCGAGCTAATATGCCCCGTACATAAAGAGGAGGACCACAAGTGAAAGAAACATTGCCTATCATCCAAGAAGAACAAGAGCAAATTTTGCATTATTGCTTTTGCACTCTCTTGTTTCACGCGTGGGGATAGATGTCATACAACTCCACCCAAAACGCTTCTTTTCACAAAAAGCTAAATTATATATATGCAAGGCGTTTTGTATTGCCCATCAAACAAGACCTGCGAGAAGAATAGAGAAAGCGTGAGGATTCCGTTTGGGTCTTCATATTTTCCGGGGGGTCAGATCATCTCACTGTTCATGACGAGTCTCTCTGCTAAGCTCTATTCTTCACCAGTAGTCACTCCTTCCTGCAAATATAAATTCATGGAAGAAAAACGTGAACTATCCATAGCTTTAGCCTTAGCCAGCAAGCTTCCCTTGAACACGTTATTGTGTATCTACTTGATTGACTACTTGTCATGTAGCGCGGGATTTTGGTTACGCCGGTGATCAATTTATGAGCTGAAAACTAGTCAACGAAACCTTACTCAATAAGCTTGTTAACTGTTTATCTGCTTTTGGGTTGAGGACTAAGTTACGAGAAGGGTCGTCGTTCATTTATCACGACAATGTTAAAGATTTGTAACTGTCATATTTTGCGTCTGAATGTTGGTGGCATTACATTGTGTTTCTTCAATTATAAGCGTGATTAGAGGAAAAAGAATTAAATGCCTTCTTATCGGATTTTGCTGCAAGAAATAAATTTCTAGGTCTGAGAAATTTTTGATATGATACGTATTAGAAAATCACAAAAGAATATAAAATCGAATGAAAGTGTTTATCTAAATGAATTTGAATTTAGATTTATTTACATTATTATTCTGTATCAAATTAAACAAGCACAGTAACACTCCTTGTTCAAATCATTTTGCTACATATCGAGCAGAGAATTAAGCGAGTGCACTTTGGGTGTGCTTGTACATGCGCTTTAGTTATGAAAATGAATTGCCACACTGCTGGGCGGAACATTATAGAATTGCTTAAAATGAAGCTACGGGGAGGAGGATGGCTTTGAGAAAAAGCACCTGCTGCTGACCGCCGTCATCTTTCCGCTTCTAGCTTTGTTCTTTGCTAGGCGGCCAACCAAATCAACCTCCTCTCTTATTTTGCTTCGTTTAAGTTTGAAACAAGTCAAACAACTTATGCTAGGAGATTTACATACAGGGAACTAGCTAGCTTGAGATATGTATGACCGTGTAGTGTGACCTGCTTTAGCTTAGCTAGGGCAAAATCATTGAGCACAGATACCACTCCCATGCCCCTCCCATGCATGCTTGACCTATATGATGTTCATTGTGATGGGGACCCTTAATAAGGTTCAGAATGCTCGGTTGTTTGAAATTAGGAACAAACAACATTATTTCATACAGATCAGGGTTACCACTCTGTCAGATTTTTATGTCTCAAATTTGTGGCTTCCGATCATCATGGTCCCTCTCATCCTCATATCTCTATTAGCTATAGCCAACCAAGATCACATTCTTGCTTAAGTTGTTCGTACACAAAACAAAAGCATATGTCTCTTCGATATGAGCGTAATTACCTCGAGTTAAATCTAGCTTCAAGGATTAGCTTAGAAGTTAGAAGCTTCTCATTCATTTTAGTATGTATTCTTAAGCTCAAATGCCTAGATTCTTCAAACTTATTCAAGTCTTATTTAACTAATTGTAATGAAAATTTATTGGTCTAAATTAAACTTCACACTGTTAACACTTTCTTCTTTTACACATAGTTTACATTATATAACCACATGCTTCACTAATTCACGTTGAGATAAACATGATCTCACGTGGCAAATTGTGCATTTCCAAATCTTGAAGGACTATACACAATGAGATAATTAAGAAGATGGTAAATTCCAGAAAGCAAAGAAAAAGTTGGACATCGTATCTGGGAAAGACCAGATTATAGTGGCCTTTATTGGGTTCAATTAAAAGGGAACAAGAGTTATCATTCGAGATTATGAAACTTTGACTCTTGTAGTTGTAGCTAGATCTTCCAATTTCATAATGTTGTGTTTTTTCCCATTTATCTTGGTTTAATCTTTACATTCTCGTAAAGTGAAGAAATTTATAGTGTTTAAGATGGACGGTGTAATTTAGATTTGCGAATAGAAATGTAACTAAGTGATTCAACCGTTTAAGTCATCCAAACGAAACGAAATTAGACAGCGAAAATAATTTTTCTTTATTGAAGATACATTTTCTTTCTTTTTGGGAAGTAATCAATCTATGATATATGGAAGATATTGTCCCTTGTGAGTCCTATGCAGCCAAATATATATGGAGAAAAGATGCCTACTACCTTTCAAACCTATTTTGTAATCTTGTTCATGCACAAAACTAATGGGTAGCATTGTGCTTCTTCTCCCTTTCATGGATTAAAGTGGGTGGATAGTGAATAGGACCTTAAAATTGATTTTCAAATTGGCATTTATAGTCCTATTGAGACCTCTACCAAACAGCAGAAGAGGAATTCTGGGAATTCGTACTACAATAAAAGCTGTTATTTTTGTTCTCATTCACAATGTGCATGAGTTTTGTAGGCCCATTTGCCAATTCCAATTGGCAATGACAAATTGACAATGCCTCTATTATTTGTACCAAACAACAAATAGCATGTTGGAGAGGATTTGATTAAGGAGCTGGACTTTTGTTTCTTTCATCTCGGGTACCCTAATCTGTGACCAAAAGCCAAGAAACATATCCTTGTCAATATCCTCAACCCTTCAACTACTATTCCTTGCAGGATCTTTGTACCCAAGTGTGTCCTTTATTAGTGGGGTTTGTAGCTCTAATGATCTAAATTATTGTTCGTCTATGTGTCTCAAGTTCAAATCACCTGGTTCTATTATGGTTAGTTACATAAAATATGTGCAACTATCCGTTAATATAAAGAATGTTCAGGGAAGCAAATGATATGCAATTTTAGGATGTCATTTCCAGCATAGATGAGCATGAAAATGTTCTTGTAAGATTTTGAAAGCATGTTAGATTGTTAGAAATTAAATGTGCAAAGTGTTTACTACTGGGTTTTAAAGCCTAATGCTCATGAGGCTGAATCAACTGAAGCCCAACCCACCACAGAAAAGAAATCTCATTACAGTGTGAAAGATGAGAGATGTATTGCCATAATGCCATTTACTGTTTTACATGTCCTTTTATAATTTGATTGTGCCCTCAAGGCCTTGCCATCTTCATCTTTCATTATCTGATTTGAGTTTCT
Organism: Geum urbanum; assembly: GCA_946800695.1. Classification (NCBI taxonomy): domain Eukaryota; kingdom Viridiplantae; phylum Streptophyta; class Magnoliopsida; order Rosales; family Rosaceae; genus Geum; species Geum urbanum. The sequence continues at coordinate 47,117,953 of OX327013.1, forward strand.
TACACCCCAGAGAAATAGTGATTCCAATTCAAGATCCATTCTTGAATCTTATTGGCTCAGCTCATCACAAAGAATGTACTGAGTTTTCATCTGTAGTACCTTGGTGGTGACTGAAGATTGGCTGACAAGTTACAGCTAGATCTGATTCTTCCAATACTGTCAGTTCTCTCTTTTCTTGCTCTTAAATTTTGTTCACTTAACCAAGATAAGTGGATAGATTCACGTCTTGATCCTGTTTGTTGGTGCTTAATGAAATATTACTGCAAAACATTGATATCAAAATGAAAGAGAAAACTAAGATGAACTAAAACATTGATATTTTGATTGATTGAATATGACTGCAGCTAGAGAAGCTTATAAACAACCTAAAGCTCACAACTTGACCAAATGTACGAATCACATGTCGCGCATCTATGGTACTTAAGATTACATATCAAAAATATATAGAAACCCTGTCGTTCAAGACTATGCTCAAGTTGTTTTGTTAGCGCCGCTGCATGAAATGAGGCTCTAGCTCAACACATGCATGCCCTGTCATACAGATGGAAAATACTTGTTGAGATTGAACGGCAGTGAGTAGAACTCCTCGCTCCTCGAATCTCCCTTGTACGATCTGAACTTGTCCCACCAATGTTTGCCTCTGTCTTTCCTCACTGCGTTGTCACTGCGGTGCAGCGTGTTGTCCAGGAAATATGCAATGATCCCTGCCACAAAGGCTTCTGATTGGAAAGGGACGTTGATCATATCATTGAACTGCCAAAATTGAGATGAAAATGTATGTCAGTGAAGAAAAGAAGAAAACCAATGTAGTATATGAATCAATACAATAGCATGTACATGGTGTAATGTATTCGATGCTTACCCATCTTCCTCCTGTGTGGACTGGACCATAACCATTAATGGCGGTGTACTCATTGAAGTACTGTGGTATAGACAATCCCATGAAGATGGAGAATCCTAATATGAACTTTGTCCGGAAGCTGTTCAGGTTGCAGAATTGGAGAAAGCTAAGACCCCCAGAACCTGTGGATGCAAAGAAATCAAATATGTTTACACAACTAATCTGGAATCAGAGTGAATCAGTTGCCAACTAAATCAAATGCACATACCAACATAAGCAAAGAACAGACAATATAAAGCAGCAATGATGGGCCCTGGGATTGAAGCAAAGACTGCTCCAAATTTGCCTGAAAAATGGAGAAATGTCTTAGTCAGGTTAAACGAAAGATGCTTGTAGACAGTTGCCAGTATTATCTAAATTATAATGGCTCATAAATCAACTCACAACAACCTACCAAGAATGGAGAAAAATATCATGAACCCAGCAGATATTTGCACCACCCGTCGACTACCAACACGCGTTAGCGCCAAAAGACCAGCATTCTCTCTGCTCAGACAGCAAGTTAAGTCTCAGAATAAGGTAGACACTACTTTGACTAAATGGAACTACTATGTATAAACCTCAAGTATACTATCCCACAAAATCTTACACAGAAACTGAGGATCCAGTCACAGTGCCAAAGAGTCCCGATACCAGAATGCCAACACCCTGAAATTATGAACCACACAGTTAATGGCGTTTATAAAGAACAATGCCGGACAATCTTTAGGAGCCTTGTATACTATAAACTAGAACACGTGACTTTATTAAAAATACAAAGAAAATAGGTCAAACTATTCCGATTTGGATGTATATCAGGAATTAATCCTGTAAAATTTAGCTATTAACATAAACATCAAATTTGTTAGAAATTGAAGATATCGATTAATTTACCTGCCAACCAACTCCACGACTCAGAATTGAAGGTGGCACTGGAGTTGCACTAGCATACCTTGATACAGCAATGAAGGCACCAGTGGACTGTTGGACATATGAGAAAGAATAGCATTATGGGACAAATCAAAATTCAGGTATGGGTTGACAATGAAAACAATGATCATGGAGAATTTTTCCATAAAATTTATACCCATACAAATGGAAAAAAGAGAACAAACCTCTACAAGAGCAACAAAAGATGCTGTCATCATAGCAAAGGCTTCACCTGCATCAAAAGTCGGTGTTCCCCATTGGAAAGGATATGGAACTCTTATCCTGCAGACGCAAGTTTTTAGTTTCTAATTAAAAAAGGATGGAAAACTTCATAGCATGCCTCAATTCCTAGTATGGTTCACTTTCCTATCTCTAAGAAATTCTAATTTATTTATTTACTGTAGACCAAAGTTTGGCAGTCCTGTATTTCCATTAAAATAAGCAAAGGTAACTACTATGGACCTATGGTGATAGAGTTTAAAAAGGTAATCTGCATTTACGAACACATGTCGAACTAACCATGGAGCAGCATCTATAAGTCCAGCACGATCAGTACGGCAGCTTGCTTGTGTTTTTGGCCCAGTACCATTGTATGCTCCGCCAACAGTAAGCAGATGAGCATAAATCCACACGATCACAATGGCAAATATGACAGCAAATCGATCGAACACATGTTTGCCTTTGTGAAGTATGTGAGGCATATACTGCAGAACAATCAATGCAATAAACAACATGACTTGCAATTATCACTATTACATATGATGACAACGATGAAGGATCAAAACTCAAAAGCAAAGAAATCTAACAAGGATTTAAATACAACACTCAATTACCTGAGAAACAAATACTAAGATGACAAGCTCTGGCAGTCCAATCTCAATGCATTTGGCGAGCTAAAATATCCGAGAAAAAAAAGGGTAATAAATAATAGGGAGAGTCTGATTTGCAGTATAGTAGGACACACAAGACACATCCTGGATTAACACTTACCAGAGGAAAACCTAACTCATAGAGTCCAAAACCAACTAGTCCTACCAAAGGAACAACTGAAAGTGGACTTAGAAACCTGAAGAAGAAGAAAAAGCAAATCAAGAGTTATAACTAATATTGAGTTATAAGAGTAAGAAGTTACTGGAGAAATCTGAAGTGTTTCAGTATGAATCTGAGAATAGTAAAATTGATATTTCAGACACGAAAATATGTATTCCATAAAATGGAACCAACCTTGTTACATTACGCCAAAGGCCACTGAAGCCCAAGACAATCTGCAGAGTTGATGCCACAATCATAGCACCCTGGATAGCTCGCATTGTTCTTTTAAATTTCTGAAATGAAATACATTGCAAAAGTCAAAAATCAACAATCCCAGCCAGGGTCTGAAATGAAAGACATACCAAAGACATGAAGTTTGCTTAATTATTAGAATGAATTACAAAATCCGGCAGTTAAGTGTCTACTAGGTTCAGTGGCTCTATTCAACACAGATCCCAAGTGACAAAAAAGTTAAGAGCTTTTGTCACATAATTAAACATTTATACATAATATGCTGCACACCAAGTAACCAAGAATTCAAATTTAGAATGTGAGACAACGTAAGAGAAAAATAAGTTTCAGATGGGTACGTCTATAGGGTTTGCAGAATCACTGAAGCGACTGGCTAATATGATTGAAACAGTGGTAGGAACAAACGTGTATGACCCTCCAATTACTGCAGGTAGTCTACTCCCAAACAAAGTTTGCTTTACGGTGTTCAAACCAGCAACAAAGAGTAAGGTCTGGATCACCTTGGCTTTCTCCTCCTAAAATAATGGAAGAAACATTTACTCGCATGTTTAAGGCCAGCTTGGAAGGAACCCAAATAAGTCAAATCAATCTGTTCTTACATTTCCACCTCCCATCTGCGGAACAAGAGCACTCGGAATAAGAACGGCAGTGCCAAGCATCACAATATAATGTTGAAACCCAAGAAGGATGGCCTCGGCTGCACCAGAAATCACCCATGACAGTGTTAAAAACTGAAACAACAACATAAAACTTAAGTACTTTTAATGTCTGAAATGCAACATGTTCCTTTCCTATTGACCAAGCAGAGGAAGACAGTAAATCATAACTTAGAGCTCCACTAGCAAATAGGAGTAGTTTAAAGCTTGGCCAAATCTAGAGAAATTCATCTGCAGTTTCAATAAGCAGCCCCACAGCTTGGTACACTACCGTAATTCCATATACTAAGATTTTGCTAATCAAAACTCCGATTCAAGTTTGACAAAATAGCATAAAACATAGTGATCAAATGGCGCTGGATTAAAACGAAAGAAACAGAAAGTTGAAATTAAAATAATTAACATACAGTACATAAATCTAAACAAAATTCCTAACATGGTTTCAAGCATAGGTGCATAACATGAAGAAGACCACTAGTAGATTCTTATATCTTTTTAATAATATTCCATATTTAGTCTTATCAGCAAATATTCTGGCCTTTAGACTAAAAAAAGTTAATCAACAAAGCATATAAGAACTTAAACTTTCTATTTCCTTTATGGAAAGCGGTATCTACCAAAGAAGAAGCTACTTTCAGCAATGAAATACGAGGATCACGTATCCAAAAGAAAACAAATTAAAGAGTGAATTATCTAGATATACCAAAAGATCCAAAAAAGAATCAAACTTTGAAACTAGGATCCACCAAACAATCACACACTAATGTTCATAAGTGCCACAGAGCTCAGAAGTTAAGAACACAAATTAGCAAATACAACAATAGAAATGTGGATTAGAGCTACTCACGCCATGGAGGTGGACTTGTAATGCAGAAAGAAACGCCGGGTAGTTGTTCTTTGGGTGGATGAGGCTGTGGCTCATCCACTTTTGCAGCACCACCTCCTGCCATGTCTTTTGTTCTTCTTTCTCTACAACTTGCTTTCTCTCACTAGAAACAAACAAACACTAGAAGCAATGAAACCCAAATCCAAACAGAACCCAGATCCCAAATCTTCACTACAAATGAGCTCAAACCTCAAAAATCAAAACTTTTCTTTTTCAGTACACAAAGATTGAAACTTTTAATGATATCCAATGAACTAAACCACCAAATAATAGAGAGCTAGTGTTAACTAGAAGCTTCAAAGAGTGAGCACAAATGGGCGTTAATAATTGAGATTGGGAAACAAAGATGAAGCTAAAGTACCAACCTTTTTAACCAACAGAGGAAGCAAAGCAAGAGCCGAAATGAAAGTGAAGAAAGGCTTAAAAAGTCAGAGAAACTCTTATTGTTGTGTCCCACAGACCTAAAAGATGTTCACTCACTCAATTTGGGTTTGTAGAGTTTAAGAGAGAGAGAGAGAGAGAGAGAGATCCAGGTGTTAGGTTGAGCAAAGCACAGTTAAGATGTACAAGAAGTGTGACACTGAGTGAGAGAGCAGGTGAAGATAGACCAAAGAAGCTTCAAGCTTGTTTTCTAGAAGTGAAGCTATAATTGATCATACCAGAATATATATTTCATTTTCAAAAAAAGACTAACATACTTAATCAACACTGACGATATATAAATCTATATCTAAAGAATAATTACTTCCACTAATTTCAAAACATGAGACTATATGGTCTAAATTAACAGAAGATTAACTATTTAATGAGGGAGGGTTTGTCTGTCTGTTTTGTGTGTAGTTCAGCTGTGCAAAGACAGAGGAGAGCCATTAGAAAAGGACGTCCAAAGTGGAAATGATAATGTCACCGGAGGAATGATTGATCGTGAACCTAATACGACGCCGTTTCCAGCCGTGCCTCTTACCAATTTTCCCAGTTACCAACCTTCCCTAGAAGTATGCACCGAATTCCATCTGTTTTTGTGAAGACTATAATACCCTCGAACAATCATTCTCAACATGGTTATGGTTATCGCATAAATTGCATTATTTGATGATCAATAATTCAAATTTGTTAGATCTGAATTCATAATAGGAAAATAATATGACATCTTAGATTAATCTTAACTTTTTCATTGTTCTCAGGTTTCACATCTAATAACACTCGAGTACAACTAATTACAAAGTAAATTAACTATAAATAAATTTGATATCGAAAATTAAAACATATCTGCATGTGTTATTGCGTGAAATCTTAATGAAACAACATTTGTCAATCCTTTTTTGAAAAAATAATGGAACGACAGTATTCAATATTTAATTAATGAGAATGTTGAATATATAAAAAAGAATAAAACCTCAATCTTATATTACAATGAACTAAAACATAATTGATCAAAACTAGAATCTCAACCCTCATGTAGAAACATATGTACTAGTTTCACATTATTCTAGAATCTAGACTACTTGATCAAAACTAAGCATAATTGAGATAAATATCTTTGAAAATAATTGACTACACACAATATTAGATTAATCTTCATAAAAAAGACTAAAACTTTAGGTTTCAGAAGGGGGGGGGGTCTTTGGTCATTTGAGAGACATTGATCACATGCTGCCTTTAGCAGAAGAATATTGGATTGGGGTGCCCTAGAGTCATGAGGGCAATCGTGAAAGAGAGAAGAAATAAAAAAAAGGTGAGCCGACAAAGCTCTCTCATCTCTAATTCCTAGTCAATTCCCCCTTACCTCAATCCCTGCACTTCTGCGAGTTCTGTCCCTTCCTCATTCTTCCCCCTAGCTAAGCCTGTGACTAAGTCACTACATTCCATTTCATTTCCAACCAACTGGAGGGGTCTGGAGCTTCTTCAGTTCTTATTCTCCCTTCTTTTTCAAGCAAAAAACCCATGAAATTAAGGTCTATGGCATCATGTATTTATATAGGTAATGTATCAATCAATGTGCAGCCGCACCAAGTAAACCTCAAAAGTCTACAATCTTCTTTGGAGATACCCAATGGCAGATCTTTTGTACCAGCTTTGAGAGTTTGGGACATGTGAACCAAGATTATAGTTTACTCATCTTCTTCTCCTATAGTCCTTTTCCACATTAAACAAGGAAGAGTAAGCTTTTGTGCTATCATGTCTGAATCTACTAGTTTATGTATATGAAGGTCTATGTTTATCTATTCCCACACGTCCGGTAAATATGAATAACTAGAATAAGAAAAACTGAAGTAGCTGAGGATATATGGTGGTCTATAGAAAGTTGTTGAGAGTGTGAGGTACCTGTCAATGTGACCACTCCAAAACACTAATTGTTTTGTTTCCAATCTGCTTTCTATTTTTGTCTTTTGAAAAAAATATTCTTTGTGGTATGAGCACACATTATCTGTTGTATAATGCAGATAATATGAGCTATGTTCACTACCAATTGGTTAGAACCCAACATTTTTATCTCGGGTGTGTCTCGAGTCAAATACAGTTTTCGGAATTCCAATTACGATTCTAACAATTTTACGATACATATGTATGAATCAAGTCGAGGTTTTGTTAGTTTTCAGGAAGGAAATGAAGAATAGTATTAGCAACTTAGCATCATAATTGCGTAGATAAGGAAAGAGTAGTTTTTAAACAAAATTATATGGAGATCCTAAAAGTTTCTTCATCAATGATTATGTTACCCCAAAAACCTGCACTCACATGAAAGATTATAAAAGGTTCTTCCTTTTTCTTTTGATAAACGATATAAAGTTCTTTCATTTAAGCAAAACGAGCAAAAAAAAGGATTCGAACTTTGGGAATATACGTTGTAGATAACGGAGGTGGCTAGCTGAATTAGCTTGTCTTTCTCTTTGCAATTCCTATACAATTTTTGCAATCAACTTGCATATTCCATATAAGACATGTCAATATCAAAATCTATGGGAGCTTTAAAGAAGTGCATGGCTTCTAAGATCAAACCACCTAACCCATAAATCCGTAATCGAAGATTGTGATTGAGAAACTATAGTATTAATATAATCCAATGCTACCAACCTTTGAGCTAGATTCAATATCCATCCTTTTATTTTCACCTTGTATTGCACCATCTGGACCAACATCATTACTTTATGTTAAAGATTGAATCAAACTACACATATTTTGACGGGTTTATCTAGCTCATATTAAACGTTACTAGCTACACTTTTCTACGTGAATATGATAATACAAGACGTATACTTTAGTAAATGAAGATTTCGATTACGAATATGTTTAGTGATTAACATAATTAGAGGGAAAAAGGCATAAAGAAAAAGTGAACGTGGGTGTTATTATCAGATCAAGTTCTTTAAACATGCCGCCAAACCCTAGCATGATCCATGGACCACAAGCCATATGATCTATACCATTTTAAGAGATATTATTGTCGTTTGTCTTTTTGGTGCTTTTTTCTCACGTAGTCTCTTCTATTTCTCATTTGCTCGTGCCCCTTTTTATCAAGGAGAAAAATTGAAGTGGTTGATGCATCTGTTTCGTGTAGATCACCAGATGGAAAGTAAGAAGAGAAGTAGCATATTATGATCCTGTAGCTAAGTACTTCGAGTTGTTTGTTGGCTTTGAATTCCAAGGCTACCTAATTTGAAAACGAAAGAAAGATTTCTCCCACCAACACTTGTATCAGAAGGTATATATTCTCGAAGTGATATGAGATCGAAATCATCTCGAATATGACGTAGTATATGGAGCCGATAGCTCATTTACACTATTTAATTTATGATTATAAGTTATTCACATGTTTAATCATGTAACTTCTAAATAAATAATTTTGAGTTTAAGAAGAAAAGCAAGTTAGAGTTTTCAACGATAGACTGAGTCACTCGTTCGGTGTCATCCCTCGTTTGCGCCGGCCTCGAGCTGTGCGCGACGTCGTGGATGTTGTCAAACGGGATGGTTTGTGAATAAAGCTTCAGGCTCTGAGGGTAGCAGTAGTGTGGCAGTTCTCGTCGATGATTTTCATATCTCGACCGGCGTTCGTCTTGCGTCGTTTTGGTGTCCTCCATCGTACGGGCAGTCAGCTATCGGGTTGGGTGGTGCTTCTTGGTTCTTGTAAGATCGACTTTGTCCGATCTCCTCGAATCTTGGTCGATGCTACTTCGTTCAGGGTCGACTACGACGGTTTGTGGTGGGCAATTCCGGCATCAGTATAAGGACCAGGGGCAGATCTAGGTGAAGGGCAAGGTGGGCTGCAACCACCTAGATTTTTGGAGTATTTTTAAAAAGAAAAAAATGTATATATTTATAATTAATTTCTTACCCACCACGTCTCTTCTCACAATTTTCTCGCCTCTATAGTCTCGATTACTCAATCGTCGTCCATCTTTCTCTCTCATATAGAAGTTTCTCTTAACCGCCATCGCACTTTCTGATGCTATCCACATTTATTTTTCTCTACTTTTATGTTCTTTTATAACTTCACCTTTTTTTGAGTGATTTCTTATGATATAAAATTACTGAATGTTAAATTCGGCCCATATCTGCTAGCTTACTGGTTGTTGCATGAGTTAATGTTTTTGTTTCTGATGTAGTAGTAGTCAAAGATGCATATGAGTTAAAAAATTTCCTTCAATGCATGTTCTTTTCATTTTTTATAACAAAAACATTAAATTCTTTCGTTGTCTAAGTTTTTTTTTATAGAGAAAACACTAACAAACTACCCTAAGGAAGAGCCCCTAGGCCCTCAAAGATCTCTCAGATCATGCTGAGTTTACGTTGTGTATTCTAATCTCATGAGTTTTAAAAAAAAAAAAATATTATGCATTGCACAATATTCCCACCCTCTTTTAAAATCCTGGATCCACCCCTAATAAGGATGGCAAGTTTGGGTCGATGAAGATTCCTGAGGCTGCTAAACCATTGTTGAATTTTGGCTATGGGCTTAGTTTGGGCCTGGGGAATTGCCCCCTTTATTTATTGTGTTGAGTTTTTTGTGTTGAGTTGTTAAGTTGTTGAGTGACCTTTATGGTCTTTTGATTTAGGTAGATAGCTTGATTAAGGAGTAGAGCATCGATTTTTTTCGTAAGAGGTTTGAGACCCTGCTACCTTACTTCTGTCTGTCAACTTACACGAGTCGAACGTAATTGATTTTAAGATAATTTAGATGATCGTTTCTATCGTACCGGTCACCAATCGATTCTTTATAAATTACTATTCAATAAAACTCTACCATCTTACGTTAAAAAAAAATCTTCTAAATAGATATCAAAAATTCAATTCACCGTAAGACCGATTTTGGATGAGTTCACGTGTAACATGACATGTCAAAATCAGGGAACCAACTCAAATGAGTGATTTTGAATTCGAGGCTCAATTTTGGGCCTTAATGGGTTCCTCTTACAAACGTTGGGCCTTTTGTTTTGTTACTTTATATCCACAATGGGCTTTTCCTTTTATACGTAGTTTTAGCCGCAGTGACGATAAAGCAGTGAAGTCTTAGAGCCGCACCGTCTCCGTTTTCTTCACAACATCGCCGCCTAATCGCCGCCGTCCAGTTCTCCATACGTAAGTCGTTTCCGGGTTCCCTCAATTTTTACCTATACTCCATAACCCATATTCTCTCACAGTAGCTAATCACTATGTAATGCGTTTGTTCTGTTCTTGTTATGAGTTATATAACCTGCACACCATATGTTTGTGAAAATGCCCAAGTGAAAAGTACCTTAATGGGTTCTCGTCATTTTTGTTTCAATGTTCATAGCAGCATAGAATGAGCTTTGTCGTGAAATTATAACATGTTTTGATCGATGAAGTTTTGTTTTTTGCTGATATTGTTGCGGTGTTTTATGCTCAGATTGCAATGATGATGATGGCCAGGTATTTCAGGAGGACTCTGGTCTCTGCAGCCCAGTCAGAAAGTTCTGGTGCTGCTTCTATGGCTCGGACGATGCCCCACAATCCGCTTGAGGAGTTTTTCGAAGTAGAGAAGAAGTCTGATGACGAAAAGCCTGTATACGGTACATGACATGCTCTTTTTCATTTCCATTGTTTTTTCGGTTGTTTAGTGCATCCACGAATTAAAGGTATTGGATTTTGCACGTAGCAGAAAGATGTTTGAGACAGTTTGGTGCATTGTTATGAATAGCTTCAGTGGTAGACGATTATGCGAGTTCTGAGTTTGATGCTTCAATTGTTATTAGGTCGGAGTTGGAAGGCAGTGGAACTGCGTTTGAAGTCCTGGGATGATCTCAATAAGCTATGGTTTGTTCTGCTTAAAGAGAAGAACATGCTAATGACCCAACGGCAGATGCTTCAAGCACAGAATCTTCGATTTCCTAATCCTGAGCGACTTCCTAAAGTATGCCCCTTTCTTTCAAATGACAGTAGTTTTTTTTTTCCCTTCCCAACTCCTGATTCTGTCTAATTTTACACTATTTTGTGATGTCAATGTCTTTGTCATCCAAAAACCAGCTCAGTTTGGCTGGCTAACTATGCAGTTTACTATGACTATATTGAAAATCTGTTTCTTGACATTATCATATCTGTTCCTGAGTAGTAATTTTGATATCTATGTTGTGGACTTGTGGGTGTATACTCATGCATTTCAATATGAATTCTATGACTTCAACTCTTTAGCTAGCAGATCAAGTTTCTTTCTGAGTAAACTCTAATAATGCTGTTTATTAGTGTTCTCAAAATTAGAAAAAGGGATGGGTTTATACATGTTGGGACCATGTAAAATGAACTTCACTGTTGTGGGAAACCTTGTTTTTTCTTACCTGGAAAGACAATTGGCCTCTGTTGATTTCTTGATATTAACGCCATAATGAAAATTCAGGTGAGGAAGACAATGTGTCGTATCAAGCACGTACTCACTGAGAGAGCAATTGAAGAACCTGATGCTAGAAGGTCTGCGGAAATGAAGAGGATGATAAATGCTCTATGATTGTCTCAACCCCAGTGTATTAGATAATTGGTGCTGCTGCCTCCATCCTCTCCTTGTAGAACTAGAAACTTGTGGTGATCCAATTTAAGGAGCAACTTGTAATATCTGATAAATCTAAGATGACTGACTTTGTGTTTTGTTTGGTTACTTTTGTGAGCAAAATTATTGGATACATGTAAGTTTACACTACGAAGCACATCCATTGTTTACTACTGCTCTACGAAGCTGTTTTGCTCTTTGATTTGGCCACAGCGACTGCAGGTTTTTGTTCGCCCTTGGGTATATTTTTAGTTCTAACCTGTTGTAATCATACTGTGTTACCCATGCACAATCTTTGGGAGTCCTTACTGGTATCAGGTAGTACCAGAATAATTATCACTAAGATGTTTCCGATTATGGATGTACGTTGAGCTTAAAGAAGAAAGTAAGCGAGTGGACGTTTGATTTAAAACATAAAATGCATGGAATTTATTGATGCTAGAATTAAGTCACTGCATAGACATAACCAGGATATAGTTTTGAAAGCAATGCAAAGAACCTAATGCCAATAGGAAATGAAAATAACAATTTTCTACAAAGGACTACCTAATGAAAAGAGTGTATATTTTCTCTTATGATTCAAAGATCCAAGTTTACTGGAAACTACCTTGCAGAAAGAAAAGATGTGAGTTCTGTAATAGAGCATAATGGATTTGATCGACCTTGAATAATGGTTGTTGACTCTGAAGGACAAAGGAAAGGCTTTGGATGCATTTGTAGGTGTTCAGAAACCCCTTCAAGCATCTCTATGACTCTGTTCATAGAAGGGCGATCTGTTGGCTTCATTTGTATACACCATAGGGCGGTTATAATCGTTCTTTTGATCAGCTGTGTTTCATGCTCTGTTAAATCACCCAACTCCAACTCTCTTCCCTCGTTATATCGATCATACACCCATGAAGGGAAGTAAATTTGACTCGAGTTCTCCACCATTACACTTATGTTCTTCCTCTGGCTTGCCATCTCCATCAACAACATTCCGAAACTATAAACATCAGCTTTGTCTGAGATACCTCCGATATTCTTGTAGAACGACTCCGGAGCTATATACCCCATTGTTCCTCTTGCTGCTGTCAAGTGTATAATGCTATTGTCTATTGGATACAATTTTGCAACACCAAAATCAGATATCTTCGGAATGAAATTCTCGTCAAAAAGAATGTTGTGCGGCTTGATAAATGTGCATGTCACAACCATGATGCAGATAATGGATCCCTTGAGCCACACCAAGAGAGATCTCATACACTTTCTTGCAACTTAAGGGGACACTTCCACCATCTTTGGCGTAAATGTATTTATCAAGAGACCCATTCGACATGAAATCATACACAAGAGCTCGTTTTGATCCTTCAGCACAATAACCAACAAGTTGCACCACATTAACATGGTGAATCCTTCCAATAGTATCCACCTCACTCACAAAATCTTGCCCATTAGCTTTAGATTCACTCAAGATCTTAATTGCAACAAAACGACCACTGCGTAATTTTCCCTTAAATAGTGCCATAACCTCCCTCTCCCAACTTATCCTTGAATGTATCAGTCATCTTCTTAATGTTTGAATATGAGTACCTTATTGGTACTAGGTTGCCATCTCTTTGTAAAAATTCTTCTATTATGGTGTATATTGACCAATGTCTTCTTCACCATTTGTAGATATACATACAACCAAAAATGGCACGCCGAAAGTAAATTTTATTGCAGAAATTCCTGCATATATATATATATATAGCAATTTCACCAGAGTCAGTTAACAAGAAAACCTCAAGATCATCTCTTTCCATCTAGAGAAGAGTTTCCCTTTGAAAAAACGGACCGGAGTTCGATTTTCACAAAATTGAAAAAATTATTTGATCATTGAAACCAATCATCCTTTACATTACTCACTTGAGGACCACGCTTGAAAAAAATCAGTCAAATCGGAGATGATTTGGTCATTGATCATCATATTCAACTTTATATAATTCATCTGATATAGATTAAAATTTTAACGTACCAATCAAATGATCAAATCATCTTTGATTGGGCTGATTTTTTGTAAGCATAATTTTTTAATACTAATCTAAAGAATGAGTAATTTCAATCGTTGAACAACTTCATCAATATTGTAAAAATCAAAACTTCGTTATGTTTTTTCAAAGCGGAGCTCCACTTTAGATATAGACGGTATATATTAACATGCAAGCTTTAAATTACCTGCGCATAGCACCAGGAATAGAGCTACAACCTCTGCAAGAATTCGAAGAGAACGTGAATATATAGTGTGATTATAAGCTGTGCTGAACAAGCAGAAATATTGAAAGCTTGTTGTACTTGTTTTGTAGATGGGAGAAATTATAAGGCAGAATGAGTCTACCGTTAATTTTATTCACTAATTTTGTTGTTATTATTATAAAATGAGATAATTTTTTAGTAATTTCTTCAATTTTTTGTAAATATTTTTACTAACACATTTTTACAAATTTGAGAACCAAAGGTTGTTAATGTTGTATTTTAGTTTAATTGTTTATAAATGATTAAAAAAATGTTCCTACTTTTGTTCTAAATATAATAATTTTTATTTCAAAAAATTATAATTTTATTCAATTACTTGTAGATAAATATTTAAGTTAAATCTCCTCTACCATAACCCTACCCTTCGAGTTGATGAAGTATGAGCGGTTGTAGGTGAGGTCGAAGCCATAAAGCAGTGCCTTGTGTATGTATTGATGAGATACGTTCTGATCAATGCTATAAAATTTCAAGGAGGAGGAGGTTGCCGACCTCCACTTTACAGTACACCCGTCTTCCACTTCCGATGCAGTCGTCCTGCCAACCTTGATATAACCATACGTCTTCGGTTGCGACGAAGAAGATGAACCGCCGCCGCATGGAACAGTTCTTACATACAGAGATGAATTCACAGGATTGGAACACTCCAAGAAAATAATTGGAGTATTATAAACGTATAGTCCATATGCTGCAATGTGGATGAAGCTAAAAGTTGATATAGAATGACCAGAAACTGAGGAGCAGTTGTTCTGATCTTGATTGAGGACTGGTTCTGCGACTCTGAGTGTGCCCTCCCAATAGTTTATAGCCTTTACTTGGTACATAACTGGTACCTACGTGCTTCCTGGGGATGAGTTGAACGGGTTTAGGTACAGAACCGTAACATTGTTCAAGCAAGACAACTCATACTTGAACTCGCCACAGTGTTTCTTTCGGATCGTTTTTCAGTCGAAAAGGGGGCCTTATGTCACTGATAATGCCGCAAGAAGTGGAGCACTTAAGATCCTTGGCGTTTGAAGTTGGAAAGGATAAGCTGATAACAAAAAGAAAGGGTACTATTACAAAACAAGCAGCAGAGGATAACAAAACGAAGGGACTTCCACTAATTGCCATTTTGAATGGTGTATGAGACTTTGAGGGATTTGATCTGATATAACTTTATAGTTTATAACACTACTTGATTACCGAATACTTACAAGCTAGGCTTGTTAATGTGCAAGTGAGTGTCATGTGGGATCACGATGTTTATGGTGTCACAATATATGCAAAGTCAAATTCATATTCCTTTTATTAAACAGGTTAAACTTCTTTTTATGTGATGTCAAATAATGTCGAAATTGACAGAAAGGGATAGGGATGCTTCAAGACTTAAGGTGCGAAGACTTGAGCATTGACCATCTTTTGCTGAAATTTCAAGGGGAAAAGACCGGCATATTTTAGGATAAACGGTAAATTAGAAAAATAGTATGATGTATGATGTGTTCAGAGTGTATTTTGTTCACACTTCCTAAGGTATTAATGAGTAGAAATTATATGGATACATTCAACTATATATATTTCTCTTAAAAAACTGCAAAACAGTGAAAGCACTATATACATGTCCTCGATCTAATCTTAGGGTTTAGTGTTTTTGTGTGTATATTAATAAGGGGTGCAAATTAAGATCAATTCAGAAAATCAAAGTAATAGTTACGATACAAAAATTATTCTGTCGTAGCATCGATTTTTTTTCCTTCAATTTATTCTGTGTTGTTATTTTTATGAATTCTTGGGTTTAGGAATTGCTCTAATATAAAAAAAAATTGACAATTGTATATTTGATTTTTTTGCCTTATGTTATCCTTTTTTGTTAAATGGCACGTAAACGTATATTTACATTTAATTAGGAGGAGTATAATTTTTTGATCTCAATTTCTCACTCTTTTTGAAAATCTAAGATTTAGACATAAATGTAATTAATAATAATTGTAATAGCTTATTATAGATAACTAACTATAGTTGAACACTTTATCAAGTAATAAAAAATTTTTGAGATAAAAATCAGTTTTAATAAATAAATAAAAAGAATACAACGTGTTTTTTACATTTAAAATTCTTGTCAACCAATCTTAATTAATTAAACAAATTATGCTTATGGTTAAATTTTTTTAATACCGACAATTGTCCCTGGATAATTAATTTATCTTTAATTATCAATTGATCTGTTTAATGACAAAAAAGTAAACTATAACTGCACTATGTACAAATCACGTGCATAAAAACTACTCTACATAAGAATCTCAAGCGCGTATGCGCGTGTATACTGCTAGTCAGGCTTATCCTTAATGTTCCTCACCTTTTTATATAAGCAGGGTGGTTTTCCTTGACGGTTGTTTTGTATCAGTCTGCTTCGGTCTTCATCTTTGAACTAGGTGTCTTTGCTGATTCACATTCTCTATTGCGGTAAATATATTCAAGAAGAAAATGGACCATGGAGGATATTTTAATATTTTATAGTGGCCTGGTTGTTCATAGGCCAATATATACCACTGAGGCGGAGAAGTAAAACTGACACGATCATGCACGCGTGAAATGGGACTGATACAAGTTAACTTCAGAAAATCTATTACACTAAGTGGAGTAATTACATTCCATTTGCAGAACAAATAGCATGAATGTGGACAAGTTTCGTATGCATATGTAAATCCTAGACTTGAGTTCTTTAGGTTAGTAAACACGGTCTCGATGTTACAAGTATGAAATACAAAAAAATGGGTGAAGGGAAAAAGGAGAGGCTGATTTCATTGAATGATCACATTCACAGGATCCAGAGACAGCTTGACGACGAAGAGAACCTTTAAAGAAGTGGCGCATCAGTCATGATCAGGAGAGCTGTAAGAGTTGGTGTTTTCATTTGAGACACACTAGCCTTCGCCCACAGACAATGTTGCTGCAGAATGAGAGCAAACAGATAATTAAACATCACGAGTAAGTACCACCCAGAAAAGAAAAGAAAGAAACACGTTCAGAGCATGTAGTTTCAATGTATGCCAATGACAGGAAGGTACATAGAATGATTGACAACGGTTTTAAACCGCTATGCTGGTATCATAACGGGTTTTAGTATTTGCTGAATTCTTGTTGAAGCATTTATCTGTCTATACTACTTTCTCAAGTGATCACAATTTACACAGATAAGATATGGAGTATAACAAGGCCATGTCCAAAGCTTTTAAAGACGGAAAAATTGTGCTATGATCATGAGGACGGTAACCTAGGTTTGAAATGTCCGTAAGCTTAAGCCTAAAAATTTCCAATCAGTGGGACATGATCCAACGAAAAATACTATTGAAGATATTTAGCAATCACATGTACGTAAGATGGAAGAAGAAACTAACACTAGGCATCCTCGACGCGTCTTTTTCTTTTTCTCCTTTGGCTTTTGTGGTGGCTTGATAACCACTCTGATGGCAGCATCTAAAACTGCTTTCACATTCTGCAATTACACCAAAGAATCACATAAAGCATGATTGACACATGCATGAAACAAGGGGAAAAGTCTATCACTAAAGAGTAAAGAGTGACTTTTGATCATTGCCTATATGGCTATATGTACCAGGAAAGAAATCAAAGAGATTTTACCATGCCATTACATATTACACTTTCTGCCTGTTAGAACGGATACTGAACAAAATACTACATCAATGAATACAAGTACTAGATTTGCATACCTGCTGAGTTTTAGAGCTGCATTCTATGTAATATGCAGCGCCAATCTGCTTCCTCAGCTCCTCACCCTGGTCAATCATGTCAACAATCAGACATACCATCTATTTTGACCTTTTCCATGATCACCAATCATAAGTTTTAAAAATCTGTACCTGTGCAGTAGTAACAGGTACCAATCCTGGGTGATCAGCCAAATAGTGCTTATCCTCTCGAAGATCTACATTTCCATTATAAACCATGCTTTAGTTGCACAAAACTTTGTGGACAACAGTTTCCCATATTATTCAAAGAGGACAGTTGATTCAATCTGCATAATTGTTGAACTTAATTTTTTGTAGCATTTATGATTGTTACAGAACAATAGATACTTCCATGATTCTGTGAACCTTTATTAAACATGAGATTTACCAAGACCTTGCACAGGTTTATACCAACAATATAAGATCAAAATGATATTTTACAAATAGACAAAGTCCAATTAATGTGGTATAATAGCATGTCATTCCATCAGATAACGAAATTAGTTAAATTAGTTTCAGAACTAGGAAGTGATAACCTATAATTCCACAACATTTTAACATTTGATCAAGCTGACGAGTACATAACCTCTGAAGCTCTTTCATTTCATTATCATTTGAAACCTCAAACTGCAATGATCTTCCAAACACAAATTGACAATTTCAAATCCTTAAACTCAATACTTTTCTTTTCCACATATCTTCCACCATTGATTCAATTAACTTTGGAAATAAGCATATTTCTATTTAAGACTTGCCTTACCCACTTTTCCATCTCCATCAATACCATCTAATGTCTTAACCAACATATTCATTTGTCATCAGTAATCTATTCAAGCATTATCATCGCACAATAGGCCAGCATCAAGGGCCAGAAACATAGCTGATGTTATTACATGTAATCTACCCTAGCCTTCTCAATGCTCATAGTAATGTCAAGTTTAATACAACACAGTTTAGTGACCCTAAGCTTGTTAAACTATATGAAGGCAAAAACATAATGGCAACAGTGAAGTACTTATTGGCCAAGCAACTATGACCCTACTTAGCAAAGAAGTTTTGGGAAGCAAGTATAGACTAATCATCCAACTTACCAAGTTTGGTTCCGGCAAGTACTACTGGGACCCCAGGAGCATAATGCTGCAGTTCAGGGATCCACTGAAACAAATCCCATGATCTAAATCAGAAACTACAATGCATAAATCATCAAAACCAAGATTGATATACTCATACACCGATACACATTGTTTTCCAGAAACTAAGGTACCTTTTTCAGTATGTTCTCATAGCTTGCACGACTAACTAACGAGAAAGCCAAGACAAAGACATCTGCTCCTCTGTAACTCAAAGGCCTTAGTCGATTGTAATCTTCTTGCCCTGTAAAATCCAAATTTCACAACAAAAGTTGTAATACAACAACAACAACAACAACAACAACTTGCCTAAATTGGCAACACATTGAAGAATTCAAGAACACATCAAAAGGGCTACAAAGTTCATTGTGGGCTTCATACCGGCTGTGTCCCAGAGGCCTAAGTTCACTGTAGTGGCTTCAACCACCACATTTGCGCTGAAGTTATCAAACACTGTAGGCACATAATCCTGAGATGAACAGAAAACAAAAACAAACAACAAGAAATGACCTTTATATCTGACAGAACACAAATAACATCATCAAAACCACAAAAAGCAAACCAATTTACCAAAACCCAACAAAACAAAAAGCTGCTAGACCCAGATGAACAAACAGATAAAGCAATTGACAAACACCCAAAAGACTCGAACTTTATTCCAAAGCAGAGACCACCCAGATAGATCTTTGCGTTAAAAGAAAGAGTGATTCTTACAGTGGGAAACTTGTTACTGGTGTAGCATATCAGCATACATGTCTTCCCCACAGCTCCGTCTCCAACTGTTACACACTTGATGAACTTGGAAGCGCTTGACGCCATTGATGATGCCAAGAAAGAAACCCAAGAACTGAAAAAGAAAGCTAAATTTGGAAACAGAGAGCAAAAGGGTGGTGGGTGCTAAAATTTGTTGGGGATATTCAGAAAAGTTGGAGACTTTTTGATTGGGCGGGTAGAGAAGTGTCACATGATTCTCACTCATTCACTATAAGGCAGCAGCTGTTCTTCCTTAACTTTTTATGTTGGTTGCGGTTGTTGCCTTTTATATTCTCTCTCTTTTCCTCTATATATATACACAAAATGTGTATTAATTAGTTATATTAGGTTGATAATAAGCATGTGAAAATGAGATTAGCTTTGGTAGTGGAGCTAACAATTCCACTCTAATCACGTTTCTAATTGGTTTTATGCGTTTGTAATCTACTATACAAGAGTTGTAGTTGAGACAAACGGTGTCTCTACACTTGGGTTTTTATTTTTTATTTTATACAAAGTGAGAGTATAAAATTTAAAATCTAAAATCAAATACCAAATAGATATATCAAATTTAGGGCCCTCAAATTTATTCAAATAGTAGTTGAGAAATTATGGGTCAGATGGTCAAGGACCTTTTAAATTCAAATCCATATACAGTTGTGTACAACTGACCTGATTTAATTTATTAATTAGAACACTACTTTGAAAATGATAAACAAATTGGTTGATGTTCTTTTGAGCTATCTACTCTATCTCAAATTCTTAACCTAATATTGTTATTATGGTCTATGTATATTGTTGTTTACTCAATGAGATTTTCAAAGTACATAACACATAGGTACACAACTACACAAGTATTATATGGTGCCAAAGATAAGATTTGTATAACTCAAAAGCTTCCTTCAGCTTTGGTCACCTCTAAATCTCTAGCCGGCCTGTACGTTGGTGAAAATTGGAATTAAAGTAAGTTACATAATCTATACTCGATTGGCCATAATCACAATACATTAAAAATGAAACCTACTACTCCATTAATCTAGTACTATAATTTATGAAGGTTTATAGAATTAGGGCCACAATTGGCACTATTTATATGCAAGGCAATGTGGTTTCTGGTAGATGGTTAATTAGGATTCCCGCACCATGAATTTCTTGAGGTGATCATGATGATCCGGGGACAGTTCATTTTTACTTAAATCAAGTGACTCAAATTAATTTCTTTTAAAATTAAAGATCTTCCAAGACAGAGTTTCCTGTACCACTAAAAACGCGTACATTTACTATTTTATCCGTATTGGTTTCTTAGCAGAATGCATATTGGGACCATCAAGATTATATGATTTAAATCTGCTAAGAAAAGCATTGATTTTTTGGAGGCAACATGTGGGAGCATTGAAAAGCAAAGAACGTACATATGGCTTCTCCTCACTTATTTTTCAGTCTAGCCTGAAATATTTTTTTTTGTAATTGAAATTAATTCTTTTAGATATAACATGAGTACGTAGATATAATTTTTTTTGAGAAAATATTTGTAAAATTATATTAACCCCAGAATTGAGATGAATGAAATTATTGAATTCTCTCTGAAATACTTTTCTACTTGGCATCAGAGTCGAATTCCTGGAATTTGAAAAAACCTTGAATTACCACCAACTTTTTTTCCTTCCGCTGCATCTGAAATCTCAAACCTTGAAACCTCTGAAATTGAACTTGAAACCTTGAATTTGAAAAACCCATAAATCCCGAAGTATACCTTGTTATCTTGAATCGTGAAAACTTTACTACTCGAAGTATGAAGATATCACTTGGATCATCAATTGTCTCCACTAATATAGTTGAATTAGGTGTAAGGAGTACAACATCATCTCTCTCTGCATTATCTGTGAATCCTACTTGGATCATTGATACTTGTGCAACTGATCAGATGACGAATACACCGAGTCTAATACAAACCATTAATCCATCCCCTCAACATGTTGTGTCTACTGCTGATGGATCTCCATCTCCTATTCTTGGTGAAGGTTTTATCAAGATATCTAATAATCTGTCAATTGATTCTGTTCTTGTTGTTCCCTCTCTTGCCTACAACCTTCTATTTGTTAGTTAGAAAACTGCGGCGCTTGCATGTTTTGTCACTTTCTATCTAGGCTTTTGTATCTTTCAGGACCTTGTGACTAGAAAAATTCTTGGTTATGGTGTTCGAAGAGGGAAATTATATTATCTTGATTTGACAAGCAGCGGAGCACAACAACTGAAATCATCGGGACCAGGCACGGAGGGATGTGGGGACCAGGGTGGGCCTGGGCCCCCCCTCAATTTTTGTAAAAAAAAATTAGTATATTATTATTATATAATATAAATATTATAATTTATTTGAAGTACGTATATCTAAACTTCAATGACGCGTATGCGTGCATGACTAATTCAAATATTACGACTTGGTAAGAATATTATTATATATTATTTTAATAATGAAGTTCAAATATTAGGTCAATTAGGATTCAATCTCTTACCAGGTTTAGGATGTTATGGTCTTTTTTTCTTTATAAAAGCTCTACCGTTCCTGAGATTAAAATACAATCATTTTTATTAAGTTTATTAGATACGGAGAGATACTTCAAAAAAAAATCATCTTCTTCTACTCCAACATCAGATGAGCAACCACCTACGAAAATTCAAAAGAAGAATAGTAACAATATGAAAAAGTCTCGTGCTGGAGATATTACATAAACGTGTTCATCGGATCTCGCTAAATGCCCGCTAATTTCAAGTTATCATCCTAACATTTAAGAAGAAGTTCGAAGATATTATCTACAACAAGACCCTTGTCGACCTAAAAATCATATTTTTTCTTTCACCGAATTTGGGAGAAAAAAAAAAGAAAAAAAAGTTTATTCGTGATTGGTTTATAATTTTCATATTGGTTAGATTACAGTATTAAAGAGGATGCTGCATTTTGTTTATGTTGTTATCTTTTTAAACCAGCTACTGGAGAACAAGGCGGTGGTGAAACTTTTGTTGGTGCTGGTCATGGATTCAGTAATTGGAAGAAGAAGTAAACGCTAATGTCAAATTTTGGATGATCAAATATTACTCATAATCAGGCTGCGAGTAATTGTGATGTTTTATCAAACCAAAAAAAATACATGGAGATTGTTTTGGCAAAATATATAGATGAAAATCGAATTGGCTACCCTAACTGAGACTATTTTTTAAGATTTTCATTTAGGCCCCCCCTAACTGAAAATCCTGGCTCCGTCCCTGATCGGGACATACAAATAATACCATCAGTTTGGATAAAGCTAAGAAAAATGTGTGGTTGTAACACCATCGTCTTGGTCACATGAATTTTCATTATTTGCAAAAGCTTCTACCTCAAATATTTTCTCGTGTGCATCCTTCAGAATTCCAGTGTGATACATGTGAACTTGCCAAGAGCCACCGTATTACTTATTCACCAAGCTTGAATAAATGTTCTGCCCCGTATATGAAAATACACTATGATGTTTGGGGTCCTACACAAGTTTCTACCCACTCTGGCTTTCGTTATTTTGTAACTTTCGTTGATGAATGTACTCGGATGACTTGGGTCTCCTTGATGAAGCACAAGAATGAAGTGTATTCCAGATTTACTGAATTTCATGCGATTGTGGCAACTCAGTATCAACATCAAATTCGGGTACTTTAATTCGATAATGGTGAAGAGTAAGTGAATGGTGAGATGTCTGCATTCTTGAGCTCTCATGGAATCCGATACCAGACTTTAATTGCGTATACTCCTTAACAAAATAGATTAGCTGAAAGGAAGAATAGACCGATAATGGAAGTTGTTCGGGACTCTCTCTTTGGTATGAATGTGAAAAAAATCTTGTGGGGAGAAGCTGTTCGTTCTGCTGCATACTTGATCAATCGCACTCCTTCCTGTGTGATTGAGTTTTAAAATCCGTATCAGAAGTTGCATGAGATGTTAAATGTGTCATCTTTGCCGAATTTGGAACCAAGAGTTTTTGGGTGCACTTTCTATGTTCACATCAACAAACAATTACGGGGCAAGATTGATCCATGCGTTGTGAAGTGTATCTTTATTGGATATGCTGATTTCCAAAAAGGATATCATTGTTATGATCCAATTCTCTACAAAATGCATGTTTCTTTGGATGTCTCTTTTTGTGAGTCTAAACCATATTACTCAGGGGAGTTTTAGAGTCTTTCCTTCAGAGGGAGAAAAATGTATGTGAAGGAAATTCTCTGAACTTTTCAAAATTTGAAGAATTAGAGAGTTTAGAGAGAAGTTTTGAAACTGAAAGAAGTTTTGAAGCTGGAAATTAAGCAAACCCGAGAGACTCTTTCGATGGATCGAAGGAAACTCTTGATCCATCTAAGACTGGACCAAAGACGAACCTGAGAGCATCCTTCGATGGATCGAAGGAAATTCTTGATCCATCAAAGCTAGGACCAGAGATGAACCCAAGAGATACCTTCGATAGATCGAAGGGCAATTTCGATCCATCGATGACTGAAGCTGAAATGACATCATTTGAAGTTCAACCCTCTTCTGAATAGATATCTCATGAAGACCCTCATTCTACTCCATCAACCGAAGAGTCTTCCCATAATGTCTCACC
Organism: Geum urbanum; assembly: GCA_946800695.1. NCBI lineage: Eukaryota > Viridiplantae > Streptophyta > Magnoliopsida > Rosales > Rosaceae > Geum > Geum urbanum. Next base: position 47,142,093 of record OX327013.1, read on the forward strand.
TAAGGTATGTACTGATAACATTAAATCGAATACTGTAGAAGTCATTCCTAGGAGATCTCAACGAGAAACAAAGAGAGTTCTGAAGAAGCTATATGAGCCTACTATAAAAGTTAAAGCCAAATATCATATTGCTAGCTTTGTATCTCACCATAGGTTGTCTGGATCATATGCACTTGTTGTTAGTCAATTATCTACAATATCTATTCCCAGTAATGTGGATGATTCTTTGGCGGATTCAAAGTGAAAACATGCTATGAATGAAGAACTGGAGGCTTTGCAAAGGAATGGAACATGTGAGACTGTTCCTGCACCACCTGGAAAGAAGACTGTTGGATGTAGATAGGTATTTACAGTGAAGTTGAAGGCAGATGGGAGCATTGATCGATATAAATCTCGTCTGGTTGCTAAAGGTTATACTCAGCGATATGAAGTCGAATATCAGGAGAAATTTTCCCCCATAGAAAATATTAGTATTGTACGCATTCTCATTGCCTTGGTAGCTCGACATGATTGGCCATTGCAACAATTTGATGTGAATTTTTTTTTCTTGAATGGAGACCTGGAAGAAGAAGTGTACATGGACATTCCCCCAGGTGTTAACTGTAGGCTGTGTGATGTTAAAAATATTTGTAGACTAAAAAAGTATTTGTATGGTTTGAAACAATCTCCAAGAGCTTGGTTTGAACGGTTTTCTAAAGCTATGAAGAAGTTTGGATATTGGCGGAGCAACTCTGATCACACATTGTTCATCAAATGTAAGGATAGTAAGATTATTGCTTTGATCGTGTATGTGGATGATATGGTTGTCACATATGATGATCCAGTTGAGATGGAAGATTTGAAGAAGTGTTTGTCCCAAAAGTTTGAGATGAAGGACTTGTGTCCCTTGAAGTATTTCTTAGGACTTGAAGTTGCCAGATCCAAATTGGGAGTCACCTTGTCACAACAAAATTATGTGCTTGATCTTCTTGCTGAAACAGGAATGTTGGATTGTAAACTTGCTAACACTCCAATTCAGATGAATCATAAATTGAAATTGTGTCATGGTCAAGTTCCAACAGATAAGGGCAGGTATCAGAGGTTAGTAGGAAGATTAATCTATTTATCTCATACTAGAACTGATATTGCATATGTTGTAAGTGTTGTCAGTCAGTTCATGCATGATCCTAGTAAAGAGCATATGGATGTTGTGATGCGGATTCTCTTTGTTTTAAAGTCTGCACTTGGTAAGGGCCTACTGTTTTCCAAGAATGGTGAGTTTGAAATTACAGGATATACTGATGCAGATTGGGCAGGTGATAGACTAATAGGGTATCTACTTCTGGGTACTTTACCTTTATTGGCGGAAGTTTAGTATCTTGGTGCAGTAAGAAACAGAATGTGATTGCCCGTTCTAGTGCTGAAGCTGAATACTGAGGAATGACAAATTGTGTATGTGAACTGTTGTGGATTCAGAATGTATTGAAGAAGCTAGGTTTCAAGCTCCAAAAGGCTATGGATTTACATTGTGACAATACTGTTGCAATTGAGATTACTCATGATCCTGTACATCATGATAGAACCAAGCATGTGGAGATTGATCGACATTTCATTAGGAATCACCTTGATAAGAAGGTTATACGGTTTCCCTTTGTAGCTTCTGAAGAGCAATTGGCGGATGTACTCACTAAGGGGTTGTCACACAAAGCATTTACATGATGAATTGACAAATTGGACATGATTGACATCTATGCACCAACTTGAGAGGGAGTGTTGGAATATTCCTATTGTAATTAGAATTAACTCTTGTAGGTATAACAGAATTGTGTAGAGGTATTTTCCTTTTGAGAAACTACTTGTAAAACTATATTAACCCTAAAATTGAGATGAATGAAAATATTGAATTTTTGCCGAAATACTTTTTTTAGTTGGCTCATCAAAATCTAGTCTACATGTAACTTTGCTCCTGATACACAGAGCATACATACATACTAGTTCCTTAAATTAATCCATGACAGAAAACCAGGGCTTCTGTTGGATGGTTTTGGTACATACATTTAAATAATTGATCTGAAACACTTGGAAATAGTGATGATCATTGAATCCCCTTTAGAATTGTATCAACTGAAACCAACTCATTCTGTTCGTAGAGTTGCATAGCTCTGTTGTCTGTTTCATACATTTGAGAATTGAGACAAGCAAGGACATTGTCAGCATGCAAAAATATATTGAAATAGATCAGTCTATGGAGATCTATGAAGATGAAGATAACTAAAGCTAGCTTGGCATATATGAAGTTCTTGAATTTTAATTTCATCACATAAATATAAAACTTGACAAATTACCACGATATCTACTCGATCGATCATGATCGAGACCGGTCATATTACACAGTACACCAGGAGATTATTGAAAATGCAGACATCCTTAAAGCAAGTAAGTAGCATATCCCACATACCAAATTAAAGCAGATTAATCAGTACTCTCTAACTTAAATTCATGCATGGCATCATAACCATGTAATTAAAGGACGTACACAAATAGAGAGAGAGAGAGATCATAAACTTCGATGAGTTCGATCGATCTGAGATTCTAGCTGCACCTGGGGAAGGGAGTCCCACAAGTCCTGGCAACTCTCCTAGCATTTGGAGAGTTGACGAACTTCTTGAGGTTAGGGTTCTTCAGATACTGGCATAGACATGGCTTCTGCTCCTTGATTTTGGTGCAGCACAGCTTCGATGGTGGAGTGTTGGAGCTAATGGCATTTGCACAGGAGCTCAGTTCTATAGGGCTGCATGTCACAGCCATGGACACCTCTGCTCTCATGGCCAGTATCACCAGTACTAGTGCCATTGCTACGTATGATGCCTTCATCTTCAATTCACTAGTGAAAGAGATATAGAGAGAGTGAAAGAGAGAGCAAGAGAGGAGAGTGTGCTGCTTAGGTAAGTAGCGAGTGTGCTGAGTGATGTGTATATGCCTTGGGTCGCGTCCCTATTTATAGAAGAGGAAAGCTTTCCAACACACCCAAGAGCTACTTAAAGACTTGGTTTTGGTTGGAATGCTATTATCAAAGGCCAGCTAGCTAGTTAGCTCCGATCCTTGGCTGTTTTTACCTACTGATTATGAGAAAAGTTTCACCAATGGTGAATGCTCAAACTTTCGGTGATGTCGATTTGTGAAGTTTGAGCAACTTAATCATATGCTGGCCACATGCTTTCATCATTTGTTTAGATCCTGCGTTTGGAACTCATGTGTAATCATGGTTATAATCACTAATTATCATCATTGCACTTGCTATATATCCTTAACTTTTGATCTCTTTCTAGATCTCTCTCCATCAAATTGTAAATTATAACATTATGTGACAGAAGTACTAATTTCGTTCTCGATACGTTATTGATTGATAAGTATATTACGTACACTCTTAGATGAGTTTATAGATCTGAGCACTCTTATCTTGGTTCCTAAATTCTTACGCGCAAGAATACATATGATACATGACATATGAAGCTTCATATCCTTTATTACACTTGATATTGATTAATTTTACAATGTGCAGAACACAAATGAGTAATTATCTACAGTTTAGTTTTTCTCATACACTATTCATCCAAACTCAATACGAATAAACATATTTATGTTCCGCACAATATATATATGCACTCCTTGACATAGACTAAAGATGATGTGCAATATAGAGCATGCTCGCCCTCGCCACTTTTCCCTTTGTAGGCGCTCATAACTTTTTACACCCAAGTTCCCATCACTTTGAATATAATGAAGAACTACAAGTGATGGTAATTATCAAAGTTCTTCATGCAGAAATGAAAAAGCTTAACAAATTGGCGTGATCCATGAATCATTGTTATAGGAAACTCGTGCTATGTTAAGTGGCCCATTCTAGGTCAAATGATTCGGAGTGTGCTCGATGTGAACATGTATGAAAATGTGGGTCATTTGAAATCATGGTTGATTCACTAGTTAATTGCCATGCTCTCCTAGCTAATAAGTAGTGTTAATTATTGCCCACTTCAGTCAGGTTCCGTCCTTTTGATATGCATCTAAGCTCACCATCATAATCGCCACAACAGAATATTCAGGAAAATAGTTTCAAATCATGGTAAGAGGTTCCGTGGGTGGATATCTTTGCTGATACATGATCGATATGAACATGTATCAACGAAGATATTCGAGATACATGGTAAAATTTATGTATTTTGCAATGTAAAGTACTAACATTGTTGTTTTTAACTCTGTAATTCCGCCGATTATATATAGAATCTAATCCTAGTTAGAATCTAATCGAAGATCTATTTGTCTAGATTTGAGACTTAAAGTGAAATGATCAAATACTAGTGCAAACGAGAGTGTACCAACTTTTGTTGGGTGAAGCACGTGTCACATTCAGACATGCATTTTGCGGCATACTTTCAGAAAAGGGAAGTGTCCCCAGAGAATAAAGCAAGCTCACTAACAAAGTATCAATCATCAACAAAATGTTTAGGGGACTAGAGTACCAATGGCCTCTAGTGACTTGATTTGGATCATGGTTGAAACCAAGGCAATACACAAGGCAAACAGTTATACATAAGCCAAGCATTCTTGCAGTGTAAGGAACTGTGCTGACTGCTTGTATAGAATCTGATCTACCAATCCCAATCTCAATGTGTCATCTTAAATCACATTAATCTTAGCAGAAGTCCTTCTGTCTAATAAATTGGAGCTCTTGCTGTCTTATTGAACTGAAACACACACTGAACAAACACCGTACCAGGGATTGAAAAGCTCTGCTGCTCACGGTGTCTATGTCGTAAGCGCCACAATCCGTTCTTGTATGCAGTTGAGGGTTGAAAACGTTGTCCAAAGCAGTCAGATTCTTTGTATCTGCAGATAATTTACGTATTTAGAATAACAAGGATAGTGAAACCAACATCCCTTTATTTGCAGTCACAACAAGTAAAAAGTTCCTAGACAATGCATTGTTTGGCACCAAGGAATCCAATGTTCCTTGATAAGAACAGTACAAGTAACTAGGTATACATATGAAGAGTTCTAAAAAAAGTGCAGTAGTTAAGATCATGACCAGTCTAATATAACCAGTTGGTCATGACTATAAGCGATATAGAAAGCTGATGACTTACTAAGCAAGATTGTCCCAATGGAGAAATCCACCATGACCTCTGGTGTTCTTGAACTTATAAACGGCACCAGAGACTAGCCAAAGAATAAATTACAAAAGAAAGAGCACAATCATTAAAAATATAAGGGAAACAATACCAAAAGGCTTCAATATTTCATTAGTAGAACAAAAAGTCCTTCCAAGTAATGTTCAAATGTTACACAAAAATCACACTACCTTCATAACCCTCCAGAACTGGATCTTCTGACAGCAGCAACGGTGTATCTAGGTCAATAAATCTGCACAGAATACAGTAAGAGTGATAGTGGTGGAATTAGGAGGATAAAACACAGCCAGTTCATCGGAAAAAATCTTATGTAGAATATAATGGTGATACTTACTTAAAGCACCCAAGGCCAGCAGCAAGGTGGCCAGAAAAGCCCATGGCAAGTCTAGTCTCAACCATACCACCAATCATCAAATCTAATCCTGATGCTCTTGCTACATCGATAATTTCAAGGGCACCAACAACCCCAACTTTAGTAAGTTTGATGTTAATGACATTAGCAAGATTTTCTTGTGCTATTTTCTTAACATCAACTACACTTCTACAGCTCTCATCAGCTGCAACTGATACTCCATATTTTTCTCTTGCAATACGAGTAACATGTCCGAGGCCTTCCCAGTCGTCTCTATGAACTGGTTGTTCAAAGAGAACAGGACTGACACCGACCTCTAAAAGTAAATAAAACGGTAAATGTTTCAGAATCTAGACTGATTAGACAGAATATTGTTTGCAAAAGCATATCAGTTAAACGCTTTATGTTCATATAGAGCACTTGAGCAAAATTTCAAATTTGGTTTATGATTGTATCACTTACCATATAGTTTCTCAAGAACTTGGATAGCTTCATTGGAGCTATATCCTTCGTTAGCATCCAAGATAAAGCAACAATCAGGGTGGACTGAACGTATAGCTTGAAGAACTTCTATGTCTGAATTTAGATTCTTTCCCACCTTAAGCTTTAAAGTCGTAAATCCTAGTGCACAATACTTTGAGGCCAATTGGGCAGCTTCAGCGGCAGAAACAATTGGAATCTGTAAATATAAAATTCAGTCTACTTTTCCTCTTGTCTTGTGTACCCATTTCCCCATAGTAATTAGATATCTTAGTCATGAATGACTTCATAAGAATGAATGCTGATGCAAGTATTCTCAAGGACCTCAACATCTCTGTAAGACCCATGCTAAAATGAGTAGTTTAGTTTGCATGGGTACAGCAAACTCATTTTAGCATGGGTACAGCAAACTCAGAAATATGAGAGAAGAACTAACCGTAATATCAGTGGTTATGGTATTTGAAGCTCCACCAAACAGTCTCCACAAAGGAATACCAATACTTTTAGCAGCTGCATCGATCAATGCCATCTCTACTCCTGCCCTGACCTTCAAGTATAAAGTAGTGAATCTGTCAAAATTGAGACATCAAACAACAATAAACAAGCTCTGCTGATTTTCATCTGAAACTTATTTAGTACATTCAGTGAAACCATTACATTAGTAGAGATTAGCATCATGGGAAGTGGTCTATAACAGATGCATCCATTGGTCCATTTGGTCCTATACATGCCAGTATGGTATGCCGTGAAAGTGACCATATAATGTAGTTTGCACAATTGCACATCATGAATCCTTGTAAAATTGAAGGAATCATACCCTTCACATCTATCCAAATTACTAAGATAGATCCATAATCCCTAAACTTGTTTGTATATCGCCAACGAAATAGCGCAAAAGCAAACACGAACAAATTGATGTTTCCTGCACATTATAAATCTCAGCCTAAGCAACCCTAATACTAAAGCTTAAACTTGCTCATATAGGAGGATACTCAACTCAACTAGGCCTCAGCATTCTCAGTTCCTTTATCCCTAGCTATTCTCAGCAAGCAGACATATAACATAAACTATATCTCATCCCAACTAAAAATACTGACCAAAATTAGACAATGCCAACCAAATATACCAGACCAAACATCTAAGTTTAACAGACATGAACTCACAAACAAGCAAAGCAGATATTGATACTCACAGAAGCAAACTCATGTCCAGGAAGAAGCCCACCAATCTCTCCCAAAACAGAGCTCAAAGCCATCCCAGGATTCCCAAGCAAGAAACCACAAGCCTCCTTAGCCTTGACCATAGCCGTGTCCTGATCCTCTGCAGTCACATGAGGCAAGATTGGAGCTTCACCCCACCCAACACACCCATTACTTAACTCAACTCTGATCGCCACGTTCTCAACTCTCTCAAGCCTCGAGTTGGCAATAGTGAACGGAGCAATCAGAGGCACATTGAGAGGCCTGTTCTCTGCTCTCTGCACGTTGACTGTGAATGTCTCGAGTAAATTACTGAACCCAAATGTGGTGGGAGGAGTTGCAAGAGCCATTTTGGGACTGAAACTCGAACTGGGTTTCAATCTTGTTGAGTTCTGAGGAGTGTAAGGGATCGGATAGTTCAGAGAGAATCCTATTGAGCCCATTTTTGATTGGTGAGTAATGCTAACTTGGAGTTCTTGAATGTTTTGGTGTGTTGTGTTGAACTCTTAGTAGCAGAGTAGGGTGCGATCGGTGCCATTTGTTTTAGTGCAAGTGGGGATTACTCTAAGCACCGTTTGTATTTTTTGTCAGTCCCTGCTGGGGTGGGTTCGATCTCTATTAGAAAACTCTCAAATATAATTTGGTTAGGAGAAGCCGGTGATATAGTGATATACAGTTTAAACACATCTTGAATGTCCAAGCCGAAGTTGAAGAAGATAACATAGTTAGACACTTAGACTTCATCTACATATCAATAATTGATAGCTACTCTCATATATTCAATAATTTTGACCATATATAAACGTGCTTCATGCATTCTTGGGTTCTCACTTCTCACCTCCACGTACTCTCATCAAGTTGGTTAGTCTTTATTTCATTCAAGCATCGAGTTGGAGTCTTTTTCTCCAGTCATTTATCAGGTTCGAATCTTTGAGGATGGTAATGACGAACAGAACACGTATTAAAAAGTTGTATGAGGAAAATAAAGCTTCACCAAATTGATCAATCTTTTTCTCAGGAAAGTGTGTCCCTTCAACGCGGCCAAAGGCTGCTTTCTGTTCCTTTCTATGTTGTGAGATGGTGACCTTACTGACCTATTTCGACGATGTTGACATGTTGGTATCTAGTTCCATGCCACTTTGAAATAGCTGAATGTAGCAATATATAATGCAATGCAGGTTTAGAATATTCCATATGTAGAATGATTCGTGTACATATATATAGAAAGAGAGAACCTTAATCAAGACTTATAGGAGATGAAGATCAGTTTCTTTTCTCGGATTAAACTAGCAAGCTAGGCTAGCGTGCATCCAATGCAAAAGTTGAAGACAGAGCGCCCTACCAAGGCATTCCTTACTTCATTGAAGCTTACTTCACTACCAAGCTTAGAGCACTTGAGTCAGGAGACATCTAAATTCATATATAAGCTGCTGTTTGATCAATGTTCATATAGATGTTTCAACCCATAATTCAAAGTAACTAAGTTTAAACACTTTTCATCATGCCCCGAATAGTGTACTCATCGGATTCTGATGACCTCTACGGAACAAGCCACAATGCGAGGCTATTTGGCCGCGAGAGCCCAATTCATAAGGTTCTTGGAGGTGGCAAAGGTAACATACACACATTCACATATAGGATTCATCATCTATATAATCTAAGGGAAAAACTTAGGTACATTAAAGTATCGATCCAACAAAAATGTTTACATAGTACCTGGGGCGGAGCTAGGTATAGTAGTGATAGTACTAATAATAAAAATTTGCAGTTGCGGAAGTGTTGTTGTGGAGGAACAGAACTGTATCAACAACGCTTTTCGGTGTGATGACCGTGATATTGTTTCTTTTCGAGGTTGTTGAGTACAACTTCATCACCCTTCTGTGTCACGCCTCCATTACCGCTATGCTTGTTATCTTCATATGGCGCACCTGTGCAGAAATCTTCAGATTGTATGTAGTACTGCTCATCTGATTCTCCTGCATAATCTTTCATCCTTCATTTTCCTATAGTAACTACTGGAGAAGAGCGATCAAGAGACGAAGGTAAATTCTTTCGTCGCAAGAAGCCAACTGAGGCGACGAAGAATACATTCGTAGCCTCAGAAATATCATACGTCGTTTTAAGGTCCCTGAGACGACCAATATTTTTCTACGTCGCTTCATAAACATAATATAACCAAATTTAGGTATCTGAAGTGACGAATAGAAACTTAGTCGCCTCGAGAGATCTGAAGCGACAAAGATTGAGCAATATTCGTCGCCTCATTTTTTAAAACTGGATCTATTCTCCTTCTTAAAGTCAAACCCTTTATAAGGTTGACATTTTGGGAAAATATGTCATTCGCGTTCTGGAGCTGTTCTAGGCCGATTTTGAGAGAAATTTGAAGAAATTGAAAAAGAAGGTTGTTCTTGCCATCCATTTAATTCTAAGTAAGGTTAGTTTGATTTTTTTTTTTATCTCTTTAACCCTCTTTATGACCATATTATATGTTAATTGATAAGTGAAATTGATGTTTATGTGAAATTTTTGAAGTTGAATTGAATTTGGTCTTATGTTGTAGTTTAGTGTTTGAATCATTGAATTGTGATAAATCATGTTATGGGTTCATCAATAATGTTTAAATTTTGGTTAAATTTAGTGAAATTTGAGATGATTAGTGTATATTAGGCTTATTGGTCTCAATTAGTGGTGTTATTAATGTTAATCATGAAATCGAGTGTAGGGTTATATATAATTGTGGTGTTTATCAACTTAGAACTCCTGTTTGAGAATCAACAACTCATCTAGTTGATCGAGATGAGTTGTTGATTATCGAATTGTCCCATTTTTGGACACTTTAGGTGAACACGACTTTGTTGATCCTTTGGCTATTCATGTGGTTTCAGTTTCAGTTTCAGTTTTGGGATATGGTTTCGAAAGTATCTCCTTACAATGTTTCTCGAGTGCAAATTTAGTTGTTTAGATATGTGTGCACTTGGGAAACTGTAGGGAGATGCTGCCAAAATTTCCCTAAACTGGAGCTGAAACCCATGGGTGCAAGAGAGTTGACAAATGTTGTGTTCTCCTGAAAGGGATAGAACCCTACCCGGAGGCATAAGGAGAAGAAGTGTGGGGACAAGTTTTGGTTGTATCATAAATGTGGTGTGGTAACTTTGTTCTGTAGATAAAAAACATGGAAAGACACCCAGACAAAACCTGGATGACATATCCTCGCTGATCCAAGGTACATCACAGGCATATTCGAGTTCATGAATTTTGCCCGGCGACATAGTAATGGAGCCGATCATCACTTTTGCCCGTGCAAATGTTGTAAGAACAGTCCGTTCAAGGTTACTATGGATACCATGTATCATCACTTGCCACACAGTGGTTTGAATCTGGATTATACTGTCTAGCACCTTCACGGGGAAGTTTCAAGTGAACTGGCAATGCTCAGTCTCCGAAGACAGTGGCTTCAAGACAGAGTCGGTCCTTCTAGTGGTGTTGGTCCTTCAGTGAACCCACAGTTGGAGATTCTATATGATGCATATCTGTATTATCCTGGATACCATGCAGATGCACCCCAACAATTTGTGGAAGATAATTCTGGCATCAACTTCAATGACATGGTAGATGATGATTATGAAAAGTACGATAAATTATTAAAGGAGTCACATACCCCATTATATGAAGGCAGTGGGGAAACTGTTTTGAGTGCCATATTAGATGCAATGGAAATGAAAAATGAAAAATGATGGTTGGACACAAGTGTTGACTCTTTATGTATTTACATTAATAAACTTCTTCCTAAATGGCACACATTCTCCTGTTCATACTCGAGAATTAAAAAAATCTTGAGTGATCTTTCACTTGGTTATGAAAGAATTGATGCATGTAAGTTCAACAGTGTGTTGTTTAGGGGGCACTTGTAAACAAGGGAATTTGTCCAGTGTGTAATTCTGAAAGATATAAGCCATATACGGATGACATTCCCAAAAAAATGATTCATAACTTCCCTCTGACACCAAGGTTGAAGCGTCTGTTTATGTGACCACACACTGCTAAGCATATGCGATGGCTCGGGGAGAGGATATGCGTGGCTGGTAACGTCAGCCACCCAACTGATGGAGAAGCGTTTCAACATTTTGACGGAACATTTCCAGGTTTCACACAAAATTGCAGAAATGTGCGCCTTGGAGTTATAACAGACGATTTCAATCCATTTGAAACAATGAAAAATTTGCATAATACATGGTCCGTTGTTGTGATGCCGTACAATCTATCACCGTCAATGTATATGAAGAAGGAATATAACATGCTATCAGTGTTGATTATGGGCCCTAAATCTCTTGGAAAGTGCCTTAGTGTACTCATAGAGCCAATGATCGAGGAGCTAATACATTTTTGGGTCGTTGAAGTCTATACTTTTGATCGAGTAGATAATGAATTATTCTTGATGAAAGCAGCGGTGATGTGAACTATCAGTGACTCTTCTAGTTTAGGGATGCTTGCGAGCTCAACAGTGAAAGGGTGCAGGGCGTGTCCAATTTGTCTAGATGAGCTGACTTCAAAGCATATATGTGGAAGGATAGTGTATGAAGGTTATCAGAAATGGCTCCACTAGGACCACTCTTGGAGATTGAGTAAGGCATTTAACGGGAATGTGGAGTTTGGCGGAAGACCCGTTCAGAAGAATGGAGATGAAATTTTGGAGGATGTTAGGTTACACGCTTACCCCATTCTTATCCAACATGATGACTTGAATGTGCCGTACAATCCGAATAACAGACAGTGTTGGACTCAGGAGAGCATATTTTGGAAGCTGCCTTATTGGTCATCATTGAAAATCAGGCATTTCTTAGATATCATGCATATTAAAAAAAATTTGTGTGACAAAATCCTTGCAACCATTTTTGCAATTGATAAGAAGACCAAGGATGGTCCAAAAGCTCGCGCTTCTTTAAAGAAGAGGAATGTGCGCAAAAACTAGTGGCAAAGAGAGGGTGACGAGGGGATGGTGAAGGTTCCTCATGCACCTTTTTTAGTTAAAAAAGATGCTCTAGAAGATATGTTTGAGTGGTTTAGGGATGTTAAGTATCCTCTTGGTTATGCATGAAGTTTGAGAAGTAAGGTCAAAGTTCTACCCCCGTCAAAGTTTTATGGATTAAAGACGCATGATTACCATGTATTGCTTCAACGTCTTCTTCCAGTGGTTGTCAGAGGGTTTTTGCCAAATAACGTTGTAAAGCCATTGATATCATTGTCAAATTAGTTTCGTAAATTATGCGCTAGGGAGCTAAAGAAGGAAGTTATGTGTGACATGGAAATTGAGATAGTGATGATTCTCTGCAATTTGGAGATGATTTTTTCTCCACATTTTTTTACATCTATAGTTCATCTCATGGTTCATCTGCCCGAACAAGTATTGCTTACAGGCCCAGTACATTATACATGGATGTATCCAATTGAAAGGTATAATACTTTACACTGCTAATATTATGTTAGTTATGTAATATGTGCTAACCATTTATATGATATTGCAGGCAATTAGGTCAATATAAAAAGTCAATGAGGAATACACGTTACTCGGAGGGTAGTATTGCATAACAGTACCTCGTACATGAGTCGGTGACATATTGTAAGTTTTATCTCAGACGGGAAGACTACGAAAAAATTGACACTTCCCCAGAGTGGAATATTAGTAGTGTTTCACAACAAGTAAGGCCAGAGATTATCGAGACTCATAGCCAGTTTAGGTTAACTGAAGCAGAGACTGCTGAGGTTCACTAGCAAGCTTTGGTAGAAATAGACGATGTTAAACCATACCTAAAAGAACATCTCACAAGGTTCAAGGCTAAAAATTGTGAAGATTTCAACGATCTTCGTCGTCAGAGGAGTTTTCTTCGATGGTTCTTATCATGGGTATGAAAACTATTAGTTTTTGTAATTTTCTTCAATAGTTTTTAACACTTATATTTCATGTATCTAACACTTATCTTTCAAGTGTCTCTCAAGGATAAAAATAAGGAACAGGGCTTGGTGCCAGAGATAAAGTCATTAGCCCAACGACCTCAGCAATTTCGAGTTTTTAAGTCATGTTATGTGAACGGTGTCAAGTTTGCCTCATTTGATACAGATCAAAGAACCGTGACTCAAAATAGTGGTGCCATGATAGACATGGGTTCATCCAAGTTCTACGGCCATATTAACTATGTAGTCGAAGTATTATATGCAGGTCGTATTCCAGTGGTGTTGTTCAAGTGCACATGGTACAACTCCGAGGATGAGGATGAAATTGACACCGTTAAGTTAGATCATGGACTAATATCAGTAGATATAAACATAAGTTATTATGAGGATTGACCCTTCATTATTACAACAAAAGCAAAACAAGTATTCTACATAGACGATCCAAAGACTGGTGGAACTTGGAAGGTAGTACAAGAAATGTCGCACCGAAATGTCTACAGTGTCGAAGTACTTGCCATAGATGAAAGCAAGTCGCCTACAGGAAATCATATCACCGAGCCTTACCAAGAGGATACTCCAACGGTGATACAATTTTACCAAGATCTTCACCTATTTTTGGATGAAGAAAGAGACGAAGATGAAAACGAATCTAACGAAGACTTATTAGAGCAATATGAAGACGAAGACGAAGAGAATGATGAAGAGGATGACGAGGAGGAAGACTAAACTAAAATTATTATATACTTGAAAACTAATTTTGTGTTTGTAAACTATGAATTATGTATTTGAAAACAAATATTCTAAATTTGCATTTGTAAAATAAAATAAAATGAGGTGACCAAGAAATCAATGTTCGTCGCTTCAAATTGTACGAGGCATCGAGAAACTTCAATCTTCGTTGCTTCGGTTAGGGTTTTTTAAAATATTATTTGTTGATGAGGCGGCGAACCCTGTATCCCCTAGGTAACCCTGTGAACAAAAGTTTCGTTGCTTCATCACCACCAGACGACTAAGAAATCAATGTTTGTCAAGTCATCACTCCCAAGCGACCAAGAAATCAATGTGCGTCACTTCATCACTTCCAGGTGACGAAGAAATGAATCTTCGTCCCCCCATTCTGGATTATATTTGAAGACTTGCACGATTTCTTTCTTTTTCTTCATTTCTTCTTCTTCTTCACTCCTCCGCCCCCAAAAGCAATTTTTTTTTTCTTTTAGAAACCGAAACTCTAAATTCCCTCCCCCTAAATCCTAAATCCCTTCCCCGTAAACCGTAACACACCTCTCCCCAAAACCTTAAATCCCCTCCTCTCCCCCGTAACCCACTGTTCCCCTCCCACGCCGGCCCCACCGCTCTCCCACCTAAACCCTAAAACTCCTCCCACCAAATCTCCATAACCCCTCCACCGAAATCCACCAGTCTGAAAGAGCAAGGTACCATTTTAGATTTTCAGTTATTCTTGGCTGATTTTGCTTTGTCATTTGCATTACTATATCTAGTTATGTTTTTTTGTACCTTCGTTTGGATTGGATTAAAATTTGAAATGCATTTGTCATTTATTATAATGGGAAGGTGATTACATGCTTGGGTTACTGCATATCTGTAATATGATGTTATTTTCTCTAGGAAAATTCATGGATTTGGGTTATGGTGTTCTGTTAGAAAGCATATTGTGTTCTGTTTTTGTAATTGTTAACCCGAAAGCATATGGTGTTATGTTGGATTTTATTTGGTTGTATTTTTTTATTTAGTTGTATTTGTTAATTGGTTAGATTTTGTTGGATTTTATTTGGTTGTATTTGTTAATGGCATGTTAGTTTACGTACGTGATGCAATGGGTTATCAACACAAATAATCGATGCAAATGTGAGGCAATTTATGTGATGATTTTAGCAAATTTAGTAAATCGATGCATGTTAGTTTATGTATGTGATGATTTTAGTAAATTTATTAGTGATAATGTTAGTGATGTGATTATGTGATTATGTTTGTGATGATGTTAGAATGGCTCCCGGGAGTACTAGTCACCAAATGAGGAGAGCGGCGCTCGAGCGTCGACAAGCTATGGTTACGGTATCCATCGGCCCCACGGCGCCATCCAGGTCTCATTCGCAGCCTCGTTCGTGGCAGAAAACGCATGCCCCACCGCTCGAAGACACTTTTCTGTCAGTAAAAAACAGCATTGCGGTATCCACCGGTGCCACTGCCGCCTCTGGTAACTCAGAGCCGTTGCCCTCCTTTAACATCTACTGCAAGAAGACTAAACTTCCAGGTCCACTGCTTTTTTTTAGTTTGTTGATTACTGATTTAGTTTGGTAAATGTATAATTGTTAGTAACATTGGTTTGAGCATACATGGTGGACATGGCAACCGAAAATGCGATGAGGATGCAGCACGTCCGGCTGTTGTATGCACAAAGACTTAGTAACTCGTCCGGCTGAACAACAATCAGCGACTACAGGTGCCTTACTCTATAAGGCATCAAGCGCATGCGACGAAAGAGTGGAGGAGTCTGATGTCCAAAGACATTGACAACATCATCCGTAGCAAAGTTCTCATGCTTGCGCCTACCTTTTTGGGACTGAAAGATGAGCACCGCGACATCGTCAATACAAGTATTGAGGTATAATTTCTACGATTAGCAAATTTTGTTAATTTAGAGTTTATGTATTTATTAAATAAAATTAACACATTTTTTATTTTTGTGCTAGACGAACTATGACATCCCTGCAACCGAGGTGGACATGTGGAACTTCATAGACGTGATGGCGCAAGCAATATACAAGGACTCGAAGTATGATTGCCATCAACATTATCTCTATGTCAACAAGGAGACTCCTGCCGAGTTCCTATGGAGGGAAGAAGAGTGAGAGTGGTTAAAAGGCTACTTCGAACACCCTGATTACCTGGTAAGCTTCATAACCTATTTGCAGAGTTCTTGGGTATGATTTTAAATTTAAATGTTTCTCTATTAATATTGTTAAATTATTTTTTTGTGTGGAAGAAACTGTGCTCACGGAACTGGGGAAATAGAAACAAAAACAAGGAGCAGCTGCTCAACCACCATTCGAGCTCCATCGCACTCTCATACCGGAGCGAAGTGTTGGAGAAGAAGGGTCATAAATCCCCGGCCGTCTAGACTTGGATCGATGTATATGAGCCAGACAAGAATGCGGCTGAGAAAGTGGTGAGCGAAAATATGTTAAGTTACGTTATTACAATTATTTTTGTTTACAATATTTTTAATATTATTTAATTATCATGTTTTAATTGAGCATGCGGCAGTCAGACAAAGGCTTAACGAAGTGTTGTCGCAATAAGATGATGCAGCGGCCGAGGATAACGGCGATCGATGTGGTTTCACGAGAGTTTCCTCTTCCTTTTGATACACAAATAAATATCATAGAGGAAGAGATGGGTGCAAGGCCCGGGACCTCTATAAGAGGTAATACATAACCTTTAGTCATTTTTCTCGATTTTTATGTATGATTGCTTTTTGTGTATGATTGATATATATTTATTTGTTCATGTTTGTCGTGGCAGCGATGGGGCGCGCGAGCCCAAAACCAGAGGAGGCGCCCGGGTGAACAACCATTCTGAGGAAACCGAGATGCTGAAAAAGGAGGTCGCGGAAGTGAAAGAGGTGGTGCGTAAATCGAGAGATGATTATAATACGCTCGCCGAAATGATGAGAGAAATGGAGGCCTTAATACGATCTATCCAAGTTGGCGTCAACAAGTTGCAGTTCCTACCCCCGCTCCTAGCATCCAATCTAGCTGCAATTTGGGTGCCGACCAAGATTTTGAATTTGTGAAAAATGGTAGAATGTATTTGTATAGGCATCAAACTAGTACGTTTACATTTGCAGTTAATTTTAATTTGTGTATGGATGATTGTAGGTGTTGAATGAGTTTGTTTTGTGCATATTGCGTGTTAAGAATGATTTTGTGCATATTGTGTGCATAATTGTCATGTACTGTCGTAACTTGGTACGTAAAAAATAAAATAGTTTTTTTTTATTGTCATCCAATGGAGCGACGGATATAAGTCAAACTCCGTCGCTTCCTATAAACATGTAGCGACGCAACTTTCTCATATTCGTCGCTCTATGTAAGATCCTATTCTGAGCCATAGCAGACCTTGGTCGCCCCAACCTCATCAATATTGGTCGCTAAATTGAGGAGCGATAAAAAATCCTCCTCCAATCTTCGCCGCAATATTATTTGACGACTAACTTCGCTTCTTCATGTCATTTATCTTTAGCGACAAAGCCTTATAAACTTACGTCGCCAAATGGTGGAGAAACGAATATGAGGCGACGACGCTTAAGCGACGAAGACACGGTTACTAGACATCGAGGCGACCATTATGCTACTTGGGCGGCGAAAAATCTTCGTCTGGACCTAGTGGTCTAACAAATTAAGTCATTATGTGAATGCAGTACACCTCCCAGAATACCTCAAATTGTGTTACATGAATCCACATTCAGAGAGGTAGCTTCCACAATCCACAAGAAGCTCAACCGTTTCTTGTCAAGGCTACTAGACAGCGCTGTTGGAAGAGACCTACCCTTCTTCATTCTGGTACATGATTAAACTAC